>CM038147.1:364940572-366149750 GCA_021437245.1 Aegilops speltoides | reverse complement strand
TGATTTCATATCTGAACCTATTATGTTTTCATGAATATATGTGAGTTCTTGATCCTATCTTGCAAGTCTATAGTCACCTATTATGTGTTATGATCCGACAACCCCGAAGTGACAATAATCGGGATACTTCTCGGTGATGACCGTTGTTTGAGGAGTTCATGTATTCACTATGTGCTAATGCTTTGTTCGGTTCTCTATTAAAGGAGGTCTTAATATCCCTTAGTTTCGCTAGGACCCGCTGCCACGGGAGGGTAGGACAAAAGATGTCATGCAAGTTCTTTTCCATAAGCACGTATGACTATATTCGGAATACATGCCTACATTACATTGATGAACTGGAGCTAGTTCTGTGTCACCCTATGTTATAACTATTACATGAGGAATCGAATCCGACATAATTATCCATCACTGATCCAATGCCTACGAGCTTTTCACATCTTGTGTTTCGCTTATTTACTTTTTCGTTGCTATTGTTACAACTACTAGAAAACTGTTATCTTTACTTTTGCCACTGTTACCATTATTATCATACTACTTTGCTACTAAATACTTTGCTGCAGATACTAAGTTATCCAGGTGTGGTTGAATTGACAACTCAACTGCTAATACTTAAGAATATTCTTTGGCTCCCCTTGTGTCTAATCAATAAATTTGGGTTGAATACTCTACCCTCGAAAGCTGTTGTGATCCCCTACACTTGTGGGTTATCAAGACTAATTTCTAGCGCCGTTGCCGGGGAGCATAGCTCTATTCTTTGAGTCAATTGGGATTTATATCTGTTGATCACTATGAGGAACTTGAAAGACAAAAGAACCAAGATTTTCCCCTCAACTACGAGGGGAGGTAAGGAACTGCCATCTAGCTCTGCACTAGATTCTCCTTCTTATTTGAGTAAGCTTGCGACACCTAAACCTGCTATTGCTATGAATTACGATATGTCGCATGTTATTGATGATGCCATACGCTATGCATGATACTTATGATGAAACTACTTCTGTGCATGATACTACTTTGCCATTAGGTGAATTTCTTGATGAACAACTTGCTAGGGTTAGAGAGAATGAAATTATTGAAGATGCGATTATTGATGATAGTGATGATGAAAGTTCTCCCCCTGATTATGAATTACATGTTGTTCCGAGGGTTATGTTATGAATGAGGAAGTTGCTAGAGCTATCTTTGCTTGCAAAGATAGATATGATCTTAAGTTATTAGCTAAATGGAAGCGACAATCTCTTAATGCTAGAATGAAACGACCTGCTTTTGCTACTTCACCTATCGTATTCTTGATAAGGATTATGAATTCTCTGTTGATCCTGAAATAATTACTTTGGTTGAATCTGATCCTTTTTATGGCCTTGAATCTGAAACTGTTGTGGCACATCTTACCAAGTTGAATGATATAGCCACCCTGTTTTCTAATGATGAGAAGTCTCGCTATTATTATATTCTTAAGATATTTCCGCTCTCATTAAAGGGTGATGCTAAGACTTGGTTTAATTCTCTTGATCCTGGTTGTGTGCGTAGCCCCCAGGATATGATTTATTACTTCTCTGCTAAATATTTCCCTGCTCATAAGAAACAAGCTGCCTTGCGGGAAATATATAATTTTGTGCAAATATAAGAGGAGAGTCTCCCACAAGCTTGGGGGGAGGCTTCACCGATTACTTAATGCTTTGCCCGATCATCCTCTTAAGAAAAATGAAATACTTGATATCTTTTATAATGGACTAACCGATGCTTCCAAGGACTACTTGGATAGTTGTGCTGGTTGTGTTTTCAGGGAAAGAACAGTCGACGAAGCTGAATTACTATAGAATAATATGTTGACTAATGAAAATAATTTGACTCTCCCTGAGCCAATTCCTGAGGCAAATCCTGAACCAATTGAGCCAACTCCTGAGCCTATTCCTAAACCCACTCCTAAGAAGAGAGGTGTTCTATTCCTCAGTCCTGAAGATATGCAAGAGGCAAAGAAATCAATGAAAGAAAAAGGTATTAAAGCTGAAGATGTTAAGAATTTACCACCTATTGAAGAAATACATAGTCTTAATATACCGCCTGTTGAAGAACCACATTGTCTTGATAACCCGACACAGGTAGTAAAGGTAAATTCTCTCTATAGATATGATAAAGTTGAAATTCCCTCTACTAAATTTCATAGCCCATGCTTAGATGAATTTGATGACTTTATGGCTAGACAACAAAGTTTTAATGCTTATGTTGGTAGAGAATTAAAGAATAATGCTTTCGAGATAGGACGCTTGAGTGATTATATGGCTAGAGTTGAAGGTGAACTTAAACTCGTTAGCAAATACGCTTCTATGGTTGCCACTCAAGCTGAGAAAGTACTTAAAGCCCAAAATGATTTGCTTGATGAGTTAAATAATAAAAATGACTTTGTTGTTAGAGTGGCTACTAGAACTGGTAGAATGACTCAGGAACCTTTGTATCCTGAAGTCCACCCTAAGAGAATCGAGCAAGATTCCGAGAGAAATAATTTAGAGGCACCTAGTTCTTCCAAAAAGAAGAAAAAGAAAAACGATAGGACTTTGCATGCTTCTAGTGAACCTGTCGTAGACGCACCTGAGAATCCGAATGATATTTCTATTTCTGATGCTGAAACACAATCAGGTGATGAACATGAACCTAGTGATAATGTTAATTATAATGTTCATGTTGATGCTCAACCTAGCAGAAACAATGAAGTAGAGATTGAACCTGCTGTTGATCTTGATAACCCACAATCAAAGAATCAACGTTATGATAAGAGAGATTTTGTTGCTAGAAAGCACGGTAGAGAAAGAGAACCGTGGGTTTAGAAACCCATGCCCTTTCCTCCTAAACAATCCAAGACAAAGGATGATGAGGATTTTGAGCGCTTTGCTGAAATGATTAGACCTATTTTCTTACGTATGCGCTTAACTGATATGCTCAAAGTAAATCCTTATGCTAAATATATGAAGGATATCATTACAAATAAAAGAAAGATACCGGAAGCTGAAATTTCCACCATGCTTGCTAATTATACCTTTAAGGGTGGAATACCAAAGAAACTTGGAGATCCGGGAGTACCAACTATACCATGCTCCATTAAAAGAAACTATGTTAAAACTGCTTTATGTGATCTTGGAGCCGGTGTTAGTGTTATGCCTCTCTCTTTATATCGTAGACTTGAATTCAATAAGTTGACACCTACTGAAATATCTTTGCAAATGGCTGACAAATCAGCTGCTATACCTGTCGGTATTTGTGAGGATGTGCCTGTTGTGGTTGCAAATGTCACTATCTTAACAGACTTTGTTATTCTTGATATTCCCGAGGACGATAGTATGTCAATTATCCTTGGTAGACCCTTTTTGAATACTGCAGGGGCTGTTATTGATTGCAACAAAGGCAATGTCACTTTTCATGTTAATGGTAATGAGCATACAATACACTTTCCGAGGAAACAATCTCAAGTTCATAGTATCAATTCTAATGGAAAAGTTCCAACTATCATTATTGGAGGTTTTGAATTTCCTCTTCCTACTGTCAAGAAAAATATATGATATTCCTATTGTTGGGGATGTTCATATCCCCGTTGAGGTAACTTAGTGTTATTTGAAATTTCTCTAGTTCCGTGTTATTTGGAATGAGTTTGTTAACAAGACTTGATCAACCTTGTTAGTGGATTCATTTTGATGATCATGAGATGGATGAAATTAGAAGGCACAATCTTCTATACCCTCTTTTTACTTTCTGTTATTTAGAATAAATAAAGCAAAAATAGTATTATCTGTCTGTTTTCTGAATTATCCGTGCAATGAAAAATATCCTGAAAATAAAAGTGCTCCAAATGCCCTGCAAATTTAGTATGATTTTTTATGAAATATTTGAGGATTTTAGGCACTGAAAACACTGCAGGAGGGGCAAGCACCTAGCCACGAGGGTGGAGGGCGCGCCCACACCCCCTGGGCGCGCCCCCTGTCACGTGGGCCCAGGGTGGCCCCCTCCACTTATGCCAGCACCCACACACCCCATCTTCTTCCCAAAAAAATCCCCATCCAGCTCAAGCACGAGTTCTAGCTCATTTTGCTGCGATTTTCGATCTCCTTGCTCAAAGCTCCATTCGCAGAACTGCTTTGGGAGATTGTTGCTTGGTATGTGACTCCTCCATTGGTCCAATTAGTTTTTGTTCTAATGCTTTATTCATTGCAAATTTTTGCTGTATAGGTGACCCTGTTCTTGAGCTTGCATGTCAAATTTATGAGGTCCCAAGTAATTCTAATGCATGATATAGGCTCTAGGCACTTGTAGGAGTAGTTGCAACCAATCTTGTTTAGTTTTATTCACTTTTATTTTGAAGTTACTAAAATTTCAGAAAATTTCAGAGAATGTTAAGGAGATTTTTGAGGGGCTCTTCTAGCCAAGGCTCCCAGGAAAAACAAGCTAAAGAGAAGGAAAAGGCCAAGTATAATCTTCCTCGCATAGCGGAAGTACGGCCGTGCGAATGGCCCTGTGCAATTTCTTGAGAGAAGCTGGAATTTATGAAGACTTTTACTTATTAATTGAAAATGCAGGCCTCACCGACTTCCTCCGCGACCGGATCGATCAGCATCTCTTACTCACCAATACTTTCGTGCAAAACTTTTATTATTATCCTAAGAAGTCACCGCCTTCAGTATCATTTCATTTATATGATGAATTCAGGGAAATGTCTTTACGTAATTTTTGCGCGGTATGTAAAATACCCTTTGAGGATAAATTAGATGAACCACATCGTAAAGATGTGGATGGCTTTGTTAGCACTATCACTGTAGGGGATCCAAAGAAGGGTTCCGATGCGAGATTCTCTAGCATACACTTTCCTGTTTTACGCTACTTTATCATATTTGCTAGTAGATGCTTAATTGGTCGTGGAAATAGTGGAAACTTCAATGTTCCTGATATTATTATTCTTCACCACGCCTTGTTTGGTGATAATAGTTTTAGTATGGGTGTCGTTATTGCTAAACGGCTAAGCCTGAACCGTACAAAAGGCCCCATCTTTGGAGGTATCTATGCTGCACGTCTTGCTAGATATTTTGAGATACCTATTAGGCACCATGAGAAAGAGGAGACAATATTGCCTCCTTACATTTTAGATTACAGGAGCATGGTAGCGCATGATTTTATTGTTGACAACGAAGATAAGATGCTTCTGTATAACCTGAGATTTAATAAGAAACACAATGAGACTATTATTCTGCCTGCGCCTCTGTTGTTTGATTTGACTGCAGATAATTTTCTTGTCACGCCGGAAGCGGTGTACGATCATCGAGGCCAAGCCTTTACTCCAGAACCTGAGACTGAACCGGAGCCTTCACTGGATCCTTATCATGCATCATCCTACCAGTGGGACCCGGAGATGGCCAGCCAGTGGTATCCTGATTACACCTCTCAGTACACCGGGGAGAGTAGTCGCGGTCCTTGGCAATAAACCAACTTAGGCCAAAAGCCTAAGCTTGGGGGAGTACGTATCTCTCAGCGACTTTATATTCATGTTCACACTATTCTAGTCGGCGGTGCTCATACTCTTTCATTGTATTATCCATGCTAGTTTAATTCTCTTTTTCTCGCCTTTTTCTTGTGTGTTTGATAAACCTTAAGAAAAACCAAAAAATTAGTTAGTTTAATTTCCATGCTTGTAGTAGAATTAAAATGAAAACCCAAAAAGATTTCTCGTTCTTCTTTTACTTGTTGGGAGCTTTCCCGTGTAAATAGTTTTATTTTCTTTTCTTTCCTTTGGGGGTGGAGAGTAGAAGACCATATTGAAAATGTTTAGTGGCTCTCATATGCATGATTGTTTATTTAACTTGGAGCCCATATTACTCTGTCTTCTCTCTTCAGTTGAATGCTTGCAGATTCCAGCTTAGTCCAATGCACATGCACTATTATTATTATACACATCGTTCGGTCGTGCAAGTGAAAGGCAATAATGACGATATATGATGGACTGATTGAGATGAGAGAACCTGGTATGAACTCGACCTCTCTTGTTTTTGTAATATGATGAGTTCATCATTCCTGATTCAGCTTATTATGAAGTAAACATATTTGCAATGACATTTAGAGATTATAGTTGCTTGTGCCATGCTTGATTAGCTATGAGTTATAATGGTTTACCTTGCGTGCCAACATGCTATTAAAATGGTTGTGATGTGGTATGATGGGATGGTATCCTCCTTTGAATGAATTGAGTGACTCGACGTGCCACATGTTCACGCATCTAGTTGAAACAAATCAACATAGCCTTCATGATATTTATGTTCATGGTAGATTATATCCTACTCATGCTTGTACTCGGTGTGAATTAGTTTAATGCATGTTCATGACTGTTGTCGCTCTCTCAGTTGGTCGCTTCCCAGTCTTTTGCTAGCCTTCACCTGTACTAAGTGGGAATACTGCTTGTGCATCCAGACTCCTTAAACCCAAAGTTGTTCCATATGAGTCCACCATACTTTCCTATATGCGGTAATTACCTGCCGTTCCAAGTAAATTTGTGTGCCAAACTCCAAACCTTCAAATGAAATTTTGTTTTGTATGCTCGAGCAGCTCATGTTTCAACTAGGGCTGCCTGTATCTTTCATGCTAGGTGGGTTATTCTCAAGAGGAGTGGACTCCGCTCCTCATGCACGAGAAAGGGCCGGTAATCGGGATGCCCAATCCCATGATCCAAAAAGATCAAAGCAAATCAATATAATTAAACAAAACTCCCCCAGGGCTGTTGTTAGTTGGAGGCACTCGTTGTTTCGAGCAAGCCATGGATTGATGCTTGTTGGTGGTGGGGGAGTATAAACTTTTACCATTCTGTTTGGGAACTGCCTATAATGCATGTAGTATGGAAGATATAGCCATCTCATAGTTGTTGCGTTGATAGTGAAAGTATGCCGCTCAAAATGTTATTCAATCTCTATTTTCAAATCGAGCTCTAGCACCTCTATAAATCCCTGCTTCCCTCTGCGAAGGGCCTATCTATTTACTTTTATGTTGAGTCATCACCTTCTTATTAAAAGCACCCACTGGAGAGCACACTGTCATTTGCATTCATTACTATTGGTTTATATTGGGTATGACTTGACTCGATCACTTTTACCATGAATTACAATGTTTAGTCGGTCCTTGATATTTAAAGGTGCTCTGCATTTATGTTTTGCGGTCTCAGAAAGGGCTAGCGAGATACCATCTTGTTATATTATATTATGATTGTTCTGAGAAAGTGTTGTCATCCGAGTTTTATTATTATTGCTTGCTAGCTGATTATGCCATTGATATGAGTAATTGTGAGACCTAGGTGTTATTATGAGTATGGTTAGTTCATAATACTTGTTGAAAACCTGAATGCTGGCTTTACATGTTTACAACAACAAGAGCAAACAGAGTTTGTAAATTTTTTTCTTTATCACTTTCAGTTTATCAACTGAATTGCTTGAGGACAAGCAAAGGTTTAAGCTTGGGGGAGTTGATACGTCTCCAACGTATCTACTTTTCCAAACACTTTTGCCCTTGTTTTGGACTCTAACTTGCATGATTTCAATGAAACTAACCCGGACCGACGCTGTTTTCAGCAGAACTGCCATGATGTTGTTTTATGTGTACAAAACAAAGTTCGCGGAATGACCTGAAAATCCACGGAGACAAGTTTTGGAAAATATAAAAAATACTGGCGAAAGAATCAAGACCAGGGGGCCCACACCCTGTCCACAAGGGTGGGGGAGCGCCCACCCCCTGGGCGTGCCCTCTGTCCACGAGGATGTAATGCATATATGAGATTATACCATTAATGTCATAATCCTAAATATAAATATTGCAATTTAATCATTGCCCAACTGTAATTTCTTTACCACACTACTTTGTTATGCTTATGAGAGATGCCACTAGTGAACCTATGCCCCCAGGTCTATTCTGTATTAATGAAATCTTCATTACAATTACTATTATTTGTTGTACTGTTTTACCTTTTTCATCAACTATCACTATCCTTTGCAAGCTAATCTTCTAAATAGCAGGACAAGAAACTCGACAAGCTTCTTGACGTGTTGGGGACAAGTTTGTGTTGTGTTTTGTGTGCAGGTACCAGTGACTTTGTTTACTAGGAGAACTCCTACTGGTTCGATAAAGCCTGGATCTCTACCAAGGGAAATACCTATTGCTAGGTTACATCACCCTTATACTTGGGGTTACCCGACCACTCTTACGGGAGAGCAAGTAGGAACCACTACCGCCTCGCCTTCCTAAGTAGGACACAAATCCTATCCAAACTAAAAAACACCTACAAACATAGCAGGAGCCCTCCCTTGTGTTCGTGGTTGGGCAATGAACCCTTGTGGTTGCGTTTTCAATCCTCGTATGTGATGGCCACTGACACCGATATCTCGGTGGTTGATGTCCTAAGCTCTTCGTCGCCGGCCATCTGTTTTAGTAGAGAGTTCCAACCGGTAAAATGGATCTGTTGGGCGAAGCTTTGCAAAAGTCTTATTAGTGTGTCATTGTCCATTGACTCGGATTCAGTCTCTAGGAAGCTCACGCGCTCGTGTTAGTTCTTGATTAAATCCTTATATGCTAAGCTCTTGTAAGGTCGGGTGCTTGACATAGCTAGGGGACTGTGGAAATCTAGTTTACCTCTTAAAATGATTTTTTTTCTTTGGCAAACGTTTCGTAACCGCCTTCCCACGTCTGCCGACATGGTGAAAAGGCATGGCCCTATCAATCGAGCTTGCCCGGTGTGCGGTGTCATGAAAGACATGAACCATGTTTTTTTAGCTATCACCTTGATCGTTTCGCGTGGAGTGTATGAAGGAAATATGTCCTAGATGCAATGATACGTCTCCAACGTATCTACTTTTCCAAACACTTTTGCCCTTGTTTTGGACTCTAACTTGCATGATTTGAATAAAGCTAACTTTCGGACCGATTTGTTTTCAGCAGAATCGCCATGATGTTGTTTTATGTGTAGAAAACAAAAGTTCTCGGAATGACACGAAAATCCACGGAGACAAGTTTTGGAAAATATAAAAATCTTGGCAAAGAATCAAGACCGGGGTCACACCACATCCCACGAGGTGGGGCGCCCCTGTCTCGTGGGCCCCGAGGCTCCACCGACCTCAACTCCAACTCCATATATTCCGTTTCACGGAGAAAAAAATCAGAGAGAAAGTTTCATTGCGTTTTACGATACAGAGCCGCCGCCAAGCCCTAATCTCTCTCGGGAGGGCTGATCTCGAGTCCGTTCGGGGCTCCGGAGAGGGGGATTCGTCATCGTCGCCATCATCAACCATCCTTCGTCACCAATTTCATGATGCTCACCGCCGTGCGTGAGTAATTCCATCCGCTTTTTGCCCATGCCGCAATTTGCACTTGATGATCCTTGGAGCCTCAAATGACCCACTCAAACAAATCGTTTTCTAGGAGTAGTAATAAAAGGAAAAGAACGAACCGAATCAATGGTAAGAAGCCGGCCGTGGCCGTGCATTTCATGGGCACGTCTCCCTCAACAGCTCGATCGAACTGTTTTGTTTAATATAATCCCGCTCCTACATACGCGTACAGCTGGGCATCGAACTCCCCTGCTAGCCAGCCACAGCTGCCTGTGCCTACACACACATTTGTATGTGCTCATGCAGTCCAAATGGCGCCAGACGCACCGATGGAGGTGAAAAGAAAATGTAGACGAATCAGGGCTTTGCGATATGTTTCTTTCATGTAAACTTACACGCTGCGCCAAATGGGGAGCCCGTCGAATGTGAGTTACTACATGAATTGCGCTGGGCTTGGACATCGCGAGGAGGAGGAGGAGTATTTTGGATCGTCAGAAAACAAGAATCTGTCGTGTTTTGAGGGACCTTGGAGCACCCCTAGTGCTCTGCCGCTTCATGTCACGAGCCCCCGTCTTTCCCAAAGCCCCCGCTCCTTGGTTTTCATGTGCCATTTTCCTCAAGCTTATTTGTCTGCGTGACGAAAAAAGAAAAGAAGTAAAGCCGACCGAGCGGGCCTGACTGACTCATGTAGGCCGTAGAAGCCAGATCTGACGGCGCAGCAGCCGCACAGAGGGCCCGGATTGCTGGGCCAGGGGGATCTTCGCAGAGTTGCTGCTGCCGCGCTGGGGTCAACGGTCAACCTGGCGCGATATCTGCGCCCGCGCGTTCACAGCCTACTCCGCGCGCTCCTTGCTCTGCTCTATAAAGAACAGACCAGTCCGACGCTCTTTATATCTCTTTCGCTCTCTCTCTCTCTCTCTGCACATCCTCCTCTCACACATCTCCCTCTGTTTACTCGAGTCTCCATTGCTCAAGACAAGGCCGGCCGGCCGGCACAACATGGGGACGCAGGCAGCGGAGAACTTCGAACCGCCGGCCAAGGTAATCTCTCTCCCTCTCCCTCTCCCCCTCTCGCTGTTAAGAAAATTACAGTCACAAATCATCTTGTTAATCAACCGAAAAGAAGATAGCCAGTAAAAGGTTTAGATAGATGGAAAGAGAGAGAATCAAGAATCTGAGTTGGTGCGACAAGCATGGAGCTAGCTTCAGAGTCAGAGGTGGACATGACGTGAAATGGACAAACCCCGACGAAAAGGCGGGGGGCAAAAAGCGGCTTCTTGGATGCGTTTCCATGGGGGAGGGGAGGATCCCCTTCCGTCTCCCCTCCGGCAGCTAGTGGCACACCGACCAGCCAAAACACCATCCGGATGGATGGCCCCGCCGAGCCAGTTCGTAGCTACACCGGTACCCTACCAGTTCGTCTTCCGCACGTGAAAACAAAGCCCGCCTTCCTTGCTCGCACCTTCACACTCTTGATTTCTCCCTACTACTTTTTGCCTCGGCTCCTCTTTTCTCGCTCTCTAGAAGATGCATCAATTAAATAAAAGTATCTCCCCCGCTCTCTTTTACAACGGTATCATGCCCGTCATAGGATCGGTGTGACTTGCGATGCTTTGCGTTAACCGCCGAATTCTGCCTTCTCTCCCCCGCTCTCTGAAAATTCCTTCTGGCCTCTGGACTGCCTGCCCTTGTGCTGAAATTTTGACTCGGCTAGAGCAAAATTCGACTCACACATCACATGAAACAAAAATATGAACGAAAAGTCTCTTGTTGTCTCTGTCGCATGGTCCGCACGCCTTCTCTTGACTATGAAATATGAACGATCGCCTCTACTTTTCACTACTTTGTCTTGTCCTATGTTTCGGCTTAGCGTCCACAATTTGCAGTTTACAAGAATTTCCATGCCGCAATTTGCACTTGATGATCCTTGGAGCCTCAGATGACCCATCAAGGCCCCCCCTACCTGTTCATTACCACCATGAAATTTCATTGAGAGAATATTACCGTACATGCTCAATCAAGACGCCTGTTTCGAAGTACTCCCTCCGTTCCTAAATATAGGTCTTTCTAGAGATTTCAACAAGTGACTACATACGAAGCAAAATGAGTGAATCTAACACTCTAAAATATGTCTATACACATCCATATGTAGTGGTCTATTTGAAATCACTAAAATGACTTATATTTAAAAATGAAGGGAGTATAAAACATTTTTGCTGTTTATAATATTTAAAAACAGATGTTGTATCCTGGGAAGATATAGATATATTTTTCAAATACAAATATAAATATATTTTTCAAATAGGAAGATTAAACCTCGGTCTCTGTATCCTGGGATGTGTGCAACCAATTTATTAATGAAAATATTCGACGAGTAGACAAAAACATCGCTTACAAGTAGGTTTAGTATATTTTGTACTATACTGCTAGTATCACCTTGCTGTACATTGGAATAGCCGTTGGCATTTTGACAGCTGTTGCCATGAGATCGCATCCCAGCTAACGATGGGTATAATCCAGCAGATAAACTTTGTCACAATCTCCAACGACAATATGTTAATTATAGATTAGTTGTGTCAGGAGTAAGATAACTAGGATAGTACTAACAACTAGCACTGCTACTCCCTCCTTCCATTTATACAAGGCCTATTGCGTTTTTCAAGGCTAACTTTGACCAAATATTAGAGCAATAATATATGACATGCAACTTACACAAAGCACACCGTTAAATTCGTGTGTGAAATGAGTTTTTAATGATATAATTTTCATATTGTGCATGTCATGTACTACTAATCTTGTCAATAGTCAAAGGCGGTCTTAAAAAACGCATTAGGCCCTGTATAGATGGAAGGAGGGAGTACTTGCAAGCTGCTGCCACTTGGTGTAATCTTGTTTCAACTTCCAACCACAACATTGAAATCACAGGCTCACAGCCTTGTTTGATTGGCTTATTCAATTCAAAACAACATAAACAAGTGTGTTACCGTTGTCATGTGAACGTGCTTGATAAAATAAATAGGTTATCTTTGCCATGAGGTGGCCGTG
The DNA here is from genome assembly GCA_021437245.1 of Aegilops speltoides. Lineage (NCBI taxonomy): Eukaryota > Viridiplantae > Streptophyta > Magnoliopsida > Poales > Poaceae > Aegilops > Aegilops speltoides. The sequence continues at coordinate 366,137,367 of CM038147.1, read as the reverse complement.
ATAATTAAGCATCTGGAGTTTGACTTTGCCGACTACTTGGCCATCCGGCAAGTCAACTGCCGAGAAGAAACGGAATCACAAAGCACTCCATTTAACCTACAAAATTCAAAGACGTCCCGTCACTTGGTTGAAACTTTCTTGCGGATTAGCTGTCCCTTTCTTTCACTGCTCCGTGAGAAGAAAGCCATGGAAATGCAAGAAGGTTTCAACAGATTAGAGAAAGTGGATTATGTGGTACACAATTTAGATATGGATATATGGTTCCTACTTTTTGATAGTAGATATTTCATTTAGTAGGATTTTTGTAGAGGTTTTGTGCATGGTTCATGGCTAACAAGCATGGCGATTACTTGATCGCAGGATGTCAGGACGGATGAGCAGAAGAAGATCGACGACTGGCTCCCGATCACGTCGTCGAGGAACGCCAAGTGGTGGTACTCTGCCTTCCACAATGTCACCGCCATGGTCGGCGCGGGGGTGCTCAGCCTCCCCTACGCCATGTCCGAGCTCGGCTGGTACGCCATTCAATGGATTCACCACCTACCTACTGTTGCCTCGCCTCCTGCTGCTAATATAGTCTAGTCTAGGAGTATATAACGTTTGTTTGTTGCACAGGGGCCCTGGCATCGCGGTGCTGGTCATCTCGTGGGTGATCACGCTCTACACGCTGTGGCAGATGGTGGAGATGCACGAGATGGTGCCCGGGAAGCGGTTCGACAGGTACCACGAGCTCGGGCAGCACGCCTTCGGCGACAAGCTGGGCCTCTGGATCGTGGTGCCGCAGCAGCTGATCGTGGAGGTTGGCGTGAACATCGTGTACATGGTGACCGGCGGGAGGTCGCTCAAGAAGTTCCACGACGTGATCTGCGACGGCAAGTGCAAGGACATCAAGCTCACCTTCTTCATCATGATCTTCGCGTCCGTGCACTTCGTGCTCTCGCAGCTCCCAAACTTGAACTCCATCTCCGGCGTGTCCCTGGCCGCCGCCGTCATGTCGCTGTCCTACTCGACCATCGCGTGGGGCGCGTCGGTGGACAAGGGGAAGATGGTGGACGTGGACTACAACCTCCGCGCCACCACGACGCCGGGGAAGGTATTCGGCTTCTTCGGGGCGCTGGGCGAGGTGGCGTTCGCGTACGCCGGCCACAACGTGGTGCTGGAGATCCAGGCCACCATCCCGTCCACGCCGGAGAAGCCGTCCAAGAAGCCCATGTGGAAGGGCGTGGTGGTGGCCTACATCGTCGTCGCGCTCTGCTACTTCCCCGTCGCCCTCATCGGCTACTGGGCCTTCGGCAACAGCGTCGACGACAACATCCTCATCACCCTCAACAAGCCCACCTGGCTCATCGCCACCGCCAACATGATGGTTGTCATCCATGTCATCGGAAGCTACCAGGTACATCCATGTCATCCTTTTGCTATCCATATATACAAGCTCTAGGCTCTAGCATATGCCTGAATCCTGATCGACGGCGCCGCCATGTTGTAGATTTACGCGATGCCGGTGTTCGACATGATCGAGACGGTGCTGGTGAAGAAGCTCAAGTTCCCTCCCGGCCTCACGCTCCGCTTGATTGCCCGGACCCTATATGTTGGTAAGCCCCCCCGTCCTTTACCACCCGAAAAGCCAAAAATGGCGTGTAGCATTGCACTCAACGAATAAGAGTATAAGACTGACGTGATTCCATACGTTTGCAGCGTTCACCATGTTCGTCGCCATCACCTTCCCTTTCTTCGGTGGCCTGCTCGGATTCTTCGGCGGGTTCGCCTTTGCGCCCACGACATACTTCGTAAGCATTTCTCTCATCCACTCCACTAAAGTTGATCACGGGAATCGGTAAAATTCAGAGTTGCTAATCCAAGTCAACACCTGTTATCCCTGCAGCTCCCCTGCATCATGTGGCTCGCCATCTACAAGCCCAAAAGATTCAGCCTCTCATGGTTCACCAACTGGGTATGCCATGTATCTCTAGTTATATATGCCTCTCCTTGGTCAATCTCAACTCCGGCCTAATTTTTGTGTGCGTGCTGCTGTGCCATGATCTTCAGGTCTGCATCGTCCTTGGAGTGTGCCTCATGATCCTGTCGCCAATCGGAGGGCTCAGACAGATCATCTTGGATTCCAAGACATACAAATTCTACTCATAGACCACTTCTACGACGCATTCTGTCCTGTGAAAACTGCAAGAGATCATTTACGATGCCTACCACGAACTCTCTTGCTTGCAAAGGAAAAAGAAAGGAACATCAATCATAGTACCACGAACTGTTACAGATGGGATGTTAGATGCATATGGTCAGAGAAAATTTGGTTTAGTCAAAGCAAATGGGATGTGTTTGTGGTTAATCATGTGTACGTAATATATATGGTGTGTGGATTTGACTCTCGGTACTGTAGAATCGACAATCTCTTTTTCTGCTCAAACTTGCATGGATGAACATGGCTTCGCTTTCGTGTGTTGATGAGAGAATCGACTGTTCTTTTCTACACCTTCTTTTTCGGGTATGCTACTGCCTTCTAATTAAAAGAAACAGATTTTTTTAGGGGTAATTAAAAGAAACAGATGGTTGTTTAAGAGAACAAGACTACAAACCATAAGTTTTTTTATTTGATAAAACACACTTTTGTTGACTCATAAGTCATAACACGTGAAGGTGATACAAGCATGACGGTTCACATCCAGCCTTTGCATTATAAGAATGCACACAATTAAAAAGGAGGACGAAATCTATATAAAAAAAGGAAGGACGAAAGCGTAATGCCACGACAAGAGTAATCACAAATGAACGTGAAGAGCCGATGCAAACACTACACCGTTATGCGTGTTGGAAGAAAAAACATCCTTGACCGCTTGCTAATGTTGGCGCTCCTCTACTTCTCGGCGGCTAGTCGAGCCTTGAGATGCGTGGTCTCGCCGGATATGCGCTGATTTGTCGACACCTGTCAATCCTTTCAACCCAATCCCAGACTCGGGGCTATTGAATCCCCTTCAAAACAACAGAGAGAAGCAAAAAGCCCGTGAAGGAAAGGTTTCAATCCTCAGACCAGGTTGGAGTCTGAGGGGCTACTAGATCCCTTTCAAAAATTACACAGAAGCAAGAGACTTTTGAAGAGAAGATTTGATCCTCAGTCGACCTTCCAGCTTGCCACAGTCTCAGGGGCTACTGCATCGACATTTTTATCCTAAAAGCATGACATGAGGTCCCTACAAGAAGATTTCGATCCTCGAGTCAGCCTTCCAGCCCGGCCTCAGTCTCAGGGGCTACTGAAACCGCGCGTTTTGACCTAAAGAAAAATCGAAATCCTCTAGCAGGCTTGCATAAGTCGGCCAGAGGCTCAGATTCGTGCCAAAAACAAAATGAGAAAATAGGTAAAACCCATGTAGTGAGTCGTTGAATAAGAACTGAGGATAAACTAGTGGTGAACTTGGCATAAACCTCAGGATCTTGCATGACCTGATTAGCGCCATCAGGATCGAGTGGTAGTATGTTGTAAGGATGCAACTTTTTCTTCTCCAAAATCTGCAACAATAATAACGGGGCGACGCTTGGGTCAGACCAAAAATTCAACAGGGCTGAAATAATTCAATCGGGTCATTGTTACATTCAGGCTGCACCTAGTGACGGAGTTACATTGAGGCAAGGGGGCGTTGCCCCCTCCCACCAATCCACATGAATCTCTACTAAGCCACATGAATTTATTTATTTTGGCCAAAATCTAGTGTTGATGAGTAGATTTGGCTTACTATTATCTAGAACTTATTGCTGTTAAATAGATTTGGCTTAGTACTATCTAGATAACAAACCACATTTAGAAGTTACCTCTTGATCGGTTTCTGTTTCATGTGGAACAGGTTTTTTTCGAAATGGCGCTGTCATGACCAGCTTACTTTCTCTCTCTTGCGGAAAATATTTGTTCTTTAGGACCTCATGCAAGAAATTTGTGGTCTGACGCGCCTTTATGAGATGAGAATAGAGCAAACACAAACCATAGTAGGGGTCAGGCAAGACATTTAGCGTACGGGTTGTGCACATTAAGAAAGAAATGGGTAGCGCGGGTCATCCTGGAGCGGCTGGTTGTACATGTTGCAACAATGCTTCTAGAAAAACTCCAATTCGAGAGCATTGAACTTGTGCCAATCCTTTCCTTCCTGACATCGTTTTCCTTGCAAGAATGATAAGTCAACTAGTCAAGCAGTTGATATTGTGTATATACGTCCCATATAAAACCAGGTACCCGGAGTGGGAGGAGAAGCGTCGAGCAAGGTAGAATGGATGTGGGTACACACGAGAGCGTCGGGTCATCATTACATTCCTCCTGCGCCCAGCGGAGGAGCTATCTTGAGGCCAGTGGGGCCTTGGAGAAAACTCTAAAGAAAATTTTATTTGAAGGGTCTAGATGAGAGGAAAATTAGCCTTTTCCCTTCCCGATCTTTGTCATCTGCGTTTGTTTTCATTTAACTCCGTCACTGCCTACACCCCCCTCCCCTCCACATGATAATTGGCTGACCACGCAGTCAGTTCACTCCTGATATGGTAAGTAGTGTGGAGGCGTCTGCGACTTGTTTCCCTCAAGATCTCGTACCAATTTTGCACTTTCCCATGTCTTTTATCTCTTGAAAGCATTCACCACAAATTGTGTGCAATGTGTACCGATATGGGGACGGGGCTTGCCTGTGTTGTGAAACGCAGTAGAAAATAAAAAAAACATGCCTACGCACACCCAAGATCAATATGAAGATGTATAACGGGTTGGGATCATGATCGTTACCCTCACCGAGTTGCAGTGGAAGAAGAACGTGTCGGTGCATGTCGTACTTGGAGTCCCTCGAACCATCAATGAACAACCCCTCGTACCGCCCACGAAAAGTCCCTCGAACTAAAGACCGAAAGCACAACCTCTCTACTTGGATCATGATCTATATTTCCAGACCATTAAATATAAAATAGTTCTAAATATTTTCAGACCATTTTCTATATCTATACTACTATATAGTGTACCAATAGTGTCTCATATGGACCATTGGATCTTACCAATCATACGGCTCACATAGGCTGAACAAAAACCGAGAAAAATGAGATGTTACATGTGTCGTTGGATTTGGCAATCATAGCTATCGTTTTTTGTGGAAGTCAACTTTGACAATCCGACTACTGATACGTCTCCAACGTATCTATAATTTTTTATTGCTCCATGCTACTTTATCTACTGTTTTGGACTATATTGGGCTTTATTTTCTACTTTTATATTACTTTTGGGACTAACCTATTAACCGGAGGCCCAACCCAGAATTGCTATTTTTTTTGCCTTTTTCAGTATTTCGAAGAAACAGAATATCAAACGGAGTTCAAACGGAATGAAACCTTCGGGATCGTGATTTTCCAACCGAACGTGACCCAAGAGACTTGGACCCTACTCCAAGCAGTGCCCGAGGAGGTCACGAGGGTGGAGGGCGCGCCCAAACCTTCAGGATCGTGATTTTCCAACCGAACGTGACCCAGGAGACTTGGACCCTACTCCAAGCAGTGCCCGAGGAGGTCACGACGATGGAGGGCGCACCCCCTGGGCGCGCCCCTACCTCGTGGGCCCCTCGGAGCTCCACCGACGTACTCCTTCCTCCTATATATACCTACGTATCCCCGAACGATCAGAACAGGAGCCAAAAACCTAATTCCACCGCCGCAACCTTCTGTATCCACGAGATCCCATCTTGGGGCCTGTTCCGGAGCTCCGCTGGAGGGGGCATCCACCATGGAGGGCTTCTACATCATCACCATAGCCCCTCCGATGAAGTGTGAGTAGTTTACTTCAGACCTTCGGGTCCATAGCTAGTAGCTAGATGGCTTCTTCTCTCTTTTTGGATCTCAATACAATGTTCTCCCCCTCTCTCGTGGAGATCTATTCGATGTAATCTTCTTTTTGCGGTGTGTTTGTTGAGACCGATGAATTGTGGGTTTATGATCCAGTATTATCTATGGAAAATATTTGATTCTTCTCTGAATTCTTTTATGTATGATTCAGTTATCTTTGCAAGTCTCTTTGAATTATCTTTTTGGTTTGGCCAACTAGATTGGTAGTTCTCAATGGGAGAAGTGCTTAGCTTTGGGTTCAATCTTGCGGTGTCCTTACTCAGCGACAGAAAGAGTTGCAAGACACGTATTGTATTGTTGCCATCGAGGATAACAAGATGGGGTTTTTATCATATTGCATGAATTTATCCCTCTACATCATGTCATCTTGCTTACGACGTTATTCTGTTTTTACTTAATACTCTAGATGCATGCTGGATAGCGGTCGATGAGTGGAGTAATAGTAGTAGATGCAGAATCGTTTCGATCTACTTGTTTTGGATGTGATGCCTATACATGATCATTGCCTAGATATACTCATAACTATGCTCAATTCTGTCAATTGCTCAATAGTAATTTGTTCACCCACCGTAGAATACTTATGCTCTTGAGAGAAGCCACTAGTGAAACCTATGGCCCCCGGGTCTATTCTCATCATATCAATCTATCACTTTATTTACTTGCTTTGTTTTTACTTTGCCTTTACTTTTTACTTTGCATCTATCTATCAAAAATACCAAAAATATTATCTCTATCAGATCTCACTCTCGTAAGTGACCGTGAAGGGATTGACAACCCCTAAGCGTTGGTTGCGAGTTGCTATCGTTTTGTGTAGGTATGAGGGACTTGTGCGTGGTCTCCTACTGGATTGATACCTTGGTTCTCAAAAACTGAGGGAAATACTTACGCTACTTTACTGCATCATCCTCTCCTCTTCGGGGAAATCCAACACAGTGCTCAAGAGGTAGCAACTACGAACAAGCGAAGACGTCACGCCTTAGCAATAGCTAAACCAACTCCGAGAGGTTATTGACCACGCCGGAGCACGATCAACCTGACCACAAGGGTCTAGTAATTGGTCCAGTATATGCAGTGGTAGGGGCTGTGGATGTAACTTTGTTAGTGATGTCCTCATCAAGATCGAAGTCAACAACAACAATCATATTCTGGCTTGTGTAGTGCTTCCTCCCTCTATATGCTGCAGCTTGTGACCTCACAATCTAGCTGTGACACGAGTACCATCTATTGGTCCAATGCAATCGTGGAATGGCATTACAGGATGATGTTATGGCTACAGCAGAACAATAACAACATATCAAGGCATGAACTACATACTGTCAGTGCTCACCTTGAAGTATGGATACCATCTTGGGCTAGTGCGAATCTTGGTATTAGTCTGGTCGGTTGGTGACCTGATCATCTCTCCTATGAGCTCCCCAACAACATACATCACTTGCTTGAAGTACCTAAAGATGGTATCCATTGATCTCTTGAAGGTGTTGTGTACAACTCTGAATCTCTGGTTATGACCAACAACATGAAGGAACATGGCTACTTGCTCTTCCATGGTGATGTGGATGCTATCTTCTAGCAACCCCCTACTCCTGAATGTCTGCACAAGCCTGGTGAAAGGTTCTCTTTTCATTCGAAGCATCCACAAAGCCTCTGTATTGTTGCAGTTGTAGATGTAGTTCAGGTTCGCTATCTTCTCCCGATACCGAATTAAAATCGGACCATACCGGAGGAGAGGTTTATCATTCCGGCGAACAACTCTCTTATTGACCAACATGATCCAGGCCTGAGTCACAGCTATCAACGCTGCTGCCTGAACTAGAAGCTTCATCCGTTCATCCACAACCTAAGCGACATCCATGATGCGCTCAGCAATGGCACAATCGACCCTAAATGCTCCTACCGAACGACCTAACAGAGGAGGGGGAGGGGGTAGCTTACCAGCTTCGGGGTCAGGGGAGGCACGGCCGAGACGAGGATGGTCGGATAGAGTCAAAGAAGAAGGGGAGAAGCAGCTGCCGCTCTCGGGGAGTGCTGCTCCCGCCACCAATGCTGCCGCCCCCGTCGCAGCCGCAGATCTGAGTCGTTGTCGCTGCCGGTGCCAATAACATAGGAGGGCTTGTCCTATATCCTGGTGTGAGCGAGTAAAAGGTGTGGTGAGGGTATATTTCGCGCCATCCCCGCTCCGCCGATTTCCCCCTCCCGCCATCTCCGACCGAATCCCTCTTGCACCGCGCCCTACGTCGCGTCTTCCTTTTGTATCAGACTCAGTCTGGCTCTCTGAAACAGCCGACTCAACCATTCCAAGCGAGTCAGGCTCTGTGATGCTTTAAGTTCACTGCCGATGCGAGTCAGGCCTGCTAGAATAAATCCGAGGCATACCGTCGATCATCCGAAGACCAAGCAATCACACAAGCATGACACCAAGATTTTGTTAACGAGGTTCACCATCATAGCTACATCCCTGGGGCCTGACTACGGGCGCTCCTCCCCGTGACACTGTTAAAATACCGCACACCGGCCACCCGGGCGCTGGCACACGCCGACGGCTCCTCCTGCGCGCATGTGCTACTATGTTGGCATAGGTTACATCGTATGTCTAGCCCCGCTATATATGAGAGGCCTAGAATACAAGTCTCCTACTAGGGCACGACTCTAACTCTGTCTACACACAGTCCAAAACCAAGTCCAACTGTAACCTACCTTGTACAATAATATTCGACACAACTCTAACAAACTCCACCTTGGCGAATATTCTTCACTGCCTTGAATTCATTCATGTGTAGAACCTTCATGTACATTGGACTTGAGATACGCCATGAGCACCGCTGCTACTCCCAGACTCCATGTGACTCCACCTGCAACTGTAGGCCCTTCTCGTCTTCTTCACAGTCAACACTCGAGCAAAATTAAGTTCCTCATTACTCTACTTTGTGCTCCCAACTTCCGGAGAATCCGTCCAACATCATCACACACTGACCACTGTCTGCGTGAAAATGAACAATTCACATATTGGACGCCACATATAAGAATTACCTGAACTCAGCATCACCGCTCTTTCTTGACCGCCTGTCTGAAACTTGAAGGAATTTCACCGTCGCACTATGTCACCCTGAGTCAAATTCGCAGTTGTCTCACCCTTCTTTCGGATAGTCTCTAGCATGTCCCACAGCTATAGCACTCCGCCCCCTTCTGTATTTGCCATCCACACTTTGCCATGTGCATTAAACACCACAAAATATACGGCTATGTACTCTCTCAGCTTTTGACAATTTTAGACTCTCCACCACTTTCTCAGATTATCCATGGTCAACTCCTGTCCATCAACCGGCACAGATAGACCCAGTCACCAACTTGAATCTGGTACTTGAAAACACTGCTTCAGCACCCCCTGCACAATTTGTCTGACCACATGTCTGACCATCAGTGCATTGGCATGTCGCTGTGTCCCGTGCTTACCGCATGCCTCACCACTATCACCGTGTCGAGCCTCTGCTGTCCTGGTCGAATATCCAGGGTCGCGAACCCACACCACTCAAACCCCTACTGCAGAGAACCACCGATCATCACCAACCGATGCCGAGTATCACGTCTCCATCAGACCACTGGTACCCCATCCGATCCACGTATCTCTCGCTATCCCGCTGAAATAGGCTTCGATTATCCGATATCTTACACCATAGCCGTGAAGTCTTTCGCCGGACTTCAGCTCCACCTTCAACATGACTCCATGGTGGTTGTACGTGCCACCCCCGCGCCCCATCGACTTCAACCTCTCTCATGTGTACACTGCCTTGAATCAACCATGTGCCATAGTCTTGTCGAAGCCGCACAAGCCCTCAGGCCCGCACCATGTGTTTTCACGCCCCAGAAGTCGGCCACCATCAGCATCACGCTCCTATGTCGTCGTCGCCGCTGAAATCACCACCGTCTTCTGCTTTGACCGACATCCCCGTCGATCCATCAGACAGTCCAGTCCGACCCAGCCGAAGTTATCCGACTGCAACCATGCTCCACCCCGCGTCGTGTCCACCCCACATCTCTGTGCATTGCTTGACTCCCTATGTATGCATGATCCTGCCACGACGAGCTCCAGACTCCTCCGAGCCTTATACACACATCGCCGGCCCTCGTTTCCCCTTATCTGCCATGTCAAACAACATCACCTTCAACCATCATGTCTTCTTCTCCGTGTACCATGCAAAGAACACCAGAAGCAGTCCCCTTTTAGTCTTCTCGTACATGTAGCAACAAGCTCAAGCTCACCTTCATGCATGCAGCACCCGTGACTCTTTTTGGCTATCTTCCTGTACTTTAATTTTCCACGCATAGATCAACCTGATGGTAATCGGAACTCCCATGTTCTAACACGCTGTAGCAGGTCTTGGAAACGAATCTTTTCTTTAACCACAAATCTCACGAACCAGCCACTCCACGATGCACAACTTGCACGCCAGCCTCTAGCCAACTCGCACACGCACACGGCCTTCCAACTCAGCTTGGGCCTCTCACGCAGAAACCCACACTGCCTCGCCTAGGCCTGTTGCCGGGCTGCAACGAGCCTAGCTCCTCCAAGACTGGGCCACGTTGAACGCCACGTGGGCCACATGCCTGCCTCTTGACTCGCCGTTCGCTCAACCCTGTAGGACGCTTGTGTCAGCCCCTGTCGTCTGCCTGTGTGCCCTCGCCAGCCGCCGCATCGCGTTATGCCACCGATTGGCCGAAACCGATATGACGATCACCAAAGTCGCCGATAACCTGCTGCCTTCCGTTGATTGTGCCTGCTTTCCGATTACTCTCCACCACGACAATCTTCGAGCGCTGCCCGACGTCCAGCACGCACATCGTGCTCATCTGCAGCGTGTCTCCATCGCAGTCTCCTCTAGACCAACAATCAGCGCCCTTCTCGAACCTTGCTCTGATACCACTTGTTAGAATAAATCCGAGGCATACCGTCGATCATGCGAAGACCAAGCAATCACACAAGCATGATACCAAAATTTGTTAACGAGGTTCACCATCATGGCTACATCTCCGGGGCCTGACTACGGGCGCTCCTCCCCGTGACACCGTCACAATACCGCACACCGGCCATCCGGGCGTCGGCACACGCCGACGGCTGACCCTGCGCGCCTGTGCTATTATGTTGGCATATGTTACATGGTATGTCTAGCCCCGCTATATATGATAGGCCTAGGATACAAGTGTCCTACTAGAACACGACTCCAACCCTGTCTACACACAGTCCAAAACCAAGTCCAACTGTAACCTACCTTGTACAATAATATTCAACACGACTCTAACAAGGCCTGCTTACACGCAACCAAATGACCCATCTTCATCCTGTCCGAGATTGGGGGGCTGTATGCAGCCTACCAAACGCGTCCCTAGCTTCTACATGTGCGTGCGCGGGGCCGTCCAATGAGATCGATTAGCCAACTCTCCTGTACTTGCATACCTCGATGGAATGTCAAGAAGAGTGAGAAGATCACAGGAAAATGACAACACACATATCCTTAACATGTACTTGCATACCTCGATAGAATGCTTTAGCTTTTGACATTGTCCTCCATATTAATTGTATAGTCAATTTTTTTTCCTTTGGTTTGAACTTGGTTATTATTTTTTCGAAACGGCGGCAAAAGATTTGCCTCATCGAGTAGTTAAGAAAAAGAAAATTGCTCAGTTAATTAACAGAAAACACGGCGTAAATTGATACATATAAACCACGTGCGGACTACTCGCTAAGAAAGAAGTTTCATGATAGCTAAAACCCTACTTTGGGACTGCACACAGCTCTAAAGAACTTGGTTATTATGGTGTTTACTATTTTTTTAAAAAGGAGGAGGACCCCCGACCTCTACATCTGGACGATGCATGCAACCACTTTATTAATTATTCACACAAGACCTTACAAAGTCATACTATAGTAAGACTAAAGTCACCGTCTGGGCAACATTTATCGCTACTCCTATCCAGTTGATGTAGGGATGCCGATAGTCTGGGCCTAATACCGAACAAACCTCGTAGCCAAACCTAACATCTAAGACCTAAGGTCCCAACCAGGACGCCTGCCGGGTATGGGGCACCCACTAGTACGGCACACTCCTCAACCAGGACGCCTGTCGGGTATGAGGCCGCCGCAACCACCTGCCACCAATCCATCTTTAGTGTTGTACTGCTGCATCTACCTTGCCCGGTCTAGCTTCCGTCGACGCCACCACGACGCCAGACAATGCCACCTTCATGCGCCCGTCCATCATCACACACCCACCGGCGAGACCCCGCTACTCCATGCCGCTGAGACCCGCCGTTGTCGACGTGCCAGATGCCACGCCGCTCCTCCGACGCGAAACACCACCTGTTGCCACTGGTCCCATCCCCTCTGCCTGCAGTTCCTCAAACCGAGCACCCAAACGCCCCAGCCGGCGCCTCCAAGAAGGGTACGACACACGCAGTGCCGCCGTCGCCCAATCTAAGGAGATTTAGGTTTACACCCGGGCAAGGGGTCGGGGTGGAGGGCAGGGACCTCGACGGCGTCTGCAAGGAGGAGAACAACGACCCTGGTCGTCGCCACCGTCGGGATGAACGAGTCATCCAGAGTTTCCTCCGGTCCGATGTCAACTCTACCAGCCCCCGCGAACGCACCGAGGCCGATGACCGCGATCGTAAGCCACCAAGTGCAACGGGAGAGAGCCTATAGCGCGGAGGAGATCCACCGGCGACTCACCGCCCACGCGGTCAAGACGCCGTCCATCCACCCCTCGCGAACGTCGCCAGTTGAGGGCGCCGTCGCCATGCCTAACGGGGCCGCCGCCCCTGGTTCATGTTCCTCCACGAAGGCCGGAGTGGCAAGATCCGCCACGAGTAACGAGATCCGGCACCGCGTGGCCGACGCCATCGCCCAAGCCCGCCGTCGACCGATCCCGCCGCCGCCGGGAGTCCGCACGCTGCCGGGAGTCCCACACCCATGGATCTGGGCACCCGTGCACCGCCGCGAGTCCGCCACCTCCGGGATCTGCCACATTGTCAAGAGGGCTACACCCCGCGGATCAGGACGCCCGCGCCGCTGCGGATCTGGGAATGGGAGGAGAGACCCTCCGCCGCCGCCGTCGCACGCACGGGCTTTGCCAGGTGCCGACCATCGGCAGCGGCGGAGGGGGAGAAGGGCGCTGGAGGGACTAGGCTAGGCGGCGGCGGCTGAGCTCTCCCAAGTCGTGCGCGGGGGAGGCGACGCGAGAGGGACGCGAGGACTATGGTGTTTACTATGCTTTGTTCATACTTTTTTTTGGCAATGTGACATAAAATTGTTGCTTATGTAATGTATTGTGGCTCAAAATAATATATTTGTAAAATCAGATTGATTGTCAGATGATAATTTTAGATAATCATGTATTTGTCATGTATTATTGCAGCACTAAAAATTATTTGGCTCCCGTAGCAATGCACAAGCAATGACCTTATTCAATAAACACGAGCACGAAGTAGGGTTTTATCTCCACCATAAAGGCTTGAACATGGATAAACCCTCTCCCGCTCCCCCTCCGATCTATTCGCTTAGCCGTAATACTCCATTGAGGGATCAGTCGAAAATACTCTGGCAGTGGCTATGTATTAGAAAACAATGCATCCATTCTAGAGTAAAATTGGTTAAGCTTCAGAGGATAGTTCTAAATTTCTAATAGGGCCGTCAAGCAGCGAATGCGCAAAATAACACCAATCCTAGTCAAACAAATGAGCCCTCTTGATCTAGATGATTATAAAGACAAATGTGTAGACTGTTGGAGATGCAAAGCTTGAGACTGCAATATATTTGTTATGCCCAATTGTTTTGGTCACTTCATTCCTATATGCCGAAATTCTGGCTCCGCCTCTCGTAGGCCCAAATTTGCTTGACATGCGTATACATATGAAAAACACCTATTTACACCTCAACTCAAGTATTGACACTGAAGGTGTATTTTACTTTTACAAGTGAACTGAGGGTCATTCAGATGGTTAGGTTCCTTGTGATGTCGTATTGTTCTGAATTTATTTCAGGCCTTCTGCTAATATGCGTTGAGTAAAAGAAGACGTCCCCGTCGACTATGAACACGTCTGTGACGATTTTGTCAATCTTAAAATAATGTGCCTGCTTAAATATAAAGAGTGAGGTATGTGTGTATGTATAAGGATTTGTGTCTGTACTGTGTATTTGCATCGCCAGTGTGGCAAAGTGGCCATAGGATAAGTTCAGCATCTATTTAAATCGTGGCGCCGCAGTCTGCGTCCGTTTAGATGGCGACAAGGCACAAGGCGACGTGCTCCTCCGCGGAACGGCCAGCTACACGACGCCCGCCGCTGCCTGTGCCGTCCGCCTGCGTCCGTCGCCCCGCTCCGCTCTCTCATTATTTCTCTTTCCCAACTTCCCTCTGTGCATACATCGCCCGTCTCCCCTCTCAGCGACAACGCCGCCGCCGCCGCTTCTGCTGCAAGAAAGAACCAGCAGCAGCAAGTCGGCGACACGTTGCAGTCGAGCTAGCCTTGCGAGATCAATAATCTGCTGGTCAGGAGAGGAGAATGGAGGCGGCCACAACGCCGGCGGCAGCTGAGACGCAGCACCGCCACGGCGGATGCTTGTCTGCCAGGACGTTCATACCGCCCGGGCCGGTGGCGCGATGCTCCGGTGGCTCCTCTCAGGCAGCTGGATCTCCCGGTCAGATTCATCTCCTTCCTTCACTCGTTTGCTTATTTATTTAATTTTGCCTGTTTGCAATGTTTGGTTTGGTTGGTGCCTGCGTCTGCGTGTAGTTTTAGCTGTTCTTTTTTTTTTTTTTGCATTATAGGAACCTCTTCTGCCATTTCTTGTTGTTCCTGAATATTCCCCCCCTTTTTCGAATATTGCGATGTGGTTGCTGCTACTGAATCGCTGATGCTAGTTTCTTTCCTCTGTTGATAGCTGTGTATGTTCTTACCTTTCTCTCACTCTGCCGGTGGTGTAGTCCTGCATCACAGTTTCTATGGTACCCTGCCCCGTTTACAATTCTCAACGTCTTAATAAGCATTGATGCGTGTTTATGTTTTTGTCATGTCACTGTGAAGTGCACGCCAATCGATGTCGCCTCAATCTTTTATGTTCAGTACGCGCAACAAAAGTCAGCATTGCAGGTCCCTAGAGAAATCGCACTGAAAGTACTGCTACTCGCTTGCGCATTTGGGAACAATGTCGTCGCTCAATCATGGTTCTTAACTTCTTATCCTCCCCACTCACGGTGTACTGAGCTTCCAATCTTATGTCTCTGTCATTGCATCGTGGACACCAATGAAGAAATTATTGCAGTGTTTTGTTTTCCCGTCCATTGTTCTGGTGATCTCCGTCTTGGCGTTAGCAGTTTGTTGACCAAATGTTTCTAGGTGAAATATTTGATTTCTTCCATCAAATCTTGCAATGCTAGATTAATGAATTACCTACTTCTATAAAAGTTATTACCTGTTATAGTCTCGTTTTTTAGAAAAGGAGGACGACCCCCGGCCTCTGCATCTGGACGATGCATACGGCCACTTTATTAATTATTGACACAAGACCGTACAGAGTCATACAACAATAAGTCTAAAGCCACCAAACTAAACAACAACTGTCGCTATCCCTATCTAGTTGATGTAGGGGCGCTGAAAGTCTGGGCCTCATACCAAACAGACCACGCAGCCAAACCTAACCATCTAAAGACTTGAGGTCCCACCAGACGCTGCGGGTATGGGCACCCATCATCCGGCGTGCTTCTCAACCAGGACCTCTGCCTTGTATGAGGCCGCCGTAGCCACCGCCACGAACCCATCTTGAGCTGTCTGCTGCATCAACCTTGGCGGTCCAACTGCGCCGAGCGCCACCATGGCCTTGAGCAGCGTCACCCTCTGCTGCGAGTCCATCTCCGCTCATCAGCGCCGAGTCTCTCTGTGCCACGCCGCCGAGATCCGCCGTCATCAATGGAGCAGATGAAACACCGCTCCTCCTCTTGTCCCCTCCAACCCTTTTCGCTCCAAAACAATGCCCCGGGGAGGAGAAGCGGTACCGATAGCACCGTCATCGTCCGATCCGGTAGACCAGATCTAGGGTTTCCCGGAACTTCCCGATTAGGTTGATGAAACCTGCAGCAGCGATGCCTCGAGAAGAAACTACGTCGAGACGCCGCCATCGTCGCCAAGACCGCGATCGGCGCGATTTTCACCGAAGACACATCTTCCCGATCTCGTGGCTGGCTGGAACCGGCGAACCTCGCCCACGAGCGTATGTTGCCATCGGTACTCCGGCGGAGATCCGGCATCTCCTCACCGGTCCCTCCATGCGCCGCCGGTCGGCGAAAAGCCTCCCCGCGACGGATCCAAACGGGGCGTTGGATCCGCAGTAGCCGTCGTCACCATCACGAGCAGGACAGCCCACCTCGCCGGATGGGGCGCTGCCACCGCCGCCGTCCATGCAGGGCCGCCGCTCCGCCGGCGATGGTGCTCGGGCCCCCGCCGCACAGCCCGGAATCTCCGTCCTAGCCGCCGCCGTTGGATCGCATGAGAAGGGCCGCCCCCGCCGCCTCAGATGGGATCCGCCGCCTCCCCCCGCCCAGAACCATTGGCACCGGGCCTGCCGCCACATGCCCAGCGCCCGGCAGGAAGGGGTGGAGGGAGAGGTGCTGGCGGCGCTAGGGTTGGGGCCCCTGGCGTCGCCCGGGGGGAGGCGACGCGAGGGGTGCGAGGGGCCCCTGGCTCGTTTACAAGCACCTAGTATTAGTTTTTGTAGGAACTTTAAAGCCGTCAGATTTACTTTGTATGCTCCTCTCCATTCTTTTCATGCTAATTCGGTACTGCTCACGCTGTTTCTAAATATAAATCTTTTTAGAGATTTCAACGCGGGCTACATACGGATATATATAAACATATTTTAGAGTGTAATTCACTCATTTTGCATCGTGTGTAATCCATAGTAGAATCTCTAAAAAGACGTATATTTAGGAACAGAGGGAGTACTATCAAATTATGGCCCCTTGTTGTGGCCCTTTGGTTCTAAGATTACATATGACTTGCCCACATCAATCAATTGTGATTGCACATCCACAACAAATGTTTGTCCATTGCTTGAACAGTATGGCATGCTAACAGTTGCTTGCGCTTTTGGGAAGCTTAGTTTCAGTCAGGTACTCAGGTTCACACATAAAGTAATCGTGGTGCGCAGCTGATTTGGTAGGAAATCTCAACCTTGATTGCCCTGTTCCACAGTTTGTCGATCAATCAGAGAGCGTTTGGTGAGAAATTATAGGGGGTCTTGGTGTTGGGGTGTATCTGAGATTATGAACATGTAGCACAATGTGAGGGGTAGTATAAGTTAGGTAGGCTACAAAAATATTTTCCTTGTCTGATCTTATCATAATGGATCCATTAGCTTATAAGAAACACAAGCTAGTACAGTATTTAAGATTCCCGGCAAAAAATACTCCCTCTGTAAAGTAATAGAAGACCTTTTAAATCACTACTTTAGTGCTCTAAAAGGTCTTATATTACTTTACTAAGATAGCATAAACCACAAAGGTTCGTCAGCGTGTCTTTCGCCTTGATAGCTAACTTTGTTTTTGTGTTGCTCCAGCATGCACATGACAATCACAAAGTATGTATTTATTAGTCATTTTGCATTGGTTATTATGAAAATTATTTCTAAGTACTCCCTCCGTCCCAAAATAAGTGTCGTGGTTTTAGTTCAAAACCACGACACTTATTTTGGGACGGAGGGAGTATTATAAAAATTCTTTATTTCGATAGTTTGATGTTCAGTGTTTATTAATGGAATGTGCCTGTTCTTGTGCAGATGAGGCGTCATGTGGATCACCAAGATGGATAGGGAAAAGTCTCTCTTGTGTATGCATCAAAAGGAAAGGGGCATATGAGCGAATATGCGTGAACCTCACACCAGTGCAGGTTTGTTATATCAGAACGTTGCAAAGATTTGTTAACAGTTTTTTTCCTTTCGGGGTAAAGAAATCCACTGATCATTGAATTTACCAGTATTTAAGATAGCAAATACCACAACATGTTCATCAGCGTGTCTTTAGCCTTGATAGCTAACCTTTTTGTTTTTTTGTCTTTAGCCTCTCCCCATGTGCAACGGGTTTTAGGTAGTAGTCTGTGACCTTCCATGCACAATCAAACTCTGCAGAATAGACATGACAATTTAAGCGGCCAAGTCATAGTTCTCTTCATAAGATTTTGTCTTCGAATGTGTTAACTTGAATGGCCCAATTCAGAGAACTATTTAGCTGTATAAGACAGAAACTAGCTAACTGTTTTTGGCCGGCCATTTACAGGAACAGAGGCTTCAGAGATTGAGGCACCGCATGAAGGTTTATTTTGATCACTCAAGGCGAGATCATCAGGTAACTATATCTACTACTAAATGTAGAAGTCTTGACTGTTTTAATCCACACTTCTAATTTTTAAGACCATCCTAACTGATATATTTATACATCCACGGTTTGCTTTATATATAAAGCGGGGCGAAAGCCTTTTTCGGTAACTGATATATTTATAATACTAGCTAATTGCACATGTGTTGCAACGGGGACATAAATATTCTAGTGGTTCAGCATCAATCTTGTCCGACATATACCTTACACCCACCATATTCTAGATTTTTGTAAGATTTAATTTGATTTACGTATGGGTAAGGGAAGGCAAGGAAAGTTTTGATTTAGTTAAGATTTTGGTAAGATTTGATTTGGGTATGGGTAGGGGAAGACAAGAAAAGTTGTGGTTTAGTTGAGGTGTTGATTTTGGTAAGATTTGATTTGATTGATCGAGTTAATGTAGGATGTGGTTTTGGGAAAGTATCGATTTGGTTTAGATTATTCCAATTTACTCCATTTACGTTTTTATTCTGTATGGCATCGCTTGAGATTACCAAAACAATCAACAGGAAACCAAAAAGCAGGGGGAGTGTGGAGGAAAAAAACGAGGGAGGAGGTGAGGCGAACCTACCAGCTCCCCCCTTTAATAGTACATATATATAGGCAACCAACTTAAGATTTGTAGCAACCAACTTAAGAGCATCTCTAGCAGATCTCCAAAAGTTATATTTGGTGGAAAATTTCTGATTTCAGGGATTAAGCCCTATCTAACAGATCCCTCAAAATATAACTTTTCATCCCTTAAAATGCAACCATCCATCCTATTTTTACTCTGGATATGCAGTTTCTTAGGATATTTAGGTGGCCAGCCGACCTTCCCCCAGCGCCGACTCGCCTCTCATTGTCGTCGACCCTCGGACGACGGAGCCATTCCGTGCCACCATCTCGCAGCCCCTCTGCCCTCTCCCGCACCTTCTCCAAACTCATCGGTGCCGGAATCGGTATTTTCGCCTCCGACGACGTAGGCGTTGTGTAACTCTGCCCGGTCGCCACGAGGTTTGTTTTCGACGGGAATCGAACCGTCTGACCTTGGCGTAGAAAGGTCAAGCGCAAGCCCTACACGGCCGACGCCATCAGAACCGCTAAGTAGAGTGTCGTCGCCGCCACTGTCGCTACCCCTACATCCTGGATGAAGTTCGTTGCCTCCACGCGCAGGAATCCCCTCTGTGGCTTACTAGGCAGTGTCGTTGGTGTCCTCCACCACCATTCGGACCTAGCTCGAGCTACGTCGTCGGGCGCCGCCTCTCCGACCCCTTCCACCAACAAGGTGTTTGTCAAATTGCCTTTATGTTTTTTTAAAACATTTTTTCCTATTTTTCATCGAAGAAAGGTCTCAAATGGATCATTAAGTTCTCCAATGTGTAGATCAAGATGTTGTGGGAGATAATCTTCGAAGATTCATAGTCGCGGGAGGAAGAAGAAGAGGATGAATTTGAGTTGGCGACTTCCGTGGTTGCTATGGAGGAAGATTTTAGGAGACCGAGGCGTGGTTCCAGTTTGGTCAAAGGTTGTTTCTTCGAGATAGCATCATGGGTCATGATGGTCTTATGAGGGATTACTTTATGTAATACAATATACCCGCCTTAATATTTTTGGCGTCGATTCCGGATACACCTGGATCTCTTCAACACCATTGTAAAAGCTATGGAAAAACATGATCGTTGCTTTCAACTGAGAAGGAGTGCAGCGGGAACATCAAGTGCAAGTTCATTGGTGAAGGTTATAGCGGGCATGTATGGATGTCTGACCGGTGCCATCAATGACTAGGTTCGCATTGGGGAAGTTCTCATCCTCGAGTGTGTGAGACGATTCTACGCAGTTGTGATCGAGATTTGTGGACCGGAGTACTTGAGGGCTTCCACTAATGAAGATACCGAGAGGCTCATGGCAGAAAATGAAGAGAGAGGTTGGCAAGGGATGCTTGGATCCATTGACTGTATGAACTGGACATGGAAGAATTGTCCTGTCGCATGGCAAGATCAGTACAAAGGGCATTGCCATGATCCAACCATCATTCTTAAGGCAGTTGCATCCCATGACCAGTCAGTGAATTTGGCACGCATACTTTGGGATGCCTGACTCTCACAATGATCTCAATGTCCTCCAACAATCTCCTCTTGTTTCAAGGCTTGTCGCTAGTGACAATTCACCTTGCAACTATGTTGCCAATGGAGATACTACCTTGCCGATGGCATCTATTCTCCGGGGGCCACATTTGTGAAGACAGTCCACCATCCTGAAGGACACAAAAATCTCATTTTGCAACGTGCCAAGAATCTACGAGAAAGGATGGTGAGAGCTTTTGGTGTGCTTCAAACACGCTCTGCAGTTGTCCATGGCCCTAGTGAATATTGAAAGCCTCGGATCCTATGGCAAATCATAACAACATGTGCTATCTTGCACAACACCATCTTGCACAACACTATCATCAAGGATGAGAAAGAGGACCAGAGGATTTTCAATATCTCTACAATGGTGTAAGTGGGCTAGAACATAGTCAAAATAGAATCGAAGCATTCCTGCAAGCACACTGAAGGATCGAGAACCGAGAAGCTCACAACCAACTTCAAGAAGATCTTATGGAGCACCATTGGCGACTTCATAGCACTTGATTTTTGTGCTTTCATCATGTTTATTTGGGTTCTTAGTTCATTTGGATGGTGTATTGTGTTTGAATTTGAATGCTTAAGTTTGAGAACTATTAATTTTATATGTACTTGAATTGTGTGTGCTTGAATAATCAAGTTTTCAAATGTTATGATAAGTTTGAAAATGGTTGGATGAATTGGTAAATTTTTTAAGGGATTAAGTGTTAGCGGTTCTGCTAGATGAAGACAAGTTTGATCCCCACAAAACATATAACTTTCTGAGATAGGGGATATGTTTTGGCATTATGGGATAGGGGATCAGCTAGAGAGGCTCTAAGAGCATCTCCAACTGGACCCCACTCACCCCCCCCCCTCCCCCATGTCCGGGCAAAAAGCCAGGACATGTCCCAAACAAAAAAATGCCACCCAACCGGACCCTCCATACCTGTCCGGGTTGTCCAGCACCCCCCTATCGAGGATTTGGGGCCGCCGGACACACCAGGGCACGTCTGCCACATCGGAACGGCCCACCCTGACCCCACCAAACCTAGCCATTTGTCTCAGTTCACTCTGCTTTCAGTCTCGCTCCGCTCCTCACCTCTTTGCTCCTCTCTGGCCATATCCAGCATGGCAAGCAGTGGACCTGAGTCTGGTCGGTCTGGATCCGTCGACTGGGAGCTTGCCGCCTGCTCAGATGAGGAGGACATAGTCATCTAGCTCGCGGTCCGCCTGTCTCGGGTGGATAGCCGAGCTCCGTCGTTGGAGTCGCCCTATCGCGTATCCACCGGTCGAGCACCTTCTTCGCCACTCTGGCTGGGATCCAGTGGTGGCGCCGCATCCAACGTAAGCTCGCCTCCGTTGTTTGCTCTGTCACCCTCAGGCGCATGTCGAGTCGAGGTCCCAGCACGCCACCGAGAGATGCTCTGAGGCTCCTCGGAGTTGGGTCCTTGTCCCTTCGAGGTCAATGGCAGCCATGCCCATGGCTAGGATGCACCGGATGCAACAGCTATGGTGGCGCGTCCGAGGTCGATGCATGGTGTGCCCACCGTGAGAGGGCGAAGGCGCGCCACGTCGCGGAGTCGCCGCGTGCCGTCGAGACGAAGGCTGAGGAGGATGCCCGTGCCCGGATCTTGGCGAAGCGGCAAGCCTGACCCGCTCGTGCACTCGTTGACCTTTCCTCGAGAGAGGATGTGAAGATGGCTGATGTTGCATCTGACACATCCAGCTCGCCGAGCAGATCCGCATGAACCCCTATTGCGTCCTCGACCGCTAGTTTTGTGACAAATAGGACAAGGGCAAGGGCAAGGGTGGCCGTCGGTGATGAACTTCCCCTATCTATATAGTCTCAATTTATTTATGAAGAACTAGTATAACATGCCATCATTTTGGTAGTTGTTGACACCAGATTTTGGCATGGTCAAAAACATAATTAAGAAGGTCTCAAATGGAAAAATGATCAAAGCGAGAAAGTTCCGTATCGTCAAAAGGAGAAATTTTGATATTTGGGCCATAGCCATCCGATCTCATCTCTAAGGCCGAAGTTGTATTCGAAGTATTGAGATTTTGTGTTCAGAACAGTATTCGGCTGATTACGCCCCCAAGATGGTCTCTGATGGAAAAAGATACAACTGCAAAGTTCTTCGTCTCGTCGAAACGATCGATTTTGATATAAAAATCGTTCCAATCCGAGTTCGTATGCAAAAGTTAGAGCCATCGGAATACAGCCTGTCGGGAGGCAAAAATGGCGCGCCCACCGACACCACATCGATGGGTAGCGCGAGGATAACCTGTTTTGCGCGACCGATTTGACCCTCAAGATGACCTCTGATCAAAAAACGTTCAACATAAAAGTTGTTCGTCTCGTCGAAACGGTCAAGATTTCTTTTGGGCTCGTTTCCATCCGAGATCGTTTACCACCACAAAAAAGACCCGCAAGGTGCAGCCAGTTTAAACCGAACAGTTTTGGAAAGTTCGGCCAAACCAATCCGAATTTGGCTAGGGTTTTGAACGTGAATCCAAGCCTTTTCCTTGCACGGGAAGTCCAGCCGCCTCTTATATACCTAAGGGGTGACGGCCGATTGAACAACACACAATCGATCAATCAATCTACCACTTTTTATCTTTTATCTTTTCTCCTTAACCCTAGTTCTTCTTCTTCCTCGTTCTTCGTTCGTTCTTCTTGTTGCAGGGCGGCGGACCTCGAGGCCCTAGGGGCGATCAGGTCGACCTAGGGCAGCCCATAGCCGCCGCGCGCCCAGACGGGGTCCCTCCCGAGCGTGTGGGGTTTCGGGTCTTCAAAAGCACCCGCCGGATTGCCTGCGTACCGCGCTTCCGGACGGGTCTCCTTCGACGTGAGCTGCGGTGCACCACCCCCGGCGTCGAGGGTACACGGTGACGTGTTCGTGTGCGAACACACTTTTTGGCGACCACGCTGGGACGAAGCTTTGAACGGTCTCCGGCCCGTTCTTGCTACGAAGAGATCGTCATCTAGAGTTTGCAATCTACAAAGGTAACATGAATACCCAATTCACTTATGTAGATGCAAATAATGCATATGTTGTTGCTAGATCGTCTAATGAGCATATTGTATCGGCTAGCCCTAGTTTTATCAATCATGCATCTAATTATGTGCAACGGCCGATTCAGAATAATCTTCATGCGTCAACTTCATATAATTTTAGCAACATGCAACATATGTATCCCAACTCCCATGCATCGGCAACCCCACAAATCTATATGCCGATGAACAACATGATGAGTTCGGTTAATCATGTTGAGACACCCAATGTAGGAACTTCCAATAGTATGCAACAAAGTGTTTCAACTTTTTATTCATCGGCAAATAACTTGCAGTATGTTAATCCAAACATGCCGGTGGATAGGGGAATTGGCCATGCTACTACTAGTTATTCGGCCAATTACCCTCAAACATCGTATGCCACACCTCATGCTACTTAATTTTTCGGCACCATACGCAATTGTAGATATTCGTGATTGACCGCACCTTCATGCTCATGGCGAATAAATGAGAATTCTACCAGAGCGCATGTGTCTTTACCTAGTAACGTAGCATATCATGTTGCCTGCACAATTACAAAATTTCGCAACACACCATTGCAAAGCGTCTCAAAGTATTGGGGCAATCCGATGAAGATTGGGCTGAAATTGGTCGAAAAAAGCTTAAAGATAGACTAGCTGCAATGTTTGCTGAATTTTGACAAGAACAAGCAACCTTGTGAATCAAAGAAAGAAAGAGTGGTGATTCAGATAACAAAGTTAATTCGGTTATTAAAAAAGCCGAATCAAATAGTATGTGTACCGAATCTATCAAAGAAAAAGAGGATGCCAAGGCATTAGAGAGTCATTCAAAAGTGGAACAAAGTATTATTCAAGTGATACAACCATCATGCTCTCCCAACGTATTTGAAGAGGTATGCATAGCGAGTAATTTACCTATTTTCAGATTTGGTCACAACTTTATTGTTGATGCATCTATTAGAAAAATCCTCATAGGTAATTTTGAAAGACCAATGAAGAAGGGTAATTTACTTGTTAGCAATAAAATTGTTTTAGAACATATCGGTCAACCAATTGTGCCATTTATGAAGACCGATAATGACTTATTATTGCAGCCAAAGCTTTCCCCGTTGTTTTATCTAAAGTTCATATCTAGTTGGGTAGCTTTGCTTCTTTCTTACTTGGCTTGCACTTTGTCTCAATTGAGACATGTGTGTTCTAAATATTTTCATATCAGCAGTTTAAAGCCAAGGTTAATTTCTTTTGAGAAATCCGATGCTAATATAATATCTTATCCAAAGACACCGGAGATAGAGTGGAAAACACAATGTATAGCCGAATGGGAAGATTCCAAATCTGAACCATTCATTTGATTATCTTCAAAGCCGTTCACACAGCAAGATCGGCTAGAAAGCAAGAAGTTTACCTTCAATTCAAGCATGTGTGACCAAATATTTGATTTATTGCTGAAAAATAATTACATAAGAATTCTTGATCACCATGTCAAGCCATCAATTCAAGGACGAATGTATTGTAGGTTGCATCATTCGTTCAAACATAATTTTGAGGATTGCAATATGTTTCGTCAAATAGTTAAATCGGCCATTGATAAAGGGCGATTGAAATTTGTTGAAACACCAAGAGATGACCATCTATTCCGATTGGTCCCGATGGCAAAAGTTTTGCATCGGCTACTTCAAGCCGATCCATTTAAAGAGAAGGTAAAACTGCGGTGATGGGATCAAGCTTTCATGTAAAGAAGTTGTTGAAGAGCATAACAAACATAATCTTGAGGGCGAGAATTCCATCGGCTACAATGGGGACGCCAAGGACTGGGGCGACAAGCAAATCCAATGATCGATGACACAAACCAAAACAAAACAAAGGCCGAAATAAGTGCAAGTATAAGAGATCAAAAATCACCTTCGCTGAACTATTGGATAAATATCAAAAGAAGAGTGAAGAGAAGAATGCTTATCGGCCAAATCATGCAAATAAACCAAGATCACCCCAAGGCGCAAAATTGAGGATCGGTATTGGCAAAGTGCGAATTTTAATGCAACATATTCATATCCTTATTTTGGGCCGCCAATGCTAATGCCGTGGATGCCTCCCTATGCTCATATAGATACATATTCATCATGGACAGGTATGATACAAGGGCACATTCTCTATCTTATTTTAGACCATCTCACCAATATTATGCAGCTCCAAGAAGATCAACATCTGAACAATTACATTTTAAAGACCGTTTCAATCATAAGGAAACGGTCCAGAGCTCAAGGAAGAAGAAAGAGGTGGTCAAACAAGTTTACCGCGTTAAAAGAGATGGTCGTAAGAGTGCTACTTCAGATTTGATCTCAAATGAAAAAGAGGCAATGAAAGTGTTGACATTGGCTACTACAGGCAATGAGATGAAGCAATCAATTGTTAAGACTCAAAGTGCCAAATCTGAAGAAAAGAAGTTGAGAGTACACAAGGCCAAGAAAGAATTGCCACTGGTCAAAATAGAATCACAGCCGAGATGTCCACTCGGCTTACCGTATTGGCAAAAGAAGAAAGTACAAAAGCTTAGTGCACAAGAACTTGAAAAGATGAACATGGTATGGGTTCCCAAAGGAAGTATTAAAAACAAGAATAATATGCAAGATTCCGTTACAATAAGTGCGACAAAGGTGAAGAAAGAGAAGAGTGCAAGCTTCGAACAACCAAGTCGAGGGTTTGCACATCAGAATCTTCGGTTCAAACAACATCCATATTCTTCAACTATGTCATTAATGCATATGCCATGGAATTCATCCTCAGGTATGACTGGTTACCCTCCGTGGACTTATTTTGACCCATGGATGCAATATAATTTCTTACATCATGAAAGGGTATTACCAAATCATTATATATTCGATTAGCTTCATTTTTGTTGCTAATCTAAATGGCCGATATATACTTATCGTCCAAATCATGTACAAAACGGCCGATGGAGTGTTGACATCGTGCTTAGAACAAACTTCGTGCAAGTTATTTTTCGGCACACAAGTTTTGCCGAAAAACAGGGGGGCATGTGTTGACACCAGATTTTGGCATGGTCAAAAACATAATTAAGAAGGTCTCAAATGGAAAAATGATCAAAGCGAGAAAGTTCCGTATCGTCAAAAGGAGAAATTTTGATATTTGGGCCATAGCCATCCGATCTCATCTCTAAGGCCGAAGTTGTATTCGAAGTATTGAGATTTTGTGTTCAGAACAGTATTCGGCTGATTACGCCCCCAAGATGGTCTCTGATGGAAAAAGATACAACTGCAAAGTTCTTCGTCTTGTCGAAACGATCGATTTTGATATAAAAATCGTTCCAATCCGAGTTCGTATGCAAAAGTTAGAGCCATCGGAATACAGCCTGTCGGGAGGCAAAAATGGCGCGCCCACCGGACACCCCTGTCGATGGGTAGCGCGAGGATAACCTGTTTTGCGCGACCGATTTGACCCTCAAGATGACCTCTGATCAAAAACGTTCAACATAAAAGTTGTTCGTCTCGTCGAAGCGGTCAAGATTTCTTTTGGGCTCGTTTCCATCCGAGATCGTTTACCACCACAAAAAGACCCGCAAGGTGCAGCCAGTTTAAACCGAACAGTTTTGGAAAGTTCGCCAAACCAATCCGAATTTGGCTAGGGTTTTGAACGTGAATCCAAGCCTTTTCCTTGCACGGAAGTCCAGCCGCCTCTTATATACCTAAGGGGTGACGGCCGATTGAACAACACACAATCGATCAATCAATCTACCACTTTTATCTTTTATCTTTTCTCCTTAACCCTAGTTCTTCTTCTTCCTCGTTCTTCGTTCGTTCTTCTTGTTGCAGGGCGGCGGACCTCGAGGCCCTAGGGGCGATCAGGTCGACCTAGGGCAGCCCATAGCCGCCGCGCGCCCAGACGGGGTCCCTCCCGGGCGTGTGGGGTTTCGGGTCTTCAAAAGCACCCGCCGGATTGCCTGCGTACCGCGCTTCCGGACGGGTCTCCTTCGACGTGAGCTGCGGTGCACCACCCCCGGCGTCGAGGGTACACGGTGACGTGTTCGTGTGCGAACAGTAGTCTCATGGCATGTATGAACTCCCCTATGCAATGTCTGGACTATGTGCTAGAAATGGAAGTACGTGTGTTCTACGTTGCATGCTTGTGTATGGATTTGGGGGTTTGGATATGAGAGGGAGGGCTGTGTACACGAACAAATGGGCAGGCCGGTGCTGTCGACGGACCTATATGGGTCCAAATTAGCTATGTCCGGTTGGTGATGCTCTAATCGCATCAAACTTCAACTCCGCTTCTCCGTCAATATCTTCTCTGACCGCCTGACTCCCATCACCGCCACAATGGCCTCCCAAAAGGCCCAAGGATAGAATCTCGACCCACGGGGAAGTGCCACTGCCTCATAAGAAGACGTTTCATCGAATGATAGCAATGGAGAAGGAAAATAGTCCGCGGAACATAGGAAAAGGACCAAATCGTGTTATACACCAACACTGTGTGTGACTCGAATCCTTGCACGACCGAGCGCATTGACATGGAGCCTTCCATAACTAGTGCTATATAAGGAGTATTAGGGGTATCAAAGAAGGAGCTCTCCCTTGCCCTAGTTTTAGCCTACGAGGCTACGACACATAGAAAGTTAAGGCGCTTCACGTCAAAATCACCACCATCATCACAACTTGTTGAGTCTTCCTGACTCGTCGAGTCCCTCCCTTTATATTGTAATCCTCTATATTCTTTATGTATACTAGCACAAATGCCCGTGCGTTGCAAGGGGAGACATTGTTACCCATTTCATACATCCATTTACTGAATCCCAATATGTACAGCGTGAAACCTCCTTTGATTATGCAACAAGTTGTTTAATTGCACACCACTTAATTAGCCCACATAGGACAACATATTCCTTCCTTTTGCGGGACTCATTTTCTTCTTCTCACATCATCATCGGCATCCTCCACTTATTGATTCCCAAGCCAACCTATTGAGTTGATTGATAACAGGTAACTCCAAGGTGTATATAAATTGGTGGTTTTGGTTCTATGATAATAGGAAGAGCTGACTTATTGAGTTGGTGGTTTTTCTTCAGGCCCAACAAAGGCCCAACGCAGCATGCGTAATGTAACTGCAGCCAGCCTACTCGGAGCATAGGTTACAAAGAAAACGCTAATTTTTTTGTGCATTTATTTTTTTCCTTGCGGCCTAATCTAAAGGAAAAGAAGACGCGGAGCAGGCCCCTTGGCCCATGTTAGGGACTGACACCCTGTGGCCCAATCGCATGAAAAAAAAGATGTGGACCAGGCCCCTTGACTGCATGGATTGAAGGCCCAACCCAAAAATTTATTTATGCGTGAACGGACAAAATTTTTAGTACCACCTCAGAAGATAGGCACGGGAGAAAATAACTTTATAGGGTGAACGGACCAAAAATTAAGAGAAACGCACCTCTTTTTTTATTAAAAAAAGTAAGGTATACATAACGAAAAAGGCTTTTGCCCCGCTTTATAATATATAAAGCAACGATCATCGACAACCCGATACAAACACACGCCACCCCAACACAGGCACACACCCAAGGCCGGATACATAGGAACTGAGCGCAGCAACACCACCCCCTACCACTACAAGAGTTATCGGAGTCCTCCACCATGAACACGCCACCGTGAGGAGACGAAGCCACATATGACGAACCGTGAGTTCCAAGGTGGCGCCTTCAGGAACGTCACGACGCCAGAGCGCCGCCACCGCCTGATCCGAGGATCAGGGTTTCCCCTGGAGCTACATGATGGGCGACGAGAGCCGCAACGACGCCTTCAAGAAGGGGATGAAATCGCCGCCGCTGGACTGCCCGAAGAAAAAACAGGTTTTCAGCGCGGCCATAGCTCACCACGACCGGCAAATGGGACGAACGCCGCACCACCACCACCGAACGTCACACCCCGGCCACCACACCACCCACACAACCATGGCCACTGGGCAGCACTGAGCCATGGGCTCCACCCGCGAGCCCGCGCTGCCACCACCAGAGCCGTCGCCCCGGCATGCAAGACCATCCCGCCACCTACACCATGGTTCACCGGCACTGCTGTCGGCAAAGAGCCACCTTTGGCCAAGAACGAGGCCCAGCCGGCCGGAGCGGGGGAGGGGAAGGCCACCGACGGCTGCCGGCCAAGCCACAGCGACCTCGCCATTTCTTGAACCGGGTACGGGCCGCTGTCACCACCCCCGCGACAACAAGACCCGTGTAGGTACCCCTTCCATCTCCCCGGAGCGCCCCTGGCCCCGTGGCCAGCCAAAGACGAGCGCGTTGAGTTGCCGTGCACCACCCGCCGGACACGCCTCCAACCGCAGATCCGAGCCCCATGAAGCAGGATGAGAGGGTCGAACCTCCACCATTGCGCAGCCACCCCGACGAGCCGATACGGCCCCGGTCAAGGTAGCCGCCCGCAGCTCTAGCCGACCACGGCCGATGCTGCCGCGAGGACAGATCTGGCCGGGCCGCCGCTGCCGGCCCGATCTGCCACCATGACGCGCCCATCCACCGCGCCCAAGTTGCCGAGCACCAGCCGCCGCAGCTCTGGCCACCACGACCAGGCCGGCACTCTGAAAGCGAGCACGAGGCCCCGGCGCCAGGATGGATCTAGGCGAGAGCCGGCCGCCACGCCGCCCCGAGCCAAAGCCTCGCCGCGACCAGCCCTCCCGCGCCGGGCGAGGCCCACACTGCCGCCGTCGTCGTCGAGCTAGCCCACCGCTGCTCCGCCTACAGCCAGCGCTGCACCACCATGCGAGGGCGCCGGCCCGCGCCGAGCCCCACCGTGTTAGGATACAAAGCTGTATAGAGATAGGATAGTTGTTTAAACTACATCCCTATCTATCTTCTCTTCTCTCCCGTATCCCATGTAATCTCTCTCTCGATCAGATCACGATCGATCTCTTGTAAACTTGTGCTTCAAGGCTTCGGCCATATAAATGCAATGCGGCCCGAGAACAAAGGGTTCTACGCTTCCTCATATGGTCATCAGAGCCCTTCCTCTCGCACGTCTAGCCCTCGAGAAGGAATCCATCTAGTTGATCGCGAGAGAGGAACCGAGATCGAGAGAGGCAATCATGTCAGAACCACGCCGCCCACCGCTGCTGCCACGCGTCGCATCCACCATGAGCGCCTGTCCACCCTATCTGCGCCATCTACCTTCGCCTCATCTTCCACCTCAGCGGCTTCGCCCTCCTCGGTCCGCCTCCGTCGAGAAGCTTACGAGGACGAACTTTCTCCTCTGGAAGGCTGTTGTGCTACCTCGATTAAAGGAGCACAGATGGAGCACTTCCTCGACGCCGAAAGCCGGCGCCCCGCCACCATCACCATCGACAACAATGGGAAGGAAGAGCAGGTCTTCAACTTCGCCAGATCGATCCGGTTCGCAAGCAGCAGCAGCCTACAAGGGTATCTCATGGGATCCTTGTCTCGGGAGGTTCTTGCCCGGTGTAGCGATGCTCCAGACGCCGCCGAGGTGTGGAACGCCATCCATGCCATGTTTGTTGCACAAACGCAAGCCCGTAAGATCAACACGAGGATGGCGCCACCAATCTGCGAAGGTAACCTAACCATGGCGTAATATCTTGGGAAGATTAAAACCCTTACAGATGAAGTTGCTTGCGCGGTGCACCGCTTGGAGACGCCGAGATCATCTCCCACGCCATCGCCGCCTCGACATCGACTACAATCCGGTGATCTCAGCCTTGGCAGACGGATCGAACTCATTACGGTTCAGAGCTGTATAGCCAGCTCTCGAGCCGACGCCCGCCTCGGCATGCTTCAAGGAGAAATCTGCGCCGATCTTTCATCAGCGCCGCCTCCGTGGACGCGATGCGTGGGCGTGGACAGCGATGGCGTGGTCGCGGCAACAAGCGGCGGCGGCGCGTAGCGATGGCAACGAGGCCACGCCGCTCACGGTGATCAGCGGCAACAATGGTGGTGACGCGGCGGCAACAACTACAACGGTGGATACAACGGCGGCGGCGGCGGCTACAACAACAACAACCGCCGTCCTAGATGTCACCATGAAGAAGCCGGGCCATGAAGTCATCGATTGCTGGCACCGGTATGATGAGGACTTCGTGTTCGACACAAAGCATGTCGCCGCAGCCATGCGGGAGCACGGCGGAGCTGATGGTGACCGATGCACGCCGACTCGGAGCTACGGATCATGTCACGAATGAGCTAGAGAAGCTGGCCCTCCGAGAAAGATATCACGGCGGTGATCAGATTCACACCGCAAGCGGTGGAGGTATGGACATTACCCACATTGGTCAATCTTCTATTAATTCCCCTAGCCTTAAACGTGATCTTGTCCTCAAAGATGTCCTTCATGTACCTCAAGCCGACAAAAATCTAGCTTCCATGTCTCGTTTAACTTCCGACAATAATGTTTTCTTTGAAACTCATCCTGCCTATTTTTTCATAAAGGATCGGGCAACGAAGGAGCTCATCCATCACGGTAGATGCATTGGAGGATTATACCCCATCACATCAAGAGTCTTTGATCGAAAGCGTCACCGTCAAGTTTATTCTGCCATCAAGCCTTCCTTAGCCAAATGGCACCAAAGATTAGGTCATCCTTCTCCAAATATAGTCAAGCAAGTAGTCAATAAAGGCAATCTTTCATTGTCACGTAGTCCCGAAAGTGAGTCAGTTTGTGAAGCTTGTCAATGTGCAAAGAGTCACCAACTTCCTTACCCTCTGTCAAATAGTGTGTCTCATGCTCCTTTAGAGCTTATTTTCAGTGATGTATGGGGTCATGCAAGAGATTCTTTTGGTCGCAAGAAATACTATGTTAGTTTTATTGATGATTATAGCAAATTCACATGGATATATTTGCTTAAGTTCAAATCTGAAGTTTTTTCTGTCTTCCAAGAATTCCAAAAACTTGTTGAAAGACAGTTTGATAGAAAGATCCTTGCAGTCCATAGTGACTGGGGAGGAGAATATGAGAAACTCAATTCTTTCTTCCGTAGCGTTGGCATTATTCATCATGTCTCTTGTCCTCATGCACATCAACCAAAACGGTTCAAATTAACGTAAACATCGCCACATTGTGGAAGTTGGTTTGTCTCTTCTAGCTCATGCATCAATGCCACTCAAATACTGGGATGAGGCCTTTATCACGGCTACTTACCTTATAAATCGTTTGCCTAGTCGTGTCATTGGCAACACCACTCCTTTGGAACGATTGTTTCATCAAAAGCCAGACTATAGTTCCCTAAAAATCTTTGGGTGTGCTTGCTACCCAAACTTGCGTCCTTACAATCACCATAAACTTGAGTTTCGGTCCACCCAATGTGTGTTCCTTGGCTATAGTAATCTTCATAAAGGATACAAATGCCTAGAAATCTCATCTGGTCGTATCTATATATCTCGTGATGTTATCTTTGATGAAACATTATTTCCATTTGCTAAACTTCATCCTAATGCGGGAGCTCTTTTGCGTGCTGAAATCTCTCTTCTTTCTGCTCCTTTATCTTCTCCTGATCACGGGGGTGAGTTAATTAGAACTGATCATGTGGAAAATTCCATGGAAAATTTTGAGTCTCATGTTGATTGTGCAACCACAGGCCATGATTTTATGTGTGTAGATGCAGCAGATGCAGCCAAAACAGGCGCCAGATCCCAGGCGGATTCACCTGGCACTGCGGTCATGCGATCCGAGGCTGATCCGCGGTCCAGTCTGACGGGAGCGGGATCCCAGGCGGATCGCCTCGCGTCTCCCGCAATGCCCGGTCGGGTGGCCGACCGCGACCCAGGCGCGGAGCCAATCAGCGGGTCTGCCCCGGTAGCCGACAGCTCGACAGGCGCGGGGCCCACCAATGCGGAGCCAATCAGCCCGCGCCGCAGTGTTTCCCCCTGTGCCACGCGTCCCGATGCCGATAGCGACGGGGGGAGCAAATCTGCCGATGCCGTTGGAGGAGCCGTTCGAGGAGGAGTTCCCGTTGGAGGAGCCGTTCGAGGAGGATCTTCTGCGCCTGCTTCCGATCACGAGGCACCAGACGGAGGATCTTCTGCGCCACACGGATCCATGCCTATTTCTGCAGCAACTTCGGCTCCTCTCCGTCATACACGTGCTCGGTCAGGTATTGTCAAAGAGAAGCGATATACAGATGGTACAATCAGGTATGATAAACTCAAACGAGCTTTTCTCACGACTGTTGGTGAGCCAACAAATTTGCATGATGCTCTTGCACACAAGGATTGGAAGAAGGCTATGGATGTTGAATATGATGCATTAATTCAAAACAAAACTTGGCGATTAGTTTCCCCAAGGAGGGATGCAAATGTGATTGATTGCAAATGGGTATATAAAATTAAGAAAAGAGTGATGGAAGTATAGACAGTATAAAGCCGATTAGTTGCAAAAGGTTTTAAGCAGAGGTTTGGTATAGATTATGAAGATACATTTAGTCCTGTTATTAAGTCAGCTACTATTCGACTTGTATTGTCTATTGCTATTTCCAGAGGTGGAGCCACGACGACTAGACGCTCGTAACGCGTTTCTTCATGGTGTTCTTGAGGAAGAAGTGTTCATGAAGCAGCCACCAGGATATGAAAACAAGAACACACCAAATTATGTCTGTAAGTTGGACAAAGCATTGTATGGGTTAAAACAGGCCCCAAGAGCCTGGTATTCAAGGTTAAGTACACAATTGCAAAAGCTTGGATTTACACCATCAAGAGCAGATACCTCATTATTCTTTTATCATAAGAACAATGTTACTATATTCGTTCTTGTTTATGTTGATGATATAATCGTTGCAAGTTCCAGCTCAGATGCTACAACTTGTCTGCTTAAAGATTTGAAGTTGGAGTTTGCTCTCAAAGATTTGGGAGATCTACATTACTTTCTTGGAATTGAGGTCAAGAAGGTAAATGATGGCATACTTCTTACACAAGAGAAATACACCATGGACATTCTCAAAAGGGTAGGTATGGAAAAGTGTAAGCCAGTCAGTACACCTATCTCTACTTCAGAAAAACTTACTGTTGAAAGTGGAGAAGCACTTGGGCCAGATGATGCAACAAATTACAGAAGTGTTGTAGGTGCATTACAATACTTGACTCTTACACGTCCTGATATTGCATATTCTGTCAACAAAGTATGTCAATATTTGCATGCTCCTACCACTGTTCATTGGACAGAAGAAAAGGATTTTGAGGTATCTCAAATTTACAGAGGGCTTGGTCTTGATTGTCAAGTCCTCTTCTATGCTTGTGTCGACTTACTCACGATGCAGATTAGGCAGGTTGTCTTGATGATAGAAGGTCAACAGTGGCTTTCTGTGTTTCGGAACAAACCTTGTGTCATGGAGTGCAAGAAAACAGCAGCAACGATCTCACGCTCAAGCACCGAGGCTGAGTATAAAGCTTTAGCTAATGCAACAAACCAAGTAATGTGGATTCGCACATTGTTACATGAACTTGGAATTAAAGTTCCACAGTCGCAAGATTGTGGTGTGATAACATTGGTGCAACTTACCTTTCAGCTAATCCTGTTTTCCATGCACGGACAAAGCATATTGAGGTTGATTTTCATTTTGTCGAGAAAGAGTAGCACGCAAACCGCTTGATATAAGGTTTATTCCGACAGGTGATCAACTTGCTGATGGATTCACAAAACCTTTGACAATGAGGAGATTAGATGATTTCAAGTACAATCTTAACCTTAGCAAGTAGGGTTTAGATTGAGGGGGAGTGTTAGGATACAAAGCTGTATAGAGATAGGATAGTTGTTTAAACTACATCTCTATCTATCTTCTCTTCTCTCCCGTATCCCATGTAATCTCTCTCTCGATCAGATCACGATCGATCTCTTGTAAACTTGTGCTTCAAGGCTTCGGCCATATAAATGCAATGCGGCCCGAGAACAAAGGGTTCTACGCTTCCTCATACACCGTGCAAGGGAGAGAGAGGCCCCGCCGCCGCCAGCACCGACAGGGCTTTGCCCGGCGGTGGCGAGGGGAGGTGGGGGGAGAAGGAGAGCTCGGCCCCGACGGCTCGGGTTAGCCCCTCGGTCGCTCGCGGGAGAGAGAGACTGCTATGTAGGTATAGATAAACCCGGGCATGGGCAGCCCGGCCCGACGACCCAGCCCGAGCCCGGCCCGAAAAACCCGGGCCGGGCCGGGCCAGGCTTGACACTCGGGCCGGGCTCGGGCTTTGTTTTGCAGCCCGAAAGGTAGTTCGGGCCGGGCTCGGGCTTCTCTTTTTCTCTTTTTCGGGCCGGGCTTTCGGGCTTCGGGCCGGGCTTGCACGTACACGTACTAAAAAACACCGTTCGGGCCGGGCTTTCTGGCTTCGGGCTTGAGTTCGGGCCGGGCTCGGGCTTGAAATCAAGGAGTATTTCGGGCTTCGGGCCGGGCTCGGGCTTGAGAAATGAAGGTTGGGCTTTTACAAGCCCGGCCCAAAACCTGGCCCGGCCCGACGTTTGCCCAGGTTTAGGTATAGATAAGGAAAGAGCAAGGTAGGAAGTAGGGCTTCTACTTGGGGCCCTGAACCTGGGTATATCGTGTGTCTTTGTGTTCTGTGTCCAAGACCCCCGGCATCCTGACGTTACGTTCCCTCGACTACAAAGTCCAGTACTCACTCTAGTACCACTATTAGGATCGACTTAAAATCTCTCGACACCTGCCCACCCGGGTTCAAGTCGTAGACTTGGCATGGTTGATCCCATTTTCCTGGGTAAATTCCACCTTTTTTTTGGCGATACTCTTTCAGCGGCATGGTGTGCCCATCAACTACGAGGCATGTGTGGCTACTTAAAAAATCTCAAGATCTGTCGGCTGAGTCTCTTGGAGGTGTTCATAGGGGTAGGGTGTGCGTATATGTGTTCATAGGGGTGATTGTTCGTGTGTGTTTGTGTGATCATCTGCATTGGTATTGTGTTTCCCCCAAAAAAACCTAATTACACCAATTAGTAGTCTAAAATGCACCGAAAGGTTACATTTTATACATATGACTAGGAAATTTCCCAATTATTTGAGTTCATGATACATAAAATTTCCACTAGGAAACGGTGGCTGTAAGGC
Source organism: Aegilops speltoides (assembly GCA_021437245.1). Classification (NCBI taxonomy): domain Eukaryota; kingdom Viridiplantae; phylum Streptophyta; class Magnoliopsida; order Poales; family Poaceae; genus Aegilops; species Aegilops speltoides. The sequence goes on along the minus strand of CM038147.1, from coordinate 366,100,895 downwards.
ACTGTAAATTTGTGGCATTTACCATAGGATACTACAAATTAGATAACTGGATAGCTATATTATCTCCCAAATTCTTTTGGAAGCATTATCTCCCTAATTCTGATGGATATCAATCTATGATAATAGGAAGCCTTGAGAGCTCTTTGGTATGCAACATACCCTGATCAAGAACTGGAAGGTTTGGTCTCTGAACAGTGGAAGGACATGGGCTGGCAAGGAAGAGATCCATCAACTGACTTCAGGTAGACAGCGCTGGTCCAAATTAAAACTTGCCAGACTTACTTTAACAATATTCAGCTCTTCTATGAAATTAAGCAGCATTGCATCACTTGTTACAGAGGCGCAGGATTCATATCTCTAGAGAATCTTCTATTCTTTGCAAAGACATTCTCTGTAAGCAATATATCACAATTGCCTTTTCCATTGCCTACTCGTATGATGAATATTGACCACCCTCCACTGATTTATCTGTGCAGGCGTCATTTCAGAGGTTACTACAGAAACAAAGTGGCAATCGAGCCACTTGGGAGTACCCGTTTGCAGTTGCCGGTGTAAATATCACATTCATGATCATGCAGATGCTGGATCTCCAGTCCAGTAAGCTCGTACCGAAACATGCAAATTATTCAGTTTGTAAATTGTAATTTTACTAATTTATGGCAGTGAAATCAATTGCAGCTAAACCGAGAACGTTCGTCAAAGCTGTTTTTGTCCAAATGCTTTCAGGTAGGACCAGTGTAGTATACATATAGCTTTTGTACCGTTCGTTCGTTCAAATCATCTTCAACAAATTCTCATTGCTTCCTGTTTTGTCCCAGAGGATGAATGGGCATTTGATCTGCTCTACTGTGTTGCTTTCCTTGTGATGGACAAGCAGTGGGTAGAGAAGAACGCTTCTTACATGGACTTCAATGTACGTCTCATCCTTTCTACACGCAAATCTTCAGATTGCATGTTTGATCGATCTTATGACTGATGTAATTACCAGGAGATACTGAAGTCAACTCGAGCGCAGCTGGAGAAGGAGCTTCTGCTGGAGGATGTGATGAGGATTGAAGATATACCATCATACAGACTGCTTTGCTAGCGGCCATATCTGTTGGAAACGATGACTGAGCTCATGATGCGTGTGCATAGACCCCTTTCTTTCCTTGTTCAGATGCTATAAAGAGACACGTTTTGTAAGTGACTAATGTCGTTTTAACTGAGGCAATGCATAATCCGTAAGCATCTCTTACTGCAAAGAAACACATACTATCACGAAAGTACCCTTCTGAGCTCGAGCTCGGATGAACAGTAAAATCGAATTTCTTTGAAAAAAAAAATCAAAAAATTCTGTAACTTTTTTGTTGTAAACTTTGACAAATGTTCTAAGTGCTTGCAAATTTTCATCATGAGATCACATTTGTGTAAGGTGTGGCAAAAAAAAAAAAACAGTGCTCCAAATGTTTTTTTTTTAGCCTCGATTTTTTTGTCATGCCTTCCACGAATGTGATCTCATGATGAAAATTTGCAAGCACTTACAAATTTTGTCAAAGTTTTCCACAAAATTTTCAGATTTTTTTTTTCATTTTTTCATTTTAATGTTCATCCAAGCTCATTTGAGCTTGAGCTCAGATACTCTGCGTCATACTATCATCTCTTTACTGCATACCCTTCGACACCATAGTGCCGGAAACTTAAACAAGGAAAACAATGTCGCGTTCCATAACTATAATAGACCTAATAAAGTAATCATAGAAAAGTTCGCAAACATTTTTGTAACCATGATAGCATATTAATTTACCACAGCAAAAACAGCACCAGTCTAACATCAATATATGCAATGTACAACAGATGCATCATTAATTTGCAAGTTAGTGAGCAACGGACAAGATTTCACAAAGAACAATTGTCTACATCTGTCAGTGTCTTGGGTTCCGAGACACGTCAATTCTGCAAAATGATATGCAAATCTCTTATACCAATAGACAATTACTGGAAATCTAGATAGTGTATAAAACACACATATGCATACTTGTGGACCCAAGCCAATGTGTTTAGCAGTCTCCATCTTCCTCATAATATACTGGTGCCACATCTTGGGTCTATCAAGCTGAAAATCAACTGAAAATGAGTTGCAATCTTCAAGAATAAGTAAGAATTGTCCAATACATCTGCATACCTTATTCCAAACCGCCGATGTAATCAACCGCCAAGCTACATCCTCTGTAGCCTAAAAAAACATCAGTGTTTGTGTCATTGATGTGATTAAGAAATGTTGCATTACCACTGCAAATACATGGCCACTATACAATCAAACTTACATCATCAGGGATGTCTTCCACGCAGGTATCAAACTAAACAAGAAATAAAGCAGATGCAAGGTATTATCAGAGAAATGCACGGTCAATAATCAGAAACCAGAGGATCAAGGCATAAATTGCATAACAGCTGGATACAATAACTTACATTTGATTCCAAATCAGAAAGAGTACTATGATCCAGTGCGAATTGCATTCTCTTTCTATATCAAGGGAATATATTCCTTCGACAGACGTCAACCAAACCAGCTCTAAAATCGATCTGAGCCATGTTCAAGAAAGGAAACATACATCACCAAGCATATACAGCAGGCACAAACACAAACAGACACTATTGTTTATTCCTAAATAAGACCAAGGTTTGGTTCCATGAGTACATAACAAATGGCGATTCCATGGCATATGTTTACAATGCTAACCTTCTTATCAGTGGCACCCATTTTCTTAGTAGCAAACTTCCAAATCTCAAAAAAGAGACGATCAATGTCTTCACGTTGCCAATAATCAAACATCAGATTCCACACATTCTCCTGAACCAAAGGAATGTTACGCTCTCAAATACAGCAAAGAGCGGTGTGATCACAGCAATCAAAAAATATTGATGAGAAACTGTACCTCATAGGCCATTAAAGTTAACTTATAGCTCATGCGTGGAAAGCCTGCCGCAATCTTCGCTGCTTGGCAGAATCCTCTATCATCCATCTCCTTCCACTAAAGAGCAAAGAAGTTATCATGGTATTATACCTACTATATATGTTTGTACCTTTACTCCGCTGTTTTCTTCAGGGAATACTTACCTTGGAAGATGCTCGTTCATATTCCATATAACGTTTAAGCCACTGTCCCAAAGGATAAAGGTTATAAGCATCCCCAAAAAAGCATGAGATTAGCATATTGTAACATAGCTTCGCCTGCTGATACAGACCTTGATTTTCTTTGATATTTCTTCAAAGAGCTTTACATACTCTTCATCAATTTCATAGCTAGTGAAAAATGAGCGGTATGTTTCCCAATCGCAGAACCTTCTACCATCCTGCAACCCAAAGGAAAAAAGGAATAGATGAAATACACAACTACACTAGAAATTCAGAGAATGGTTTTCATGCTGTTTAAGGTACGGTGAAATGTCCATCTGTCACATACTCCCTTCGTTCCAAAATAGATGACTCAACTTTATAATAACTTTAGTATAAAGTTGGGTCATCTATTTTGGAACGGAGGGAGTAGGTGGTAAAATAAGTTACCAAAATCGCAATGGTTCTGAAAATTTAAGGAATAAGACATAAACTTGGACATCAGGGAAGATGGCGAGTGTTTAAAGTATTACTACTCCATCTAGCCAAAATGTCTTGGTTTATACTTTCACATTCATAGTCTCCAGGATTCAAATTCATCATTAGTTTCTACACAATTGCATTTTCAGAAATACCAAAGTTTAATGTAATGAAAGCACAGTGTGACAAATACCATCGTGACACATTTATATGATCAAAGCAAATGCATAGAAAGGTACTGCAAATTATATTTTACAGAATATGACAACCATCCAAGAATTTGCAACTTGGACAAAAAAAACATTAGATTGAATAGGACTTGAACGCCTCCAAGAATCTAGAATTTTCAACCAGATATTTCTTGGAGTCAAATCCACCGATTTTTTTTATTGAAGTGTTAGCTTGACATCTTGTCAGGGCTGACACAATGGAAAGGCACAAATATACTAAAATGATATGTTGCACCATCAGTAAAATTTTGAGTTTCTACCATAAAGAAGATTACTGTATGAAGTTAGTTGAACATGAAGGTTTGGCTCAATCGCACTCAGTTAAATATTTCAATAACACCTCCAAAGAAGGCAGGTTCAGCTCCATGAAAACCGTTATGGTTCTCAGTCGCAACACCATGTCATACGTTTTTCTATAATTTCAGTCGTAACTCGTAACACAAGGGAAACACTAGAACAATTGTCAAATCACACTTACTCAAAATGAAATGCGACAACTGGGACGCCCATGCATATTCCATCCATATAGTCAGAGGACAATCTTTTGTTTCTCATTAGATTGTGCATGCTTTTTCTCAAATGAATCTGTGTCATGCGGTTTGATTCTGATTTCATGTTATGGAAGTCATTATAGTTCATGAAATGGCATGTGGGATTACTGTTGGATGAGATCTTTTGCCTAGTAGCCACATACCAGCTGCGCTCAATATACAGGATTACTGTTGGATGAGATCTTTTGCTTTGATGAATTTGGACCTAGTGAAAAGGACTCTAAGCCTTCACACAAACAAGCAAAGTAAAAGCAAGACGAGGAAGTGGAGCTATCATAGAAGCAGTAGCTTAGATTATAAAAAATGATAAAACCAGACGCCTATTTGCAAAAGTTATGCCTATGATCTAAGTAATTTGGTCCAAAATATCTTAACTCAGCTCATCGACCAATGTTGACTGTAAGAGAAATATCCTAGTTACAAAAAATTAATCCGCATTAAACATGCTGATCATAATGGTCATTACATCATGATTTACAATGGTAACCAACAACTTAACGATATACAATATGCTGAGTACAACATTCATCACAAAGTTAAGGGGTACCGTGTCTGCACCCATGATCTAGGTTGTGTCGTTTGAGAGAAACAAAAAAGACAAATGTGTCTGCACGGATCTTGATGCATAAATGGATGGCAAAGATAAGGGGTACCGTGTAGCCTGAGCTACAGAAAACCACACTCACAAAGTTTCTTCGTAGCTCAGGCTACATGGAACCTCTTATCCTCAACCCTCCAACCTTGCTTTGAGATCCGTACTCTCCAACTAACTAACAACAACAAGATTTCTCTTTTTTGTTTCTCGAAAACGAAACAACATGACATCATGATTTACAATGGCAACCAACAACTTAACCGTGTACATATTCAGTATGCTGAGTACAATGATCATTACATCACAATATACAATGGCAACTTAACCATATTCTGGTTCTATGATCATTAAATCATGATTTTCAATGCCACACAAATATGTGACTAAACCACCATAAACATGCATAGTTAATCAGCTATTACTTAGCTTAGTAACTATCAATCTGGAAAAGAAAAATCATGAACAGCTAGGAAAAGATATTGGCAAGAACCAAAGATTTTATGGGTCCATCGCAAAAAAAAAAAAAGATTTTTATGGGTAACTCATGTAAAACTTTATTCACAAAAAAAAAACTCATGTGAAACTTAAGCCTTTCGTCTCTGAAGCTACAATCAACAGGAAACACAATAGTACCCACATGTAATTACCTGTGGCAGAAGATTCTAGATTGTATTTCTTAAACTAGCTGAACTATTCAAAGTAAAAAAAAGTATTTCTAGTACCATGGAGCTTTAAGAAAAATAGGACATAAATCACATGTTGAGCATAACCCTCGTAAACCGTAAATAAAGAACATGGACATGCCATTGTAACCTGTGTTCTGTTTTTTTATGCATTAACACTAAACTGGCCACACATTATGAGTCTATAAGCAGACACACTTACATCTCCATTGGTAAGGACAAGGCTCTGGTAGTCATCCAAGTCAGCGAGCAAACAGTAGCCACGGTCAAAGTACCAATCCACAGAATCAGCTTTCTTGTAGTAATCAAACAGGTCCTCCAAATTGTCTGAGGAGTACTCCTTTCTCAAAGCCACATCATTCTGATCATCTATGCAAACCCCTTGTGCCAACTACACACAACATAAACATAAGCAGCATGATATTAAATCCCGTGCAAACAAGAGGATTGCAAATGAGAAACACACAAAACACGAATAGTTGTAAAAGAACACAATGTCGACTAGTAATAGTAACATTCACAACAAAACATCGCCGCGAGTAGGGTATGGATGAGAAGGAACCTTGGAAGCTTTGATACGGTAGAGAGTGAGGCGTTCGTAGAGCTTGCGTTGATGTTCCTTGTCCAGCCTGCGCCCTGTGATGATCATAGGAGCACGCCTGGTGGCTAAAACCTTAAGGCATCCGCCGAATTCCTCCTCGCTGATGATATCATTTTCCAGGTCCGCCAGCTCATCTGGTGAATCCGCGATCTCGTTGGGACGTTCTTCGTTGTCCTGGCCAATCGTCTCACCATAAGCATCAGAGGATGATGTCAGAGATGGGGCCTCGTACTTGTGCCTCTTCTGCCCCGTCCATGCCGGGTTCTCATCCAGCATCTCCGCCGGCGATTGAGCTCCGCCCGCACGCCGAACCCTAATTTATGTCCTGAATGCTCAATCGTGCGCGTGCACTATCTGACGAAACGGAGCGGCCGTGGCTCGACCGCTCGATGCGCGCTGACCGTGCGTCCATGAGCGCCAGGTGCCACCTGGTCTGGTCGGCCGAGACGCGGGCCTGCTCACGCGACGCACACCTGGTCCGGCGCGGTTGTTTTTCGCGGCAGCGGCAGCGGGGCGCGCTCGTTTTGGGTGTTCCGTCGCGGGGCGAGATGACCGTGCAGTTGGCCTGTATTTGCACACACACGCACGTTCAGTTGGCCTGTATCGCGGGATAGTTGCACACTCTCTATTGTGTAGTTGGCAGGACCCATTTTCACACAATCATATAGGCCACATTTTTTCACTCGATCACTGAAAATGGTTCTAAGTTGTCTGCTAGGCACTATATTGGGCTCGTGGGTTAATACTTTCGAAGTTTTGTCCATGGCATAAGATGGATTGGATATTGACAACGGGCCGAGGGTTTGTTGATATGGAGAGGTAGGGTTAGCATTATGAAATGCCCAATGAAATGGGGGATTTATATGTGTGTGCGTGTTTTCAGGCAAAATAATTGTAGAGAGAGATACAGGCGGCAGTGAGGGAGAGGTATTTTTCCCCTCTTTATGTTCCGTATACCTTTTTTTTGCAATTATTTCTTACCTTTTTGTGTGTCCATTCTATTTGTGTCGTTTAAGAGGAATGAACCATGTTCTACTCGGCGGAACTCAAAAGGGCTGTCGAAGTCGATAATGATGATGGGGAGAGGAAGATGAGGTAAGCACCAAGACAACAGGGTACGTGCTGCAACTCTTTTTGTGCACATATATAGAACTGACTTTTTTGATCTTTCTTCTCGCGCTGTGTACGTACGAACAGGGGGTGATCTACTCTGTATTATAAAGCGCCGGAAGTGGAAAATGCTTGGGCAGGTGGCAGTATCTGTCGGAGCCTCGGAGGTGGATCATCCTCCATAGCAGTTGTGGAGGTAACATTTTTGGTATTCTATAGGCATTTGTTTTGTACCCATGGATCTGATTATGAGTTGTAATCTCCATCGGACACATTGTTGGCTCCCGAGATCATATGCTCCTGCCTATGAACAATAAAATCGACAAAAATAGCAAAAAAATCTGAATTTTTTTGGAGTGTAAGATGCTCTTGTGCGTGCAAAATTGGTGCAGTTTCGACATTCGAGGAGCTCATTGCAAAAAAGACAAATTCCAGGTGTTTGAGAAGCATTTGAAAAAAAGCGAGGAGCCGATTTTGTCTTTTTTGCCACGAGTTCCTCGAATGTCCAAACAAGCTGAAAATTTGCACGTACATCGCACACTTGAGTATCTTGCGTGCAAAAAAAAAAATCAGTTTGTTTGAAACTTTTGCTACTCTTTTTGTTTTTACTGTTCACCGGGTGCACATGATCTCGGATTCAGAATTGCATATTTGCATCTCCATCATCTTTTTTTAGAGATGCATATAAACCTGGTAGGAGTTGGCATTCTCATCAATTATGGTTGCACATAGACATGCTAGGAGTTGGCAGTGCTTATCATGGAAAAAAAATCCGAAACTTGAAAACTTTTGTTGAAAGGTTTGGCACCCCTATGGTGCAGGGTGCACATGTACCTCATAGTAGTTGGCACCTCCTAGTATTTTTTTTAGAGTTGAATATGTACATGAACATAGCAAGAGTTGCATATAAACCTGGTAGTAGTTGACATCCTCATCATTCTACGGTTGCACATGAACATGATATGAATTGGTAGTATTTATTGCTGAAGGTAAGCAAAACTGCACATTCTTTTGAACAACTTTAGAGTTTTTTATTCTTTTCATTATTCTTCAATGATTCTTTTGACAAAATGTTACTGAGGGATCCAACTGATTGTGTTTTCTGTGCAACCATTGTCCTTTCAAACTTTTCAGCAACAAAATTGTTTGTCCCTCAATCATACTCCTCAAATAGAATAGAAGTTCCGCTCTTTCAATCTAGAAACAAGGAGAACAAGATAATTGTATATTGGTTTTCATAACATTTAAGCTGAACAACTAATTCAACAATGGAATACATACCATGCATGCATCCTACGTTGTTACCCCATCTCTTGTTTTTTGCAAGAGAAAATCATAAGATTTATCCACTTATCATAGTCTGCAATTTTAAGCGTTTTATTAATGTGTCTCCTTGATACAATTTGTACTTGATTATCAATATAGAGCATGTGCATACATAGTTTGTACTATTATAGAACCATGCGACATTTCTTATATTAACTGACATTCACATTATAGCATACTTGCAGAAAGAAGTGACATTCATATAAGTATATGACCGGACTATTTGACTAATTATGTTGGTGTGCCTTGATAATAGCATCAAGTCGATAATTCATTGCATAACCACACCAATTTTATTCTCCTATACAATTAGTCCTACAAAGGGCTCCCCAATAATCAAATATGGTGTAGTCATGTTTAAATGAAGGTGTTACCATAGAGCCATAATAAATATAATGCATGTCACCTTAAAGCATGCCTTTTTAGCTTCACTTTTTTTGGAAAAGGAGGCTTGCCCCCGGCCTCTGCATCTAAGCGATGCATGTTGCCATCTCATTAAAAGTCTCGAAAAGAGCACAAGGTCTTAAATTCATTATAGCTCGCAAGCGGAGCAAAATAAAAAAACAAAGATAAAACTCAATACCACAACCAGTATGTATAATAGGACAAGATCCCTAGACTCCTATTCTATTATGATATCGCCATCCAAACCGGTTGAATATAGCCCGTGCTACCATCTCCCACTGGTTGCACCCAGTAACCAAAGGCTCCCTGGAGTCCATAGGAGTGAGTGAGGACCACATACGGATCCAAGCCGTAGCTCTGAAGATTACCTGTAAAAAGTTTAAGATGTGTTGTCTGTTAAAAATCATGTCGTTCTTGCAGTTCCATATAGCCCAAATAAGCGTGCATATTCCAATTCGAATACGAGATGCAGTAATATGATCTACTCCAACTAACCACGTCCCAAATAACAATTCAGTGTTAACTGGCAGAATAATGTTAAAGGCTATATGAACCGTTCGCCAAAGTAATTTTGCGAGAGGGCAATCTAAAAATAGGTGTTGTATTGTTTCATCCTGATCACAAAAACAACATCATGCACTGCCTACCCAATGTCGCTTTAGTAAATTATCTTTAGTGAGGATCACTTGCTTGTGTACAAACCGCATAAAAAAATTAATACGCAAGGGAATGATACGTCTCCAACGTATCTACTTTTCCAAACACTTTTGCTCTTGTTTTGGACTCTAACTTGCATGATTTGAATGGAACTAACCCGGACTGACGTTGTTTTCAGCAGAATTGCCATGGTGTTATTTTTGTGCAGAAATAAAAGTTCTCGGAATGACCTGAAACTCCATGGAGTCATATTTTGGAATTAATAAAAAATATTAGCGAAATAATCAACAGAGGGGGACCCACACCCTATCCACGAGGGTGGAGGGCGCGCCCTCTACCTCGTGGGTTCCCTGGACCTCCACCGACCTCAACTCCAACTCTATATATTCACGTTCGGGGAGAAAAAAACAGAGAGAAGGATTCATCGCGTTTTACCATACGGAGCCGCCACCAAGCCCTAATCTTTCTCGGGAGGGCTGATCTGGAGTCTGTTCGGGGCTCCGGAGAGGGGAATCCATCGCCATCGTCATCATCAACCATCCTCCATCACCAATTTCGTGATGCTCACCGCCGTGCGTGAGTAATCCCATCATAGGCTTGCTGGACGGTGATGGGTTGGATGAGATTTACCATGTAATCGAGTTAGTTTTGTTAGGGTTTGATCCCTAGTATCCATTATGTTCTAAGTTTGATGTTGCTATGACTTTGCCATGCTTAATGCTTGTCACTAGGGCCCGAGTGCCATGATTTCAGATCTGAACCTATTATGTTTTCATGAATATATGTGAGTTGTTGATCCTATCTTGCATGTTATAGTCACCTACTACGTGTTATGATCCGGCATACCCCTGAGTGACAATAGTCGGGACACTTCCTGGTGATGACCATAGTTTGAGGAGTTCGTGTATTCACTAAGTGCTAATGCTTTGGTCCGGTACTCTATTAAAAGAGGCCTTAATATATCTTAGTTTCCAATAGGACCCTGCTGCCACGGGAGGGTAGGACAAAAGATGTCATGCAAGTTCTTTTCCATAAGCACGTATGACTATATTCGGAATACATGCCTACATTAGATTGATGAACTGGAGCTAGTTCTGTGTCACCCTATGTTATAACTGTTGCATGATGAATTGCATCCGACATAATTATCCATCATTGATCCATTGCCTACGAGCTTGTTTCATAATGATCTTTGCTTAGTTACTTCTCCGTTGCCACCGTTACAATTGCTACAAAACTACTACTGTTACTCTTGCCACTGTTACCTTTACTTCCATACTACTTTGCTACTAAATACTTTGCTGCAGATATTAAGTCTTTCAGGTGTGGTTGGATTGACAACTCAACTGCTAATACTTGAGAGTATTCTTTGGCTTCCCTTATGTCGAATCAATAAATTTGGGTTGAATACTCTACCCTCGAAAATTGTTGCGATCCTCTATACTTGTGGGTTACCAGGGAACCTTAACTTTCCAGATATGTACCAGTCTCGGGATTGGTCCAGAGTTAATTAGATCCACATAAATTGATTTGACCGTAAATACACCGTTTCTAGCTAGCTTCCAGTGAAACGAATCAGGTTGGTCGAATAGTTGAACCTCCATCAACCTCTGTACCAAGTGCATCCAGGAGTTCCATCGCTCGCCAACTAATGATCTCCTAAACTAGATATTTAAGGGTACCGATTGTAATATTGTGCCCACGTAATCCTCCTTACGTTGTACAATATTATATAGGGTGGGATACTGCAAGGCTAGAGGCGTCTCCCCTAACCATGTATCTTCCCAAAATCTAGTTGTCATTCCATTACCAACGAAGAATTTGGCCCTATGGAAGAACAAATCTTTCATTCTCATAAGCCCTTTCCAGAAAGGCGAATCATTAGATCTCACAGAGTGAAAGTATTTGTTGCGTAATATCTGTGCCCACATACCCTTTGTCTGAACTGATAGTCTATACAACCATTTACTCATGAGGCATTTATTTTTAATTACTAGATTCTCAATACCGAGACCTCCCTGGTCTTTAGGCCGGCAGATGACATCCCATCTGGCCAGGCGATATTTCTTTTCAGCCTCATCTGACTGCCAAAAAAACCGAGACCGAAAAAAGTCTAATCTCTTCTATACCCCTTTGGGTACTTCGAAGAAAGATAACAGAAACATCGACATACTGATTAATACTAAATTAATAAGTACTAATCGACCTCCATACGACATTAGCTTGCCCTTCCAGCAGCTAAGTTTTTTCTCAATTCGATCTTTGATGCATTTCCATTCTTTATTGGGTTAATTATCCTTTTGCCCTTAGTGGTGTCCATCTGCCCAGTTTTGCCCTCAGATGCAAATTGTGCTGTAACACCCCAGATGTAACATGTCCATTTTTGGCAATATATCAACTTGACCTTCATCCATTTCTTGTGGGGTTTATCATGTTTGGCCTCATCTTGTTTGGTTATGTGGTTTTATTCTTTTCTTTGTCATGCTCATCTTACCATATTGCATTTGTGCCTCTTGTCATTTTGAATTCATCCTCATCATGTGCATGTTGTGACCTCATACCTATTATGTTATGGCATGCTCAGTGCATAGATCTTGCACCATCACTTCTCCTTCCTTCCTTTTCCTTCCATTCTTTGCAAGTGCCATTTTGCCTCCACCATAAATGTTCATATTTTCCCCAATATTGTAACACTATGTACCTAGCCTCTCTGCCAAATTACAGCTCTTTTGAAGTTGTGTTGGTTAGGTTAAAAAATGCTCCAAGTTTGAACTATATTCAAACTTGTTGTATTTTTCTACCTCTAAAAAAATACCCAACTCAATTTTATCAAATCGAGAATAATTCCAGAATCCTGAGGATATTTTCATATCTCTCAGAAACCCCCCCAAACCTCCTGTGCTTTTCGCTCCTTTATTTCTGTTCGAAGGAATGGGAAAAAGACAGAGGGAGAGAGAGCACCAGCAGCAGCGCAGCCCAGTAGCAGCAGTCCATCCGCGCGGCCCAGCAGGCCTCCCGCAGCCCTTTAGCCTGCAAGCGACAGTTGCTTCGTCCTCCTGTACGGCAGGACATCCAGCGGAGACACGTCGGCACGCCAGGTGATTTGACGGCCGGAGCTCGTCCCTAGACCCCTATAAAGTTGTCCCTGTGCCCTAGGGTCTCCACTCAACCGATCCCCCTCCTCTCCTTCCCTCGCCGCCGCCCGGTAAGTCCTCGCTCGTGCCCCATAGCCGTCGCCCGCATCATGGCCGAGCGAGCTGGAGCTCGTCCCCGGCGTAGGATCCGCCAGCAGCGCCCCGCCTCCCTCCAAACGCTCCGGGTGATCGTCATCGTCTTCTTCCTACTGTGAACCAAGGCAGAAGACGCCAAGTCCGGCTACTTCCCCGTCGTCCTCTTCCTCCCCTGCTTCGCGGACAGCAGCCCCGCCAGGTTCAGAGCTCGTCCGCGTCGCCGCAGGCTCGTCTCCATCATCTCCTTCTTGTCCTAGGGTAAGAAGGTATACCCAACTCCCTCCCTGCTCCTTCCTGTCCTCGATAGCTCACCATAGGCGCTGCTTCGATGCAATTTTTCCCGTGCTCTCGGTGCTCTGTCGTTCTCTGTAGTTCTAGTTGCGCATGTTTTGCTGCTGCACGTGCACACGCGCTCTCCCCTGTTCCCACATGCGCGCTCAGCTCCGCATGCATGCTCCGCACACGCACGCCATTCCCGCATGCCACAGCCACCATGGCAGCAGGCAAGCTTGTGCATGGCCTCTGCCCGCTCTCGTCCATGTACGCACGCCGCTTGCATTCCGCGAGCTCGTGCTCGAGCGTTTGCTCACGCACCCCCACACCCGCACTCCCTTGCACTTCCCGCAGGCCCGCTGTTGCTCTGCATCGCAAGCCGTCGCCTTGTAGCTCGTCAACGCCGGCGCCGGTGAATTCTGGGTTGTTACGCTCAAAGGCTTAGCCTTCTGGCCCTGGTTCAAAAGGAGCCAGGCGCCTCTCTCAGTACTCACACCTCCCTCTAGCGCACTGGTTAGCACCCTTCTTTCCTACCTAGGAGACCTGGGTACTCACACCTCCTTCTATTCCCTCTGTACATCTTTTTAACAGCTGTCTCTATGACGTCAGGGTCCAACCAGTCAGCCTCTCAGCGCCCTCCTCCATCTATTTTTTCCCTTATCCCCGCGCTTTCCATTTCTGGATAGCCCTCCCTTTCCATTTCGGGCAAGTCCATTTCTGGACGTTTCCAAATAGGGAAAATGCCAATTCTGTCAATAGCCATTTTAGGCAGGTTTTAACTTAGTGCACTTGTGAATATTTTTCTACAGCAACCCTAACATATTATATATGTTTTTAGGGTAGAAAAATCCCACCAATCCAGTGGTGGCATTAGTTTCTGCATTTGAGCAAGTTCATGAACATGTCATTTTACATCATGTTGTTGTCTTGTCATTTTTGTGTGGTTTATCCCAAGCATGCTATGAGGTTGTTTTGCACAAGGATAGCTTCTTTTTCATGCCTACTTCATGCTAGTACTTGTTCCATGCCATGATATGCCTGGTAGTGAGTTAATCAAGCTTGTAATGATGCCATGTTGAATCTGATTTTGCCATGTCCTGGAATTTCACTAAGTCTGGAACTGTTAATAAAACTTGCTATGTTTACATGGGTGCCATCATTTCTTATGGTCCTTTTTGGCTTATGGTCAGTAAGGGACTTTTGATCTATGCTTTGAGTAGATTCATGTCATGCCTTGTTTTGCTATTATAAGTTCCTATAGCTTGTTGTTTGCTTGCTCTAAACATGCCTTCCTGATGTTAATTTCTGGCATTCTAGTATTCTCACCAAGTCTGTGAACCTGATATTTTTTTGCACTTTCACCATGCTTGTTTGAACATGTTATGATGTGTTTTAGCCGTAGCTCAGTGTTCCTCTTTTGTTAAGCATCTTCTGTAGATCACTGTCATATGCTTTGTTTTTATGTTGGGGTGCTGTAGCATAGTTTCTTGTTGCATGCTAAGTAGCATCGTGCTGTTAAACGCAGATTTGTGCCATTATTGTTTTGCTTGCCATTTGCAAACCGTGCATCCTATTCCGGTGATCTTTATATCGATTTCAACCGAAATCATCTCATCTTTCCAGTGGCATACTTGGTTTGCCAAGTTGATGCCCGGTTCATCATTTTCCTTCCGGAGCACACATATGCATTGCATATCACATCGCGCATCGCATGTCATGTATTGCATCATATTGCTTGTGCATTGATCCTTGTTTGATTGTGGTTCCGTTGCTTGTGTTCTTGCTTTGGGTAGAGCCGGAGACGAGTACGTGAACGAGGAACCTGTTCGTAACGCCACGAGGATCAAGCCTTCGACAACTCGAGAACCTTGCGAGCAAGATGACCATACCTTCAAATCACTTCTATCTTTGCTTGCTAGATGCTCGCTCTTTTGCTATGCCTATGCTGCGATACCTACCACTTGCTATATCATGTCACCCATATTGCCATGTCAAACCTCTAACCATCCATGTCCTAGCAAACCGTTGATTGGCTATGTTACCGCTTTGCTCAGCCCCTCTTATAGCGTTGATAGTTGCAGGTGAAGATGAAGTTTGTTCCTTGTTGGAACACGGATATTTTGGGATATCACAATATCTATTGTTTTAATTAATGCATCTATATACTTGGTAAAGGGTGGAAGGCTCGGCCTTATGCCCGGTGTTTTGTTCCACTCTTGCCACCCTAGTTTCCGCCATACCGGTGTTATGTTCCTTGATTTTATGTTCCTTACGCGGTTGGGTGATTTATGGGACCCCGTGATGTTCGCTTTGAATAAAACTCCTCCAAAGAAGGCCCAACCTTGGTTTTACCATTTGCCACCTAAGCCTTTTTTCCCTTGGGTTTCCGCGAGCCCGAGGGTCATCTTTATTTAACCCTCGGGCCAATGCTCCTCTGAGTGTTGGTCCAAACTAGAGCCACTTGCGGTGCCGCCCTGAGGCAACTTGGGGTATCCTCGGTTGCCGTACGTACTGCTCATCCGGTGTGCCCTGAGAACGAGATATGTGCAGCTCCTATCGGGATTTGTCAGCACATTCGGGAGGCTTTGCTGGTCTTGTTTTACCATTGTCGAAATGTCATGCGAACCGGGATTCCGAGACTGATCGGGTCTTCCCGGGAGAAGGTTTATTCCTTCGTTGACTGTGAGACTTTTGATGGGCTAAGTTGGGACACCCCTGCAGGGTATTATCTTTCGAAAGCCGTGCCCGCGATTATGAGGCAGATGGGAATTTGTTAATGTCCGGTTGTAGAAAACCCGAAGTTGACCTGAATTAAAATACATCAACCGCGTGTGTAACCGTGATGGTCCCTTCTCGGTGGAGTCCGGGAAGTGAACACGGTGTTGGAGTTATGTTTGACGCAGGTTGCTCTAGGATCACTTCTTGATCGCTACTAGCTTCACGACCGTGCCTTGCTTCTCTTCGCGCTCTCTTTTGCGATCGTAGCCACCATATATGCTAGTCGCTTGCTGCAGCTCCACCTCATTACACCAGCCTTCCCTTAAGCTTAAATAGTCTTGATCTTGCGGGTGTGAGATTGCTGAGTCCCCGTGACTCACAGATTCTACCCAAAACAGATGCAGGTACCGATGATACCAGCGCAGATGGCGCGACTGAGCTGAAGTGGGAATTTGATGAGGCCCTTGGTCGTTACTATGTTTCATTTCCAAACGATCAGTAGCGGAGTCCAGTTGGGACGATCGGGGATCTGTGTTGCATTTGGGGTAGTCTTCTTTTATTTTGGTTCCATAGCCGGACCTTGAGTGTAAACTGAATGATGGATGTTTATTTATGTATTGTGTGAAGTGGCGCACTGTCAGCCAACTATGTATCTCTTTCCCTTATGTAATACATGGGTTGTGTGAAGATTACCTCACTTGCGACATTGCTTTCAATGCGGTTATGCCTCTAAGTCGTGCTTCGACACGTGGGAGATATAGTCGCATCGAGGGCGTTACATGTGCTCAGTTTTGCCCCTAGTCCGTGCGCACCGACTCGTTCTGTGAACTTTGGCGTCTCCGTCAGGTCAACGTTTTGACTCGGCCCTTACAGGTGGGACCAGGTGGCAGCGGCGGCCAATTTTATTCAGACCGTTGCACGCGTGGCTTGCGGGACCCTATAGAGAGCCGTTGAGCTTAGAGCCGTTGCGGGTGTGCTATATTAGCGGGCAACAGCGGCGGTGACCACGGCAACAAAGAGCACGGCGCTGACCACGGCGAGAGAGCGAGAGCACGACGGCGGTGGGAAGCTAGCTGTGGAGGGCGCGGTGGTGGGAAGCTAGCTGTGGAGGGCACGGCGGCGTTGAGATCCCGTTCGGCTCCGAGCTCCATGTCTTCCGCAAGCTCCCGCGCCACCTCGCGGATGCAGAGCCGTGCGCGTGTGGAGATGCCTGTCTTTGTCTGTCCGCGATGCCGGGCGAGCGTTGATCGGAGGGGTTCTCACACACCGAGGAACCACAATCGTCCGTTCTACGTGTGCAGCGAGAATGGGGTAAGAATCAGGGCAATTGCACCATTTTCGTGGCCGGGATCTTTGAGCAATCGGTTGATCTGTTCCGTGTTCATGCAGGTGACATGCTTCTTTCTTTGGGTCAATGCTCTGGCCAAGACTCTGATAAATGAACTGCAAGAAGAGCATGGCGAATGGTTGCGCATGCTGCCCCAAACCGCAGTGGCCGCAAAGACGAGCTCCGGAAGAAGAGATGGAGGGCGAAGCACGCACTGACAGAGAGCTAGCTGTTGAGCTTAGGATGTTGAAGAAGAAGGTTAGGAAGCTTGAAGATCAAGCACTACCAATACCCATTTGCAAATACTTTTGGGCATTTGTAGGTATGGTAATCGCACTGGTTGTAATGTTGAAAATGTATGGAAAGGCACGAATTATGGAGGAATTTTGTAATCTTGAAATTGTATGAGAAATTCACCTAGTTTAAATGTTGGTCAAAGTTGTTTAAATGTTGAAAAAAAGAGAAGAAGTGACCAACATTTAAATATGTTGAAAAAAGGAGAAGAAATGAAGAATTCAGAAACTTTTGATCAATGAAATGCAGCTAATGAATTATTCCAGAGCCAAACAATTAAGGTTAGAATTTTTTTGGAGCTGTTAAATATTTAATAGCAATTTAAGTAATCCAATTCAAATACACCGTGATTTAAATCAAAGACCAAAATGTCATGGAAAATGTTCCTCAGCTCTGGTAGATGTTTACACCTAGTGCCAAAATAAATGAACATTTTTTAAGGGCATTACATTGAGTAGAAACTATTTTTTCTAAAAAATGAAGGGTGGAAAATGCACAAAAAATTGGTGCGGCTGGGGACTGGAACCCAAGACCGCATGGGTTTGTGGTGTTTAGGGCTGCGCTGGTAACCGCTAAGACAGATGGCAAGAGTTTGGCATGGGAAGGGAAGCAATGTATACATAGTGAGACTGTGAAATTTGTCAAAAAAATGAAGGGTGGAAAAATGCACAAAAAATTGGTGCGGCTGGGGACTCGAACCCAAGACCGCGTGGGTTTGTGGTGTTTAGGGCTGCGCTGGTAACCACAAGGACAGATGGCAAGAGTTTGACATGGGTAGGGAAGAAATGTATACATAGTGAGACTGTGAAATTTGTCAAAAAAAAGTGAGACCGTGAATGTTTGCACACGCGTGAGAGTGGTTTTCCTTTGTTTTGCACTGAAATTTTGGAGGGTTGGAAGGTTGAAAACGTATGTTTGCACTGCCATGTGGTTTTGGTTAGAGTGGCACTTGGTTTAGTGTTAGAGTGGCACTTGGTTTAGGATTTTAAAAAGATTATATGCTTGGGCACGGACATTTTTTAACACACATAATAAACCCTAATAAATAACTTAGATAAGATGCAACACAAGTACCATTACAATAATAAGTTCATGGACAGTTCACGGACACATGACGAAACATGACACGACACGACACGACACGACATAGAAAAGCAACAAATAAAAAACAAAACAGTCTTCATCTTGACCTCCTCCTTCCACTTTGGCCGTGCGCGCCCCTTCAACACCATCTTCATCTTCACACCTCCTCCTCGTCGTCATAGGGAAGGGAGTGCATCCCGGCTGGAGTGGGGAAGATGTTCTCGTAATTGGTGTAGATGTTGTAGACCGTGAAGAAGATGGCCTCGCAGCCGCACCAAAAGACTTGGCTGAGGAGCTCGCACGCGTCAAACAGGTTGGTGAAGGTGACCGTGAGCAGTAGGAGGATGCCGCCGCGGTCACGAACCTCGTTGAGGGTGAACATCCTCGGCGAGCCCCGTGGGAGGTGGGCATAGCCGGCTCTGAGGAAGGCGCGGCTGAGTTCGACGGAACCCCTCCACCTTGAAAATGCCGACACGCGGAGCTCCCTCTCCACGAGCACGCCCGGTGGGTAGCGCCGCTCCCAAGACGACAAAGTGACGGTGAAGGTCGGCCCGTTGAACTGCATGGTCTCGCTTGGGGAGGGCTCGGTGGATTGGGTGTTTGAAGTTGGAGAGAATGGATCGGATCTGGCTTATGGGTGGGAGAGGAAGATAGGCACCCCATTTATAGGCCTGTGGGTGGGAGAGGAAGAGAGAAAGGGTGAGAACGGTGCGTGTGTGAACTCGAACGCGTGTGTGTATCTGTTACGCTTTGCACTCTTAAATTTTTGCACAAAAATGATGCATGCATGGGGCGCGTGCGTGCATTTGAATCACTGCATAGCTCTTTGACCGGACGGTGCATCTGACTCATTGAACCACCTAGCTGGCCTCGCTAGCCTAGCGCGCCTAGCACGCCTCGCTCGCCTCGCTCTCATGCATGCATGTCGCAGCCTCCCGCGCATGCAAACCCACGTCGCAGCCTATGCACGTCGCCGCCTCCCATGCATGCATGCAAGGCCTCGAAAGGCTGAGACGGGCTATTTACTGCGGTCTCAGGCCCAGACAACGAGACGGCCCAATGGTCCATCCAGCGCGCCCGATATTTGTTTAAAAAAAAGAATCTCCCACCAATCGATTGCATCTCATGGATCGCCCCTCCCCCACTGATTCCTTCTAGAAGGGTTAGATCGACGGCCCTTGTTCAGCGCTAGGGTTAGATGAACGGTCTGGTTCAGCGCTAGGGTTAGCGGGTTTGGGTGGGGTTTGAGCGATCAAAGCTATGTTTGACCAGATTTCAAACGAGCATAATAAATTAAATAAAAATCAGAAAAATAAAAAACCAGCGCACATAGTCTTCTTATGTCATATACTAGCGATTTAAGTTGATAAACAAGGTTTACATACATTTAAACAATAAGTTCATGTGTATTTGTATGATATCTCGAGTATCTCAAACTCTTTTGTATGAAGTGAAGAGAAGTGTTTTGGGGAAATAAACATGAAAATTTCAAAAAAAAACCACCACAGATTCATTTTAGAGTGACTAAGAAGGATCCAGGCTTAGTTTTTCATTTTGATGTTTTACACTTATTTAAATCTTGGTCAAAGTTAAGTTTGACTAGAATTCAAATGAGCATAACAAATTTAAAAAAAATAAAAAAATGGAAAAACCAGCGCACATAGTCCGTATATATAGAATTTATGTTTAGGAAAGTTATTTGGCTGATTTAGACAAGGTCAAAAAAAACCTTGCTTAGAGATGAGGCCGTTTACCCTACCTTTGGACCCGCATTTTAGCACATTTTTCATGAAAAGTTCAAAAACCTCACCACAGCTTCATTTTGGATTGACTAAGAAGGATCCAGGCTTAGTTCTTCATTTTGATGTTTTAGACTTGTTTAAATCGTGGTCAAAGTTAGGTTTGACCAGAATTCAAATGAGCAAAACAAAATTCAAAGAAATCAAAAAAAGGAAAAACCATGTGCTCATTCAAACATCATCCAACAGATTTAACCATCATGTCAAACATAGTTCTAACATCATCCAATAGAAATACAACATTATTCATAATGTTTCATAATTATTCACATATAGCGTTCGGGCTTCTGTCTGTTCCTTGAGCTTCTTGCCATCACTTTGCTCCTCGTGCACCTTGTGCTCATTGCTTCTTCTCTTCTCCTCTTGGTTGTCGGTACCTTGTGCGTCTTCTTCAAACCTATCATAGAGCTGTGCAAAACATAAAGGGTAATGAGATCATGTCAAGTGACCCATAAATGTATAGTAGTATTTGACCCTTGCAAGATTTACATACCTAGGAGAACTCACAACAACAGAAGGTTGATCACCATTTAGAGCCTCACTTGGATCATCATTTGGAGCCTCACTTGGATCACCAAGATCATCATTTGGAGCCTCACTTGGATCACCAAGATCATCATTTGGAGCCTCACTTGGATCACCATGATCATCATTTGGAGCCTCACTTGGATCACCATGATCACTATTTGGAGCCTCACTTGGATCATCGTCAAAATCATGCGGCTGTTGACCATCATCATTTCGAACCTCATCAAATCCTCATCTGATGCAGCCGACTGCTGTCCATCATTTTCATCGAAGCCTTCATCGAAACTCTTTCTGAATGCTGGATCTACTGTGTTATCACAATACTTACCGAAATGACCAGACCCACCACATCTTGTGCACTTACGCTTCCTCGCTCCAAGTCCAGCTCCTTCGCTGCGAGGTCTGATTCGACTCTTCCTTGGTCTACCGCTGCTCTTTCGTAATGGAGCGCAAAGCTTGAATCCGTGGTCCACCATGTCCCATTGTTGTCTTCCCTCCATAGCAGGCAAGGCATAAGCATATGTGGCTTTGAACCTTGCAACAGAGTAGTAATCATGCACATATCGCCGAATGTTCCTCTTTGGACCGTGGAGAGAAGTGATGAAAAACAAGGCATGAATGCATGGCAATCCAGCTTATCCGCCATTGCCTATAGCTGCGAAGTTCTAGCTTCTAAATCCATCGGATATCTCCATTCCCTCTTCTCTTTATCCAAATATGATATCTCTGCTGTGGTACCCAAGCAAAGAGTCATGTTCATTTACAAGCTCGTTGTTTTCAGATCGGCTCATTCATCACGGCAGGATGATAATGTGGCCCATGAATTTTGCCTCGGCTATTCCTCGCACGATAATGAAATTTCTGCATGTATTCTATCCTTATCCTGTCCAAGCAAATCCACCACATAATGACCCTTTAGTTTCCGGATCGTTGAGTTGAAAGACTCGCTAGATTATTGTGCACATAGTCAACTTTGCTCGTTCATCGAATTGGCTTCGCCCATAACTTGGAGTGGTGTGTTTCCAAGTATTCTTTCACTTTGGGATTCATGTATAACTGCCTCAAGTGGTAGTTGTGCTTCTTCACACCGCAAGTCAAAGATGTGGCCATAAATTGTCAGATACACCTTTCCTTTGAATTTCTTCATGAAATTTGCAGAAGGTGACGATGCATTCCCTATGCTCTACTCCAGGAACACATTGTCCACGGCCACTTCTAAACCTTTGCAGCATCTGTATGAATGACCAACCCATTGGGATGTGCAATAGCCAGCGCAAATTATGCAAAAACCAAGTCCAGCTCTCCTCGACTCATCTCTAGCACATCAGAGGCAATCGGAAATACAAAACTGTGTGCATCAACTGCACAAGCAGCTACTAATTGTCCTTTAAACCTCCTTGTGAGAAAAGTGGCATCAATAGCCAAATAAGGCCTGCAACCTGCCAAAAAACCCCGACGACAAGCCTCAAAGCAGACAAAAACCCTCCTAAAGCATTCCTTGGTCTTTGTCACTCCCCTGAATGTGTACTCCACGGTGTGGCGATCAATATCTACAATACTACCTGGGCTTGTCCTCTCCACTTCACCTTTGAATGAATACTACAATTGAAAACTTTCCTGCCAGTTACCATACATAGAATCCATAGCATGTTGTTTACCATTGAATAACCTCATGTATGATAAATCTATCTTGAATTTATCTTTGATGTTCTTCTGCAATTCCTTTGGACCCACTTGCTGGTTTTCTTTCACCCACTTATTTACTTCTTCTGCCACCCATCTTGACTTGGCTCTACTGATTGTATCCTTCCTAAGGGTTGATTCCTGGCATGTGTGCTTAAAAGGGTTCACTTTGACCTGAACATTAGTGCTATTTCGCATTTTAGATGCGAGCAGCCTCCATGGACAACCCTTAGTCGGACAGCGCACTCTGTAATGTACTTGATCGCTCTTGTCAACTTTGAAAGTACGTTCTACCTTGATGCAGTATGTCACAACTGCATTTCTACACTCATTCATGGATGCAAAAACTGTACCTTCTTCCAAATTAGGGTTCGAAGGGTCCCATTCAACAGCTGCAAGGTCTTCGTCCTCACTCACCGCGTCATCATCCACACGGACTGCATTGTGAGTCTCATCTTGGTTATCAGCCCGAGGTGCCCGTCGTAAATTCCAAATAACATCAGAATATAGCTTCTCTTCATCAACCCCAGAATTGTAGTCATCATGCTCCACTTCAAGGGGGACCCTACTGCTGTTGCCCACACTTGTCGAGCCACCATGTCGCCGTGCACCAACTGAACTGTTCTGGTTAGAGGTGCCATTACGACGACTTGGTTCTCCCTGAGATGTTGCACCCCTCATCCTAGGTCCAAATGCCTGCTCAAGCACATCAACTTGCAGCCTCACATGAAAATTATCTTTCTCTTTATGCCTAACAAACATGGTAGCTAGCTCTTCATCATTACTAACTGTCACCCATTTCTTTTCCCCATCATAGTATTTGTATACCACTTCATCAAGCAAACCCCAAGGATATTGGCTACAAATTACCTCCCCAAATTGTCTGGAACTCCAATTACTAGCCATTGGCAACCGATAATCAAAACCTCCTTGGTATTTCTTCTGATCCTTTGCATCGAACGTGTACCGGTCCCTTCTAATGTGCATCAAGAAATCAAACCGCAACTCCATCCTAACCGGCAAAAAACAGAGACGTAATCAGCACACTAATTGGGCAAACCTACTCGAATTGAGTGTTCAAATGCACAACTAAGCTCAATCTAAACAGGAGGCAAGACTTACCCCTCCGGAACCCAGTCGTGGACGCGGCGGATCTCCGGCCCGATGCCTGCCTCGCCATATACTCCGGGGTCACCGCTGCTCTCCATTTCGGCCTAGGGTTCTTCCTCCTAGTTCAAATAGCTCCAGAGCCCCCCACCTTGAGCGATTCGCGGGCGACGGAAGGAGCAGCGCGCTGGTCGAAAGCAGTGGCGGGCGCCACCCGTGGCATCGCAGAAGGTGGCGGGCGTCGCAGCAGCCGTGGGAGCGAGGCGCAAAGGTAGCGGTGGAGTAGGCGCGGCACTGGTGGCGGGCAGGTCCTGCCTCGGCGCAGTGCCGGGCGGGCAGCAGTCACCGGCCGGCGAGGGAGCGGATGGGCAGAGTGAGCTACGAATGATTTGGGGATTTAGTTGTACGGGCCTACATGTCAGCTCCGGACCCACGTCCACGCGGTCCCACGTGTAAGCTCCGGACCCACAACTTAACGCTGGCGGACGGAGTGGACTCAAATATGGCCGTTTGGCCTTGTCATAGTAGCTGTGCATGGACTAGGGGCAAAACTGAGCACAATTTGCATCTGAGGGAAAAACTGAGCATAGAAACACCACTGAGGGCAAAAGGATAATTAACCCTTCGTTATTCTAAAGTTTGCGATGATGAATCGGTATGCGCAAGTAACTAAATGGCATAGAACCTAATTCACATACGAACAATTGTCTATATGCATCTTGTTCCTCTTTAGCCTTACCAAAGCAGAACAATTCGCTCTTGCGAAAATTATTTTTTAGTCCCGACAATTGTTCAAAAATACATAGCAGTAGTTTCATATTCTAGGCCTTTGCAATGTCGTGTTCCATGAAAAGGACAGTGTCATCGTCATACTGCAGGATGGATACTCCCCCATCAACTAGATGTGGGACAAGCCCACCAACTTGGTCGTTCTCCTTTGCCCTACCAATCAGAATGGTTAACATATCTGCCACTATATTAAATAGGAGAGGAGACATCGAATCCCCTTGTCTCAAGCCCTTATGAGTCTGAAAATAATGGTCGATATCATCATTAACCTTTTATTCCGACACTACCTTTTTGGACAAGAGAACCCACCTGGTTCCGCCATGTCTCATTAAAACCCTTCATACGCATTGCCTGCTGAAGGAAGGGCCACTTAACTTTATCATAAGCCTTTTCAAAATCCACTTTGAATATAACCCCATCTAGTTTATTCGAATGGATTTCATGTTGAGTTTCATGTAGGACAACGACCCCTTCTAGGATATGTCTTCCCGGCATGAAAGCCGTCTGACTCGGTTGCACCACCGAATGGGCGATCCGTGTTAGTCTATTAGTACCCACTTTCGTGAATATTTTGAAACTCACATTGAGAAGACAAATCAGCCTGAACTGCTCGATGCGAAATGCTTCTTATTTCTTTGGCAATAGCATAATCATACCAAAGTTAAGATGAAACAGTTCAAGGTGGCCATTGAAGAAATCATGAAACATAGGCATACGATCATCCTTAATAATATGCCAACATTTCCTATAGAATTCTGCAGGGAACCCGCCTGGTCTCGGTGCTTTATTTGGTTTCATTTGAGAAATTGCGTCAAGAACCTCTTTCTCAGTGAAAGGTGCAGATAAAACCTCATTCTCGTATGCCCGTAGCTGAGGGATGTCACCTTAAACAGATTCATCCAGGGAGACCTTATTCTCTGCTGGTGGCCTGAAAAGTTGTTTATAATAGTTGAATATATAGGACTTTAGGTTCTCATGACCCACCACGGTCCCCTCGTCTTGTTCAAGCTGGATTATCCACTTATTCCGATGCTTTGCGTTCGCAATCATGTGAAAAAATTGTGTATTGTTGTCCCCTTGGACAACCTTGAGAACCTTAGCATGCAAGTGAAGGAAAT
Source organism: Aegilops speltoides (assembly GCA_021437245.1). Classification (NCBI taxonomy): domain Eukaryota; kingdom Viridiplantae; phylum Streptophyta; class Magnoliopsida; order Poales; family Poaceae; genus Aegilops; species Aegilops speltoides. The sequence continues at coordinate 366,075,211 of CM038147.1, read as the reverse complement.
ATGCCCTAGAGGCAATAATAAAGTTATTATTTATTTCCTTATTTCATGATAAATGTTTATCATTCATGCTAGAATTGTATTAACCGGAAACATGATACATGTGTGAATGCATAAACAAACAACATGTCACTAGTATGCCTCTACTAGACTAGCTTGTTAATCAAAGATGGTTATGTTTCCTAACCATGAACAAAGAGTTGTTATTTGATTAACAAGGTCACATCATTAGTAGAATGATCTGATTGACATGACCCATTTCCATTAGCTTAGCACACGATCGCTTAGTATGTTGCTACCGCTTTTATCCATGACTTATACATGTTCCTCGTAACTATGAGATTATGCAACTCCTGTTTACGGAGGAACACTTTGGTGCTACCAAACGTCACAACGAATCGGGTGATTATAAAGGAGTACTACAGGTGTCTCCAAAGGCGATGTTGGGTTGGCGATTTCGAGATTAGGTTTTGTCACTCCGATTGTCGGAGAGGTATCTCTGGGCCCTCTCGGTAATACACATCACTAAAGCCTTGCAAGCATTACAACTAATGAGTTAGCTGTGAGATGATGTATTACGGAACGAGTAAAGAGACTTGCGTAACGAGATTGAACTAGGTATTGGATACCGACGATCGAATCTCGGGCAAGTAACATATCGATGACAAAGGGAACAACGATGTTGTTATGCGGTCGACCGATAAAGATCTTCGTAGAATATGTAGGAACCAATATGGGCATCCAGGTCCCGCTGTTGGTTATTGACCGGAGACATGTCTCGGTCATGTCTACATTGTTCTCGAACCGTAGGGTCCGCACGCTTAAGGTTTCGATGGCGGTTATTACGAGTTTATGTATTTTGATGTACCAAGAAGTTCGAGTCCGGATGTGATCATGGACATGACGAGGAGTCTCAAATGGTCGAGACATAAAGATTGATATATTGGAAGCCTATATTTGAGTTCGGAATGGTTCCGGTGAAATCGAATTTATTGAGTACCGGAGGTTACTGGAACCCCGGGAACTAAATGGGCCTTAGTGGGCCTCGAGGGAGAAGAGGAGGGGCCGGCCGGGGCAGGCGCGCCCTCCCCTAGTCCGAATAGGACAAGGAGGGGGGGTGGCGGCGCCTTCCTTCTTCCCCTCTCCCAATCCTACTCCAACTAGGAAGGGGGAGTCCTACTCGGTGGGAGTAGGACTCCTCCAGCGCGCCTCCTCTAGGCCGGCCGCACCCCCTTTGCTCCTTTATATGAGGGCAGGGGGCACCCTAGAACACACAAGTTTGATCTACGATCGTTCCTTAGCGTGCAGCGGTGCCCCCTCCACCATATTCCACCTCGGTCATATCGTCGCAAGCTTAGGCGAAGTTCTGCGCCGTAGAACATCAAGATCGCCACCACGCCGTCAGGTCGACGGAACTCTCCCTCGACACTCGGCTGGATCGAGTACGAGGGACGCCATCGAGCTGTACGTGTGTCAAGAACTCGGGGCGCCGGAGTAACGGCGCCGGGATCGGTCGGATCGCGAGGAGAACGACGACTACTTCCTCTACGTTGTGATCGCTTCGCTTGGTTCACGAGGGTACGAGACAACACTCTCCCTCTCGTTGCTATGCATCACCATGATCTTGCGTGTGCGTAGGAAATTTTTGAAATTACTACGTTCCCCAACAAAGGGCATCCGAGCCTAGGTTTTTATGGTTTGATGTTTTGCACGAGTAGAACACAAGTGAGTTGTGGGCGATACAAGTCATACTACCTACCAGCATGTCATACTTTGGTTCAGCGGTATTGTGAGATGAAGCGGCCTGGACCGACATTACGCCAGACGCTTACGCGAGACTGGTTTCACCGCCACGAGCACTCGCTGCTTAAAGGTGACTGGTGGGTGTCTGCTCTCTCACTTTAGTTGAACTGAGTGTGCTACGCCGGTCCTTGAGAAGGTTAAACGGAGTCTATTTGACGAAGTATCGCTGTGGTTTTGATGCGTAGGTGAGACTAGTTCTTGCTTAAGCCCGTAGCAGCCACGTAAAATTTGCAACAACAAAGTAGAGGACGCCTAACTTGTTTTTGCAGGGCATGTTGTGATGTGATATGGTCAAGACGTGATGCTATATTTTATTGTATGAGATGATCATGTTTTGTAGCCAAAGTTATCGGCAATCTGGCTGGAGCCATATGGTTGTCGCTTATTGTATGCAATGCAATCGCATTCGTAATGCTTTACTTTATCACTAAGCGGTAGCGATAGTCGAGAAGCATAAGATTGGCGAGACGACAACGATGCTACGATGGAGATCAAGGTGTCGCTACCGGTGACAATGGTGATCATGGTGGTGCTGCGGAGATGAAGATCACGAAGCACAAGATGATGATGACCATATCATATCACTTATATTGATTTGCATGTGATGTTTATCCTTTATGCATCTTATCTTGCTTTGATTGACGGTAGCATTATAAGATGATCTCTCACTAAATTATCAAGAAGTGTTCTCCCGAGTATGCACCGTTGCCAAAGTTCGTCGTGCCCAGACACCACGTGATGATCGGGTGTGATAAGCTCTACGTCCATCTACAACGGGTGCAAGCCAGTTTTGCACACGCAGAATACTCGGGTTATACTTGACGAGCCTAGCATATGCAGATATGGCCTCGGAACACGGAGACCGAAAGGTCGAGCGTGAATCATATAGTAGATATGATCAACATAAGATGTTCACCATTGAAAACTACTCCATTTCACGTGATGATCGGTTATGGTTTAGTTGATTTGGATCACGTGATCACTTAGATGACTAGAGGGATGTCTGTCTAAGTGGGAGTTCTTAAGTAATATGATTAATTGAACTTAAATTTATCATGAACTTAGTACCTGATAGTATCTTGCTTGTTTATGTTTGATTGTAGATAGATGGCTCGTCTTTGTTGTTCCGTTGAATTTTAATGCGTTCCTTGAGAAAGCAAAGTTGAAAGATGATGGTAGCAATTACACGGATCGGGTCCGAACTCGAGGATTATCCTCATTGCTGCACGTAAGAGTTACGCCCCTGGATGCACCGCTGGGTGCCAGTGCTGCAGGAGCAACACCGATGTTATGAACGTCTCGCGAGCAAAGCCGATGACTACTCTATAGTTCAAGGTGCCATGCTTTACGGCTTAGAACCGGGACTTCAACGACGTTTTGAACGTCATGGAGCATATGAGATGTTCCAGAGTTGAAGTTAATATTCCAAAGTAATGCCCGGATTAAGAGATATGAAGTCTCCAATAAGTTCTATAGCTGCAAGATGGAAGAGAATAGTTTCATTAGTGAGCACATACTCGTAATGTCCGGGTACTACAATCACTTGACACAATTGGGAGTTAATCTTCCGGATGATTGTGTCATTGATGAATTCTTCAATCACGCCACCAAGCTACAAAGGCTTCGTGATGAACTATAATATGCAAGGGTTAGTAAAGACTATACCGAGCTCTTCGCAATGCTAAAGGCTGCGGAGGTAGAAATCAAGAAGGAGCATCAAGTGTTGATGGTCAATAAGACCACTAGTTTCAAGAAGAAAGGCAAAGGGAAGAAGAAGGAACTTCAAGAAGAACAGCAAGCAAGTTGTTGCTCAGAGAAGAAACCCAAGTCCGGACCTAAGCCCAAAATCGAGTGCTTCTTCCGCAAGCGGATCGTCTTTGGAAGTGGAACTGCCCCAAGTATTTGGCGGATAAGAAGGATGGCAAGGTGAACAAAGGTATATGTGATATACATGTTATTGATGTGTACCTTACTAGAGCTCGCAGAGCACTGGTATTTGATACTGGTTCATTGCTAATATTTGCAACTCAAACAGGACTACGGATTGCTTAACACGGCAAAGGACGAGGTGACGATGCGCGTGGGAAATGGTTCCAAAGTCGATGTGATCACGGTCGGCACGCTACCTCTACATCTACCTTCGGGATTAGTTTTAGACCTAAATAATTGTTATTTGGTGCCCGCGTTGAGCATGAACATTATATCTGGATCTTGTTGATGCGAGACGGTTATTCATTTAAATCAGAGAATAATGGTTGTTCTATTTATATGAGTAATATCTTTTATGGTCATGCACCCTTGAGGAGTGGTCTATTTTTGATGAATCTCGATAGTAGTGATACACATATTCATAATGTTGAAACCAAAAGATGCAGAGTTGATAATGATAGTGCAACTTATTTGTGGCATCGCCGCTTAGGTCATACCGGTGTAAAGCGATGAAGAAACTCCATCCGATGGACTTTTGGAGTCACTTGATTATGAATCACTTGGCACTTGCGAACCGTGCCTTATAGGCAAGATGACTAAAACCCGTTCTCGGTACTATGGAGAGAGCAACAGATTTGTTGGAAATCATACATACTGTATGTATGTGGTCCGATGAATGTTGAGGCTCGTGGCGGATATCGTTATTTTCTCACCTTCACAGATGACTTAAGCAGATATGGGTATATCTACTTAATGAAACATAAGTCTGAAACATTTGAAAAGTTCAAAGAATTTCAGAGTGAAGTTGAAAATCATCGTAACAAGAAAATTAAATTTCTACGATCCGATCGTGGAGGTGAATATTTGAGTTACGAGTTTGGTCTACATTTGAAACAATGCGGAATAGTTTAGCAACTCACGCCACCGGAACACCACAACGTAATGGTGTGTCCGAACGTCGTGAATCGCACTTTACTAGATATGGTGCGATCTATGATGTCTCTTACTGATTTACCGCTATCGTTTTGGGGTTATGCTCTAGAGACGGCCGATTCACACTGAATAGAACACCGTCGAAATCCGCTGAGACGACACCTTATGAACTGTGGTTTGGCAAGAAACCAAAGTTGTCGTTTCTTAAAGTTTGGGGATGCGATGCTTATGTGAAAAAGCTTCAACCTGATAAGCTCGAACCCAAATCGGAGAAATGTGTCTTCATAGGATACCCAAAGGAGACAGTTGGGTACACCTTCTATCACAGATCCGAAGGCAAGACATTCGTTGCTAAGAATGGATCCTTTCTAGAGAAGGAGTTTCTCTCGAAAGAAGTGAGTGGGAGGAAAGTAGAACTTGATGAGGTAATAGTACCTTCTCCCTTACTTGAAAGTAGTTTGTCGCAGAAACCAGTTTCTGAGACATCTACACCAAGTAGTGAGGAAGTTGATGATGTTGATCATGAAACTTCAGATCAAGTTACTGCAGAACCTCGTAGATCAACTAGAGTAAGATCCGCACCAGAGTGGTACGGTAATCCTGTTCTGGAAATCATGCTACTAGATCATGATGAACCTACAAACTATGAAGAAGCGATGGTGAGCCCAGATTCCGCAAAATGGCTTGAGGCCATGAAATCTGAGATGGGATCCATGTATGAAAACAAAGTATGGACTTTGGTTGACTTGCCCGAGGGATGGCAAGCAATAGAAAACAAGTGGATCTTCAAGAAGAAGACCGACGACGACGGTAATGTTATCGTCTACAAAGCTCGACTTGTCGCAAAGGTTTTCGACAAGTTCAAGGATTGACTACGATGAGACCTTCTCACCCGTAGCGATGCTTAAGTCTGTCCGAATCATGTTAGCAATTGCCGATTTTATGATTATGAAATTTGGCAAATGGATGTAAAGACTGCATTCTGAATGGATTTACGGAAGAAGAGTTGTATATGATGCAACCGAAGGTTTTGTCGATCCAAAGGAGCTAACAAAGTATGCAAGCTCCAGCGATCCATCTATGGACTGGTGCAAGCATCTCGAGTTGGAATAAACGCTTTGGTAGTGTAATCAAAGCATTTGGGTTTGTCTGCACTTTTGGAGAAGCCTGTATTTACAAGAAAGTGAGTGGGAGCTCTATAGCATTTCGATATTATATGTAGATGACATATTGCTGATCGGAAATGATATAGAATTTCTGGATAGCATAAAGGGATACTTGAATAAGAGTTTTTCAATGAAAGACCTCGTGAAGCTGCTTACATATTGGGCATTAAGATCTATAGAGATAGATCAAGACGCTTAATTGACTTTCACAAAGCACATACCTTGACAAAATTTTGAAGAATTTCAAAATGGATCAAGCAAAGAAAGGGTTCTTGCACGTGTTACAAGGTGTGAAGTTGAGTAAGACTCAATGCCCGACCACCGCAGAAGATAGAGAGTAAATGAAAGATGTTCCCTATGCTTCAGCCATAGGTTCTATCATGTATGCAATGCTGTGTACTGCACTGATGTGTGCCTTGCTATAAGTCTAGCAGGAGGTACCAAAGTAATCCAGAGTGGATCATGGACAGCGGTCAAGAACATCCTGAAATACCGAAAAGGACTAAGGATATGTTTCTCGATATGGAGGTGACAAAGAGCTCATCGTAAACGGTTACGCTGATGCAAGCTTTGACACCGATCCGGACGATTCTAAATCGCAGACCGGATACGATTTACACTAAACGGAGGAGCTGTCGGTTGGTGCAGTTCTAAACAAAGCGTCGAGCGGGATCTACATGTGAAGCGGAGTACATAGCAGCTTCGAAGCAGCTAATGAAGGAGTCGGATGAAGGAGTTCATATCCCATCTAGGTGTCATACCTAGTGCATCGGGTCCAATGAAAATCTTCTCGTGACAATATCGAGCAATTGCCTTAGCGAAGGAATCCAGATTTCACAAGAGGACCAAGCACATCAAGAGACGCTTCAATTCCATCCGGACTTAGTCCGTGGGAGACATAGAGATTTGCAAGATACATACGGATCTGAATGTTGCGCACCGTTGACTAAGCCTCTTCCACGAGCAAAACATGATCAGCACCAAGACTCCATGGGTGTTAGAATCATTACAATGTAATCTAGATTATTGACTCTAGTGCAAGTGGGAGATCAAGGAAATATGCCCTAGAGGCAATAATAAAGTTATTATTTATTTCCTTATTTCATGATAAATGTTTATCATTCATGCTAGAATTGTATTAACCGGAAACATGATACATGTGTGAATGCATAAACAAACAACATGTCACTAGTATGCCTCTACTAGACTAGCTTGTTAATCAAAGATGGTTATGTTTCCTAACCATGAACAAAGAGTTGTTATTTGATTAACAAGGTCACATCATTAGTAGAATGATCTGATTGACATGACCCATTTCCATTAGCTTAGCACACGATCGCTTAGTATGTTGCTACCGCTTTTATCCATGACTTATACATGTTCCTCGTAACTATGAGATTATGCAACTCCTGCCATCGGAGGAACACTTTGGTGCTACCAAACGTCACAACGAATCGGGTGATTATAAAGGAGTACTACAGTGTCTCCAAAGGCGGATGTTGGGTTGGCATATTTCGAGATTAGGTTTTGTCACTCCGATTATCGGAGAGGTATCTCTGGGCCTCTCGGTAATACACATCACTAAAGCCTTGCAAGCATTACAACTAATGAGTTAGCTGTGAGATGATGTATTACGGAACGAGTAAAGAGACTTGCCGTAACGAGATTGAACTAGGTATTGGATACCGACGATCGAATCTCGGGCAAGTAACATACCGATGACAAAGGAACAACGATGTTGTTATGCGGTCCGACCGATAAAGATCTTCGAGAATATGTAGGAACCAATATGGGCATCCAGGTCCCACTGTTGGTTATTGACCGGAGACATGTCTCGGTCATGTCTACGTTGTTCTCGAACCGTAGGGTCCGCACGCTTAAGGTTTCGATGGCGCTTATTATGAGTTTATGTATTTTGATGTACCAAGAAGTTCGAGTCCCGGATGTGATCACGGACATGACGAGGAGTCTCAAATGGTCGAGACATAAAGATTGATATATTGGAAGCCTATATTTGGAGTTCGAATGGTTCCGTGAAATCGAATTTACGGAGTACGAGGAGGTTACCGAACCCCCGAACTAAATGGGCCTTAGTGGGCCTCGAGGGAGAAGAGGAGGGGCCGGCCCGGGGCAGGCCGCGCGCCTCCCCTAGTCCGAATAGGACAAGGAGGGGGCGGCGCCTTCCTTCTTCCCTCCCCGATCCTACTCCAACTAGGAAGGGGGAGTCCTACTCGGTGGGAGTAGGACTCCTCCAGCGCCTCCTCTAGGCCGGCCGCCCCCCCTTTGCTCCATTATATACTGGGCAGGGGGCACCCTAGAACACACAAGTTTGATCTATGGATCGTTCCTTAGCCGTGTCGGTGCCCCCTCCACCATATTCCACCTCGGTCATATCGTCGAAGCTTAGGCGAAGCTCTGCTACCGGTAGAACATCAAGATCGTCCACCACGCCGTCGGTCGTGGAACTCTCCCTCGACACTCGGCTGGATCGAGTACGAGGGACGCCATCGAGCTGTACGTGTGTCAAGAACTCGGGCGCCGGAGTAATGGCGTCGGGATCGGTCGGATCGCGAGGAGAACGTCGACTACTTCCTCTACGCCAGATCGCTTCGCTTGGTCTCACGAGGGCACGAGACAACACTCTCCCTCTCGTTGCTATGCATCACCATGATCTTGCGTGTGCGTAGGAAATTTTTTGAAATTACTACGTTCCCCAACAGCAAGGCCTATTTTAGTTCTTCTCTAAGAAAAGCATGTAGGCTTTGCTCAGCTTTGGATTTTGTGGCATGTTCTACCACATCTAGCAGGTTCGATTCTGCTTTTAGGTCCAAAGCCTCTATCAGCTAGGTGAGTCTATCTTTCTCTTGTTTGTAAATCCCACTCTCGTTTCTGGCCCAACCCCGTAAAAAATGTCGTAGATGCCTTATCTTGTTTTGCCATCGCTCTACATTAGATCGCCCACTAACAGCCTTCACCCAGTCTCGTGCTACGATGGCCATGAAGTTTTCTTTTTCGAACCAACTTAGTTCGAATGAGAAAGTGTTTTTGTTACCAATATGTGTTGCGTCTCCGGAGTCTACTAGCAATGGTGTGTGGTCTGAGATTGCCCGCTGCATCACATGCACTGACACTAGTGGGTATTTCTGCTCCCACTCCACACTTTCAGCACCCTATCTAACTTTTTATAAGTTGGGTTAGGTAATGTGTTGGCCCATGTGTACTGTCTACCCATGAGTTCAATCTCCCGTAGACTGAGATTCTCAATATTCATATTGAACATTAGGGACCAACATCAAAATTATCATTGTTCTTCTCATCTTTTCTTCTGATTATATTAAAATCCCCTCCAACTAGGACGAGAGGTATTTCATCCCCACAAATCCGAACCAAATCAGCTAGGAAGTCAGGTTTTAGTTCGGGTTGGGCTGCTCCATACACAACCACCAAAGACCAACAGAACCTGTCTAACTTCGATCTCACCCGAAACTTAACTGCAAAATCCCCCCGAACCACATTAAGCACTTCTAGAGTTTCACACTTAACCCCCAGCAAAATCCCACTGGATCGTCCTCTGGGTAGTAAGCAATGTCAATCATAATCAGCTCCACCAGACAAAGTTCCAAGGAATTGTGAGGTGAAATTATCTCTTCCTGTCTCAAGAAGAGCAATAAATTCTAGTTGTTGTTCTGTCGATGTCTCTGCAAGGAACCTTCTTTTAGCCAAGTCAGCCACACCTCCGCTATTCCAAAAAAATTACTTTCATAGATCATCATGAATTTTTTTTCTTTAGTTTAACTCTAGCACTTCTACGAACCACCGAAGTAGGATATACCTCCTTTTCCAGGAATGCTTTGGTCTGTTGGAAATATGCCCTAGAGGCAATAATAAATTATTTATTATTATTATTATATTTCCTTGTTCATGATAATCGTTTATTATCCATGCTATAATTGTATTGATAGGAAACTCAGATACATGTGTGGGTACATAGACAACACCATGTCCCTAGTAAGCCTCTAGTCGACTAGCTCGTTGATCAATAGATGGTTATGGTTTCCTGACCATGGACATTGGATGTCGTTGATAACGGGATCACATCATTAGGAGAATGATGTGATGGACAAGACCCAATCCTAAGCCTAGCACAAAGATCGTGAAGTTCGTATGCTAAAGCTTTTCTAATGTCAAGTATCATTTCCTTAGACCATGAGATTGTGCAACTCCCGGATACCGTAGGAATGCTTTGGGTGTACCAAACGTCACAATGTAACTGGGTGGCTATAAAGGTGCACTACGGTATCTCCGAAAGTGTCTCATTGGGTTGGCACGAATTGAGACTGGATTTGTCACTCTCTGCGATGTAGAGGTATCTCTGGGCCCACTCGGTAGGACATCATCATAATGTGCACAATGTGACCAAGGGGTTGATCACGGGATGATGTGTTACGTAACGAGTAAAGAGACTTGCCGATAACGAGATTGAACAAGGTATCGGGATACCGACGATCGAATCTCGGGCAAGTACTATACCGGTAGACAAAGGGAATTGTATACGGGATTGCTTGAATCCTTGACATCGTGGTTCATCCGATGAGATCATCATGGAACATGTGGGAGCCAACATGGGTATCCAGATCCCGCTGTTGGTTATTGGCCAGAGAGCTGTCTCGGTCATGTCTGCATGATTCCCGAACCCGTAGGGTCTACACACTTAAGGTTCGGTGACGCTAGAGTTGTTATGGGAATTAGTGTGCAGTTACCAAATGTTGTTCTGAGTCCTGGATGAGATCCTGGATATCACGAGGAGTTCCGGAATTGTCCGGAGGTAAAGATTTCTATATGGGAAGTCCTATTTTGGCCACCGGAAAATGTTCGGGATTTTTCGGTATTGTACCGGGAAGGTTCTAGAAGGTTCCGGAGTGGGGCCCACCTGCATGGGGGGACCCACATGAAAGTGGGTAGTGGGGGAAAGGCCCCACACCCCTTGTCAAGGTGCACCAAGATCCCCCCTTAAAAGGAATAAGATCATATCCCGAAGGGATAAGATCAAGATCCCTAAAAAAGGAGGATAACAATCGGTGGGGAAGGAAATGATGGGATTTCTTTCCTCCCACCTTTGCCAACGCCCCAATGGACTTGGAGGGCAAGAAACCAGCCCCCTCCACCCCTATATATAGTGGGGAGGCGCATGGGAGCTTCACTCTTGCCCCTGGCGCAGCCCTCTCCCTCCCCAACACCTCCTCCTCCTCCAGAGTGCTTGGCGAAGCTCTGCCGGAGAACTGCAAGCTCCACCACCACGCCGTCGTGCTGCCGGAGCTCTCCCTCAACTTCTCCTCTCCCCTTGCTGGATCAATAAGGAGGATACGTCCCGGGGCTGTACGTGTGTTGAACGCGGAGGCGCCGTCCGTTCGGCGCTAGATCGGATCTTCCGCGATTTGAATCACCGCGAGTACGACTCCATCAACCACGTTCTTGTAACGCGTCTGCTTAGCGATCTTCAAGGGTATGAAGATGCACTCCCCTCTCTCTCGTTGCTAGTATCTCCATAGATTGATCTTGGTGATGCGTAAAAAGTTTTGAATTTCTGCTACGTTCCCCAACAGTGGCATCATGAGCCAAGTTTATGCGTAGTTTCTATGCACGAGTAGAACACAAGTTGTTGTGGGCGTTGATTTTATTCAATATGCTTACCGTTACTAGTCCAATCTTGTTTCGACGGTATTGTGGGATGAAGCGGCCCGGACCGACCTTACACGTACACTTACGTGAGACAGGTTCCACCGACTGACATGCACTTGTTGCATAAGGTGGCTAGCGGGTGCCAATCTCTCCCACTTTAGTTGGATCGGATTCGATGAAAAGGGTCCTTATGAAGGGTAAATAGAAATTGGCATATCACGTTGTGGTTTTGGCGTAGGTAAGAAACGTTCTTGCTAGAAACCTATAGCAGCCATGTAAAAATTTGCAACAACAATTAGAGGACGTCTAACTTGTTTTTGCAGCATATGTCGTGTGATGTGATATGGCCAAAAGGATGTGATGAATGATATATATGTGATGTATGAGATTGATCATGTTCTTGTAATAGGAATCACGACTTGCATGTCGATGAGTATGACAACCAGCAGGAGCCATATGAGTTGTCTTTATTTATTGTATAACCTGCGTGTCACTGAATAACGCCATGTAATTACTTTACTTCATTGCTAAACCGTTAGCCATAGTAGTAGAAGTAATAGTTGGCGAGACAACTTCATGGAGACACGATGATGGAGATCATGATGATGGAGATCATGGTGTCATGCCGGTGACGATGATGATCATGGAGCCCCGAAGATGGAGATCAAAATGAGCATTGGCCATATCATGTCACTTTTGATTGCATGTGATGTTTATCATGTTTATGCATCTTATTTGCTTAGAACGACGGTAGTAAATAAGATGATCCCTCGTTAAAATTTCAAGAAAGTGTTCCCCCTAACTGTGCACCGTTACGAAGGTTTGTTGTTTCAAAGCACCACGTGATGATCGGGTGTGATAGATTCTAACGTTCGAATACAACGGGTGTAAGCCAGATTTACACACGCAATACACTTAGGTTGACTTGACGAGCCTAGCATGTACAAACATGGTCTCGGAACACGGAAGAACGAAAGGTCGAGCATGAGTCGTATAGAAGATACGATCAACATGAAGATGTTCACCGACGTTGACTAGTCCGTCTCACGTGATGATCGGACACGACCTAGTTGACTTGGATCATGTAATCAGTTAGATGACTAGAGGGATGTCTATCTGAGTGGGAGTTCATAAGATGAACTCAATTATCCTGAACATAGTCAAAAGGTTTTTGCAAATTATGTCATAGCTCGCGCTTTACTTCTACTGTTTAGATATGTTCCTAGAGAAAATTTAGTTGAAAGTTGATAGTAGCAATTATGCGGACTAGGTCCGTAAACTGAGGATTGTCCTCATTGCTTCGTAGAAGGCTTATGTCCTTAATGCACCGCCGGTGTCTTTGAACCTCGAACATCGTCTGTGGATGTTGCGAACATCTGACATACACGTTTTGATAACTACGTGATAGTTCAGTAATGTTAAACGGTTTAGAGTTGAGGCACCAAAGACGATTTCAAAACGTCGCGGAACATATGAGATGATTCGAGGGCTGAAATTGGGATTTCAGGCTCGTGCCCACGTCAAGAGGTATAAGACCTCCGACAATTTTCTTAGCCTGCAAACTAACGGAGAAAAGCTCAATCGTTGATCTTGTGCTCAAATTGTCTAAGTACAACAATCACTTGAATCGAGTGGGAGTTGATCTTCCAGATGAGATAGTGATGTTTCTCCAAAGTCATTGCCACCAAGCTGCTAGAGCTTCGTGATGAACTATAACATATCAGGGATAGATATGATGATCCTTGAAACATTCACGATGTTTAACACCGCGAAAGTAGAAATCAAGAAGGAGCATCAATTGCTGATGGTTAGTGAAACCACTAGTTTCAAGAAGGGCAAGGGCAAGAAGGGATACTTCATGAAACGGCAAATCAGCTGCTGCTCTAGTGAAGAAACCCAAGGTTGATCCCAAACCCGAGACTAAGTGCTTTTGTAATAAGGGGAACAACCACTGGAGCAGAATTACCCTAGATACTTGGTAGATGAGAAGGCCGGCAAGGTCGATAGAAGTATATTGGATATACATTATGTTAATGTGTAATTTACTAGTACTCCTAGCAGCACAAGGGTATTAAATACCGGTTCGGTTACTAAGTGTTGGTAACTCAAAATAAAAGCTATGGAATAAACGGAGACTAGCTAAAGGTGAGCTGATGATATGTGTTGGAAGTGTTTCCAAGGTTGCTGTGATCAAGCATCGCACGCTCCCTCTACCATCGAGATTGGTGTTAAATCTAAATAATTGTTATTTGGTGTTTGCGTTGAGCATAGACATGATTGGATTATGTCTATCGCAACACGGTTATTCATTTAAGGAGAATAATGGTTACTCTGTTTATTTGAATAATACCTTCAATGGTCTTGCACCTAAAATGAATGGTTTATTGAATCTCGATCGTAGTGATACACATGTTCATGCCAAAAGATATAAGATAGTAATGATAGTACCACCTACTTGTGGCACTGCCATGTAAGTCATATTGGTCTAAAACGCATGAAGAAGCTCCATGTTGATGGATCTTTGGACTCACTCGTTTTTTGAAAAGTTTGAGACATGCAAACCATGTCTATTGGTGTATATGCATGAAGAAACTCCATTCAAATGGACCGTTTGGACTCACTTGATTTGGAATCACTTGAGACATGCAAATCATACCACATGAGCAAGATGATTGAAAGCCTCATTTTCAGTAAAATGGAACAAGAAAGCAACTTGTTGGAAATAATACATTTTGATGTGTGCAGTCCAATGAGTGCTGAGGCACGCAGTGGATATCGTCATGTTCTTACTTCACGGATGATTTGAGTAGATACTGAGTATATTTACTTGATGAAACACAAGTCCGAATTATTGAATGGTTCAAGTAATTTCAGAGTGAAGATGAAGATCGTCGTGACAAGAGGATTAAATGTCTATGATATGATCATCGAGATGAGTATCTGAGTTACGAGTTTTGGCACGCAATTAAGACATTGTGGAAATTGTTTCACAATTAATACCGCTTGGAACACCATAGTGAGATGGTGTGTCCGAACATCATAGTTGCACCCTATTGGATATAGTGCGTACCATGATGTCTCTTATCGAATTACCACTATCGTTCATGGGTTAGGCATTAGAGACAACCGCACTCACTTTAGTAGGGCACCACGTAATTCCATTGAGACGACACCGTTTGGACTATGGTTTGGAGAAAGCTAAGTTGTCGTTCCTTAAAAGTTTGGGGCTGCGACGCTTATGTGAAAAAGTTTCAGGTTGATAAGCTCGAACCCAAAGCAGATAAAATGCATCTTCATAGGACACCCAAAACAGTTGGGTATACCTCCTAATTCAGATCCGAAAGCAATAGGGATTGTTTCTTGAATCGGGTCCTTTCTCGAGGAAAAGTTTGTCTCGGAAAGTTGAGTGGGAGCATGGTGGAGACTTGATGAGGTTATTGAACCGTCACTTCAACTAGTGTGTAGCAAGGCACAAGAAGTTGTTCCCGTGGCGCCCACACCAATTGAAGTAGAAGCTTATGATAGTGATCATGAAGTTTCGGATCAAGTCACTACCGTACCTCGGAGGGTGACAAGGATGCGTACTACTTCAGAGTGGTACAGTAATCATGTCTTGAAGGTCATGTTGCTAGACAACAATGAACCTACGAGCTATGGAGAAGCGATGGTGGGCCCATATTCCGACAAATGGTTAGAAGCCGTGAAATTCAAGATAGGATCCATGTATCAGAACAAAGCATGGACTTTGGTGGACTTGCCCGATGATCGGCAAGCCATTGAGATAAATGGATCTTGGGAAGGAGACGAACGTGGACGGTAATGTCACCGTCTATGAAGCTCGACTTGTGGCAAAGAGTTTTTTCACAAGTTCAAGGAGTTGACTACGATGAGATTTTCTCATCCGTAGCGATGCTTAAGTCCGTCGAAATCATGTTAGCATTAGCTGCATTTATGAAATCTGGCAGATGGATGTCAAAAATGAGTTTCCTTACCAGTTTTCGTAAGGAAAGGTTGTATGTGATACAATCGGAAAGGTTTTGTCGATCTTAAGGATGCTAAAAGGTATGCTAGCTCCAGCGATCCTTCCATGGACTAGAGCAGGCAACTTGGAGTCAGAATGTACACTTTGATGAGACGATCAAAGATTTTGGGTTTATACAAAGTTTATGAGAAACTTGTATTTCCAAAGAAGTGAGTGGGAGCACTACAGAATTTCTGATGAGTATATGTTGTTGACATATTGTGGATCAAAAATGATGCAGAATTTATGGTAAGCATATAGGGTTATGTGAAAAAGTGTTTTTCAATAGAAAACATGGATTAAGCTGCTTGAACATTGAGCATCAATATCTATGAGGATGGATCAAAAACGCTTAATGGTACTTTCAAATGAGCACGTACCTTGACATGATCTTGAAGGTGTTCAAGATGGATCAGTCAAAGAAGGAGTTCTTGCCTGAGTTGTAAGGTATGAAGTTAAGACTTAAAGCTCGACCACGGCAGAAGAAAGAGGAAGGATGAAGGTCGTCCCCTATGCTTTTGTCATAGGCTCTATACGGTATGCCATGCTGAGTACCGCACCTGATGTGTGCCTTGCCACATGTCTGGCAAGAGGGTACAAAGGTGATCAAGGAGTGGATCACCGGACAGCGGTCAAAATTGTCCTTGGAGTAATAAGGACATGTTTCTCGATTATGGAGGTGATAAAGAGTTCGGCGTAAAGGGTTACATCGATGCAAGCTTTAACACCTGTCCGAATGACTCTGAGTAGCAAACCGGATACGTATAGTGGAGCAACCATTTCGAATAGCTTCAAGTGGAGCGTGGAAGCATCATTTACAATATGACCTAGAGATTTGCGAAGTACATACGGATCTGAATGTTGCAGACCCGTTGATTAAAACCTCTCTCACAAGCAAAACATAATCAAATCCCAGAACTCATTGAGTCTTAATCACATGATGATGTGAACTAGTTTGGTGACACTAGTAAACTCTTTGGATGTAGGTCACATGGCGATGTGACCTGTGAGTGTTAATCACATGGCGATGTGAACTAGATTATTGACTCTAGTGCAAGTGGGAGACTGTTGGAAATATGCCCTAGAGGCAATAATAAATTAGTTATTATTATTATATTTTCTTATTCATGATAATCCTTTATTATCCATGCTATAATTGTATTGATAGGAAACTTAGATACATGTGTGGGTACATAGACAACACCATGTCCCTAGTAAGCCTCTAGTTGACTAGCTCGTTGATCAATAGATGGTTACGGTTTCCTGACCATGGACATTGGATGTCGTTGATAACGGGATCACATCATTAGGAGAATGATGTGATGGACAAGACCCAATCCTAAGCCTAGCACAAAGATCGTGAAGTTCGTATGCTAAAGCTTTTCTAATGTCAAGTATCATTTCCTTAGACCATGAGATTGTGCAACTCCGGATACCGTAGGAATGCTTTGGGTGTACCAAACGCCACACCGTGAATCGGGTGGCTATAAAGGTGCCCTACGGGTATCTCCGAAAGTGTCTGTTGGGTTGGCACGAATCGAGATCGGGATTTGTCACTCCGCGTGATGAGAGGTATCTCTGGGCCCACTCGGTAGGACATCATCATAATGTGCACAATGTGACCAAGGGGTTGATCACGGATGATGTGTTCTGAGCGAGTAAAGAGACTTGCCGGTAACGAGATTGAACAAGGTATCGGGATACCGACGATCGAATCTCGGGCAAGTACTATACCGGTAGACAAAGGGAATTGTATATGGGATTGCTTGAATCCTTGACATCGTGGTTCATCCGATGAGATCATCGTGGAACATGTGGGAGCCAACATGGGTATCCAGATCCCGCTGTTGGTTATTGGCCAGAGAGCTGTCTCGGTCATGTCTGCATGATTCCCGAACCCGTAGGGTCTACACACTTAAGGTTCGGTTACACTAGAGTTGTTATGGGAATTAGTGTGCAGTTACCGAATGTTGTTCGGAGTCCCGGATGAGATCCCAGATCTCACGAGGAGTTCTGGAATGGTACGAAGGTAAAGATTTATATATGGGAAGTCCTATTTTGGCCACCGGAAAATGTTCGGGATTTTTCGGTATTGTACCGGGAAGGTTCTAGAAGGTTCCGGAGTGGGGCCCACCTGCATGGGGGGACCCACATGAAAGTGGGTAGTGGGGCCAAGGCCCCACACCCCTTGTCAAGGTGCACCAAGATCCCCCCTTAGAAGGAATAAGATCATATCCCGAAGGAATAAGATCAAGATCCCTAAAAAAGGGGGATAACAATCGGTGGGGAAGGAAATGATGGGATTTCTTTCCTCCCACCTTTGCCAATGCCCCAATGGACTTGGAGGGCAAGAAACCAGCCCCCTCCACACCTATATATAGTGGGGAGGTGCATGGGAGGTTCACCCTTGCCCCTGGCGCATCCCTCTCCCTCCCCAACACCTCCTCCTCCTCCGTAGTGCTTGGCGAAGCTCTGCCGGAGAACTGCAAGCTCCACCACCACGCCGTCGTGCTGCCGAAGCTCTCCCTCAACTCTCCCCTCCCCTTTCTGGATCAAGAAGGAGGAGACGTCCCCGGGCTGTACGTGTGTTGAATGCGGAGGCGCCGTCCGTTCGGCGCTAGATCGGATCTTCCGCGATTTGAATCGCCGCGAGTACGACTCCATCAACCACGTTCTTGTAACGCTTCTGCTTAGCGATCTTCAAGGGTATGAAGATGCACTCCCCTCCCTCTGGTTGCTAGTATCTCCATAGATTTATCTTGGTGATGCGTAGAAAATTTTGAATTTCTGCTACGTTCCCCAACATGGTCTACCCACCTCCACCTTCGTTTCGTTATTATCGGGAAGCTTTGAGACCTCACCATCTATCTCTAGTGGCTCTACAATGGTCTCATCCTCCGACCCTTCTACCTCAACCTCAGATTCCGAAGCAGGCAAGAGGTCATCTCTCAAGAGCTGATATCCCTAGGTTTTTCATGTCGGCCTCACTCATGGGTTTACGGCCGCGATGTTACGAATAATCTCAGAAGCTCGTTCCACCTCTAAGTCTAATAGGTCATTGACAGATTTAGCAATTTCTTTCTCATTCGATCCAAGAGAAAACTCCTAAGTCGTGTGCTTTATTAATGATTTCATTTTCGGGGAAACGCAGAAGTGAACAACTCTTATTAAAAGTCATACATGTAGTTGCCTCGACATCTCGAAGCTTGGAGGCCCTCATGTTACGCCGTAACTGCAAGTCGTATGCGTCTGGTTTCTCCTAGATCCGGTTGCTGATACGCCTGCCAGCCATCTCTGGATCCATGATCCCACCAAAAGCGACAATCTCCTCAGTAGTCCTCTTCCGTGGTGTCTAATCCCCGGCTTACCCCCCTGCCGTCAAGGATGGTGAGGAGACGGGGGACACGATGGCCGAAGATAGGCCTCCAGAAGGTGCGGCTGGAGATAAGGACCGGCGAGCCACCTGCTCAGCAGCCCTGCTCTCCGCGCAGTTGGAGGTGGCGCCATGGGAGACACCGGGACGAGGGCCTCCTGCCCGCGGTCCCCCCCCCCTCGACGACCCTCTCGGCGCACCTGGTAGAAACCATCAAGGAAGAGTAAGAGAGGGCCTCCTGTCCCTTCCCCCCCTCGATCACGACTACTGCAGAATGTGGTGGCACCATCACCGGACTGGGGATCTCCCGAGTTGGTGTGTGTGCAGATGGAAGTAAACAATCATCAGACATCAACAGTGGTAGTTCATGTTCCGTCGGGTCATCTATCTCAACTCTGTTACTTCATAGACGACTAGGAGTCGAAGATGCCCCAAAGGAAGCAAAGCGTAAAGTGTTCACCGGTGTCATAGATGAATCGGTCCCCCTAGCAGACTTCTCTGCCTTATCAAATTGCGAAGCAGCCCCCTTGGCCGCCTCCCGAGGTGTATGGTCTGCACCCTTATCCTGATTCCTCGGTGCCCCATCCCCTTAGTCGTGTCCATGTCTTGTTCCCCATCAACCTCTTGGAACATAGGTGTATTCTCAAGCTCAATATCTAGGTTATGCGTGATCCCGGCATGAGTCCACTTGACCACATCTGGCACGAACTCAACATTAGTCACACTGACACGTAACCTCGCTACACCATGTGCACGGGTGAAAGGCATGTAAACCTGCTCAGTCTTGCAAATAAGAGATCCCAAACTCCATGTGACCAAAAAATTATTCAGAGGCTTAGGAGGTGCACTTGAGAACCGGACCCATATCTGATATAAAGGTGTGCCATGTGGCTCCTTTTGTTTCCACTCATCGAACTCCATGATGATATTAGTACTCGACACTACACATCGAGCCTCAGAAGGTTCCACTGAAATCTGCCTGGTGCAAGCTCTCTCAGATGTTGCACAATCTGTGCCTCGGTCATGACTCCATTTGTCACCCTCACAATGCCCGGAAAGAATTGTCCAAGGGCTGCGTGGTCTGGCCTACATATGGTGATTCGAAAAACATCTACTTTTGACAACAAACCCCATAAATATTGACCATCGGCTTTGGTCCCAGAAGAAGTGGACACTCTCCAGACGCATGGTTTGGCTTGAGGTAGTTATCACGCAGGTCTGAGGTACACTCTCCAGTAAAATGTCCCGGTTCACCACACTGGTAACATGGCAACTTGTCTTTCTTACGCACCCATTCGGTAGCTCGTTCACCCTCGGACTTCTCAGACCCCTTGTCTTCATTAGCGTCCTGGGGTTTAGCCACCACCTGTTTGGCCCCTGGAGCAGTCACATTTGCCAAAGCTCGGACCGTGTCCAAAGCAGCCTCTGATAGCACCGGTGTCACAGTTGTCGTATCTGGCACCTTCGTGGTTAGAGGCACGACTGTAGTCATGGCCAGATTCGTCTCCGCGGGCGGTGGTGGAGGTCGTGGTGGAGAATGCCACCTGCCCACTCTACGACCGCCTCGAAATCCATGGTAGCTGCCCGGAAGCGGTTCGGCCCAGCCACCCCCTCCACGAAAGTGCTAGTCGGACCTTGGTATCCTCCAGTGTTGCCGTCCCCACTTATCACTGCTGCTCCTGATAGTCATCTAACACCTGGCTGACTCCACCGCCTCCAAGACTCCATCATGTAACTGATCCTCCGATCTCAGCCACCATGACCTTCTCCATTTGTTTTCTCCACCATGGAAATCGAGAAGCCGACATGTCCCAAGGTGTCATCAGTCAACCGAGCTTCGTGCCACAACCTAAGACCTCGTAGGCTAATATGGACATGCACGACCGAAAACTAACTGATTCAGATATCCTGAGAAAATTCTTCGACTGCCGTTCCGGAACACGTCGATGGCCAGATCGAGGAGGGCCGATCAAACATGACATTGCCGTGATGCGAGAAGAGCACGAGGACCACAACCGAGACTAGATGACGAATCGCAAGATCCACCAAACAAGCCACCAATTGGCCGACCACCTCCGACGGAGGAGCAGATCGCCACCGCCATAATCCTCGTGATGCGTGGCAAAACCAGAGAACCTCAGCTAACCATCACCGCAGCCGATGAGAGGCAGCTTTTTGAAGCACGATAGCAGCAGCCCGCCTTTGTCAGGTTCCTATGATGGACCATCATCAGTACACCAAACTTCAGACGTCTAGCAACGGCGCACATCCTCCTGATTCGGCAATGTGTAGATCGATCTCACGCGGTCGTCTCCTGTCTTCCCCGTTGACTACAACAGGCCAACCGACGCGCCCCGGCCGCTGCTACCCGCCATCACCACCGCAGGATACCAAGATTTGGTCACCGTCGCGTCAGATCCCTGGAGCCAGGGAAGGTCCGCCGCAGCCGCGCCACCGGGCCTTTGCCTGGCAACGTTGCTAGCGGCGATGGAGGGAGGGGGTAGCGCAGGAAGTCGAGGGAATGCTAGTGGCGGCCGCACGGGGTCGGGAGGGAGGAGTCACCTTCTTTGACAATATAGCTCAGTCTAGAAAGTTGTTGCTACCTAAAATAAATTTGTTGCCTTCAAACTATGAGAATCATTCTCAATGGTATATATATTTGACTTCAAGAAATCAATAAAAGCGGCAGTTGTCAGACCATCAACACCATTAATGTGTCTAGGTCCAGAAGAAATACCAAAAACTTTGTGCATATCACCAACATAGAATTTGAGTTTCCTATTGAGAGATCTTAATGCACTGATCCTTCATATTTGTTGTACTTACAAGAAATTTCCAAAGTTTAAGATGTACCTATTTCAGGCAAGTTTAATAACCCATCAAATTTGATTTCCCAGAGCATACTTTTTGTAATTCGTAAATCCATTCAAAGCAACATGAACATGGTCTATCTTCAATCTAGATTCAGAGTTACATTTTTCATCCTCATTTTCTGCGCTTGAGTCATCTCCTTCAGTGTAATAATATCTTAAATCTCTGTTAGGTTTCGATGTTGCACTTGCTGGATAACTTAACTGAGATGACATATTTATATCACTAAAACTTAATTAGTAAATATACCATACCTATAGATGTATATATATGATATAAATGTTTATGAATACTTCAATTTTCATAATTAAATTAACAGGCTATCAAATATTAATAACTAATATGAACTAATATGATACGAGATCTAAGGCAATACAATATTTTTTCGAAAGGCCGATGTTTAGCTTCATGTTTTATCACTACTGTAGGATGCTGCTAACGTGACACTACGATCAGAGACCCTTCGACAAAACTGTGTGCGATGCAATAATCGCAAATGGAGGTGTAAAAACCATCAAAAAAGGTGCAAAATGTTTGCGATGATGGATGCATCAAACACGGTTCAGATTTTTGTTGCGTGTGCGATTCAGGGCATACGGTTCAGTTCAATTAACTATTGCGATGAGTAGGAACAAAAGAAATGGGTTGCCAGATGAAGGCGTGTGCGTTGTAGAGCATACGATTCACTCGGATGAACTATTTGTGATTAGGCAACACAAATGAAATGGTCATCCAGATCAAGGTGTGTGCGATATACGACATGCGGTTCACTAGGATGAATTGTTTGTATTGAGACAAGAGAACATAAATGGTTCAATATAACAAGATGTGTGTGATACGCGGCAAACATGTGTGTAATAAGAAATGTGTGCGAAGACTGATCATAACACAGACGATTGCTTCTAATAAGACGTATGTGATATGCTCTCTCTACACAACATCTATTGGCCATTGGGGGACGGGCGGTCATCCAGATACGCCATAAGGATGTGAAGAGGCATCCTATATCAACAAGGACTAGCTGTTCCACCAGTAGCTCATGTAAGAGAACTCTCAAGTTAAGTGTGCACAGGTTAGAGCAGCCATCTGATGGGTGACTGGATGGGAAGTTGTGTCGATGTTAAATTAACTAATAGTATGGGTCATATCTATCAAATTAAATGATTGATATGACCCATCTCATGAGTTAATTTAACCTCGAGGTCCTTGTTTTTTATTTTTATTTTATTTTTAACATGTTAAAGGAGGTCTACCGCATTACTTTTGACAATATGTATACGTGGCATACAGTTGATCCATCCGACCTGTTTGTGATAGAATAAGCCGTGTGTGTTGTGGGCAAACACTTGCTAGTGTACAACCGTTTGTGATTGATGAATTCATCACCGACGGGTTCCCTAGTGTGCTAGCTCGATGCTCCTTATATGTTAAGTTTCCATTAATTGATGGCGTTTTGTGAACACGCCACCGTTTCCCGCCATTTCCTTACCTATTTCCCGCCACCTAGCGATATTGCGCATAAACCTAGGCGCGATGCGATGCACGGAGGCAACAAGCGCAGCCTGTAGCACATCCACATTTTCCAAGCATGCCAACCCACCAAAGCGCCACCTATGCCATCAACCTCGTCAACGAGGAAAACCAGAAGGCGCCACGGCCCGTCGAGGACGGAGCGCTCTCCGGCAATGCGATGAACGACATCGTGATGCGCGTCATCGCCAGGGTTGAGCAGACCCTTGGCACAAGGCGCTTCAGCATCGCGGATCAAGATAGGCATGTCAGCACCAAGAGGCTGCAGCTCACCACACAACATGATCGATGACGCGCGCAGAGCAAGCTAGGCGCATCCGCGTCGATAGGCTGTGGTTCGCTGCATGGCGAGACCGTTGGAGCGCCATAGAGCGAGAGGCACGGCGCACTGCACAGCAAGAGAGGATCCATCGGTGCTTGCCTGTTGTCGACAGGGCGTCACTGCTGGGTACATGATACGTCTCCAACGTATCTATAATATTTTATTGTTCCATGCTATTATATTACCCGTTTTGGATGTTTATGGGCTTTACTTTACACTTTTATATCATTTTTGGGACTAACCTACTAACCGGAGGCCCAGCCCGAATTGCTGTTTTTTGCCTATTTCAGTGTTTCGAAGAAAAGGAATATCAAATGGAGTCCAAATGGAATGAAACCTTCGGGAGAGTTATTTTTGGAACGGAAGCAATCCAGGAGACTTGGAGTGGAAGTAAGGGAAGCTTCGAGGTGGCCACGAGGCAGGGAGGCGCGCCCTACCCCCCTGGGCGTGCCCCCACCTCCGTGGGCCCCTCATGGCTCTCCTAACCGACTTATTTTGCCTATATATGTCCATATACCCTAAAAACATCGAGGAGCACAATAGATCGGGAGTTCTGCCGCCGCAAGCTTCTGTAGCCACCAAAAACCTCACGGGAGCCCGTTCCGGCACCCTGCCGGAGGGGGAATCCATCACCGGTGGCCATCTTCATCATCCCGGTGCTCTCCATGATGAGGAGGGAGTAGTTCACCCTCGAGGCTGAGGGTATGTACTAGTAGCTATGTGTTTGATCTCTTTCTCACGTTCTTGAGGTGATATGATCTTGATGTATCACGAGCTTTGCTATTATAGTTGGATCTTATGATGTTTCTCCCCCTCTACTCTCTTATGATGAATTGAGTTTTCCCCTTGAAGTTGTCTTGTCGGATTGAGTCTTTAAGGATTTGAGAACACTTGATGTATGTTTTGGTGATCAACTTGCGGGTTCAATGAACTTATGCGTAGGGGTTGGCACAAGTTTTCGTCTTGACTCTCCGGTAGAAACTTTGGGGCACTCTTTGAAGTACTTTGTGTTGGTTAAATAGGTGAATCTGAGATTGTGTGATGCATATCGTATAAGCATGCCCACAGATACTTGAGGTGACATTGGAGTATCTAGGTGACATTAGGGTTTTGGTTGATTTGTGTCTTAAGGTGTTATTCTAGTACGAACTCTATGATAGATCGAACGGAAAGAATAGCTTCGTGTTATTTTACTACGGACTCTTGAATAGGTCGATCAGAAAGGATAACTCTGAGGTGGTTTCGTACCCTACCATAATCTCTTCGTTTGTTCTCGGCTATTAGTGACTTTGGAGTGACTCTTTGTTGCATGTTGAGGGATAGTTATATGATCCAATTATGTTATTATTGTTGAGAGAACTTGCACTAGTGAAAGTATGAACCCTAAGCCTTGTTTCCTACCATTGCAATACCATTTACGCTCACTTTTGCCACTTGTTACCTTGCTGTTTTTATATTTTCAGATTATAAATACTCATATCTACCATCCATATTGCACTTGTATCACCATCTCTTCACCGAACTAATGCACCTATACAATTTACCATTGTATTGGGTGTGTTGGGGACACAAGAGACTCTTTGTTATTTGGTTGCAGGGTTGTTTGAGAGAGACCATCTTCATCCTACACCTCCCACGGATTGATAAACCTTAGGTCATCCACTTGAGGGAAATTTGCTACTGTCCTACAAACCTCTACACTTGGAGGCCCAACAACGTCTACAAGGATAAGGTTGTGTAATAGACATCAAGCTCTTTTCTGGCGCCGTTGCCGGGGAGGTTAGTGCTTGAAGGTATATCTTTAGATCTTGCAATCTAATCTTTTTGTTTCTTGTTTTATCACTAGTTTAGTATATAAAAGAAAACTACAAAAAAAATGGAATTGAGTTTGCCTCATACGCTTCATCTTTTTAATATCTTTCGTGAGAATGATGGAAAGGAAAAATGTGCTCAAGTGCTAGAAGAAGAAGTCTATAAAATGTTTGGCACTAAATCTTTGAATGATGAGTATGATTGCAATGTTGTTAGTATGAACTCTTTGAATATCCATAGTACTAATGATGATTGCACTAGTCATGATGAAAATGTCTCTTATAAGCATGTCAATTTTTGTGGAGAGCATAGAGTGTGCAATTACACACCAAATAGGGAAGATAGATTTTTCAAGAGGCATAAGTATTTAGAAACTAAATGTTGCAAGAAAGTCTAGATGTGAGTGCTGAAAATTTAAAATATATCCGCCGTACTTGTGAACTTTGCAATGAACATGGTCATTTAAATCTTCGATGCAAATTGTTTCATGATCGAATCGTGTCCAAAAATTGTGATGACTTGATTTCCCTTGCACATCATAATGAACTTAGTTTGCTTTTGGGTTATGAAGAAATGAAACGTGCAACTAAGCATATTCCAGAATTCAACCTTAAGAAATTTCTTGATATTGATCTAGAGGAAATTTATATGTATTGTGCGGCGAATTGCTTTGAACATCCTTATATTGCCAATTACATAAAGAAAAGAAAGCAAATAGAAGATGAAGAAAATACTAATGAAAGGGAAGATACTTCCCAATATCCTCCTATTATTTCTTATGATGAATCAGGTAACGAGGAGGAGCTTTCTATTCAACCAATCTCATCAATATGGAGCTCAAAAAAGAGGGTTAAGCCCGCACATGATGTGAAGAAGAAAAAGAAAAGACAGAGAAGCAAAGGTAGAAAGGTATCCCTCCCAAATGATGTTGCTCCTACTACTCATTGTGATGATGATAATTGCTATACTATTGGTGCTATCCATACTATTAATGATGAGAGTGATTATGCTTATGATATGAAAAGGCCAAGCTTGGGGATGCTATGTTTGATGAGAATGACATGTTTGAGAATATATTTGCTGCAATTAATGTTTGTCCCAAGCTTGGGGATTTTACGTTTAATGAAGAGGATATTTTTAGCCTCCCAAGTTTTGATGAGCAAATTTATTATGATGATAGCATGCCTCCTATTTATGATGGTTATATTAATGAAAGTGGGTTTGGAAGAGTGTCAACTTTAGGAAGTAATGATCCCACTATTTTGGAGGGTGTTGAATCTTATAATATCTATGAAAGTGGATTTGGAGAGGTCATGACTTTATTTAGTGATGAATCCACTATTTTGGAAGAGGTTTCAATTGATTATGATGAGAACAAAGTTGCTACTTATGATGATTATTGTGATGAGACTTATGCTATAAAAAGTAGTGATGATTATATTTATATAACTTGTCATGATTATGATTACCCTTTTTCTGAACATTACTCTTTAATGTGGAAACAATTTATAGTATTCGAGTCTCTTATGATACTCCCACTATCCCGAATGAGAAGAATTTTGCTTATGTGGAGAGTAGTAAAATTTCTATGCAAGAAGATCATGAAAATAATGCTTTAGGTGTTGGTTATATTGTTGAATTCATTCATGATGCTACTGAAAATTATTATGAGGGAGGAACATATGCTTGTAGGAATTGCAATAATATCAAGTTTCCTCTCTATGTGCTTTAAATCTTGAAGCTATGCTTGTTTTGCCTTCCTATGCTAGTTGATTCTTGTTCCCATAAGTTGTTTGCTCACAAAATCCCTATGCATAGGAAGTGGGTTAGGCTTAAATGTGCTAGTCATATGCTTCATGATGCTCCTGTTATGTTTCAATTCTTATCTTTTATGTGAGTATCATTGTCATCATCATGCCTAGCTAGAAAGGCATTAAAGGAAAGCGCTTGTTGGGAGACAACCTAATATTTAACTTTACCATTTTTGTGTGTCCACATGATTATGCTACTGTAGTAATCATGTTTTATAGCTTTTGTTTTAATAAAGTGCCAAGTAAGACCTTTAGGATGGCTTACAGTGATAGTTGTGTTGATCCTGCTGAAAATCAGAAACTTTTGCACCCAGTAAATTAGTTTTGATAATTCACAGAAACGTACTTTTGATCTGATTCTCTTTGATATGGATTGGTAAACCAATTTTTCAGGATTTCCTGATTTGGTAGGATTTTTGGAGTTACATACGTATTCGGGTGATACAGATTAGTACAGACTGTTCTGTTTTTTACATATTCTGTTTTCTATGTGTTGTTTGCTTATTTTGATGGATCTATGAGTAGTATCGGAGGGTATGAACCATAGAGAAGTTGGAATATAGTAGATATTACACCAATACAAATTTATAATGAGTTCATAACAGTACCTAAGTGATGGTTTTATTTTCTTATACTAACGGAGCTTACGAGTTTTCTGTTGAGTTTTGTGTTGTGAAGTTTTCAAGTTTTGGGTAAAGATTCGATGGACTATGAAATAAGGAGTGGCAAGAGCCTAAGCTTGGGGATGCCCAAGGCACCCCAAGGTAATATTCAAGGACAACCAAGAGCCTAAGCTTGGGGATGCCCCGGAAGGCATCCCCTCTTTCATCTTCGTCCATCGGTAACTTTACTTTGAGCTATATTTTTATTCACCATATGATATGTGTTTTGCTTGGAGCGTCATGTCATTTTATTTTGTTTTGCTTACTGTTTGAATAAAGTACCAAGATTTGAAATTCTTAAATGTTAGAGAGTTTTTACATAGTTGCACAATTATTTGACTACTCATTGTGCTTCACTTATATCTTTTGAGTTAGATAATTTTGCTCTAGTGCTTCACTTATATCTTTTAGAGAACGGCGGTGGCTTTATTTTGTAGAAATTGTTAATCTCTCATGCTTCACTTATATTATTTTGAGAGTCTTTCAGAACAGCATGGTATTTGCTATGGTTATAAAATTGGTCCTATAATGATGGTCATCCAAGTTGGGTATAATAAAAAACTTTTATAGAAAGTGAATTGGATGCTATGATCAATTTGATGCTTTATAATTGTTTTGAGATATAGAGATGGTGATATTAGAGTCATGCTAGTTGGGTAATTGTGAATTTATAGAATACTTGTGTTGAAGTTGGCAAGTCCCGTAGCATGCACGTATGGTAATCGTTGTGTAACAAATTTGAAACATGAGGTGTTCTTAGATTGTCATCCTTATGAGTGGCGGTCGGGGACGAGCGATGGTCTTTTCCTACCAATCTATCCCCCTAGGAGCATGCGCATAGTGCTTGGTTTTTAATGACTTGTAGATTTTTTCAATAAGTATATGAGTTCTTTATGACTAATGTGAGTCCATGGATTATACACACTTTTACCTTTCCATCATTGCTAGTCTCTTTGGTACCGTGCATTGCCCTTTCTCACCTTGAGAGTTGGTGCAAACTTCGTAGGTGCATCCAAACCCCGTGATACGATACGCTCTATCACACATAAACCTCCTTTTATCTTCCTCAAAACAGCCACCATACCTACCTATTATGGTATTTCCATAGCCATTCCGAGATATATTGCCATGCAACTTTCCACCGTTCCGTTCATCATGACACGCATCATCATTGTCATATTGCCTTGCATGATCATGTAGTTTACATCGTATTTGTGGCAAAGCCACCTTCATAATTTTCATACATGTCACTCTTGATTCATTGCCCATCCCGATACACCGCCGGAGGCATTCATATAGAGTCATATCTTGTTCTAGTTTTGAGTTGTAATTCATGAGTTGTAAATAAATAGAAGTGTGATGATCATCATTATTAGAGCATTGTCCCTTATAAAAAAGGAAAAGGCCAAAAAAGGGCCAAAGAAAAGAAAAAGAGAAAGGCCAAATAAAAAAAAGAAAGGCCCAAAAAAAGGGAAAAGAAAAAAAGGGGACAATGTTACTATCTTTTTCCACACTTGTGCTTCAAAGTAGCACCATGTTCTTCATATAGAGAGTCTAATTTGTTGTCACTTTCATATACTAGTGAGAATTTTTCATTATAGAACTTGGCTTGTATATTCCAACGATGGGCTTCTTCAAAATGCTCTAGGTCTTCGTGAGCAAGCAAGTTGGATGCACACCCACTAGTTTCTATTGTTGAGCTTTCATACATTTATAGCTCTAGTGCATCCGTTGCATGGCAATCCCTACTCCTTATGTTGACATAAATTGATGGGCATCTCTATAGCCCGTTGATTAGCCTCGTTAACATGAGACCTTCTTATTTTTTGTCTTCTCCACACAACCTCCATCATCATATTCTATTCCACCCATAGTGCTATATCCATGGCTCACGCTCATGTATTGCGTGAAAGTTGAAAAAAGTTTGAGATTACTAAAGTATGAAACAATTGCTTGGCTTGTCATCGGGGGTGTGCAAGATGAGAGCATTCTTGTGTGACCAAACTATATCATTTTGTAGGGATGAACTTTCTTTAGCCATGCTATTTTGAGAAGGCATGATTACTTTGTTAGTATGCTTGAAGTATTACTATTTATTTACTAGTAAGCATGTACGTGCAACGCACGTCTCAACTATGAAACATAAATATTTCTATCATAACATGAATAACTCTTTTGGGAATTCAAATTTATTAACTCTTATGGGAATTCAAATTTGATGCAAAGTGCATAGAATTCCTAATTCCGAGTCATACAGACGTGTCGATTGTTTCATGAACCAACGTGATCGTAGTCAGCGATTGGACCCCTCCCAAGCTGTACATCAGGACGTGCATGCTATTGGATTTGCCTAACGACCCTTGCTTCGGTACCCCCACAACACCACTTGTTGTGTCGCTCCACATGTTGTTGTCACCTGTCAATTCCTACACTCACATAATCAATTGTTATTCAGGGTATAAAGTTGTATCCACAATTGAATTAAATTTGAGGTATAATACTTCCAATCAAGAAAATACAAACTTCAATCTCATTGTCAATGAGCACCGGAAATGTTAACACTGTTGTACCTTGCAAGACATAACTTCATGTAGCAAAACATAAAATGTTGACATTGTTCTCAATGGATTTGCTAATAAAATTTAACATTCAAGTAGGTATAAGCGTGTAAGCCACGCGGAACCATTCTTTCAGCCAATTAACATTGTTTCAAAGCAAAAGAAATCGACAAATAAAAGAACACATCAACGCAGAACCATGACAGGTTGTCTCTGCATAATAATACTAACAAACTTTGTAAACACGCATGAAAAAAGTACAGCCATGAAGCATGGTGCATATATGTAGCAATGTTAAGATGATGAGCATTACAACAGGGGGAGATCATTGACCTTAAATCTCTTACATATGAACGTGTCTTCTCTAAATGTAGGCCATGGCCGAGAAGCAAGTCGGATCCGGATATTCAGTAACTAAAGCCAGCAACTTATCCACCTCTTCATATTTAAACAACATATTTCTTCTAAATGTAGGCCATGGCTAAGAAGCAAGCCGGATCTGGATATTCAATAACTAAATCCAGAAACTTATCCACCTCTTCATATTTAAACAACATATTTCTATAAGATGGTATGAAATAAATTGATTTGAACAATAGTACATTTCCTCTTACTACAAATCGACACCAACCAATATACGCATGCACATATAAGAGACCCAAATCTTGATGATAGGTTCATGCATAAAGTAAGAAAATTTGCAGAATATACCAGAATCTTATTAAGTGATCCCAATTCCATGTGAAGTTGCCTAGGAAAAACATCAGCAAAGGATCAAGGTGGACAACGAATAACAGTAATATATAGTGCTTGAAGGTAAATAATAATAAATGAATCCTAGTGGGTACAAGTATTTTGAATCATGAAGAATATTAAGAACTAACCATACACATGGTATGAAAGAAATTGATGAGAACAATAATACATTTCCTCTTACTGCAAGTCAACACCAACAAATCTACAGCAGCAAAGGCACATATAAGAGATCCAAATCTTAATGATAGGTTCATGCATAAAGCAAGAAAATTGAAAATATACCAGAATGTTATTAACTGATCCTAATTCCATGTGAAGTTGCCTAGGAAAAATATCAGCGAAGGATCAAGGTGGACAACAAACAACAGTAATATATACTGCTTGAAGGTAAATAATAAAAATGAAATCCTAGTGGGTACATGTGTTTTGAATAATGAAGAAAATTAAGAACTAACCATATAAGAAATGTACAGCGACACCCTAGTAATCATATTCGTAACGCAAGGAAGAACTACCCTCCTAAAAACATGAAAGCACTACGGTGTATCATACGACGAAAGCCATTCGGGTTTAACTCAAAATACAGTACACATGGTAGAAACTGCTTAAGTGTGTAGCTTCAGTAAAAAATAGTTATTTTCGATCCCATGGCTACATCACATAGTTATCCTGAGAACGATGGATACAGAATTAAAATTGATAGATAAAGGAAACAAAATCAATATTTATCAAAAAAAAAACACCTGGAACTAGACTGGTTGAGAATAGAGGCTTGAGAAGCTAGAACATAGGAATATTTTGCAGAGGTGTGGAAGAAAGTAATACTCAAAAATCAAAATATTGAGTCCAAATCAAGCTGCATCTTAGCAATGCAGTGGCAGTTGTTTTGTGGACATTGTCCTGTTTGTGCACAATTATTGTCTATCAATCTAAGTGATAGAGTAATTTTGTCAGTTGCTCTAAGGATGGAGGTGACAGTAATACTATCAATTAGAAGCACAAATGAAAATACCATTATCCCCAGGATTACTGTTACTCTTTGTTCCCCTGTAAGTGGAATTGGGGGAGTAAAATAACAGCAAAAGCTTACCAGGATAATGAAGGCGAGGGTCTTCCTGGACCCTATCTTGGACACGTCGGGGACATCGCACCCTCAGAGCGCGTGGGGGCAGGGCGGAGCACTGAATCCGTGTACGTCTTGGTTATCTACGACAGCCAAATGAGAGTTAACCACAAATAATTTTGGTAATTGAAAAATTATCGCATGTCTAGCTTTAAGCTTTCAAATACTACAAATTTCAAGACAAACAGATCTAGCTTTAAGCTTTCAAAATAAAAAGTAACACATTATGAAGTTAAAAACAAATAAAAATAAAACACCATGAAGTTAGAAAACCTTAATAGGTAGTGATGAATATAAGATTCCCCTTGTTTTCTTCAAATTGGCCTTTTCAGTGAACTATACTTATCATGTTCAGCACAAAATAAAAGAAGTCCCACCAAAAAAATACTAATATTATAATTCCTAGGCAAGGATGTATGCAAGTTCGACTAATGTTATAGTTCTCTAGCACAGATGTATGCAACTTCATCTCTTGATTGGTGGATCATACTGGGCGGACCCAAAACAGGATGTATCTGATATGGCTACTGGTGCGTTACATGGGGTTTTCTTTTCCGTTGTGAAGCCATAAGGTAGCTTTCTTATAATTTCGGGCTACACACTTCATTTTAAATATCACGTCTTTGTTTAGTGCATAACTCCCCTTCCTTCTGTCTCTTTAGTTCTTTCTGATCTGACCTTTGTGATGCCAAAAACATCTTCAGTTTTTTTAAGCGTGATGTAGGCCAGAGTTGGTGATGTACTTACCTGTTGTCATTGTTTCTTAGGTCAAGAAATGGTGTTCGTAACCCATATTACTATGTGAGATTGTCATATGCAGTTACGGATCAGCAATTCACAAAAAATAAGAACTTTCAGGGAAATTTGCAAATACAAACGCGGTACTAAGATGCTTTATAATTTACATTCATCGGCCTAGATGAATCTTGCCCTATCATGTTATCAGTTTGTGAGAACAATCAGACCCAAAAAACAATGTGGCATTAATGACTCATTTTATATGTTAAGAGAAATACACATTCTTTTTGAAGGTAAGAGACATGCACCCTTGCAATTATCTACCCATACGCCCCTCTCCCTAAATATCACTATTATGTTAATATTCAGAGAAATACAACTCTTTTACAGTAAGAGAAATATACCCTTAAGCTTGTATTATCTACCCATTCGTCCTTCTCCTTAAATTTAATACATAGGTTATAGACCTTCACCCAGGGGAAAAAAGTGCTAGCTCGTAAGTAATAGAAAATATAATACAATGGAGGGCATGGCAACGGTATCCGAGTTAGAGAGGGACGGACACCGCGTCGAGGGCAACCACACTGGAGTCACTGGCAGCGTGGAAACTGCGTGAACGGCAAAGGACGAAGGTGAGGCGTCATATATCTTTTTTTTATCTCAGGTGTTAGTGTTGGATCTAAGATTTTACATTAGTGTGGGGCAATAAGATTTTTTTTTTAAACCACAAATGTAACATGCCAATTTTACATGTATATAATTTACCAAAAAGCTGTAGAATTAGATTCATAATAACAGAAGTAGCATAAATAAAATAACCAAGTCTGAAATTCACATGTATGAATATTACTATGAGAATCTCATCATATCATCACCATCGTCGAAATCGGCACTCTTTGCCAAGAGGATTGTAATGAATCACCTTGGTTGGAATGAAATTAATATTTTTCGCAAAAAAAAAAATCATCACCATCATCTATCTTAGAGAAAAGATTATCATCTCCATTATATTCCTTAACTTATTGCAGAAATTAACCTTCATGACGTTGCCACATGTAAAATCGAATCAATTCATATATTTGTTGATCTGTAATGAATAGGTGCCACAGTTGAAAATCCAAAATTATGAGTAGAGATAGACGCAAAGCTAGCACCTGACGAGCTGCCCATCGGCTGGTTCTAGACTTCCAGTTACCCTAATTGCGTATGCAATCTTGGCCGGCTGCTGTTGTGCCTTGTTCCGCCGGTACAACCAGTTGCCGGCCTCCTGCCCTTTCCTAGCCCTACTGTCGCCGCGAGTCCCACGGCGGTTCGCTTCCAATGCACCAATGCGATCAATGACTGGGAGAAACCTGTGTACGTAAAATACAAGCTACAGGAATTAGTATACCCAGAATCCAATTAACTGAATCAATGAGGGAACAACATTACAAATAAAAACATTGGGGCCAGCACGGTGCAAAGAGATTGTTCTTCAATCCCATCTCCCGCATTAAGTAGTTGATGCCTTGCTATATCTGAATTTAAGTAGGCTTCATTCTCCCTTTATCTGAAAATTGCTGCATTTATCACATTGTAATATGAAATAGAATGAGATCAACTGATATATTGTTCTTCAATTCCATCTCACACACATTACCATATGTATAATGGATCCTTCTCAAAAAATCGTTGAACTAACAAATGTTGATTGAAGAGAGGAAGCATAAGTGTATTACCATCAGGTTCGTGATGAACACACTGTTGCTCCCGTCCTTATGCCGGCCGCTTCTGGACTTCACATCATCTTGGTCTAGTGCGAGCGATGGGCTTGGGAGATTTCGTACGAGTGACGCGGGCGGAGGGTCAACTTCGTGCGAGAGGCTCCTGCGGGCGAGGCGGGTGAAAGAGGGGCAGCAGGACACCAAAAACCAAGGCACGAACTTGCAAACATAGGAGCTGACGGGTCTCTCTCTCGCCGGGACCCCTAGGCCACAACTAGCGGCGCTCGCCGCACCGCCGTGCGCCGCTCCGGACACGGCGTCCACCCTCCGGCCGCCCCCACCGCCGTGTTCCACTCGGGCACGGCGTCCACCGTGCTTGTTCCTGCTAGGAGGCGTGGGCTCTTTTGTTCTCACCGCCGTGCGCCACCCGGACACGGCGTCCACCTCCCCTGAGCCCTGCCGTGCAGCTTGAGGTCTGGTGCCGGACCAACGATCGCCGTCCTACGTTTCACGGCTTGAAGGTCAGTTCTCCGTAGTGCTTGTTCTGAACCACAGCCCCTTCTTGATGCATGCATGCCGTTTAGGCACCGTTCTTCTCCGTAAGGTCTAGATAGGGTTTCTGTGCTCCGGGTCTCTGGCTTGCTTCATGGATGGAGTGTGGTTTGAGGATGTTATGCTGTCCAAGTATGGCTGCGGCACTATTTCAGCCGTCGCCGGCCGCCGCCGGCCGGTCAGCCTTCTCGCTGTCGTTCTAAACGACGGTATCGCCTTCTCCCCTGAGGCGTTTGCTTCCCTCCTAGTTTCTTGGTTCGGGGGCTGTGTCAGTGGCTTCCGGGTCCAACGGTGTCAGGAGGGTTCTTTTCACTTTCAGGTGGCTCATGAGTGTATTGCCAAGGAGATCGTGCTCCGCGATCCATGGCGGTCAGGCTGCATCTCAGTTGCCATGTCCTTTCCTGCTCTGGCTTCTTCCGTTCGTCGCGAGCCGACTGCTGCATGGGTGCATGTTCGTAGACGTGCATGGGAGGTTAACTCCCTTTTGCCGTCTATTCTTGGTCCTCGCCCTCCGCGCTCTACAACACTGTCGTCTGGTAACGGTTCTTTGACTGTCACGGCCCCGCGTGCCCCGCTTTCCCGGGATTTTGAGATACGCTCGCACAACGGGCGCCTTGTCTCATACGACTCTAGGGCTTCATGCACTCGATTAGCTTCGAGTTTATCCCAGCCTACTCCCTGCTCCACGCCTTTGCCGCCCCCTACTGACCAACTGCTGGCTAGTCCACGCACGGTCCCCTTTGCCGAGGCTGGCGACGTTCGGGCTACCCCTCCTTCATCGCTGTCGCCGGCTACTGCCCCTACACCTTATCGAGATGCACTCCTCTCCTCCCCAGCCGTTTCTAGTGTCCATGATCTCTCGGGAACAACACCGTATCCACGACTGTGGTTTGGAAAGCCTAAAAACCTGCTTAAACGCTGTTATCGATGCCTCTCGTATAGGCACTGGCGACGGGATTGCCGGGATCCTGTGGTTTGCTGGCTGTGCCGTTCTGTTGGCCACACCCGCGATGCTTGTAGCTATAGGAACCTATACCAGAAGGCGCGGCGTGCTTGCCCCTCTATAAGTGTAGCTCCCTTGGTCCAGTCCGATCCACCACTGGCTTCTGCTCTTGCTCTCTCCACCACCCCACCATCCCTGAGTGCAGCTTCTCCTCTCTCACCCGCCATGGAACCAGTTGTGCACGGGCGCCCCTCCTCGCTGGATGTCCACTACCCTCTCGTTCCTGATCAAAACTCTCTTGTGTGTCTTGCCACCATCTCTCCACCAAAGGCCTCCTTCCTTCCCTGGCTCCGCAGAGTCCTTCGCCACCGGCTCGGCATCACAGCGGTTCGCTTTGCCGGTTCGGCTGTGGGCACGGCTTACGTTGTTTTCCAACGTGAATCCGAGCAGGCCGCTGCTCTGCGTGCAAGCCCGTTGGAGGTGGGTGACCGCACCGTCTGGATTCTCCCGCACAATGCTGGCGATAACGCTTTTCGCTTTGCTTACCGCCACGTTGTCAGCCTCTCGCTGGAGAAGCTACCTCTGGAGCTGTGGCATCGGCGAGGGGTGGCGGCGTGTGTTGCTGGGTTTGCCAGCCTCTTCCGCCTTGAGCACGCGTGCCTTCATGGCAACGAATTCTCCAGCATCTTCGTCCTTGTCAAAGTCGAGGCTCTGCACCACATCCCCCATCACATCACCTTCCACCGTGTTGATGGCAACGGTATCTACGCTGATGTTATCATCAATGAGATTTGGGATGTTGCTCGTTCTCTCGGTGCTCCCACGGTCACGCCGCGCCCGCCCGGTCGCCTTGATGAAGGTGGCGCTGATGGCCCAACTCCGCCCTCCCCTCGCCGTGGGCGCGCTCACCACGGGTCCTCCATGATCCGCGGGCACGCGAGCGCAGGTGAGGGCATGGCTGACTGTGCTTTTCGCGCTTTCCTATTCCCGGAGACGGCCGCGCCGGCCGACTTTCTGGCTATGCTCAAGCTGGCGGCCAAGCCAAAACTCATTAGAGGTTCCGCCTTCTCCCTGCCGTCTGAGGCTCAAATCTTGCATGAGGATGAGCTTAGGCTGTGTCTTCACTCCTCACTTTGGGCGGCGGAGGTGCGCACGCCGCGGGTATCGGTCACCTTCGACACCGATGGCTTGTGCTTCTCCTTCAAGCTTGAGCTCAATAATAGTCGGACCTTCTCGAGCTCGATCCCAATCCGCATGCTGTCATTTGATGATGGTTTCTTTCCTTGCTTCGACTACAACAAGGGGCTTCTGGCGCGGGAAAACCCTCGCTCCCTCCTTTTCAACTTCCTACCTAAGCAGCTGTCCGGTGGGCTGTGTCCCCGCACACTCCCACTGCTCCCCTCCGTTGAATGCAGGCATCCACCAAAACCTAATGTGCCGGTTGGGCTGCTTCCGGCGGTTGGGCCTGCGCTTGTCCTTTCCGGTGATGCACCTTTGTTGGATGTCCAGTTCCCGGCCCAACAGCATTATAGGGCCCATCAAATCCTTGTAGCTCGGCCTATATGCTCCAGGCCATCTCATCGCATCACGCGGCCGGAGCCTGGGGTACTGCCCTGTGGTCAACCATCACCTGTCCTTTCCACTGATCTGCAACATGGTGCTTGCTCTGCGATCCCGCCCTAGGTCGCCACCGTGCTCTGTAGCTGCCGCGGGCCGCACAGGGAGCCGAGCGCCAGAGATCTCCTGGCCAAGCCTCTGCTCCCGCTCTTCCCTGCGCCGGTCCAGGGTGTTGGGCCTGTGCTTGCGGCCGCCCCGGTCGATCTTGACCTGAACAGGGCGGTCGAGATCCAGTCCCTGGATTCGAGCGACCAGGAGCGCCACGACGAGGATTCAGGGCCTGCCCTCGAACGGCAGGCTTTGGAGGAGGAGCTTCCTCCAGTCCTTACTGCATCGCCACGTCGCAGCCCGCGCATAAGCCGTGCTTACGACGGCGTGCGCCTCGGCTCCGTCGAGCGCGCGTCTAAGAGGAAGGCTGCGGCGGCTGGATCCGACTCCAGCTCTGGGTCTACTCGACGACCTGGTCCCTCTGGTCGCCGCAAGAAGACGAAGACTGCGGCAGTTACCAGCCTGCTCGAGCTGCCTCTGCTGAGTGCACCATCCCCCATGACCCGAGGCAAACTGAAGAAGATTGCACTGTGCTGCGATCTCAATGCCTCCGCCATCCTGGAGCAAGCCAAGAACCGGGCCGTTCCGGCCTCGTCTGATGATCTCTCTGCATCCGCTTGTGCTGCTGCTGCTTCTCCAGCATGTGTTTTACGTTCCTCCAATGTGTAGGCTGAGAGTCTTTGTTTCAGGCGTTAGGACTCTGTTGCCTGCTTTTGTTTTTCCCACTCTTATGTTCAGCTTGATGCTTTGTAGTTCCTCCTTGTTCGTAGTGTCCAGGCCTCTGCTTAGTTCGGCTTCACCGATCTTCAGGGGCTGCAGTTTGTTTCGGTCTTTTGGCCACGAGCATGTATGCTGTTCCACCATGCTATCTTTCCCAGTTATATGCTCTGTTTTTCTCTTCTTGATCATACTGCTTTTGCGCATGTTCTCCCTCGCTCTGGGCTGTGTGTTCTTTACTGCATTATGAAGTTTCTGAACTGGAATGTCCGTGGACTTGGAGATGACGACAAATGTTCGTTGGTTCGTGACACAATAACTTCCTGCTGCCCTAGTGTTGTGTGTTTGCAGGAAACAAAGTTGTCATCCTTCTCCGCCTTCAAATTACGAGCCTTCCTGCCCACAAATCTCAAGGAACATGCTGCCACTCCGTCTGATGGAGCGGCTGGGGGTATCTTGGTCGCCTGGGATCCTACAGTTTTGCATGGTCAAGTGGTTGCGCTGCACCGGTTTCATATAACTCTGAAGCTGGCGTCCACATCAATAAACAACACGGTCTGCCTCACTGTTGTTTATGCACCCCACCTACAGAATGAGAGAGCTAGCTTCTTCGAGGCGGTTAGCAGTGTTGCAAGCCCGCCTGACACGCCTTGGGTGGTGTTGGGTGATTTTAACATGTACAGATTTGCTCATGAGAAATCCTGAGGCCAAATAAACTGGAGTTTGATGGAAGCTTTCAACTCTTGGATCAGAGATCATGCTTTGGATGACGTTCCGATTGATAATAGACTATACACTTGGTCTAACAAGAGAGAGCAGCCAACTCTTGTTCGGTTGGATCGGGTGCTGGTGAATGCAGCATGGAACTTAAATGTTCTACAGTCGTCTGTATCATGCGTTCCTTCAACGACGTCTGATCACACACCCCTACTCCTCTCTTTCTCCGCAAGCATGCCAAGGAGCAAGCTGTTTCGCATGGAAAATCACTGGCTGGAAGCAGAGGAGCCCCGCAACATCATTACCTTGGCTTGGTCTGGAGGTACCAGGGAGATCAGTTTGGCCGCTTCTTTGATCAGTTTCAAGATGAGACGTGTTCGAGCTGCTCTGCGGCAGTGGTGCCGCTCGAAGCCCAGCTTACAGATTCTAGTGGATAATAACAAGCATGTGGTGGCTTATTTGAATGTTGTCGAAGAGCTCAGGCCGCTTTCTTCTGTTGAAGTTGTGCTCAGGATTTCTGCGACTGCCAAGGCCGAGCGCCTGATCCTCTGGCAAACTACTGCCTGGCGCCGAAGAGCTAAGTTGCGCTGGTGTGTGTCCGGGGATGAAAACAACCAGTTTTTTCACGCAGCTGCAAACCAACAAGCCCGTCGCAACAAGATCAGGGTGCTGGTTCAGGAAGGAGTGGAATTCTTTGATACTTCGCAGAAGCTGCGGTTGGCAACAGATTACTTCAAAGAGATACTGGGACAGCCTGCAGCCTCAATGGATGCTGTTGATGTTGCCTCTCTATACACTCCGCTTGACCTTTCGGAGCTTACAGTGGATTTCACATGGGCTGAAATCGTGCAAGCCATCAACGGCTCGCCTAACAACCGGAGTCCGGGTCCCGATGGCTTTACTAATGAGTTTTACAAGGCCTTCAAACTGCTGATCAAGGATGATTTGCTACGTTTCTTCTCTGCTTTCCACAAGAACGAGGTGGACCTGTCGGGTGTCAACTCCGCGTACATCACACCGCTGCCAAAGAAAGATACGCCCCTGGAGATGCGTGATTTCAGGCCAATCTCTCTTGTTCACAGCTTACCCAAACTGACTTCGAAGGTTCTGGCCAGTCGGCTCAAAGCAAGGATCCCTCAGTTGATTCACATGCTTCAGTCCGGCTTCCTGTGGGGCAAATCAATAGTTGAGAATTTTGCTCTAGCTGCAGAAATGGTTCAGTATGCTCATAAAAGAAAACTGCCAGTCATTGCTCTGAAGCTAGATTTTCATAAGGCCTTCGACAGTGTCAGTTGGTGCTGCCTCCGCAAGGTGCTTGATGCCAGGGGGTTCCCACGTGTGTGGCAAAACTGGATACTGGGCCTCCTGTCCTCTGGCAGTTCGAGAGTTTTGATAAATGGGGAGGCAGGTCCTCCCATCCCGGCAAGGAAGGGTTTTAGACAGGGTGACTCTCTATCCCCCTACCTTTTCATCCTTGTCGCTGATGTGCTACAAAGGATGTGTTGCTAGAAGTTTCAAAATGGCTGCTTATTACATCCACTTGGATCAGACAGTTTCTTCCCGGTTCTCCAATACGCTGACGACACACTCATCCTCTTCCATGGTAGTACACAGCAAGCGGAAGTTGTTAAGTCCATCCTCACAGATTTTTCTGGTTTCTCTGGGCTCACCACAAACTTTCACAAGAGCACTTTGGTACCTGTTGCTGTGGACTCAAACACTGCCTCTGCTATCGCACGGATTCTTGGCTGTCAGGTCTCTGCCTTTCCGTGTACGTACTTGGGTCTGCCGCTCTCTTTGCATAAAGTTACACATGGTATGCTACTGCCTGTTATTCACAAAGTTGATCGTCGGTTGTCTGGATGGTTGGCCACATACTTATCCTTAGGTGGTCGACTAACTCTGATCAATTCAGTCTTGACGGGCATTCCAAGCTATTTTATGGCTTGCTTTTCATGGCCCATGGAATCCATTGGTAAGTTGGAGGGGTTGCTGCGCGCCTTTTTTTGGCAAGGAAAGAACAAGGTTAAAGGTGGCCAATGCTTGGTAGCTTGGGACACTGTCTCACTACCACGTATCAATGGAGGGTTAGGGGTTCGGCAGCTACAAGCTCATAATCAAGCACTGATGTGCAAGTTTGTCTCTAAGATCCTTCAAGGTTCTGATATACCCTGCTACGGATGGTTCGCCACACATTACTGTCAGCCTGCTATCCCTCATGGTGCCCGGAGTAGAGATATAGCCATTTGGAAAGGTTTCAAGGACCTCATTCCCCTGGTTGTCAACTCCTCAAGATGTGTTGTGGGATCTGGTCTTTTGGTTGCTTTCTGATTGGATCTTTGGCTAGATGCCGGTCGTCTCTGTCAGCTGTACCCTACCTTGTTCTCCTTCGCTCCACAACCGGCTTGCTCTGTGATATCACAATATGTTAATGGATCATGGGCCATACAGCTGCACCCTAACCTCTCTCAAACGGCAATGTCTGAGCTTGCAGCCTTGCTCAACCTGCTGTCTGTTTTTGCTTTCAATCCAGGCTCTGAAGACAAACGAACTCCGAGCTCTGGCACTGGGCAGCTCAGCACAAGACACGTTTATAGTTTACTCACCTTCAGAGGAGTTTCTGCGGCCTTCAGCTCTTGGGTCTGGGATTCCTTGGTTCCCCTTAAGCATAGAATTTTCCTCTGGCTCGCTTTTAAAGGACGTCTCAATACCAAGGACAATATGGTTAAGAAGGGATGGTCACTTGTTGCACCTTTTGCACACTGTGATACATGTCCTGTGGTGGAATCCATAGATCATCTGCTGCTGCGTTGCCGCCAGGCCTCTGCTCTTTGGGGTAAATTAGCACTGGGTTCCTTGGCTTGCACAGGCAGGCACAGCACCAGATCAGTTTCAAACGACAATGGAGGGCGGTTTTTGCAGCATGTGCGCTCACTCTTTGGCATGCTCGAAATGATCGGGTCTTCAACAGCAAGGTTTGGACAGAGGCTTACATTCTTTTCTATGCGTCAAACATGCTAAAATTGTGGAGTAACAGAGCCCATACCCAGGCCGTGAAGGAAGATATAAACATCTGGTGCCAAAAAATTACCACTTAAGTACGATTCAGTCGTGATGTAAACCTTCTACTTTTCTCCTTGGTCCACTGTTGCTTTACTTGCGGTTTGCACTTTCGTGCAACTGGCCAAGTCCTGCTTGTACCTGTAACTTCATCAGGCTATGCCTGTTTTGAAATATAAGGTTGGAACTTTTCCACCTTTTTCTTTCAAAAAAGAAAGAGGGGCAGCAGAGCCAAAAGCGAGGGGTGGTGAGGAGATTAATCGCGAGTTTGCGGGCAGGCCGGTCAGGGCCGGCAACGAGGGGCGGCGTGCGGGGCGCAGACGGGCGAGCGAGGGGCGGCGATGTGGGCACCAGGGAAGGCGGCGATGAGGAGAGGAGGCAGTGGAGCACCAGGGATGCAGAGCTGGGGAGGTGAGGGTCCGAGCAGGGAGAGGAGGGAGGTTGGGGATTGAGCGCCCACATCCAATGTGCGTGCGAACGTGCAAGGAGGAGTTGGTGCGCGGCACGGAGATGTGCGTGAGATCGGGCTAGCAGTTTTTCTAGGCGGAGGTGTTTAGGAGTGGCAAAGTGGGTAATTAAAGTGTAAAACACGTTTGATATGTTGGAGTAATTTAGACCATCAGATCAAATGATTCGATGTATGAGATGATTTGGTTCTCCGCCCTCTCGTGCTTTTATAGGGGTAGTAGATGTCAATATAAACTTTTATTTTGAATCATTTGGA
Organism: Aegilops speltoides; assembly: GCA_021437245.1. Lineage (NCBI taxonomy): Eukaryota > Viridiplantae > Streptophyta > Magnoliopsida > Poales > Poaceae > Aegilops > Aegilops speltoides. Next base: position 366,032,046 of record CM038147.1, on the reverse strand, counting down.
TCTGAACATTCATGCCACAATAAAGAAAATTACATTAAGGATTATGCTAGGTAGCATTCCATATTAAAAATTCTGTTTTTATCATTTACCTACTCGAGGACGAGAAGGAATTAAGCTTGGGGATGCTTGATACGTCTCCAACGTATCTATAATTTTGTATTGTTCCATGCTATTATATTACCCGTTTTGAATGTTTATGGGTTTTACTTTACACTTTTATATCATTTTTGGGACACTTTTATATCATTTTTGGGACTAACCTACTAACCGGAGGCCAGCCCGAATTGCTGTTTTTTGCCTATTTTAGTGTTTCGAAGAAAAGGAATATCAAACGGAGTCCAAACGGAATGAAACCTTCGGGAGAGTTATTTTTGGAATGGAAGCAATCCAGGAGACTTGGAGTGGAAGTAAGGGAAGCTTCGAGGTGGCCACGAGGCAGGGAGGCGCGCCCTACCCTCTGGGCGCGCCCCCACCCTCGTGGGCCCCTCGTGGCTCCCCCGACCGACTTCTTTCGCCTATATATGTCCATATACCCTAAAAACATCGAGGAGCACAATATATCAGGAGTTCCGCCACCGCAAGCCTCTGTAGCCACCAAAAACCTCTCGGGAGCCTGTTTCGGCACCCTGCCGGAGGGGGAATCCATCACCGGTTGCCATCTTTATCATCCCGGCGCTCTCCATGACGAGGAGGGAGTAGTTCACCCTCGGGGTTGAGGTTATGTACCAGTAGCTATGTGTTTGATCGCTCTCTCTCGTGTTCTTGAGGTGATATGATCTTGATGTATCGCGAGCTTTGCTATTATAGTTGGATCTTATGATGTTTCTCCCTCTCTACTCTCTTATGATGAATTGAGTTTTCCCATTGAAGTTATCTTGTCGGATTGAGTCTTTAAGGATTTGAGAACACTTGATGTATGTTTTGGTGATCAACTTGCGGGTTCAATGAACTTATGCATAGGGGTTGACGCACGTTTTCGTCTTGACTCTCCGGTAGAAACTTTGGGACACTCTTTGAAGTACTTTGTGTTGGTTGAATAGATGGATCTGAGATTGTGTGATGCATATCGTATAATCATGCCCACGGATACTTGAGGTGACATTGGAGTATCTAGGTGACATTAGGGTTTTGGTTGATTTGTGTCTTAAGGAGTTATTCTAGTACGAACTCTATGATAGATCGAATGGAAAGAATAGCTTCGTGTTATTTTAACACGGACTCTTGAATAGATCGATCAGAAAGAATAATTTTGAGGTGGTTTCGTACCCTACCATAATCTCTTCGTTTGTTCTCCGTTATTAGTGACTTTGGAGTGACTCTTTGTTGCATGTTGAGGGATAGTTATATGATCCAATTATGTTATTATTGTTGAGAGAACTTGCACTAGTGAAAGTATGAACCCTAGGCCTTCTTTCCTACCATTGCAATACCATTTACGCTCACTTTTGCCACTTGTTACCTTGCTGTTTTTATATTTTCAGATTACAAATACTCATATCTACCATCCATATTGCACTTGTATCACCATCTCTTCGCCGAATTAGTGCACCTATACAATTTACCATTGTATTGGGTGTGTTCGGGACAGAAGAGACTCTTTGTTATTTGGTTGCACGGTTGTTTGAGAGAGACCATCTTCATCCTATGCCTCCCACGGATTGATAAACCTTAGGTCATCCACTTGAGGGAAATTTGCTACTGTCCTACAAACCTCTGCACTGGAGGCCCAACAACGTCTACAAGGAGAAGGTTGTGTAGTAGACATCAGTACACGTCCCGTCAGTACACCCATTCCTTGCCAGGAGTGGGCACAGGCCCTCTGCGCCGTACTTGCACTAGAGGCCGGACGCGCCGTACTTGCACCGGACGCCCGCCGCGCCGTTCGTATGGGTCGCTCCGTTTGGCTTGTCTGCGGCCCGCTCGATACCACGCGCTGGTCGGTAGGCTCGACTGCCTCCTTGTCTAGGTGTCCACCTGGGCACAATAAAGGAACATGGTCGTCGCATCCTCGAGGTGGTGATTGATACGTCTCCGTCGTATCTACTTTTCCAAACACTTTTGCCCTTGTTTTGGACTCTAACTTGCATGATTTGAATGGAACTAACCCGGACTGACGCTGTTTTCAGCGGAACTATCATGGTGTTATTTTTGTGCAGAAATAATAGTTCTCGGAATGACCTGAAAATCCACGGAGCAACGTTTTAGAATTAATAAAAAACACTGGCGAAAGAATCAGCACCAAGGGGCCACACCCTGTCCACGAGGGTGGGGGCGCACCCCTACCTCATGGGCCCCCTGGACGTCCACCGACCTCAACTCCAACTCCATATATTTGCTTTCGCGGATAAAAGATCAGAAAGAAAGTTTCATCGTGTTTTACGATACGGAGTCGCCGCCAAGCCCTAATCTCTCTCGGGAGGGCTGATCTGGAGTCTGTTCGGGGCTCCGGAGAGGGGGATTCATCGTCGTCGTCATCATCAACCATCCTCCATCACCAATTTCATGATGCTCACCGCCATGCGTGAGTAAGTCCATCGTAGGCTTGCTGGACGGTGATGGGTTGGATGAGATTTACCATGTAATCAGTTTTGTTAGGGTTTGATCCCTAGTATCCACTATGTTCCGAGATTGATGTTGCTATGACTTTGCTATGCTTGATGCTTGTCGCTAGGGCCCGAGTGCCATGATTTCAGATTCGAACCTATTATGTTTTCATGAATATATGTGAGTTCTTGATCCTATCTTGCAAGTCTATAGTAACCTATTTTGTGTTATGATCCGACAACCCCGAAGTGACAATACGGGATACTTCTCGGTGATGACCGTAGTTTGAGGAGTTCATGTATTCACTAGTGTTAATGCTTTGGTTCGGTACTCTATTAAAAGGAGGCCTTAATATCCCTTAGTTTCCATTAGGAACCCGCTGGCATGGGAGGGTAGGACAAAATATGTCATGCAAGTTCTTTTCCATAAGCACGTATGACTATATTCGGAATACATGCCTACATTACATTGATGAACTGGAGCTAGTTTTGTGTCACCCTATGTTATAACTGTTACATGATGAACCGCATCCGACATAATTATCCATCACCGATCCAATGCCTATGAGCTTTTCACATATTGTGCTTTGCTTATTTACTTTACTGTTGCTACTGTTACAATTGCTACAAAACTGCTACTGTTACTTTTTCTACTGTTATCGTTACTTCCATACTACTTTGCTATTAAATACTTTGCTGCAGATACTAAGTTATCCAGGTGTGGTTGAATTGACAACTCAACTGCTAATACTTGAGAATATTCTTTGGCTCCCCTTGTGTCAAATCAATAAATTTGGGTTGAATACTCTACCCTCGAAAACTGTTGTGATCCCCTATATTTGTGGGTTATCAAGACTATTTTCTGGCACCGTTGCCGGGGAGCATAGCTCTATTCTTTGAGTCACTTGGGATTTATATCTGCTGGTCACTATGAGGAACTTGAAAGATGAAAGAACTAAGATTTATCCCTCAACTACAAGGGGAGGTAAGGAACTGCCATCTAGCTCTACACTATATTCTCCTTCTGTTATGAGTAAACTTGCGACACCTAAACCTGCTTCTGCTATTAATTCTGATATGTCGCATGTTATTGATGATGCCACTTCTACTATGCATGATGCTTATGATGAAACTACTTCTGTGCTTGATACTACTATGCCATTAGGTGAATATCTTTATGAACAACTTGCTAGGGTTAGGGAGAATGAAATTCTTGAAACTGATATTATTGAAGATAGTGATGATGAAGGTTCTCCCCCTAAGTATGAATTGCCTGTTGTTCCTGAGGGTTATATTATGGATGAAGAAACTGTTAGAGATTTTCTTCCTTGCAATGATAGATATGAACTTAAGAAGTTATTGGCTAAACTGAAACAGAAAACTCTGAATGCTAGAATGAAATATGACCCTGCTTTTGCTACTTCACCTATCTTTGTTACTGATAAGGATTATGATTTCTCTGTCGATCCTGAGATAATTACTTTGGTTGAATCTGATCCTTTTTATGGCTATGAATCTGAAACTGTTGTGGCACATCTTACTAAGTTAAATGATATAGCCACCCTGTTCAATAATGATGAGAAATCTCGCTACTATTATATCCTTAAGATATTTCCGTTCTCACTAAAGGGTGATGCTAAAACTTGGTTTAATTCTCTTGATCCTGGTTGTGCGCGTAGTCCCCGGGATATGATTTATTACTTCTCTACTAAATATTTCCCTACTCATAAGAAACAAACTGCCTTGAGGGAAATATATAATTTTGTGCAAATTGAAGAAGAGAGTCTCCCACAAGCTTGGGGGAGGCTTCTCCGGTTACTTAATGCTTTGCCTGATCATCCTCTTAAGAAAAATGAAATACTTGATATCTTTTATAATGGACTAACTGATGCTTCCAAGGACCACTTGGATAGTTGTGTTGGTTGTGTTTTCAGGGAAAGAATAGTCGATCAGGCTGAATTGCTATTGAATAATATGTTGACTAATGAAAATAATTGGACTCTTCTTGAGCCAACTCCTGAGCCAATTCCTAAACCAACTCCGAAGAAAAGGGGAGTTCTATTTGTCAGTCCTGAAGATATGCAAGAGACAAAGAAATCTATGAAAGAAAAAGGTATTAAAGCTGAAGATGTTAAGAATTTACCTCCCGTTGAATAAATACATGGTCTTAATATGCCACCGATTGAAGAAACACATGGTCTTGATAACCCGACACAGGTAGTAAAGGTAAATTCTCTCTATAGATATGATAAAGTTGAAATCCCGTCTACTAAGTTTGCTAGCCAATGTTTGGATGAATTTGATGACTTTATGGCTAGACAAGAAAACTTTAATGCTTATGTTAGTAGACAATTAAAGAGTAATGCTTCCATGATTGGACACTTGAGTGATTATATGGCTAGAGTCAAAGGTGAACTTAAACTCATTAGTAAATATGCTTCTATGGTTACCACTCAAGCAAAACAAGTACTTAAAGCTCAAAGTGATTTGCTCGATGAATTAAATAATAAACATGATTTTGCTGCTAGAGTGGCTACTAGAACGGGTAAAATGACTCAGGAACCTTTGTATCCTGAAGGCCACCCTAAGAGAATTGAGCAAGATTCTCAGAGAAATAATGTAGATGCACCTAGTCCTTCTAAAAAGAAGAAAAAGAAAAATGATAGGACTTTGCATGCTTCTAGTGAACCTATTGTTGATACACCTGAGAATCCCAATTGTATTTCTATTTCTGATGCTGAAACACAATCTGGAGATGAACATGAAACTAGTGATAATGTTCATGTTGATGCTCAACCTAGCAATAATAATGATGTAGAGATTGAGCCTGCTATTGATCTTGATAACACACAATCAAAGAATCAACATTATGATATGAGAGATTTTGTTGCTAGGAAGCACGGTAAAGAAAGAGAACCATGGGTTCAGAAACCCATGCCTTTTCCTCCTAAACCATCCAAGAAAAAGGATGATGAGGATTTTGAGCGCTTTACTGAAATGATTAGACCTATCTTCTTACGCATGCGCTTAACTGATATGCTTAAAGTGAATCCTTATGCTAAATATATGAAAGATATTATTACAAATAAAAGAAAGATAACGGAAGCTGAAATTTCCACCATGCTTGCTAATTACACTTTTAAAGGTGGAATACCTAAGAAACTTGGAGACCCAGGAGTACCAACTATACCATGCTGCATTAAAAGAAACTATGTTAAAACTGCTTTATGTGATCTTGGAGCCGGTGCTAGTGTTATGCCTCTCTCTTTATATCTTAGACTTGAATTGAATAAGTTGACACCTACTGAAATATATTTGCAAATGGCTGATAAATCAACTGCTATAGCTGTCGGTATTTGTGAGGATGTGCCTGTTGTGGTTGCAAACGTTACTATCTTAACAGACTTTGTTATTCTTGATATTCCCGAGGACGATAGTATGTCGATTATCCTTGGTAGACCCCTTTTGAATACTGCAGGGGCTGTTAGTGATTGCAACAAAGGAAATGTCACTTTTCATGTTAATGGTAATGAGCATACGGTACACTTTCCGAGGAAACAATCTCAAGTTCATAGCATCAATTCTATTGGAAAAATTCCAACTATTATCATTCGAGGTTTTGAATTTCCTCTACCTACTGTCAAGAAGAAATATGATATTCTTATTATTGGGGATGTGCATATCCCCGTTGAGGTAACCTAGTGTTATTCGAAATTTCTCCGGTTCCATGTTATTCGGAATGAGTTTGTTAACAAGACTTGATCAACCTTGTTAGTGGATTCCTTTTGATGATCATGAGATGGATGAAGTTAGAAGGCACAACCTTTTGTAACCTCTTTTTACTTTCTGTTATTTAGTTTAAATAAAGCAAAAATAGTATTTTTTGTCTGTTTTCTGAATTATCCATGCAATAAAAAATACCCTGAAAATAAAAGTTCTCCCAATGCCTTGCAAATTTAATATGATTTTTTCTGGAATATTTGAGAATTTCTGGCACTGAGAACACAGGAGGGGCAGCAAGCACCTCGCCACTAGGGTCCAGGGCGCGCCCCCTGCCTCGTGGGCCCACGGTGGCCTCCCTCCACTTATTCCTGCACCCACACACTTCTTCTTCCTCCCAAAAAAATCACTATCCAGCTCAAGCACGAGTTCTAGCTCATCTTGCTGCCATTTTCGATCTCCTTGCTCAAAGCTCCATTCACAAAACTACTTTGGGGGATTGTTCCTTGGTATGTGACTCCTCCAATGGTCCAATTAGTTTTTGTTCTAGTGCTTTATTCATTGCAAATTTTTGCTGCTGAGGTGACCCTATTCTTGAGCTTGCATGTCAAATTTCTATGGTCCCAAGTAGTTTTAATGCATGATATAGGCTCTAGGCACTTGTGGGAGTAGTTGCTATCAATGTTATTTAGTTCGGTTCACTTTTTTTGAGTTACTAAAAGTTTTAGAAATTTTCAGAAAAAGATGAAGAGATTTTTCTTGAGGGGCTCTTCTAGCCAAGGCTCGAAGGATAAACAAAGTAAGGAGAATGAAAAGCCCAAGTATAATCTCCCTCGCATTGCGGAAGTGCGGCCGTGTGAATGGCCTTGTGATGATTTCTTGAGAGCAGCCGGGATTCATGATGATTTTTATTCGTTGGTTGATAATGCAGGCCTCACCGACTTCCTCCACGACCAGATCGAAAAGTATCTCTTACTCACCAATACTTTCGTGCAAAATTTCTACCTTTATCCTAAGAAATCACCTCCTTCCATAGAGTTTCATTTATATGATGTGGCTAGGGAGATGTCACTATTGAATTTTGCACGGTTTGTAAGATATCTTTCGGGGGCAGCTTATAGGAACCACATCGTAAAGATGTGGATGGATTTATTGATACTATTACTGTAGGGGAAACGAGGAAGGTTTCCGATGCAAAAATTACTAGCATACACTTTCCTGTTCTACGTTACTTTGCAATATTTGCTAGTAGATGCTTAATTGGTCGCGGAAATTGTGGAAACCTTAGTGTTCCAGATATTATTATTTTGTTCCATGCTTTATTTCCTGATAACTCTGTTAGTATGGGCGCTATTATTGCTAAACAATTAAGCCTGAACCGTACAAAGGGCCCCATCTTTGGAGGTATCTATACTTCACGCCTTGCTAAACATTTCAGGATACCTATTAGGCATTTTGAGAGAGAGGAAAAATTGTTGCCCCTACTTTTCTAGATTATAAGAGCATGGTAGCACATGAGTTTATTGATAAAATGATGAGAATATGCTTAAGTATAATTTGAGATTTCATAAGAAACATAGTGAGACTATTATCTTGCCTACGCCCTCTTTGTTTGATTTAACTACAGGCCCTTACCTCGTGTTGCCGGAGGCCATTTATGCGTACCGGGGCCAGACATCAGCTATAGAGCCTGAGCCGGAACCACCACTTGACCCTTATCGTCCATCCTTTTATCAGTGGGATCCGGAGGAGATCACCAGCCAGTGATACCCTGATGACACTTCTCAGTACACCGGAGAGAGTAGCCGCGATCCATGGGCATAGACCAACTTAGGCCAAAAGCCTAAGCTTGGGGGAGTACGTACTTCTCACCGACATTACATTTATGTTCACACACTCATTCTAGTTGTCGGTGGTCATACTTTTTCATTGTACTATCAATGCTAGTTTAATTTTCTTTTCTAGCTTTCTTCTTGTGTGTTTAAATAACCTTAAGAAAAACCAAAAAAATTAGTTGTAGCATTTAGCTAGTTTACTTTCCATGCTTGTAGTAGTAATTAAAATAAAACCCAAAAAGATTTCTTGTTCTTCTTTTGCTTGTTGGGAGCTTTCCCGTGTAAATAGTTTTATTTTTTTTCTTTCCTTTGGGGGTCGAGAGGAGAAGACCATAATGAAAATGTTCAGTGGCTCTAATATGCATGATTGTTGATTTAACCAAGAGCCCATATTACCTTGTCTTCTCCCTTGAATTGAATGCTTGCAGATTCCAGCTTAGTCCAATGCACGTGCACTATTATTATTATTATCCACACCGTCCGGTCGTGCAAGTGAAAGGCAATAATGACGATATATGATGGACTGGCTGAGATGAGAGAAGCTGGTATGAACTCGACCTCTATTGTTTTTGTAAATATGATTAGTTCATTGTTCCTGATTCAGCCTATTATGAATAAACATGTTTGCAATGACAATTAGAGATTATAGTTGCTTATTCCATGCTTAATTAGCTAGGAGCTTATAATGGTTTACCTTGCGTGCCAACATGCTCCTTTGAATGATTAGAGTGACTTGACTTGGCACATGTTCACGCATGGAGTTGAAACAAAATCAACATAGCCTTCACGATATTTATGTTCATGGTGGATTATATCCTACTCATGCTTGCACTTGGTGTTGATTAATTTTAATGCATGTTCATGACTATTGTCGCTCTCTAGTTGGTCGCTTCCCAGTCTCTTTCTAGCCTTCACTTGTACTAAGTGGAAATACTGCTTATGCATCCAAACTCCATAAACCCCAAAGTTATTCCATATGAGTCCACCATACCTTCCTATATGCGGTATCTACCTGCCGTTCCAAGTAAATTTGTATGTGCCAAACTCCAAACCTTCAAATGAAATTCTGTTTCGTATGCTCAAACAACTCATGTATCAACTAGGGTTGTCTGTATCTTCCATGTTAGGCGGGTTATTCTCAAGAGGAGTGGACTCCGCTCCTCATTCACGAGAAAATGGCTGGTCACCGGGATGCCCAGTCCCATGTGAAGGAAATATGCCCTAGAGGCAATAATAAAGTTATTATTTATTTCCTTATATCATGATAAATGTTTATTATTCATGCTAGAATTGTATTAACCGGAAACATAATACATGTGTGAATACATAGACAAACATAGTGTCACTAGTATGCCTCTACTTGACTAGCTCGTTGAATCAAAGATGGTTAAGTTTCCTAGCCATAGACATGAGTTGTCATTTGATTAATGGGATCACATCATTAGGAGAATGATGCGATTGACTTGACCCATTCCGTTAGCTTAGCACTTGATCGTTTAGTATGTTGCTATTGTTTTCTTCATGACTTATACATGTTCCTATGACTATGAGATTATGCAACTCCCGTTTACCGAAGGAACACTTTTTGTGCTACCAAACGTCACAACGTAAATGGGTGATTATAAAGGAGCTCTATAGGTCTCTCCGAATGTTGTTGAGTTGGCGTATTTCGAGATTAGGATTTGTCACTCCGATTGTCGGAGATGTATCTCTGGGCCCTCTCGGTAATGCACATCACTATAAGCCTTGCAAGCAATGTGACTAATGAGTTAGTTGCGGAATGCTGCATTACATAACGAGTAAAGAGACTTGCCGGTAACGAGATTGAACTAGGTATTGAGATACCGACGATCGAATCTCGGGCAAGTAACATACCGATGACAAAGGGAACAACGTATGTTGTTATGCGGTTTGACCGATAAAGATCTTCGTAGAATATGTGAGAGCCAATATGAGCATCCAGGTTCCGCTATTGGTTATTGACCGGAAACGTGTCTCGGTCATGTCTACATAGTTCTCGAACCCGTAGGGTCCGCACGCTTAAGGTTTCGATGACAGTTTTATTATGAGTTTATGAGTTTTGATGTACCGAAGGAGTTCGGAGTCTCGGATGAGATCGGGGACATAACGAGGAGTCTCGAAATGGTCAAGACGTAAAGATCGATATATTGGACGACTATATTCGGACCGGAAAGGTTCCGAGTGATTCGGGTATTTTTCGGAGTACCGGAGAGTTACGGGAATTCGCCGGGAGAAGTATTGGGCCTTATTGGGCCATACGCGAAAGAGAGAGGGGCTGCCTAGAGCAAGCCGCCCCCCCCCCCAAGGCCTAGTCCGAATTGGACTAGGGGGAGGGGCTGCGCCCCCTCCTTTCTTCCCTTCTCTCTTCCCTTTCCTTCTCTCCTACTCCTACTACATGGAAGGGCTCCTAGTTCTACTAGGAAAAGGGGAATCCTACTCCCGGTGAGAGTAGGACTCCCCTAGGGCGCGCCATAGAGAGGGTCGGCCCTCCCCCTCCTCCACTCCTTTATATACGGAGGCAGGGGGCACCCCATAGACACACAAGTTGATCTTCGTGATCGTTCCTTAGCCGTGTGCGGTGCCCCCCTCCACCATATTCCACCTCGGTCATATCATTGCGGTGCTTAGGCGAAGCCCTGCGTCGGTAAAACATCATCATCGTCACCACGCCATCGTGCTGACGGAACTTATCCCCGACACCCTGCTGGATTGGAGTCCGGGGATCGTCATCGAGCTGAACGTGTGCTGAACTCGGAGGTGCCGTACGTTCGGTACTTGGATCAAGCGGATCGTGAAGACGTACAACTACATCAACCGTGTTGTCATAACGCTTCCGCTTTCGGTCTACGAGGGTACGTGGACAACACTTTCCCCTCTCGTTGCTATGCATCACCATGATCCTTGCGTGTGCGTAGGAAATTTTTTGAAATTACTACATTCCCCATCAGTGGTATCAGAGCCATGTTTTATGCGTAGATGTCATATGCACGAGTAGAACACAAGTGAGTTATGGGCGATACAAGTCATACTGCTTACCAGCATGTCATACTTTGGTTCAGTGGTATTGTGAGATGAAGCGGCCCGGACCAACATTACGCGTACGCTTACGCGAGACTGGTTTCACCATTACGAGCACTCGTGCTTAAAGGTGACTAGCGGGTGTCTGTCTCTCTCACTTTAGCTTATCGAGTGTGGCTACGCCCGGTCCTTGCGAAGGTTAAAACAGCACTAACTTGACGATCTATCGTTGTGGTTTTGATGCGTAGGTAAGAACGGTTCTTGCTCAGCCCATAGCAGCCACGTAAAATTTGCAACAACAAAGTAGAGGACGTCTAACTTGGTTTTTCAGGGCATGTTGTGATGTGATATGGTCAAGACGTGATGCTATATTTTATTGTATGAGATGATCATGTTTTGTAACCGAAGTTATCGAGAATGGCAGGAGCCATATGGTTGTCGCTTTATTGTATGAAATGCAAACACCCTGTAATTGCTTTACTTTATCACTAAGCGGTAGTGATAGTCATAGAAGCAATAGATGGCGTAACGACAACGATGCTATGATGGAGATCAAGGTGTCGCGCCGGTGACGATGGTGATCATGACGGTGCTTCGGAGATGGAGATCACAAGCACAAGATGATGATGGCCAATCATATCACTTATATTGATTGCATGTGATGTTTATCCTTTATGCATCTTATCTTGCTTTGATTGACGGTAGCATTTTAAGATGATCTCTCACTAAATTATCAAGAAGTGTTCTCCCGAGTATGCACTGCCAGAAAGTTCTTCGTCTTTGAGACACCAAGTGATGATCGGGTGTGATAGGCTCTACGTTCAAATACAACAGGTGCAAAACAGTTGCACACGCGAATACTCAGGTTAAACTTGACGAGCCTAGCATATACAGATATGGCCTCGGAACACGGAGACCGAAAGGTCGAGCGTGAATCATATAGTAGATATGATCAACATAGTGATGTTCACCATTGAAAACTACTCCATCTCACGTGATGATCGGACATGGCTTAGTTGATTTGGATCATGTGATCACTTAGATGACTAGAGAGATGTCTATCTAAGTGGGAGTTCTTAAGTAATATGATTAATTGAACTTAAATTTATCATGAACTTAGTCCTGGTAGTATTTTGCAAATTATGTTGTAAATCAATAGCTCGTGTTGTTGCTTCCAGATGTTTATTTTAATATGTTCCTAGAGAAAACTGTGTTGAAAGATGTTAGTAGCAATGATGCGGATTGGATCTGTGATTTGAGGTTTATCCTCATTGCTACACAGAAGAATTATGTCCTTGATGCACCACTAGGTGACAAACCTATTGCAGGAGTAGATGCAGACGTTATGAACGTTTGGCTAGCTCAAAATGATGACTACTTGATAGTTTAGTGCACCATGCTTAAACGGCTTAGAATCGGGACTTCAAAGACGTTTTGAACGTCATGGACCATATGAGATGTTCCAGGTGTTGAAGTTAATATTTCTAGCAAATACCCAAGTTGAGAGATATGAAGTCTCCAACAAGTTCTATAGCTAAAAGATGGAGGAGAATCGCTCAACTAGTGAGCATGTGCTCAGATTGTCTGGGTACTTCAATTGCTTGAATCAAGTGGGAGTTAATCTTCCAGATAAGATAGTGATTGACAGAATTCTCCAGTCACCATCACTAAGTTACTAGAACTTCGTAATGAACTATAGTATGCAAGGGATGACGAAAATGATTCCTGAGCTCTTCGTGATGTTGAAATCGACGAAGGTAGAAATCAAGAAAGAGCATCAAGTGTTGATGGTTAACAAGATCACTAGTTTCAAGAAAAGGGCAAAGGGAAAGAAAGGGAACTTCAACTAAAATGACAAGCAAGTTGTCACTCCCACGAAGAAGCCCAAAGCTGAACCAAAGCCTGAAACTGAGTGCTTACACTGCAAAGGAAATGGTCACTGAAAACGGAAATACCCTGAATATTTGGTGGATAAGAAGGATGGCAAACTGAACAAGGGTATATTTGATATACATGTTATTGAGGTGTACCTTACTAGTGTTTATAGTAACCCCTGAGTATTTGATACTTGTTCGGTTGCTAAGATTAGTAACTCGAAACAGGAGTTACAGAATAAACAGAAATTCGTTGAGGGTGAAGTGATGATGTGTGTTGGAAGTAGTTCCAAGATTGATATGATCATTATCACACTCTCCCTACACTTTCGAGATTAGTGTTGAACCTAAATAAATGTTATTTGGCGTTTGCGTTGAGCATGAATATGATTTGATCATGTTTATTGCAATACGGTTATTCATTTAAAGTCAGAGAATAATTGTTATTCTTTTTACATGAATAAAGCCTTCGATGGTCATACACCCAATGAAAATAGTTTGTTGGATCTCGATCGTAGTGATACACATATTCATAATATTGGTGCCAAAAGATGCAAAGTTGATAGTGATAGTGGAACTTATTTGTGGCACTGCCGTTTGGGTCATATCGGTGTAAAGCGCATGAAGAAACTCCATAAAGATGGATTTTTGGAATCTCTTGGTTATGAATCATTTGATGCTTGCGAACCGTGCCTTTTGGGCAAGATGACTAAAACTCCGTTCCCCGGAACAAAGGAACGAGCTAGTGACTTATTGGAAATAATACATACCAATGTATGCGGTCCAATGAGTGTTGATGCTCGTGGCGGGTATCGTTATTTTCTGACCTTCACAAGATGAATTGAGCAGATATAAGTATATCTACTTAATGAAGCACAAGTCTGAAACATTTGAAAAGTTCAAAGAATTTCAGAGTGAAGTGGAGAATCATCGTAACAAGAAAATAAAGTTTTTGCAATTTGATCACGGAGACAAATATTTGAGTTACGAGTTTTGTCTTCAATTAAAACAATGTGGAATAGTTTCACAAGCTCATGCCACCTGGAACACCACAGCTTAATGGTGTGTCCGAACGTCATAACAGTACTTTATTGGATATAGTGCAATCTATGATGTCTCTTACCGATTTACCACTATTGTTTTGGGGTTATGCATTAGAGACAGCTGCATTCAAGTTAAAAGGGCACCATCTAAATCCGTTGAGACGACACCATATGAACTGTGGTTTAGCAAGAAACCCAAGTTGTCGTTTCTTAAAGTTTGGGGCTGCGATGCTTATGTGAAAAGTTTCATCTTGATAAGCTCAAATCCAAATTTGAGAAGTGCGTCTTCATAGAATACCCAAAGGAAACTGTTGGGTACACCTTCTATCACAGATCCGAAGGCAAGATATTCGTTGCTAAAAATGGATCCTTTCAAGAGAAGAAGTTTCTCTTGAAAGAAGTGAGTGTGAGGAAAGTATAACTTGATGAGGTAACTGTACCTGCTCCCTTATTGGAAAGTAGTTCAACACAGAAATCTGTTCCTGCGACTACTACACCAATTGGTGAGGAAGTTAATGATGATGATCATGAAACTTCAGATCAAGTTGTTATTGAACCTCGTAGGTCAACCAGAGTAAGATCCGCACCAGAGTGGTACGGTAATCCTGTTCTGGAAGTTATGTTACTAGACCATGATGAACCTACGAACTATGAGGAAGCGATGATGAGCCCAGATTCCGCAAAATGGCTGGAGGCCATGAAATCTGAGATAGGATCCATGTATGAGAACAAAGTGCGGACTTTGGTGGACTTGCCCGATGATCGGCAAACCATAGAAAAATAAATGGATCTTCAAGAGGAAGACAGACGTTGATAGTAGTGTTACTATCTACAAAGCTCGACTTGTCGCAAAAAGGTTTTGACAAGTTCAAGGTGTTGACTACAATGAGATTTTCTCCAACTGTAGCGATGCTTAAGTCTGTCCGAATCATGTTAGCAATTGCCACAATTTATGAAATCTGGCAAATGGATGTCAAAACTGCATTCCTTAATGGTTTTCTTAAAGAATAGTTGTATATGATGCAACCAGAAGGTTTTGTCAATCCTAAAGGTGCTAACAAAATATGCAAGCTCCAGCAATCCATCTATGGACTAGTGCAAGCATCTCGGAGTTGGAATATACGCTTTGATAAGTTGATCAAAGCATATAGTTTTATGAGACTTGCAAAGGAAGCTTGTATTTACAAGAAAGTGAGTGAGAGCACTACAACATTTCTGATAAGTATATGTGAATGACATATTGTTGATCGGAAATAATGTAGAACTATTCTGCAAAGCATAAAGGAGTGTTTGAAAGGAGTTTTTTCAAAGAAAGACCTCGGCAAAGCTACTTACATATTGAGCATCAAGATCTATTGAGATAGATCAAGACGCTTGATAAGATTTTCAATGAGTACATACCTTGACAAGATTTTGAAGTAGTTCAAAATGGAACAGTCAAAGAAAGAGTTCTTGCCTGTGTTGCAAAGGTATGAAATTGAGTAAGACCCAAATCCCGACGATGGCAGAAAATAGAAAAGAGAATGAAAGTCATTCCCTATGCCTCAGTCATAGGTTCTATAAAGTATGTTATGCTATGTACCAGACCTATTGTATACCTTGCTCTGAATTTGGCAAAGGGAGTACAATAGTGATCTAGGAGTAGATCACTGGACATTGGTCAAGAATATCCTTAGTGAGGACTAAGGAAATATTTCTCGATTATGGAGGTGATAAAAGAGCCCGTCGTAAAGAGTTACATCGGTGCAAGCTTTTACACCGATCTAGATGACTCTAAGTCTCAATCTGGATACATATTGAAAGTGGGAGCAATAAGCTAGAGTAGCTCCGTGCAGAGCATTGTAGACATAGAATATTTGCAAAATACATACGGCTCTGTATGTGACAGACCCGATGACTAAACTTCTCTCATGAGCAAAACATGATCATACCTTAGTACTCTTTGGGTGTTAATCACATAGCGATGTGAACTAGATTATTGACTCTAGTAAACCCTTTGGGTGTTAATCACATGACGATGTGAACTATGGGTATTAATCACAAACAGATGTGAATATTGGTGTTAAATCACATGGCGATGTGAACTAGATTATTGACTCTAGTGCAAGTGGGAGACTGAAGGAAATATGCCCTAGAGGCAATAATAAAGTTATTATTTATTTCCTTATATCATGATAAATGTTTATTATTCAAGCTAGAATTGTATTAACCGGAAACATAATACATGTGTGAATACATAGACAAACATAGTGTCACTAGTATGCCTCTACTTGACTAGCTCGTTGAATCAAAGATGGTTAAGTTTCCTAGCCATAGACATGAGTTGTCATTTGATTAACGGGATCACATCATTAGGAGAATGATGTGATTGACTTGATCCATTCCGTTAGCTTAGCACTTGATCGTTTAGTATGTTGCTATGGTTTTCTTCATGACTTATACATGTTCCTATGACTATGAGATTATGCAACTCCCGTTTACCGGAGGAATACTTTGTGTGCTACCAAACGTCACAACGTAACTGGGTGATTATAAATGAGCTCTATAGGTGTCTCCGAAGGTAGTTGAGTTGGCGTATTTCGAGATTAGGATTTGTCACTCCGATTGTCGGAGAGGTATCTCTGGGCCCTCTCGGTAATGCACATCACTATAAGCCTTGCAAGCAATGTGACTAATGAGTTAGTTGCAGAATGATGCATTACATAACGAGTAAAGAGACTTGCCGGTAACGAGATTGAACTAGGTATTGAGATACCGACGATCGAATCTCGGGCAAGTAACATACCGATGACAAAGGGAACAACGTATGTTATTATGCGGTTTGACCGATAAAGATCTTCGTAGAATATGTGGGAGCCAATATGAGCATCCAGGTTCCGCTATTGGTTATTAACCGGAAATGTGTCTCGGT
Organism: Aegilops speltoides; assembly: GCA_021437245.1. NCBI lineage: Eukaryota > Viridiplantae > Streptophyta > Magnoliopsida > Poales > Poaceae > Aegilops > Aegilops speltoides. Next base: position 366,015,081 of record CM038147.1, on the reverse strand, counting down.
CATGTCTACATAGTTCTCAAACCCGTAGGGTCCGCACGCTTAAGGTTTCGATGATAGTTTTATTATGAGTTTATGAGTTTTGATGTACCGAAGGAGTTCAGAGTCCGGATGAGATCCCGGATATGACGAGGAGTCTCAAAATGGTCGAGATGTAAAGATCAATATATTGGACGACTATATTCGGACTTTGGAAAGGTTCCGAGTGATTCGGGTATTTTTCGGAGTACCGGAGAGTTACGGGAATTCGCCGGGAGAAGTATTGGGCCTTATTGGGCCATACGCGAAAGAGAGAGGGGCTGCCTAGGGCAGGCCGCGCCCCCAAGGCCTAGTCCGAATTGGACTAGGGGGAGGGGCTGCACCCCCTCCTTCCTTCCCTTCTCTCTTCCCTTTCCTTCTCTCCTACTCCTACTACATGGAAGGGCTCCTAGGAAAGGGGGAATCCTACTCCCGGTGGGAGTAGGACTCCCTAGGCGCGCCAGAGAGGGCCGCCCTCCCCTCCACTCCTTTATATATGGGGCGGGGGCACCCCATAGACACACAAGTTGATCTTCGTGATCGTTCCTTAGCCGTGTGCGGTGCCCCCCTCCACCATATTCCACCTCGGTCATATCGTTGCAGTGCTTAGGCGAAGCCCTGCGTCGGTAGAACATAATCGTCATCACCACGCCGTCGTGCTGACGGAACTCATCCCCGACACCCTGCTAGATCGGAGTCCGGGGATCGTCATCGAGCTGAACGTGTGCTGAACTCGGAGGTGTCGTACATTCGGTACTTGGATCGGTCGGATCATGAAGACGTACGACTACATCAACCGCGTTGTTATAACGCTTTCGCTTTCGGTCTATGAGGGTACGTGGACAACAATCTCCCCTCTCGTTGCTATGCATCACCATGACCCATGCGTGTGCGTAGGAAATTTTTTAAAATTACTACGTTCCCCAACACCATGCTTAGATCAAATCAAAATAATTGCAAAATAAAACTCCCCTGGGATTGTTGCTAGTTGGAGGCACCCGTTCTTTCGGGCAAGCCATGGATTGATGCTTGTTGGTGGTGGGGGAGTATAAACTTTACCATTCTATGTGGGAACCGCCTATAATGTGTGTAGCATGGAAGGTATCAAGATCTCTAGTTGTTATGTTGACATGAAAGTATACCGCTCAAAATGTTATTCATCTCTATTGCAAAATCGAGCTCTGGCACCTCTACAAATCCCTGCTTCCCTCTGCGAAGGGCCTATCTATTTACTTTTATGTTGAGTCATCACCCTCTTATTAAAAAGCACTATTTGAGAGCACAAATTGTCATTTGCATGCATTACTATTAGTTTATATTGGGTATGACTATGACTGGATCTCTTTTACCATGAATTACAATGTTTAGCCAGTCCTTGATCTTTAAAGGTGCTCTGCATTTATGTTTTGCGGTCTCAGAAAGGGCTAGCGAGATACCATCTTGTTATATCATATTATGATTGTTTTGAGAAAGTGTTGTCATCCGAGATTTATTATTATTGCTCGCTAGTTGATTATGACATTGATATGAGTAAACATGAGACCTAAGTGATATTGTGAATATGGTTAGTTCATAATCTTTGCAGAAAACTTGAATGCTGGCTTTACATATTTGCAACAACAAGAGCAAGCAGAGTTTGTAAAAGTTATTCTTTATCACTTTCAGTTTGTCAACTGAATTGCTTGAGGACAAGCAAAGGTTTAAGCTTGGGGGAGTTGATACGTCTCCGTCGTATCTACTTTTCCAAACACTTTTGCCCTTGTTTTGGACTCTGACTTGCATGATTTGAATGGAACTAACCCGGACTGACGTTGTTTTCAGCAGAACTGCCATGGTGTTATTTTTGTGCAGAAATAAAAGTTCTCGGAATGACCTGAAAATCCACGGAGCAACTTTTCAGAATTAATAAAAAATACTGGCGAAAGAATCAGCACCAGGGGGCCCACACCCTGTCCACAAGGGTGGGGGCTCCCCCCTAGGGCGCGCCCCCTGCCTCGTGGGCCCCCTGGACGTCCACCGACCTCAACTCCAACTCCATATATTTGCTTTCGCGGAGAAAAAATCAGAGAGAAAGTTTCATCGCATTTTACGATACGGAGCCGCCGCCAAACCCTAATCTCTCTCGGGAGGGCTGATCTGGAGTCCGTTCGGGGCTCCGGAGAGGGGGATTCGTCGCCGTCGTCATCATCAACCATCCTCCATCACCAATTTCATGATGCTCACCACCGTGCGTGAGTAATTCCATCATAGGCTTGCTGGACGGTGATGGGTTGGATGAGATTTACCATGTAATCAAGTTAGTTTTGTTAGGGTTTGATCCCTAGTATCCACTATGTTCTGAGATTGATGTTGTTATGACTTTGCTATGCTTAATGCTTGTCACTAGGGCCCGAGTGCCATGATTTCAGATCTGAACCTATTATGTTTTCATGAATATATGTGAGTTCTTGATCCTATCTTGCAAGTCTATAGTCACCTATTATGTGTTATGATCCGACAACCCCGAAGTGACAATAATTGGGATACTTCTCGGTGATGATCGTAGTTTGAGGTGTTCATGTATTCACTATGTGTTAATGCTTTGGTCCAGTACTCTATTAAAAGGAGGCCTTAATATCCCTTAGTTTCCATTAGGACCCCGCTGGCATGGGAGGGTAGGACAAAATATGTCATGCAAGTTCTTTTCCATAAGCATGTATGACTATATTCGGAATACATGCCTACATTACATTGATGAACTGGAGCTAGTTCTGTGTCACCCTATGTTATAACTGTTACATGATGAACCGCATCCGACATAATTATCCATCACCGATCCAATGCCTACGAGCTTTTCACATATTGTACTTTGCTTATTTACTTTACTGTTGCTACTGTTACAATTGCTGCAAAACTGCTACTGTTACTTTTGCTACTGTTATCGTTACTTCCATACTACTTTGCTACTAAATACTTTGTTGCAGATACTAAGTTATCCAAGTGTGGTTGAATTGACAACTCAACTGCTAATACTTGAGAATATTCTTTGGCTCCCCTTGTGTCGAACCAATAAATTTGGGTTGAATACTCTACCCTCGAAAACTGTTGTGATCCCCTATATTTGTGGGTTATCAGTGATATCTGATGAAATAGCCAACTTGGAGCTTGAGATCGCGCTCCAGATGTACCGCGAGCGTGTCGACCGCTTGGACGAACGCCTGCACGAGTTTAGGCAGAGTCAAGAGCTACCGTAGGCAAGGGTTGCTGATCATGGTCTCATGGGCGCGTTTTATTTTGTTGAGTCATTTCGACGTGGATAGCTATGTATTCACAGCAATCATAGTATTGCTTTGGTTATTGCTCTGTTTCAATGTATGTACTTTGTTTTCCGTTCTTATATGTTATGTTTCAATATGTGTTTATACGCTTTCCATTTTGTATATGTCGATGATAACAGATAGATTCAAATTAGTATACAAAAGCAGATAGAAAATGGAATTCAGAATATATATAATATTAATTGGTTCATCACAGAATGTATATAATATCATCACGTAAAAATGGAATTCATAGGTTCATCACAGAATATATATAATATCATCACGTAAAAATGGAATTCATAATATATATAATATTAATTGGTTCATCACAGAATATATATAATATCATCACATATACGTGATGATATTTAACTACTAGGCACAATGCATAAATTGAAAATGAAAAATACTAAAACTAATAATCCCTCCTGGGGCCAGCATTCCGGCAGCCCCTCGCGAGTTGCTCCCTGGTGCGCGGCATCTTCCCAGCGCGGAGGCAGTACTCTGCCTCCTCCGCCTCGCAGCGCTTGACGTACCGATCTACCTCTTGCAGGCGGACAAGCGCGAACGATCTTGCCATTTTGTTGGGCGCCCACCGGAGCTCCTCGTCGGTGGCATGCTGGAGCTTATCGGCCCAGCTCCACGCAGCGACGAGGCGCCTAGCGCCGTTGGCCTTCCTCGCGAAGTACCCGTCTTCGTACACCTCCTCCGGACGACGACGTGCCCGCCTCCAAAGCTCCAATGCCTCCTTTTTACAGGCGGCATCACGGGATTCATAGGCCGCCTGGTACCTGGCATCCTCCTCCGCCATCTCCTTCTTGAAAGCCACTTGCCTGGCTTTCTCAGCCGGCGGCAGCGATTTCCAAAGACAAAGATCGTACTGGCCCCAAAACCAATCCAAAGTTGGGGGTCCAGCGCAACCTCGTCCGGCGGCGCGTAGGGGTCCTCGCAGCTACTCTTCGAGTGAGCGTCCTCGGGGGGAGGCAACTCCTCATCGGCGCGTGGGCAGACCAGCGGTGCCATGGTAGAGATTTGAGACAGAGGGAGATAAAGGGAGACAGAGGGCGAGCAAGGGGAGGATGTAGATGAGAATGCAGGCGAGACGACGTGAGCAAAGGAGTATTCACTGGCGGCTACTACCTCTTGAGCACTGCGTTGGATTTCCCCGAAGAGGAGAGGATGATGCAGTGAAGTAACGTAAGTATTTCCCTCGGTTTTTGAGAACCAAGGTATCAATCCAGTAGGAGACCACGCACAAGTCCCTCGTACCTACACAAAACGATAGCAACTCGCAACCAACGCTTAGGGGTTGTCAATCCCTTCACGGTCACTTACGAGAGTGAGATCTAATAGAGATAATATTTTTGGTATTTTTGATAGATAGATGCAAAGTAAAAATAAAGGCAAAGTAAAAACAAAGCAAGTAAATAAAGTGATATAGACTGATATGATGAGAATAGACTCGGGGGCCATAGGTTTCACTAGTGGCTTCTCTCAAGAGCATAAGTATTACGGTGGGTGAACAAATTACTGTTGAGCAATTGACAGAACTGAGCATAGTTATGAATATATCTAGGCAATGATCATGTATATAGGCATCACGTCCAAAACAAGTAGATCAAAACGATTCTGCATCTACTACTATTACTCCACTCATCGACCGCTATCCAGCATGCATCTAGAGTATTAAGTAAAAACAGAGTAACGCCGTAAGCAAGATGACATGATGTAGAGGGATAAATTCAGGCAATATGATAAAAACCCCATCTTGTTATCCTCGATGGCAACAATACAATACGTGCCTTGCAACTCTTTCTGCCACTGAGTAAGGACACCGCAAGATTGAACCCAAAGCTAAGCACTTCTCCCATTGCAAGAACTACCAATCTAGTTGGCCAAACCAAAAAGATAATTCGAAGAGACTTGCAAAGATAACTCAATCATACATAAAAGAATTCCGAGAAGAATCAAATATTTTCCATAGATAATATTGGATCATAAACCCACAATTCATCGGTCTCAACAAACACACCGCAAAAAGAAGATTACATTGAATAGATCTCCACGAGAGAGGGGGAGAACATTGTATTGAGATCCAAAAAGAGAGAAGAAGCCATCTAGCTACTAGCTATGGACCCGAAGGTCTGAAGTAAACTACTCACACTTCATCGGAGGGGCTATGGTGATGATGTAGAAGCCCTCCGTGGTGGATGCCCTCTCGCAGAGCTCCTAATAGGCCCCAACATGGGATCTCGTGGATCTGAAGGTTGCGGCGGTGGAATTAGGTTTTGGCTCCTGCTCGATCGTTCGGGATACGTGAGGTATATATAGGAGGAAGGAGTACGTCGGTGGAGCCCAGGGCCCACGAGTAGGGGCGCGCCAGAGGCGCGCCTCCACCCTCGTGACCTCCTGCACCTTGCTGAGTAGGGTCCAAGTCTCCTGGGTCACGTTCGGTTGGAAAATCACGATCACGAAGGTTTTATTCCGTTTGGACTCCGTTTGATATTATATTTCTTCGAAATACTGAAAAAGGCAAAAAACAGCAATTCTGGGCTGGGCCTCCGGTTAATAGGTTAGTCCCAAAAGTAATATAAAAGTGGAAAATAAAGCCCAATATAGTCCAAAACAGTAGATAAAGTAGCATGGAGCAATCAAAAATTATAGATACGGTGGAGATGTATCAGGCATCCCCAAGCTTAATTCCTGCTCGTCCTCGAGTAGGTAAATGATAAAAAAGAATTTTTGATGCGGAGTGATACTTTGGCATAATTTCCATGTAAATCTTCTTAATTGTGATATGAATATTCAGATTCGAAAGATTCAAGACAAAAGTTCATATTGACACAAAAATAATAATACTTCAAGAATACTAATCAAAGCAATTATGTCTTCTCAAAATAACATGGCAAAAGAAAGTTCATCCCTACAAAATCATATGGTTAGGGTATGCTTCACTTTCGTCACAAAAATATGTTCCCAACTTCTATACCCCCGATGACAAGCCAAGCAATTGTTTCATACTTAAATAATCTCAAACTTTTTCAACTTTCACGCGATACATGAGCGTGAGCCATGGATATAGCACTATGGGTGGAATAGAATATGATGATGGGGATTGTGTGGAGAAGACAAAAAAAGTTGAAGGTCTCACATCAACTAGGCGTATCAACGGGCTATGGAGATGCCCATCAATAGATATCGATGTGAGTGAGTAGGGATTGCCATGCAACGGATGCACTAGAGCTATAAATGCTTAACAAAAGAAAACTAGTGGGTGTGCATCCAACTTGCTTGCTCACGAAGACCTAGGGCATTTGAGGAAGCCCATCGTAGGAATATACAAGCCAAGTTCTATAATGAAAAATTCCCACTAGTATAAAAAAGACAACTTATGAGACTCACTACATGAGGAAAAATGTGCTACTTTGAAGCACAATATATGAGACTCACTACATGAAGAACAAAGTGCTACTTTGAAGCACAAGTGTGGAAAAAGAGATAGTAGCATTGCCCTTTTTATTTTTTTTATTTTTTATTTTTTTGGGCCTTTCTTTTTTTCTTTTTGGCCTTTCTCCTTTTTTTTATTTGGGCAATGCTCTAATAATGATGATCATCACACTTCTATTGATTACAACACAAGGATTACAACTCGAAACTTAGAACAAGATATGACTCTATATGAATGCCTCGTGGTGTACCGGATGGTGCAATGAATCAAGAGTGACATGTATGGAAAATAATGCATGGTGGCTTTGCCACAAATACGATGTCAACTACAAGATCATGCAATGGCAATATGACAAAAGTAATGCATGTCATGATGATGGTGGTGGAAGTTGCATGGCAATATATCTCGGAATGGCTATGGAAATGCCATTATAGGTAGGTATGGTGGCTGTTTTGAGGAAGATATAAGGAGGTTTATGTGTGATAGAGCGTATCGTATCACGGGGTTTGGATTCACCGGCAAAGTTGGCGCCAACTCTCAAGGTGAGAAAGGGCAATGCACGGTACCGAAGAGGCTAGCAAAGGTGGAAAGGTGGGAGTGCGTATAATCCATGGACTCAACATTAGTCAAAAGAACTCATATACTTATTGCAAAAATTTAGAAGCCATCAAAAATTCAAGTACTACGCGCATGCTCCTAGGGGGATAGATTGGTAGGAAAAGACCATCACTCGTCCCCGACCGCCACTCATAAGGATGCACAAGCCAGGTACACTTCATGTTTCAAATTTGTTACACAACTTTAACCATACGTGCATGCTACGGGACTTGCGAACTTCAACACAAGTATTTCTCAAATTCATAATCACCCAACTAGCACGACTTTGATATTATCACCTCCATATCTCAAAACAATTATCAAGCATCAAACTTATCTTAGTATTCAATTCACTCAAAAGAAAGTTTCACATATCTTGAACACCAAGTATATTAACATTAAACAAATTACCATGCTACTAAAGACTCTCAAAATAATCTCAGTGAAGCATGAGAGATCAAATAGTTTCTTTAAAACAAATCCACCACCGTGCTCTAAAATATCTAAATGAAGTACTAGAGCAAAAATTATCACGCTCAAAAGATATAAGTGAAGCACTATGAGCAAAACTATCAAGCTCAAAAGATATAAGTGAAGCACATAGAGTATTCTAACAAACTCCAATTCATGTATGGCTCTCTCAAAAGATGTGTACAGCAAGGATGATTGTGGTAGACTAACAAGTAAAGACACAAATAATACAAGACGCTCCACGCAAAACGCATATCATGTTGGTGAATAAAAATATAGCTCCAAGTAAATTACCGATGGAAGTGGACGAAAGAGGGGATGCCTTCCGGGGCATCCCCAAGCTTTGACTTTTTGGTGTCCTTGGATTATCTTGGGGGTGCCATGGGCATCCACAAGCTTAGTCTCTTGCCACTCCTTGTTCCATAATCCATCAAAAGAATTCACCCAAAACTTGAAAACTTCACAACACAAAACTCAACAGAAATCTCGTGAGCTCCGTTAGAGAAAGAAAACAAAAGACTACTTCAAGGTACTGTAATGTACTCATTCTTTATTTATATTGGTGTTAAACCTACTGTATTCCAACTTCTCTATGGTTTATAAACTAATTTACTAGCCATAGATTCATCAAAATAAGCAAACAACACACGAAAAACAGAATCTGTCAAAAACAGAACAGTCTGTAGCAATCTGTAACTAACACAAACTTATGAAACTCTAAAAATTCTATCAAAATAGGAAGTCCTGGACAATTTGTTTTTGGATCAGCAGCAAAAATAATCAACACAAAATCACGTTCCTGTGATTTATCATAACTAAATTTGTGCGTGAAAAGTTTCTGTTTTTCAGCAGAATCAAATCTACTATCATCGTAGGTTATCCTATAGGTTCTACTTGGCACAAACACTAATTAAAACATAAAACCACATACAAACAGAAGGTAGTTGGATTATTTATTCCTAAACAGAAGCAAAAACAAAAAACACAAAATAAAATTGGGTTGCCTCCCAACAAGCGCCATCGTTTAACGCCCCTAGCTAGGCATAAAAGCAAGGATAGATCTAGGTATTGCCATCTTTGATAGGCAATCCATAAGTGGCTCTCATGATAGATTCATATGGTAATTTTATTTTCTTTCTAGGGAAGCGTTCCATACCCTTCTTTAAGGGAAATTGGAATCTAATATTCCCTTCCTTCGTATCAATAATTGCACCAATCGTTCTAAGGAAAGGTCTACCAAGAATAATAGGACATGAAGGATTGCAATCTATATCAAGAACGATAAAATCTACGGGCACATAATTCCTATTTGCAACAATAATAACATCATTAATTCTTCCCATAGGATTTTTAATAGTGGAATCCGCAAGATGCAAGTTTAGAGAGCAATCATCAAAATCACAGAAATCTAGCAAATCACATAAAGTTTTGGGAATAGTAGAGACACTAGCACCCAAATCACACAAAGCATGAAACTCAAATTCTTTAATTTTAATTTTAGTAGTAGGTTCCCACTCATCATAGAGTTTTCTAGGGATAGAAACTTTCAACTCAAGTTTTTCTTCATAAGATTGCATCAAGGCATCAACAATATGTTCGGTAAAGGCCTTATTTTGACTATAAGCATGAGGAGATTCTAGCACGGATTGCAACAAGGAAATACAACCAATCAAAGAGCAATTTTCGTAATTAAATTCCTTGAGATCCAAACTAGTGGGTTTAGCAACATCACGGTTTTTATTTATTTCAATCCCACTTTCATCAATTTCATCAAGATCTAGAAACTCTGAATTCTTAGAACGCCTTCTAGGTAAAGGAAGATAATCTTCAGATTCATCAAGATTCATATTGCAAAACAAAGATTTAATGGGGGACACATCAATAACTTTTAGATCTTCATCTTGATTTTCATAGGGATTGGAAGAACACGCTTTAATAAAGGCATCTTTGGAAGCACGCATCCTAGCGGTTCTTTCCTTGCACTCATCAATGGAAATTCTCATGGCTTTGAGAGACTCATTGATATCATGCTTAGGAGGAATAGATCTAAGCTTTAAAGAATCAATTTCAAGAGAAATTATATCAACGTTCCTAGCCAAATCCTCAACTTTAAGCAATTTCTCTTCAAGCAAAGCATTAAAATTCTTTTGTGAATTCATAAACTCTTTAACACTACTCTCAAATTCAGAGGGCATCTTATTAAAATTTCCATAAGATTTATTGTAGGAATTTCCATAATTATTAGAAGGATTACTAGGATAAGGCCTAGGATTAAAATTTCCTCTATAAGCGTTGTTTCCAAAACTATTCCTACCAACAAAATTCATATCTATAGATTCATTATTATTTTCAAGCAAAGTAAATAAAGGCATATCATTGGGATCAAGAGGAGTATTTTTAGGAGCAAACATCTTCATAAGTTCATCCATCTTTTCACTCAAAACATTGATTTCTTCTATAGCATGCACTTTTTTACTAGAAGATCTTTCGGTGTGCCATTGAGAATAATTAGCCATAATATTATCAAGCAATTTGGTAGCATCCCCTAACGTAATTTCCATAAAAGTGCCTCCCGCAGCCGAATCTAAAAGATTTCTAGAAGCAAAATTCAATCCGGCATAAAAAATTTGTATGATCATCCATAAATCAAACCATGAGTAATGCAATTGTGAAGCATTAATTTCATTCTTTCCCAAGATTGGGCAACATGCTCATGATCAAGTTGTTTAAAATTCATGATGTCGTTCCTAAGAGTGATAATCTTAGCGGGAGGAAAATACTTAGAGATAAAAGCATCTTTCCACTTGTTCCAAGAATCAATACTATTTTTAGGCAAAGACGAAAATCAAACTTTAGCGCGATCTCTAAGTGAAAACGGAAATAACTTCAATTTGACAATATTGTTATCCGTATCTTTCTTCTTTTGCATATCACACAAATCAACAAAATTGTTTAGATGAGTAGCGGCATCTTCACTAGGAAGGCCGGCGAATTGATCTTTCATAACAACATTCAACAAAGCGGTATTGATTTCACAAGACTCATCATTATTAAGAGGAGCAACTGGAGTACTAAGGAAATCATTATTATTGGTATTCGAGAAATCACACAATTTGGTATTATCTTGTGCCATGGCAACAAGTAATCCAACACACAAGCAAACAGAAAGGCGACAGGAAAAAGGCAAATGGGAAAGAGAGGAGGAGAATGGGAAAGAGAGGGCAAATAAAACGGCAAGGGTGAAGTGGGGGAGAGGAAAACGAGAGGCAAATGGCAAATAGTGTAATGCGAGAGATAGGGATTGCGATGGGTACTTGGTATGGTTGACTTGCTTGCGTGAGTCTCCCCGGCAACGGCGCCAGAAATTCTTCTTGCTACCTCTTGAGCACTGCGTTGGATTTCCCCGAAGAGGAGAGGATGATGCGAGAAAGTAGCGTAAGTATTTCCCTCGCTTTTGAGAACCAAGGTATCAATCCTCAGAGGAGACCACGCACAAGTCACTCGTACCTACACAAAACGATAGCAACTCGCAACCAACGCTTAGGGGTTGTCAATCCCTTCACGGTCACTTACGAGAGTGAGATCTGATAGAGATAATATTTTAGGTATTTTTGATAGATATATGCAAAGTAAAAATAAAGGCAAAGTAAAAACAAAGCAAGTAAATAAAGTGATATAGATTGATATGATGAGAATAGACCCGGGGGGCCATAGGTTTCACTAGTGGCTTCTCTCAAGAGCATAAGTATTCTACGGTGGGTGAACAAATTATTGTTGAGCAATTGATGAATTGAGCATAGTTATGAGTATATCTAGGCAATGATCATGTATATAGGCATCACGTCCAAAACAAGTAGATCGAAACGATTCGCATCTACTACTATTACTCCACTCATCGACCGCTATCCAAAGATGCATCTAGAGTATTAAGTAAAAACAGAGTAACGTCGTAAGCAAGATGACATGATGTAGAGGGATAAATTCATGCAATATGATAAAAACCCCATCTTGTTATCCTCGATGGCAACAATACAATATGTGTCTTTGCAACTCTTTCTGTCACTGAGTAAGGACACCGCAAGATTGAACCCAAAACTAAGCACTTCTCCCATTGCAAGAACTACCAATCTAGTTGGCCTAACCAAAAAGATAATTCGAAGAGACTTGCAAAGATAACTCAATCATACATAAAAGAATTCAGAGAAGAATCAAATATTTTCCATAGATAATACTGGATCATAAACTCACAATTCATCGGTCTCAACAAACACACCGCAAAAAGAAGATTACATCGAATAGATCTCCACGAGAGAGGGGAAGAACATTGTATTGAGATCCAAAAGAGAGAAGAAGCCATCTAGCTACTAGCTATGGACCCAAGGTCTGAAGTAAACTACTCACACTTCATCGGAGGGGCTATGGTGATGATGTAGAAGCCCTCCATGGTGGATGCCCCCCGTGAGCTCAAACAGCCCCAAGATGGGATCTCGTGGATCTGAAGGTTGCGGCGGTGGAATTAGGTTTTGGCTCCTGCTCGATCGCTCGGGATCGTGAGGTACATATAGGAGGAAGGAGTACGTCGGTGGAGCTCAGAGGCCCACGAGGAGGGGCGCGCCAGGCGCGCCCTCCCTCGTGACCTCCTCCTGCACTACTTGGAGTAGGGTCCAAGTCTCTGGGTCATGTTCGGTTGGAAAATCACGATCCCGAAGGTTTCATTCCGTTTGGACTTCGTTTGATATTCTATTTCTTCGAAATACTGAAAAAGGCAAAAAACAGCAATTCTGGGTTGGGCCTCCGGTTAATAGGTTAGTCCCAAAAGTAATATAAAAGTGGAAAATAAAGCTCAATATAGTCCAAAGCAGTAGATAAAGTATCATGGAGCAATCAAAAATTATAGATACGTTGGAGACGTTTCAGCGGCCGGAATCTAGATCGACGGGAACAGTACACACGCCGGTCGCCGGAATTTACGAGTACTGTAGTTTGAATTACACATGATTCCCACAGGAAAATCCATGTGTGAACATAATAGCTGACGGTTCCCAATGCAGAACCGTGTTTGATTAAGAACGCCCGCCACTCACCTTCCAAACCCGGAGGCACGAAATAGAGTGCCAATCATGTGGGGGCCGGTTGTCTTGCCAGATTTTACATTTTCTTTTCTGAACACCAGATATTTACATCGTCTGATGGTTTTTTAACTCGCACACAAGTATACAAATATGATTTTTCAAACAGTTATGGTTAGCCATTGCATGTAGATGTAGTTCAAATTTGAATTACGGTCATTGAATGGCTAGAAAATCACTTAAATGTCTTCAAAAGGTCAAATGACCCCTGAAATTTCCAAATTTCACAAGACAGTTGTATTAGTGCACGTTACACGTAGAAACAAATTGAAGGCCGTAAGAGGAAGCTATCTCGTGTTCGTCATCAAACATGCATTGTTCCCTCTCGGAACCACGAGCCTTCTAGTGAGCTACTCCAATTTGTGAGGGGTGTGTGTCCAAACTTTCGTCAAACAGACCAATTTTTTTACCACACCATCTTGGTGGCATGACATTACGTCAAGCAAGGTTTCATGTTTTTCTGATCATTTTTAAATTTTCTGGAATTAAAATGCCATGGCACTCCATGCATGTGTCCATGCCGTGAGACCAATATGTTTGAAAACTCCTTTTAATTTACTACACATGGAATTAACTCGCACACAAGTACACAAATATGATTTTTCAAACCGTTATGGTTAGCCGTTGCATGTAGATGTAGTTCAAATTTGAATTAGGCCATTAAATGGCTACAAAATCACTTAAATGTCTTCAAAAGGTCAAATGACCCCTGAAATTTTCCAAATTTTCACATGATTGTTGTATTAGTGCACGTTACACGTACAAAAAGATTTAAGGCCGTAGTTTATTTGTTCTGTGTATTTCTGTATGTTCAGGGGGTTCTTATGTTCCAGTCAATGCCCACTTCCATGTCTCTATCTGCTCTGTGTCTATTTTCGGTAGTATCTATTTCTGTATTCATTTCTGGGGTTTCTATACTCGTTTCCACTTCTGCAAAATAATATGAAAAAAAATATGGTGACACCCAGTTTCGTCTCTGCTCCATTTTTATCCCTACTGGGATGTGCAATGATCAAGAGTGACATGTATAAAAAATATGAACGATGGCCTTGCCACAAATACTATGCCAACTACATGATCATGCAAAGCAATATGACAATAATGGTATGTATTATAATAAATGAAAAGATGGAAGTTGCATGGCAATATATGTCGGATTGGCTACGGTAATGCCATAATAGGTAGGTATTGTGGTTGTTTTAAGGAAGGGTATATGGTGGGTTTAATGCACCAGCGAAAGTTGTGCGGTACTAGAGAGGCTAGCAATGATGGAAGGGTGAGAGTGTGTATAATCCATGGACTCAACATTAGTCATAAAGAACTCACATACTTATTGCAAAAAAGTATTAGTTATCGAAACAAAGTACTACACGCATGCTCCTAGGGGGATAGATTGGTAGGAAAAGACCATCGCTCGTCCCCGACCGCCACTCTTAAGGAAGACAATCAAAAAATAAATCATGCTCCGACTTCATCACATAACGGTTCACAATACGTACATGCTACAGGAATCACAAACTTTAACACAAGTATTTCTACCAATCCACAATTACTCAATAGCATGACTCTAATATCACCATCTTTATATCTCAAAACAAATACAACGAATCAAACTTCTCATATATTCAATGCTCTTTATATGAAAGTTTTTATTATATCCCTCTTGGATGCCCATCATATTAGGACTAAATTCATAACCTAAGAAAATTACCATGTTGTTTAAAACTCTCAAAATAATATAAGTGAAGCATGAGAGTTCATCAATTTCTATAAAATAAAGCCACCATCGTGCTCTAAAAAGATATAAGTGAAGCACTAGAGCAAACTGCCTAGCTCAAAAGATATAAGTGAAGCACATAGAGTATTCTAATAAATTCAGGATTAATGTGTGTCCCTCTCAAAAGGTGTCTACATAAAGGATGACTGTGGCAAACTAAAAGGCAAATACTCATATCATACAAGATGCTCCAAGCAAAACACATATCATGTGATGAATAAAAATATAGCCTCAAGTAAATTTACCGATGGATTGAAGATGAAAGAGGGGATGCCATACGGGGCATCCCCAAGCTTAGATGCTTGGTTGTCCTTGAATATTACCTTGGGGTGCCTTGGGCATCCCCAAGCTTAGGCTCTTGCCACTCCTTATTCCATTGTCCATCAAATCTTTACCCAAAACTTGAAAACTTCACAAGACAAAACTCAACAGAAAACTCATAAGATTCATTAGTATAATAAAATAAATCACCGCTTTAGGTACTATTGTGAATTCTTCTTAATTTATGTTGGTTTTATATCTACTGTATTCCAACTTCTCCATGGTTCATACCCCCCCCCCCCGATACTATCCATAGATTCATCAAAATAAGCAAACAACACATAGAAAACAGAATATGTTAAAAATGGAATAGTTTGTAGTAATCTGGAAATTTTGTATACTTATGTAACTCCAAAAATTCTGAAAAGTTAGGACAACCAGGGAAATTTTTATATCAATCTTGTGTAAAACATTCAGATCAAAAGCCGGTTTTGTGATTTTTTTAAAAATTCTAGCAATGAGCGCAAAAGTTTATGTTTTTGAGCAAGATCAAATCAACTATCACCGTAGACCATCTCAAAGGTCTTACTTGGCTCAAACACTACTTAAAACACCAAAACACAATCACTATAGAGGTAATAATGTGTATTTATTGAAAAACTGGAGCAAAAACAAAAAACATAAAAATAAAATTGGGTTGCCTCCCAACAAGCGCTATTGTTTAACACCCCTAGCTAGGCATAAAACATAGATCTAGATATTGTCATCTTTTGTATGCAAACCATAAGTAGCCCTCATAATAGATTCATATGGCAACTTAATTTTCTTTCTTGGAAAGTGTTACATGCCCTTCTTTAACGGAAATTAAAATCTAATGTTTCCTTCTTTCATATCAATAATTGCACCAATCGTTTAAGGAAGGGCCTACCAAGAATAATAGGACATGTAGCATTGCAATCTATATCAAGCACAATAAAATCTACGGGCACATAGTTCCTATTTGCAACAATAATAACATCATTAATCCTTCCCATAGGTTTCTTAATAGTGGAATCCACTAGATGCAAATTCAAATAACAATCATCAACTTTATGGAAACCTAGCACATCACATAAAGTTTTCGAAATAGTGGAAACACTAGCACCCAAATCACACAAAGTGCACTCATAATCTTTAATTTTAATCTTAATAGTAGGTTCCCACTCATCATAAAGCTTTCTAGGGATAGAAACTTCCAACTCAAGTTTTTCTTCAAAAGATTTCATCATAGCATCAACGATATGTTTAGTAAAAGCTTCATTTTGATAATAAGCATGCGGCGAATTCAACATCGATTACAGAAAGGAAATACAATCTATCAAAGAACAATTATCATAATTAAAATGCTTGAAATCCAAAAGTGTGGGTTCATCACTACTTAAAGTTTTGACCTCTCCAATCCCACTTTTATCAATTTTTTCATTGAGATCTTTCAACTCCAAATTATTGGGACGCCTTCTAGCTAAAGTTGGCTCATATCTAGGGGGCGTTTTGGTGCCCGAGCCCAGCTGCTCTCGATATCGTGGCCTTCTGTTCCATGCTCGGGATTTGGAAAAGGAAGTCCTCGCGTGTCAGACGAGTTCCGCGGAAAATTGGCAACGAGTAAGAATACGGTACGAAACAGTGGGAGGAGGTGGGCCCTTGGCGTATGGGTGGGACGGCCGGGGCGCAGTCGTGGGCTGGTCCGTGGCCAGGACGTTAGTGTTTTTTCTGATCCATGGATCAGATGAGAGGAACAGGACGTCGAGCGAAAAGCCGAGCCGTCTGTCCATCACGGTTCGCACACGCGTGCGTCGTTCGTTCTGGAAACCCTCCACACCCGCAGTAATAGTTGAGGTGGCGGCTGCACCACGACCCTCCCCTCCAGCCGCCGCCGCACCACTCTGCAACGACCGTCTAGGGTGTTCCTTGAGGTGACGCTAGCTCGTCTACCCCTGGAATTCGGTGAGACCATGGAAGATGCGGGCATGGAGTTCCTCCTCGATGCCGTTCACAGGTAAGAGATTTTGGATCCAAAATTTTGTTTAGTACTGGTAGTAGATTCATGCCAAATGGCTGTGAAATGGCCGCCAATGTTGACACCTACTTTCATAGGTTTCCCCTGCTTGAGGAATTCGCGGACAGCCATGAGCAGCCGGATCCAGTTCCTCTTGCTTTGTTGGCGAATGGAGTAGCACGAGCGGCAGTCCAGGCAGATTCCAATGCTGGCTCCGATTGTGGTCAGCAGATCGGCGGCGACAGAAACGATGAAGCGCGTGCTGGCGTTCGCCAACGACAGGAGATGTCCCCAGGTTTGCACAGTTTACCAACAGAGTAAATCCCCAGGCCCCTGGATGGACAAAAAGTGAAAACAAAGAAATCCGTGGTAGCAATTATAATTTGAGTTGTAGTCTAATTGATCGATATCAACCCATTTGCATTGGAGATAAATTGGTAGAGAAAGCACATTAGGTAGTGATTGACCATAACCGAGGGGTTGAATAAACTGGTGGCCGGTCTGAACAGAAAACAGCTCTGCGTATCAAAACTGAATATACGTCTTTTTATTCTGACATGCGGATTAAGACTTGGTAGTGCGCCACCAGGCCGGGCTCCATGTGCATCCCAAATGAGTGCTATGGAGCAGTCGATTCGGAAATACGTGGAGGAACCAACAAATAGTGTATTAAGACCTGAACTTGGATTGAGTTTTGATTCATTGGGCGAAGTGGACGGACTTCTACAATCTATACTCATGGGAAATTGGCTTTGGTATTAGATATGGCAAGAGCGGGCTGAATGCAGAGAGAATTAAATGCATGCAAGAAATCGTCTTCGGATGTTTGATGAGGTCTGAATTCTCGTCTAGTTTTATGTTTCAGAGTTTGGGCAAGTGTTTTGACCGTGTGTTTTGTGTGGACAACATGAAGGGCAAGCCAAAAGACAGAGAATAGATCATGCAGGTTGAGTGTCCAGCTTTGATTAGGTTGCTACGTGCTACGGATAACAGTTGGTACATTATAGATCACCGTGAGAGCCACAACCACTCCATGAGGCTGACTATGGACGAAAAAGTGCACTGGCCATCCCACAAGCACATCGATGTGTACACTAATGATTTGATAAAGCAATTGAGGGAGAATAATGTGAATCTTGTTTAAGTGTACAGGATAATTGGCAGTTTTTTCAGATCAGTCGAGAAGGTGCCATTTACAAAATGGACTCTGAGGAACATTTGTGGGAAGATAAGACACGTGAGCGGGCGGAGGATGATGTGAGGAAGACCTTGGAGGTGTTTGCAGACATTGTTAATGGTGACCCTGGTTTTACTTATAAAGTTCTTGCAGAAAAGAGTAGCAAAGTAAAGAACCTCATGTGGACAAATGGGAGCAGCAGAATGCAGTACAGATTCTTTGGAAACGTCATAACTTTCGACACTACTTACAGGACAAACCTCTAGGACGTGTCATTTGGACAATTTTTTGGGGTCAACAATCATTTTCAGTGTATAATACTTGCTGGTGTCTTGATGAGGGACGAACAAGAGGAGAGTTTCGAATGGGTGTTCTTAGAATTCATGCGGATGATGGGAGGCCCTGCTCCAAGGACTATTCTGACAGGTAAGTCATAGACAGCAAAAAAAAAACAACTTTGTGTTTGTTAAAGAACTCACTTCTTGATGATGACTTTTGTTATTACAGACCAGAGCAGAGCCATGGAACTAGCCATCAAGAAGGTTTACCCAGAGACCGTGCACAGGTGGTGCAAATGGCATGCCCTAAAGAAAGCAAAAGAGACGTTAGGGCCATGTTCCACAAGGTTGTGAACCACATGTTAACCATAGATGAGTTTGAGGCGGCTTGGGGTATTCTCTTAGATAAATACAACTTGAGGAAACATACTTACATGACACAGTTATACGAGATCAGAGACAAGTGGGCGAAGCCGTACTTCAATTAGTTTTCTGCGCCAAAATGACGAGCACTCAACGCAGCAAAAGTGCGAACCGCATGCTAAAGACCTACATTCCAGCATCGAGTCCAGTGCACGTGTTCGTGAGGCAATACATGAGGCTGCAGTTTGATTGAGAATGAGAGGAAAGCTATGAGGATAAGAGGACAATGATTGTAAGTAATTAGTTACTGTATTTTTTCAGTTAAAAGACGGAAGCATTTATTTTCCTTCTATGTTGCCTAAGTGTTATGCCATTGTTCAGTAGTGCTAAATCAGGAAAAATGTTCAATTGTGTGACAGGGTTGAGCAGTGAGGAGAACTAATTTGGCGATAGAGCGGCATGCAAGTAGGATATACACGAGAGCGATGTTTGAAGAGTTCGGGCTACTACTGATTCACCAAAACAGAGAAGATGAGGAAATATCTAACGGTCCACAACAATGCAGCGAAAAGAGAAAACTGTAGCAAGGTTGAGTATGAAGTGAACAGAAATGTTGACCAATCAGAGTTTACATGCAAGTGTGGTTAGTTTGAGCGCACTGGGATGTTGTGCAGCCATGTTCTCAGGGTAAACTTCTGCAGTAGATTATGTACTGATAGTATGAAAACATGTCCCTGAACCAAGATAACTGATTGCTATTTCATTTTTTGTTTGTGCAGAACTCAGGTGATGAAAATGCTTCATGTTGAAGAGATCCCTGCTAAGCATATTCTGAAGCAAAGGACGCGAGGGACATAGTGTTTGAACATCTGGCACAGTATCAGAGGGACAACTCAGTTAACCTGTCCTTTCTGTGTAGGCACTCGAAGATTTACTTGAAAGCCATGGAGGTTGTGAGGATGGGTGATGCGAGCGCGGCATGTATGCAGGTCTGGACGCCCTGCTGCTGACTGGTGCACCTTTCGCTGAGAAGAGGGACGGCTTGGGTTTCAAGGACCGAATGGCTGGCTTAACTCCCGGTACATTGCCTGGCAATGGTGAGATGCAAGAATTGCGGTGGGGATGCCCCGAAGAAACCACGAAGTCCCGGCAGATGCAAGAATTGCGGTATGAGGGGCACCGGTGGGATGCCCCAAAGATACCACGAAGTCCCGGCAGATGCAAGAATTGCGGTATGGAGGGGCACCGGTGGGATGCCCCGAAGAAACCACAAAGGCCCGACAGATGCAAGAATTGCGGTATGGAGGGGCACTGGCGTACCACATGCACAAGGCCTCTGGGTGCTGCTGAGAAATGAAGACCGAAAATTATGTAATTTGTATTTTAACTAGTTCGGAGGATT
The DNA here is from genome assembly GCA_021437245.1 of Aegilops speltoides. NCBI lineage: Eukaryota > Viridiplantae > Streptophyta > Magnoliopsida > Poales > Poaceae > Aegilops > Aegilops speltoides. The sequence continues at coordinate 365,994,829 of CM038147.1, read as the reverse complement.
TTCTGGTGTGTTTATGAGACTGTGGCTCCACGCTTGTTCCTCAATTTCGAGAGTAGAAGTGACGACTATCCTGATATAAAAGAAAATCTAGTTCTTGTGTTATATTATGTTTCCTTAAATTTTGAAAGGAACTGCTTTCTTCAAGGTGTTGGTTGCTTTGGCACATGGGTGTAAGCATACTGGTACTTGCGAAAGTACATAGGGACTACAAACAGCAAAACAAGGCCAGTGAGCATGATGTTGGTAGCTGCAAGCAGAACAGCTACGACGCCAAGGGCCTGAGATCCTGAAGCAGCAACCATGGCGGTGGCCGGCCTGAAGATTTGATTCACAGCCCCTGCCTCAGGCTGCGGGACGGCTGGCCAGTTGGGGCAGGTGCGTTCACGGCGTAGTTGGCTTGCTGGACGTGCTGTGAAGCAGGAACACCAAGCGCCTGGCCGCCTGCTGCTAAGCACGTGTGATCTGGGCCGCACTAATCCTCTGCAGGTATGCCTTCTGGAACTCGAAGTGGCGGCACTGCCGTGACTGCAGATGAGCAGCAGGCAAAAGCAAAACCAAGGAAAAATAAGTAGATGAGCTTGTGCGCAAGATGAACTGAAACAGGGGAATGGGATTAGTCCTGGATATACTTACATCATGGCGGATGCACTTGTAGGAGCGTTGACCAGCATACTCGCTGCTCCTTGCTACATTGGTGACGATCTCACCGGTTCGCCGCACAGAGGGCATGGGATGAGAGGGAGAAGGAAGTCTTCGGGGACGGGAAGTGCGAAGGAAGAAGATGCGGACATGGTGGCTGGGTAGGTGCACGAGCGAGGCTTGGGGCGGGGAGGGGAAGCTGGGAGAAGCATTTATGGACGGAGGTTTCTGTTACCGTTTGGGCAGCTGTTGGTGTGGGACGGCTCAGGTAGGCTCAGCTATAAGGCTGAGCCGTGCGACGTACGCCTGGTCCGGACGAACAGTGCTCGTGCAGTTACAATCAATGTGTCGCCTGTCTATCCATTTCCTAAAAGAATACGATGAAGAAATACAACTAATGGCGCTCATCCCGAGGTGAGTGGGCGGTAGAGATATCGGGTTCAGCTGAGCCCGTGCTCAGAAACTGATTTTCGCATATCTAGTCCCATCTTTATAAAGATTTATATTAGCAAACAAAGATTCAATAGGAGTCACACCAATCACTTTAATACCTTCATCATTATTTTCACAAAAACTAGAAGAACACACTTTTACAAACCAATCTCGCTTAGCACGCATCCTAGCGGTTCTTTATTTATGTTCACCCATAAAAAATTTAATACCCTTCTGAGATTCATTAATATATGCTTGGGTGGCATACATCTCATCTTCAAAGAATCAATCTCAAGAGAAATCTTATCAACGTTTCTAGCCAAATTATCAATCTTAAGCAATTTTTCTTCTACCATAGCATTGAAATTCTTTTGAGAATTAATAAAATCTTTAATATTATTCTCAAGATCACAGGGTATTTTACTATAATTTCCATAAGAATTGTTGTAGGAATTACCATAACTATTAGAGGAATTACTAGGAAACGACCTAGGGTTGAAATTACCTCTATATGCATTATTATCAAAATTGTTCCTATCAACAAAATTCACATCCATAGATTCATTATTTTTATCAATCAAAGCGGACCTCCCCAGCAACGGCGCCAAAAATTCCTCATGCTACTTCTTGAGCTTGCGCTGATTTTTTTCCTTCAAGAGGAAAGGGTGATGCAGCAAAGTAGAGATAAGTATTTCCCTCGGTTAAGAACCAAGGTATCAATCCAATAGGAGGCACAAGAAAGTCTTCAATCTATGCACCTGCACAAACTAACAAACACTTGCACTCAACGCGAAAAAGGGGTTGTCAATCCCTTCACGGTCACGAACAAGAGTGAGATCTAATAGAGATAAGTATAAAAGATAAATAAAAGGGCAAACTAAAGTAAATATAAATAAAGTGCAGCAGGGTATTTTTGGGTTTTTTGGTTTATAGATCTGAAAATATATGATGGAAAATAGACCCTAGGGCCATAAGTTTCACTAGAGACTTCTCTCTTGAAGATGGCATACGGTGGGTAAACAAATTACTGTTGAGAAATTGATAGAATAGCGCAAAGTTATGACGATATCTATGGCAATGATCATGACTATAGGCATCACGTCCGTGACAAGTAGACCGACTCCAGCATGCATCTACTACTATTACTCCACAAATCGATAAATTCCTGCATGCATTTAGAGTATTAAGTTCATAAGAACAAAGCAACGCTTTAAGTAAGATGGCATGATGTTGAGGGATAAACTCAAGCAATATGATATAAACCCCATCTTTTTATCCTTGATGGCAATAATACAATACATGCCTCGCTATCCCTTCTGTCACTGGGTCAGGACACCGCAAGATTGAACCCAAAACTAAGCATCTCTCCCATTGCAAGAAAAATCAATCTAGTTGGCCAAACCAAACTGATAGTTAGAAGAGAAATACAAAGATATCTTAATCATACATAAAAGAGTTCATAAAAGAGTCAAATAATATTCGTAGATAATCTGATCATAAATCCATAATTCATCAGATCTCAACAAATACACCGCAAAAAATATTACATCGAATAGATCTCCAAGAACACCGAGGAGAACATTGTATTGAAGATCAAAGAGAGAGAAGAAGCCATTTCGATATTAGTTATGGATCCGTAGGTCTGCAGTAAACTACTCACACTTCAACGAAAGGGCAGCATGGTTGATGTAGCGGCCCTCCATGATCGAATCCCCCCTCCGGCAGAGTGCCAAAAAAGGCCCCAAGATGGGATCTAATGGGAATAGAGGCTTGCTGCGGCGGAAAAGTATTTTGGTGGATGCTTGTGATGCTGGGGGGATATTGGGGAAGTTATAGAGGTGGAACTAGGGTTAGAAGACCTCCAAAGGGCCCACAAGCCCTCAGGCTCCCCCTAGGGCGCGCCCTAGAGGCTTGTGGCCTCCTCGGGAACCTTCTGGCCCTTTCTCCAAGTTACGTAGGTGTCTTCTGGTTCAAGAAAAATCATCGCAAAAGTTTTATTCCGTTTGATATTCCATTTCTGTAAAAGTCAAAAAAAAAGGAAAAAGCAGAAACTGGCACTGGACTCTAGGTTAATAGGTTAGTCCCAAAAATAATATAAAATAGCATATTAATGCATATAAAACATCCAAGACAGATAATATAATAATATGGAACAATAAAAAATTATAGATACGTTGGAGACGTATCAATCATTAACGTACTCTCGGTGTGGCAGTCCGCGCCAGGCTAGGCGATCGGACGTCCAGCAGCGGTTCTTGAAGGCCAGCCAGGCGAAGAAACGGCATTGCAAGGGTGCCCGTGACTTCCAGGTGAATGCCGTTGTCGGGGAGACCACGAGCCCCATGAATCTGGCCGCATACACTGATCTAGCCGAGTACTGGCCGTTCTTTTCCCATGACCATTTCACCACGTCCTCGATGCAGTCTGTTAGTTGGAAGCCAGTGACCTGCGACCACAACCGCAAAAATTCCCGAAGAGCTTGGAGTGTTAAGTTGGGGCCGATGTCACCTGCCCAGCTATCGTTTTGCAGCGCATCTGAAACCAACTTCGACCTCTTGATCCGATCCGGTATCGATTTGTGCACCGTCGGTGCAAGCTCCTGAATTCTCAATCCATTGATCCACCTATCCTCCCAGAAAAGGGTAGTTCTGCCATTGCCCACCATAGTGCAAGCAGCTACTCGTACCAACTCTAAAGCCTCCGCCGGCACAGGGATGTGGAACTCGGACCACGGCCTGTTTTTGTCCGCTTTCTGCAAACCAAGCACATCTTGCTCGCAATGCCTTATTGAGCCAGTGTAAGTTTGGAATTCCCAATCCACCCGCCCATTTAGGTCTGCACACCGTGTCCCAAGCCACGGTGCAGCTGCCACCTCTTGCATCCTTCTTCCCGCGCCATAAGAAGCCTCGACAGATCTGGGCAAGGGCAGCTAGTGTCTTTGCTGGTAGATTGAGGTCCAGCATGGAGTGAACTGGAATCGCATAGAGTACTGTCTGAATGAGCAGTAGACGGCCACTTTTTGGTAATGTAACAACCTTCCAGTGAGGCAAGCAGTCACCTACGCGATCCACCAGTGGTTGTAACTGTGTTGCACTCTGCTTCCTTAGTGTTAATGGCAATCCCAGGTATTTGCATGGAAAAGGTACAGTGGGACATCCCAGCATAGAGGACGCCAGCTCCATCTCATCATGTGAACACCGAATGGGTAGCACTGCGCTCTTGGCCATGTTTACGATCAAGCCGGACGCTTGCCAAAGAGGTGTGCATGATCGCTCTATAGGTGACCGTCTCAAGGCCGTTTGGCTTGACGAAAACCACCACATCATCATTAAACATAGAGATACATTGTTGTAGACCTAAGCGAGCAAGTGGGGCCAGGAGGCCCTCCGTCGTAGCATACTGAAAGAGGGCACGAAGGGGCTCCATGCAGAGGATGAAGAGCATCGGCGAAAGCGGATCCCCTTGTCTAAACCCTTGACACGCCAAGATCAGTTTACCAGGAAGCCCTTTGATCATGATTTGCATGGAAGAGATGGCTAGGAATCCACAAACCCAAGTCATCCACTTGTCTCCCAAGCCCAACCTTTGCAAAAAAAAAAAAACAAGAAGGAGGAGAGGCAAATGTTGGTGAAACCTTTCCCTGGTGGAAAGCAAAGCTAGAGAGCGAATGTCTGCTTTGACGGTCTAACCTAACGTGCCCGTTTGTTGGGAATTTTCCTGAAAAATCATGGTTGTCAGTGTCAGTTGAGGATTCCCTGGCTGGCACAGGCAGGTCAACGGCCGGGACTGTCACCATCTCTACTAGTGCAATTCCGTCACTGCTGCACGATCATGCGTAGACTTTTATAGCTCGGAGGATGTCCATGTCTATCGGTTCATCGTCTTTTCTGTGCGTGTGGAAAAACCAGCACAAGCTTCTTTAATCTGGCCACACGGGTCACATGCTCACAGCAGCAACCCCTCCTGTACGGGCAAAAAATAGGCAATTCCTCCAATTGAATATTCTTTCTTCTGCAGAAACAGCTGCCCCGGATCAAATTGTGACCGGTTGTTGGGGTTGCGAACTTCGTGTCCACTGCCATTTGTTGGCGTTGGAAATTAGTGACAAAAAGGGCGTATTGAAGCTTGACTATGGGTGACTATGGGGACTTGCGGAGCTTATCAGATGAAAGAAACTTGTGTATGGGAAACCGCTGCTTTCACGTTTACTTATCGTCCCAGGGCAACAAATATCCTCTTTCCAATAAGATCACGACGCCCTTCCCTCAGCAATCGAACTTGACCGTAGACGTACTCGTTTTTCGCCCTCGGTGCGCGATGTGAGTACGCTACCTGTGGATGTGGTCGGCCTGCAGGTACGCTCGAAATGGGAAGAGCGTTTGTGCAAGTGAACTTGTTTTCATTTTCAGTGCGTTTGACACGTGAAGGATCGTATCATGGGTCAAATCTTCGACTCGTCATCGCCATGGACCAGGAGGAATAGTAGTAGTAGCTATCAAGAACGAAGCGTGGGCCTGATTACGTATGCCACTTGCATGGGGACACATGACTCGTTGACCAGGCGCAATGCTACGCACTGCTGCTGCACTCTGTGTACTCCTGGCAGCCCGGGATTTGAGGTCTGTAATCTTGGATTACGCCAACGTTGAATATATATAAGCGTATAATAAGCAGAGCAGTTCCAGTCTGCTAGCTTTGCTTGCCCTCGCTGGGTTGGGTTGCTGTCATCGGTCTCAAGACGTTCGTGCGAAACTCGGCGTGATAGTGCTGTCACGGAGGCTCTATATTCTCGTACGCGGTGATCAGTTCACGTTTCTTGACCTCCAATAGTTTAGTTTAATACTCCTCCAATAGTTCAATACTTTAAAAGAAAATTGACTTTCTCTTCTTTTCTTTTTCTTTTTCGTGGTCGTTTAGGGCCCGATTCATTAAAAAAAATACTCCCTCCTTTCCGGTTTATAGGGCTCAATTCAAAAATCTCACCCTTTCAAAAAAAAAATTCAAAAATCTCACTAACCAAGGTAGATGGTGAGTGGTGGAATACTTTTTGTAGTTTGTAAAAGCAACCAATTAATGCTTTGGTTTTTCTAAAAAATTATGTTTACCAATGCATTAATTGCAATGCATTCATGCATAAAGTACATGCATCGGTCAATTTTCTCTTAATACTTGCATGCAATGAATGCACCTTGAAATTTGAGCTAGTGATGGGGAACAACTAAATTGAGCCTTATAAAATGGAAAAACTAAAATTGATAAGCCCTATAAACCGGAAAGGAGGGAGTAGAAGAGAGTTGCTCGGTTAATTAACGGAAACCCGGGCGAAACCAGTTACAACACACCCTCAACAGGGCACCATCAACACACGCCTACCCCGGGGCCACGCACCGAACGAGTCGCCGGCTCTGTAACCCGAGCAACCCGTAGCCGACACTCTACAACCAAAACCGAAGCCGCCGCTCCGGTATCAACGTCGACCCCGAGGCCGCGCACCATGTGAGTCGCCTGCTCCGCCGGCCGAGCAACCGTAGCCAACACCCTACAACCATCTCCGGAGCCATCGCTTCGACATACAAATGAAAACCACACACGCCTACCCCGAGGCCACACACCACGCGAGACGCCAGCTTCATCGCACGAGCAACCAGAGCCGACACCCAACAATCGTATCCGGAGCCGCCGCTTCGACATCCACGCCGACCCGAGGCCGCGCATCAGGCTGCCCAACGACACCGCCACCCAAGTGACCAATGTCGGCACCCCTCCACAACGACGAGGTCCAGAGCCGCCACTCCGACTTCCACGCCGACCCGGAGGCCACGCACCACCTGATCTGATGACTCTCAAGCCAAGACCACTCCAAAACGATGCCTCCAAGAAGGACCGCGACACAAACATGCCGCCATCGTCCGCTCAAGGAACATGGAACAAGGGTTTCCCCCGAAGTGCGAGAGAGAAAGGCGTAGGACCTCGGACGACGACGCCTCCAAAAAGGTGTGCGACACCTACAGGCGTCACCGCCGTCGGCTTCAGCCAAGGCTAGAGCAAGGCTTATGCCCCCTCGAGCAGCCATAAGAAGCCCTTCCCTCGAACCGGCGCACGAGAACCACCGCCCACCTGAACCACCACCTACCGACAAAGCACGGAGCCGCCGTTTAGAACAGTCGTGCCGACGCCAGCTGCACCACGCAATGCCACCGACCTGGCCATCCCAACACCATCGCGGAAGCCATATCCGGGCATGTCTGAACAGATCTAACCTGGCCTCTTCTTCTTTTTTGTGTGTTCCAGAAATTGCTTTGTCGAAGCCGGGAATTCTACCGGTCCTTTTTTTGCGGAATGGGAATTCTACCAATCTAGCTTTGTTTAATAAGAGGACAAATAAATGAACATCTACTAGGACACTTCAAAACATGAAATGAAGTCGAAAAAACCGATTTAGTGCACAAGAAAGTAAATGATTTTTTGAACGACAAACAACCCCCCTATCTCTCCCTCTCTGAACCTAGTACTAAAAATAAACTAGATGACATCCCACGTGTTAATGTAAGGATTGTTTCTAAAAATGCATAAATATGTGTTAAAAACAATTAAAACTAATGTAAAAGCAAGTACAAGGGTGTTGTCGGTTTACATTTTGAAACAATAAACATACGAAGAAAATGTGACACAATGTGATGTATAAAAAGAGAAAACTTTTGGATTAAACTTAGCGGAATGTAATTTTTAACAAATAAATGTGAAGCATGAATTACAAAGATTTGCTCCAAGAGTCAAACACATATATCACCCATGACCATAAAAAGATAGTGCAAAAAATTAGATTATGACTAATATGCCTTACTTGATGAGATGTCATGGTTTGCATGCATAGATTAATGGAGAAAAAATGTGACATATAACCACATGCATGACTTGATGATGTGACATGGACATTTGGAGAAAAATTGTTTAATGGGCTGCAACCATTTAGGAACAAGGGATTGAGGTATTTATGCAGGTTCTTTCTAGACTAGAATTAGAATCTAAACTTTTTTTAAACAAGGCAAAAACTTGTGTTGTAGGGTGGAACCCTCTGAGGAGATCTTTCATGAATTGGAGGAGAAATCCCCAAGAACACGAAGAACAGGAAGAACACAAGAGAGGGGAAACACTCAAATTGACTAGATCCAATCACACATATGCTAGATCCAAGAACACACAAGTGGTCACAATGATCCAAGAGCAACAAAGGAAAGATACAAGGTAACTAGTTCATCCCAATCCTATGAGGAGAGAGGTCTTGATGATCCTATGATGGGGATCCTTCCCAAGAAGGGGGCTTGAATCCACTAGGGATCTTCTCCATAGGAGGTCATGATCTCCATGAGGAGGAAGATGAGCAAAGCTCTTTCTTTATCTACCAAATACTTTGTTATCCCTCTAAATGAGCTAGGTGGGGGTACTTATAGTCTAGGGGCGAAACATGAGGGAGAGAGGGGTACAATGGTCAAAGACCAGAAAATGCACGCAGGCATACGGAGGGGTCCGGGCACCCGGGGCAAGATCGGTCGGGCACCCGGACCGGTCAGAGCCTCTGCCCGAGAGGGGGCTGGGTACCCGGTGGTTGGCAGCCCGGGCACCCGGGGGGGCTGTTGGGGCAGCCCAGGAGTAAGGCCGGGCACCCGGAGGCAAGGGCCAGCGCCCATGGGTGGCGGGCACCCGGGCATTGGCCGGGCACCGGGCGGCGGGCAGCGCCTGTGTGAGGCGGGCGGGCACCGGGCGGCCAGACCTAGCACAGCCGGCGGCCGGGCACCCGGGGTGTCCAGTGGCTCCACTCCTTCATGCCCATCTTCCTTCTCCTTCCACCGTGTGTCTCCGGGTGAACTTGGTGTTTCCCTCCTTGCTTCCTCGTGACGATCTCCCAAGTACCTAAGAATGCATAACGTATCCGTTTGAGGTAGGACCCGATTCACAAGTGAATTCGAATGAAACTCGAAGAGGAAAGATATAACCTTGATTTCGATGGCACGTGTGTGTGCTCTTGTCATTGGTTGTCTTCGTGCTTGCGGTGGTGGTGTGACGTCCATGGTGATGGTCGAGGGATGTTCCGCATCATCTCCCCCCACCTTGGGAGAGATCCGTCCACGGATCATGATCTTCATCACCATGGGAAAGAGAGGGTGTTGCCTTGTAGAAGTGCACAACCACCAAGTACTCACCGTCTTCAAGCCCGAAATGGGCACTCTCCAATGTCGCACCGTCTCGTGATTCCTTCAAAAGGAACAAGTACAATAGACACTTGGAAAAACAAATGTGGTTAGCGTGAGTGCAAAACCAAGCATTCAAGAGGTGATTCACACAACAAGTGTCATCATCAGGTGTAGCATATGGTGTGACAAGGGATTGTGACATGTCATGTAAGCGCATAAATTGAGCAAAATTAAGGACATCATGGAAACGAGCATGTAAATGGGAGGTAGCGATGCAAATATGTGTGTCAAGAGAATAAGCATCTACCTCAAGATCATAGTAAACATGCATAAAGTGCTCGACAAATGGTCGATGGTAAGCATAAGAATCATTCACAACACCAAAGAAGATGATATGTCTAAACACATGGGTCAAGTGCAAGACAATCTAAGCATAATGTGCATATGGTGTAGTGAAGAAAGTGTGGCGCTCAACACAAATGATATAGCAATTGTTCATCATGTGTGAGGCAATCAAATCAATCATGTGACAAGCAATGGGACATGGCATATGTGAAGTAATGACATTGTTGCAACCAAACATATGATAGGAGCAAGTAATCCAAGAATTGGATGCAACATGAGCAAGCATAGAAATCAAGCCGTGCAAACTAGTGGAGCGAAGATGCAACACACTAGAGGAAATCATGGCAATCATGGCATGTGAGCAAATGATAGATATAGGAAATGCACATGGCATATCACGAGCACGAACACAAGTAATATCAAAGCATGATCATAACCATTGGGCACAAAGTAAACATGGCAAGAACAAGAAATATCTCCACCAAGCTTGCAAATACACATACAAGTAGTAGAATCAATTATCATGTGTAATGCAAAGCATGGGTCACCAATGCATGTCAAAGGCATAGGAATGAGCATATTATGCAAATTGGACATGGAAAGATGGAAATATAATATGTAATGGACAATAACCCATAGCCAAGTGAGGGCCATGCAGAAGAAATGTGTGACGTCTTTGCGCGAAGAGAGCGGTGGGAAAGACACTCCAAGGGATCCCAAGTCATCGTTGCTCTCTAGAGCTCGTTTTGTCAACTCGTGAGATTGCGAGGTTGACAAGTATTCATGGGCACCTACACAAAAGAGACACAAACCAAAGAAAGTGTGTGTGTGTGGTAAATGTACACATCATCCATCATGATGTGTATGTGCATGTGAGTGTTAGCACAAGATAAGCATCGCTCAAATAAATTTGAGGCATGATAGAGAAATATGTCATCCATCATGCAATGATAGTTATTGTGTTCAACATGATTGGGACGCAAATTATAGCAAGTGTATGGCACAACAATATCATTTTCATTCATGGGGAGCATATGGTGCGCACAATCAAGGGAATTATGCAAAGAATGGGATGTAGCAAAATCTCCTAATGGGTATGAGGAAACTATGGGGGTCTCCTCATGAGCAATAGCGGAAGCATAATATGGAGAATATTGACAACATGGCAAACAATGCATTTCCGAAGCTAGATGGTCATGGCATGGCGTATGAGATAAATGATGCAAAGGGAGCATGTCAATATCATCACAAGAAAAACAAATGCCAATAACCATGGGCTTGTCATCTATGCCATATGTGCAAATTGGGTTTATTTTACTGGCATATGCATAGTCACTATGAAGAGATTGTAAATATGACATATTGTTGATCGCATGCACAGCATATGACAAGTCAAGCGGATTATCAACCATGATGTGACCTAGAGAATTGTCACAAGAAATCCTATGTAACATGGCATCACAACTAATAGACTCCACATGAGAATCATCATACTCGTCATAAATGGGGAAATCATCGCATGGGGAAATCACACTATCATGAAGCATGGAAATAGGTGGATCAACATCATGCAAGCAATCAATGTCAAGAATGTCCACTAGTGGGACTAGAGCATCACCTTCACATATGTTACCTTGTTCATTCCACTCAAGTGGTGTAGGTGAGGTGGCAAAGACCAAATGGTGGTCATCATCTTCATCTTGATGGAACCATGTGGGGGTGCATCATATTCCACCATGGCCATCATCTTGTCTAAAGGAAGGACAAAGTCGTCGAGGATCGGCGCGTCATCATAAATGGGACCTAGCACCAAAGGAGAAGACACACTAGAGGTAGAGGTTAAGTCGTTAGAAATCATAGTGGCCTCACATGCCCTATCAACTACCTCACTCTCTCTATGTGGTGGTGGCTCACTCGCTCCCTCAAGGTAGGTGCACTCAATGTCACATATGGTGGAGTCACTCAAATTACTCAAGTGGTGGTGGTGGTGGCTCTCCTCACATGGGAATTGTGGCAACTCATCATATACGAGGCTAGTGGTGAAGTCACTCTCACTCTCAATATGGTGACACAAGTCACTCAAGTCATCATACGTCGCCATGGTCGAAGGGAAAATCCCATGCTCAACCATCTTGTCGTCGTCGCCGTGGATGAAGGCCGAAGATGTCACATCATCGCTCTCCTCCATGACCGAAGGGAAAATCCCATGCTCGATCACCTCATCACCGTTGCCATGGATGGCCTTGAGAATACTTGGCGAAGATGCCGAAGTGGTGGTAGGAGTCGTAGCTCCGTGTTGTTGGTACTCGTCTCGCGGTCTTCTCTTGTGCTCATGACGTTTGTCTGTAGCTTGATGTAGAGCTTGTTGGGACTTGTAGGTGTACGCATCGCGAGCATCTTCACCTTGATGGCGTTGTAGTGCTTGAGCTCGATGACGTGTTGAAGATTGGCCACTTGAGCGTCGCCGCCTTGAAGATGACGAAGGGGAAGAAGACTTGTAGTTGGCCATCATGTCTCATACTTGATCCATTTGTTCGGCCAACTTGGTGTCGATGTAGTCCCTTTTCCTTGCTTCGTTTTAGCGAATGTCGATGGCGAGTCGCTCAATGCCTTGCATTGCCCGTTGTAGTCCGAAGGTGGACGTTTTAGTGATGTCGATGTTCGCATTGTCGTTGTCGTGGAAGACCGGAGATGAAATGGCTTGCCTATCCATCACAAGACTCGAGCAAATGTGAGTGGAAGAAAGGAAAGAACTAGACCAATGTACCTTATCCAATGTTGAAGATGGATCAATGATCACTCAATAATGTAACAAGGAAATAGCACAATTGGTACTGGATCTTGCCAATTCTCACACCTACACAAGTAAGGCTTATGGTGGAGCTCGGTGAGGTTAGTGGCACAAAAATTTGATGCAAAATGTTAGCAAGAGTTAATAATGTTGGAAAAGATTCACAAATTCGCAAGTGAAACAAGTAGACCAATAGCAATATGTGGCACACGGAAACACACACACGGATAGATAAATGGGGTCGTGCAGCCAATGAATGAGCATAAAATGTGGAATCCACGGAAAACGCTCGTGTTGCACAACTCAAGAGAGACGCTAGCATGATTGCTCAATAGGCAGATACGACACTTGTGCACAACCTATAAGATGCAAATGTATGAGCTTTCTATCCCAAGTATGCTATGTGTATGATGTTCCCAGTGTTCTTCTCAAGATGATCCAAGATGATCGGATATGACAATCTTATGTGCAATGTGGTATGATGCTATGGCTCTTGCTCACAAGCTCTTTGCTCTCTTTTTGCTTAAAAGTTTATTCTCTTTTTTTTATATGGACACTTATGCGAAATGCACAAACCAAGATAGCAATTGTGTATATGTGGGGACAATCTTGTGACACAAGGGATGATATGATGATACCAATATGATATGGCATGTATGCAATGGAAGGTATGGATCACTAATGTGCACAAGTAACGTTGTCGGCAATACTCAATGGCTAGTCTCGATAGGCAAGTGACGCAAAATGGGCTAAGGAGTTAACAATGTAAAGGCAAGAATGTACAATGATGGGATACCACGATACCAAGATGATATAGAGGTTACCGTTCTTGCTTACGGTTAGGGTGTCAAATTGGTGAAGTGGTCGATGTCGAATCCTTGTCGAAGGTGAGCGACGGTGTTGTCAATGTCGAACCGTTCCTAGTTAGCTGAAACACCCTAGGAAACGGAAAAACCGCAAACTCAAAATCTCAAAGGAAAAAATGTCAAATGGTGGTAGCGGAATGCGTTGGTGGTCCCGGAGTTAACAATGCGGAAGTGGAGGTTGTGGTTGATGACGAAGCAACCATCCCTAAGTATCCGAAACACATTAGGAGACTCAAGTCACCACTCAAGCAACCACAAATGCTAAATGGAGCAAAATGGGTTAAGTTGCGGAAAGCGATGGTGGTATGGTGGATGGCCTATGCAAAGATGCCAAAATGCCAAAATTTTGATAGAGTCAAATGGTGTTGGAACCTATCTAGATGGATGGGGGATGTCAATAGCTACTCAACAAGCTAAAGAACGTCAAAATCGGACTCCAGGAGTGAAAGTTATGACCAAAATGGTGAATGTTGGTGGGCTGATTCGGGGGGTGCAGGCACCCAGGCGTGAGAGGTGCAGGTGCCCAGGGTGGTCAGGGGAGTTGGGCGGAGGAGATGGCCCGGGGGTAAGGGGTGCGGGCACCCGGGGTGGTCAGCGGGGTTGCACGGGGGGTCCGGGTGCCCAGGGTTTGCGGATTTGGGCGGAAAATCATGGAGAAAAGGAATAAATTGGTGGATTTCGTGAAGGGAAAGGTGGAGATAGATGGGGGGAAGGCTAAATCCACTTGAAACCAAGCAAATCCATGGATCAAATCCAACAAAATCTCATCAAACCAACAAATCACAAAAAAAATTGGGGCTATTTTTGGTGGGGAATTTTTTGAAATTGGGGAAGAACACAACAAAATTAGGCTAGAGAACAAGAAGGGGGGCTCCAATTTTGTGAGAAACCATGGCTCATGATACCAAGATGTTGTAGGGTGGAGCCCTATGTGGAGATCTTTCACAAATTGGAGGGGAAATCCCCAAGAACACGAAGAACACAAGAGAGGAGAAACACTCAAATTGACTAGATCCAATCACACATATGCTAGATTCAAGAACACACAATAGGTCACAATGATCCAAGAGCAACAAAGGAAAGATACAAGGTAACTAGTTCATCCCAATCCTATGAGGAGAGAGGTCTTGATGATCCTATGATGGGGATCCTTCCCAAGAAGGGGGCTTGAATCCACTAGGGGATCTTCTCCATAGGAGGTCATGATCTCCATGAGGAGAAAGATGAGCAAAGCTCTTTCTTTGTCTACCAAATACTTTGCTATCCCTCTAAATGAGCTAGGTGGGGGTACTTATAGTTTAGGGGCGAAACATAAGGAAGAGAGGGGTACAATGGTCAAAGACCACAAAATGCACGCAGGCATACGGAGGGTCCGGCACTGGGCAATCGATCGGCCTGCACCGAACCGATCAGGCCTCTGCCGAGAGGGGCCGGCACCTGGGTTGGCAGCCAGGCACCCGGGGCTGTTGGGGCAGCCAGAGCAAGGCCGGGCACCAGGGTCGCGCCCGGCACCCGGAGGCAAGGGCAGCGCCAGTGGGTGGCGGGCACCGGCGGCGGGTAGCGCCCATGTCAGTGCCGGGCACCCAGGCAGCCAGCACCCGGGACGAGGGCGGGCACCTGAGGCCTCTCGACCGGGCACCCGGGGCAGCCAGGCACCCGGGGACGCAGGGGCCGGGCACCCGGGTTGTCCAGTGGCTCCACTCATTCATGCCCATCTTCCTTCTCCTTCCTCCGTGTGTCTCCGGGTGAACTTGGTGTTTCCCTCCGTGCTTCCTCGTGACGATCTCCCAAGTACCTAAGAATGCATAACGTATCCGTTTGAGGTAGGACCCGATTCACAAGCGAATTCGAATGAAACTCGAAGAGGAAATAGATAACCTCGGTTTTGATGGCACGTGCGTGTGCTCTTGTCATTGGTTGTCTCCGTGCTTGCGGTGGTGGTGTGACGTCCATGGTGATGGTCGAGGGATGCTCCGCATCAACTTGCCATACAAAGAGAATTTTTCAGTTTATTACAGAAAACCGAATTTCGAACAAGCCCACAAGATGGTACACAGGGCACGGGTCAACTTGGCTGCCAAGAAGACTCCACACACACAGCCGAGAAGAGAGCATCCACCGCGACCACCCAAATGTCATCGTTATCACCATCGCCCTCAATCCTAGGAGCTCATTGGATGAGAACTTGTGCCGGATTTCACTGCTTGATTCACATTTATTTGTCGGTCAATGCGATTAAAATTCTCTTTTTTAGGTCATGAAAATAACTTTTAAAGTTATTTAAATTGCGAGGGGAAGAGAGAGAGGATAAGTAATGCAAGAAAAGTTTGAGAAAAATACGTATGGGAGAACATGAAGAATGTTGAGAAATCACGAAAACGAACTAATAAAGTGCTATTTGACAAGTCGACAGGTATAATTGGGTCAGATATTCAACACAACTATTTATCAACGACAAGTCGACAAGGAAAGGTAGACGGCAAATCATGTATTGCACGCGTTGATGCTATGCGGTTTACGCCACTAAACTGGACTGCATGCATAGGAGAGGTAGACAATAACTTGTTTTTTCATAGCTTACCAGCTTGCCGCGTGGTGACCATGTTGGTGCTTGGTGGTTAATCACACAAGCACGTACTGCACACTGAAATTTGTATACTTCACCTGAAAAAAAAAATGTACTTCACCTGGTGTGATAGAGACTTGGATATTTTTTAACACGTTAACGCGAGATAACATGTGCGCGGGTGGAAACAGAGCAGTTCATGTCCATTTGTCCTCGTGGTGTTCCATTTTTGCGATTAAAAGTTGTATACGCAACTGAGTTAGTATGGGCGTGTTTGAGTGTAATAGTGAAGAGTAATTGCATTGCATACACATCTCAACCCAGTTTGGTTGAGCAAAAACAACCCCAAATGCGTCATCTGTAAGTTGTTTGGTTGTCTGCATCTAGGGTCCCTGCATTAGTATGCAAGTGCATTTTGTTTGGTTGCCTGCATTGGCCCAAACGGCACATGAACACGGTGTTTGGTTGCACGCATGAGGTATGATTAAGAGCTAGCACTTGCACTTAGCACACAGGGTTAAGAGCTAGCAGAGCGAGGGGGAGAAGAAATGCAGTGTGCGCCGGACAATGGTGACTGCGGTGGATAGTGGTCGTGGCGCCGTATCCGACATGACGAACATGGAGTCGTGGACGAGCGACCCCGTCGACGGCACGGCGAACTAGTTGCGGTGCTCGCGCAAAGATAGTCGACAGAGAAGGAGAATGCAGTGCTCGCGCCATGGTATCGTCAGTGCAGTGGACGAGAGAGGAGGGCGAGATGATCGACGCCGGAACGACTCCAGTGTTATAGGGCGAGAGAGAGGAGGCCAAGATGATCGACCCAGTCAGTAGCGCGGCGAACTGCAGTGTGCACGGAGGCAGAGAACACAAAAGGGCAGTATGAGTGCTTATCTTCTCTTACCTCCATTAACCTTCGCTCTAATTATGTTCCAGCGAGCAGGCTGAGGCGAGCACACAACGGGAGTGCTTATCTTCTCCTACCTTCATTAACCTCCCCTTGTGCAAGTGGCTCATCACGTGCGCTTGCCTCAGTCTGGCTCGCTAGAAACTGCCGATATGAGCGTTTCGAGCGAGTCAGGCCCAAATGTGCTTTAAGTTTCGTGCCATGCGGGTCGCACAATAAACGCATCCACTTGGGTGCTTTTTTTTCTGAAAAAACTAAACAAAATTCACGTGCACAAGCTTGAAAAGAGAATTGAATAGTCCGTACATCACGTTCTGCTACCGGGAGTGGCGCCAGCCCCGCGACGTGGCCTCATCGCAACCGTCGAGAACGGCAGGATCGGACGAGCGGCGTCCCGCCAGCTTCGCAGAGAAACGAACGACACACAGACGCGGGTGGCACAACAAACTCCCCGTGCCGCTGGAACACCGGATCCGCTGCATCGGTGGAGTCAACGGTCCACCCAACGATATTCCAGTTTTTTTTTCTTTCTCTAGGCTAGGCTACAGAAGAAGGAAAACAAACTCATAACTAACCCCGCGGGATACGTGCTCCTCGATCGCTCACAGTGTACACGGCGCCGGCCTCGCCTCCGCCTGAATCTCCCTCTATAAAAACCACCACGACTCGGCCTCCTCCATACCCGGCTGCGAGCTCCATCTCCATCTCCTTGTTTCTCTCCACCTTCTCCTTCGTGTGACTCCGGCCATTGGTGAAGGGAAGCTCCGTGCCGCCGGAAGGGAAGCCAGGCGCCATGGGGACGCAGGCCTCGCCGGACAACTACACGCCGCCCAAGGTCAAATCTCTCCCCCTCCCCTCTCCTCTCCTCTCTCTCTCTCTCTCTCTCTCTCTCTCTCTCTCTCTCTCTGCGCTGCGTCTGTATGTTATGATCTGTTTCTGTTCGCAATGTTATGTTTCTGCATCCACGAAACAATCCATTCATCATGTTCAAACTCTGTTTCTTGTATCTGGTTTCTTGAGGGGAGAGAGAAAGAGAGAGATGAAACAAAAAGGTCGGGGGTTGTGGCCGAAAAGCGGGGAAGCGAAATCGACAGAGCCCCACCTGTTTGTTGGCGCAAAAAGGACAAAAGGAAAACGCTGTTTTCTTTCTTTTCGCGTGGAGGATTCTCTTCTCCCGGCATGTAGCACCGGTTCATCTTCTTCATGTGAAATCCTTTTCTTGGGGGGAGGAACCCGTGTGAAATTGTGGTGGTGTCTAATAGTAATATCCAATCTCATCTTCTTGGTGCTTTTGGACTAGTACTTTTTGGCTTCTTTTCCTACAAAAGATCAAGAAGAGAAAACAACGTGTGTAGTACATAAGTATCAGCCTCATATGATCAGTGTGATTCCGGATGCTTTGCCTTAACTGCGGAATTTTACCTTTTTCCTTTAAATTAATCACTGTTCCCTCGCTGTTTTTCCAGCTGTTGTGTTACTTTAAAATTATCATCATCCAGTCTGTCTTTACATTTTATATATATACCTCAATAATGACGTTGCGTTTCTTGTTTCAAATATATATGGAAACAAGTAAGTAGGAGTATGTTCCACATTTTTTTCAGAAAAATAAATGGAAAGAAATAAAACAGTCCCCAATCCTTTTGTTGCTTCCGTCGTATGGTCCACCTTGTACTTGGACTAACGAGTATGAGAGGTCTTCATTTGTACAGTACTTTCAGTCCAGCCTTGTTTTTCCAAGGCCAGAAATAGCTCGCACTTGCCTACGCAAAAAAAAAATAGATCACACTCTTTAAACTCTCCATTAACTAATTTCCTTTTACTATTATTTTTGCGATGGACTACTTACCATTTTAATATAGTTGCATATCCATATCTCGGTGTTAATTGCTACCATGCGATTGATTATGCTATATATAGAATGCAAAATGGTTACATCTCATGCAAGAACTTATTTGGATTAAGAAATCATTAATGGAAAGGCGCTTAGCCCTGTTGAAAAAATAATCAACTCAAAATGAGATTCGGTAAGAAATTGTGAAAATGGATGCTTTATGAAAAGAACTTCCGTATTCCAGATAAGCAAACATAGTATTTTGAGACTAGTAGTATCATGCAACATTGTTAGGTGAAGGTGCTTGATAGAAAAATCAAACATGTTTACCGTGAGGTGGCATTGATTGATAAGCATCTGATGATATATTTGTCTTTGGTGACTACTTGGCCATGTGACAAGTCAACTGCCCGGAAGAAAAGGAATCACTCTACCTCTGAAAAATTCAAAGTTGCCAATTATCCGTCTCTTAAGTTTATTAGATGACGTAAAAAATGAAAGAAATGCCAGGAGGTTACAAATTAGTTGTTGTTGATAAGTCCCAAATAATTTAGGCATACTAGCTCTTATTGTGTGATATTCTAAATTTGACAAACAAAAACTCCTGTTATGTGATCATGATATCTATAGCTAACAAAATACTGAAAACCCACAGGATGAGAGGACTGCTCGGGAGAAGGCGATCGATGACTGGCTTCCGATCACGTCGTCGAGGAAAGCAAAGTGGTGGTACTCGGCCTTCCACAATGTCACCGCCATGGTTGGCGCTGGGGTGCTCAGCCTCCCTTACGCCATGTCTGAACTTGGTTGGTATGTACTGCTACCGCCTTGACATCCATACATTGGAGCCATCTGCTCCTCTTTCTGCTTCTGGAGCTGTGACTGGCAATCTGAATGACATGTGGCTCCCACATGTCATACTCACAGCCAGGCAGTTTTCAAAGCTACGAACTTGCAATGACATGATTCCAGTCATATGGCGTTTGCTGAGGTTTTTTGTTTCCGTGCAGGGGTCCTGGCATCGCGGTGATGACCTTGTCGTGGATCATCACGGTGTACACGCTGTGGCAGATGGTGGAGATGCATGAGATAGTCCCCGGGAAGCGTTTCGACCGGTACCATGAGCTCGGGCAGCACGCCTTCGGCGACAAGCTCGGCCTCTGGATCGTGGTGCCACAGCAGCTTGTCGTCGAGGTCAGCCTGAACATTGTGTACATGGTTACCGGCGGCAACTCGCTCAAGAAGTTCCACGACGTGATCTGTGACGGCAAGTGCAAGGACATCAAGCTCACTTACTTCATCATGATCTTCGCCTCTGTCCACTTCGTCCTCTCCCAGCTGCCAAACTTCAACTCCATCTCGGGCATCTCCCTCGCCGCAGCCGTCATGTCACTCAGGTTAATTCCGAATGTCTACACTGGCACTGGCTGCCATGTACTCGCTGTAGCAAATCCGACAAGTTTCTGAAGCCGTTGACAATAACTCATGATGCAGCTACTCAACAATTGCTTGGGGCGCGTCGTTGGACAAGGGGAGGGCGGAGAACGTGGACTACAGCCTGCGGGCATCGACGACAGCAGGGCAGGTGTTCGGTTTCTTGGGCGGGCTCGGCGACGTGGCTTTCTCCTACTCCGGCCACAATGTGGTGCTAGAAATCCAGGCTACCATCCCATCGACGCCGGGCAACCCGTCCAAGAAGCCAATGTGGAAGGGTGTGGTGGTCGCCTACATCATCATCGCCGCCTGCTACATGCCGGTGGCATTTATCGGCTACTGGGCCTTCGGCAACAGCGTCGACGACAACATCCTCATCACCCTCAACAAGCCCAAGTGGCTCATCGCCATGGCCAACATGATGGTCGTCGTTCACCTCATCGGAAGCTACCAGGTACATAGATCCTTTATAATCATTTCGTTGAGTTACTTTGGATACCTAAAACTTAGACATTGTACCAGAGCTAGGACGGTATATCTGACGGTACAACAAAATTTGATTGTTCCTGTGCAGATTTATGCAATGCCAGTGTTTGACATGATGGAGACGTTTCTGGTGAGGAAGCTGGAGTTCGCACCAGGCATTATGCTCCGTCTGATCACTCGAACCATCTATGTTGGTAATGCCCCATTGACTAATCTCATCTCAAGTTTTGAGGCATCTTGTACTGAATAACCAACCAAAACACCGACATGTGCAGCCTTCACGATGTTCGTCGGCATGACCTTCCCGTTCTTCGGTGGCCTCATCGGGTTCTTCGGCGGGCTGGCCTTCGCGCCGACGACCTATTTTGTAAGCATTTTCATCAGACACGTTTCATCACAGCAAATTTACATTCAGAGCTTGTGGTGAGATTGGACCATATGTAACTGTCATGGCTGCCTGCAGCTGCCCTGCATCATGTGGCTCATCATCTGCAAGCCCAGGAGATTCAGCCTCTCATGGTTCACCAACTGGGTAAGAACCAACCAAGAGATCCAAAGCTTTTATTATCCCTTTCAAACTATAATTCCATCCTGATTTTCCTTTTGGGTTTCAGATTTGCATCGTCCTTGGTGTGATTCTGATGATCATCGCGCCCATCGGAGGGCTCAGGCAGATCATCATTTCTGCCAAGACATACAAGTTCTACTCATAGATCACTACAAGTGCCGTTCATCATCATCGCCTTGCGATTTGCGGTTTTTATTTTATTTTCTGTCGTTGCAAAGAAGAAAGACCATGGTATCACGGCTTGTCGCAGATGTCGGACGGTCTGCTTAGTTTAGACCGGAGGAGGGCTGTGTTTGGTGGTAAATCGTGAAGGGGTCCAGCCCGCTTGCAGCGCCGGGAGTTTTCATGCATGTACTCGTATTATTTTGCAGAGCACTAGCTATGAAAATAGGCGCAAGGATTCATATATACCATGACAAGTATCAAATTAAGTGCAAAGATCCATACGTTGCGATTGTTCTTGAATAGTAGATTATTCCTGCATGTCTGTGTTCTTTTTCTTTCTTTCTTTCTTTCTTCGACATAGTGTCTGTGTTGTTCTTGCTATAGATTATTCCTGAGATATATGTTTAAGCTTTTAATTATGTTTCTCCTTAATGCTGCCTTTACACATGCTGTTCTGTGGATGTTTATTTTAGTTCGAATATATCAACAGTCCCAGTTAATCAAACTAAACGCAGCACAGAATAAGTAAGGGAAGATCCTTCCTCAAAGAAAAAGAAGAACTTACTCGAAAAAGTCAGGGAAGATCACTGACGCCTATTCCAAGCGCTATAATAGGATCAGCGAACGTCCCATAGGAGGGGTTGGCATTTGCTAACATTTTAGGTGACAAGTTTAGCAAAAAAAAACAGCAGGATTTGCCGCCTCTTAACAACTAAATTTGCCAAAAAAAAAGTTAGACAACATTACCAATGTAATAAATAAATTTGCCGCCTCTTTGGTGGAGAAAACAATAATAAATAAATAATAGCCACCACCTTGATTTCACCGCAAGTGTCTGAGCAGCCAATTAAAGCTTATCGCATCCTACAAAAAATAAGTTACCTCCGAGGTAAACTCGGGATATCCCAAACAATATGAAGAGAGATTAATAAAGTAATGATGAGAGATGCAAGTGCAGAAGAAAAAAGAACGGTTTTCCATCTATCAGGCAACCTCTTTGTACAGTTTCCAGGATTACATTCACAACATGAAATGTCACCGAAACTACCCCAAAACGGCTCACATTAGTTGTTCTAAGAGCCAGGGACGCACCCCACCTCAACCCCACCCATCCCCCCTAACACCCCCCTTTCCCTCAGTATCATCTTCCAGATATCCATCCAGAAAAGCACAGGGGCGTCCATTACTTCCATCATGGCTAACAATGAACCCATCCAAAGATGGGCCGACTCTATGGGGACCCCGCATGCATGAAGACTGGTCCCAATGCCTGCTACTACATTTGATCAACCATATTTTGCTCCAAAAACTTGTGCAGCTCATAAGTTCTGTAGAGGAATGGAACCGCCAGGGTGGTGATGTGCACTTCATATATCAAAAACATCAAAAAACAGTTATCTGGTCCAGTCACGCCACAGGCTCCACTCAGATTATCACTGAAAATGCACCATAAGTTGTCAGTCTATTTCGCCCTCCTCAACATCAACTGTTGGTTCATCTGCGGACTCGACTTCCTCGTCTTCTTCGTCATCATTTTTCATATACAATCCAAGCTGTTCTAGGGGGTTGCCCCCAAGTTGAAATCCGAGGGGCTCAGGCGTATGGCTTGGACTCATTTCACCGACCAAGTTGAGATTCTGTTCACCTGTGACTGTTCCAAGCATTTCAAAATCTTTCAGGAAGAGGTTCCCTTCATTGATTTCTACAGTTTTCTCCATCTGCAGGGTCAATGGTATTTCACTTCAGAGTATGGATACCAAAAGAGCAATCAATACTATCTGCACTTCAGAGTATGGATATCAACAAAGCAAGATGTTGCTTGCCAAATTGCGTCCTAGGTTTACCTGCTGCAAGGCTTTACGAGCTGCTTCTCTTTCACGTTCTCTTTGGCGTTTAGCTTCTGCGGCAGCCTCAGCAACAGCTACTGCTTCAGCCCTCTTGCGGGCTTCCTCGGCAGCTTTAGCCTCAGCTTGTAACCGAGCTCTCTCTGTAATGAAGATTGTGCCTCAATACACAGTATTGCAGCTCGCATACCAGCCCAAATATTACCAATTTCATCTCACCTTCCCTTTGTAACCTTTCAAGCTCCTCCCTCTCGCGCCGAACTTTCTCAGGATCCTTCACCTGGTATGAAGGATCATGTGAATCTTACTGGGAATAGCATCCACCAAAGACCAGGCAGCAATGCAATAAAGTATTCCAACACATACCTGATCAAGAGCCTTCTCACGAGCTTTGAGAATTGTATCAGCGAAGCGGCTTTTCAAAAGGGCAGCTCGGTATTTTTTATCAGACACGTTCTCCTCTGAAATATTGATCCATTTAAGAAACTGTAAAAGAAACGTACCAAACATGCTCCAGGTATTAAGAGACCGCATAAAAGTACAAGCTTACCCTCATCATCAGCAGAAATAGGTACACGGTCAGCACATTGTTCTTGTATATTCAATGTATCCTGTGAATCTGCAAAAATATCAATTGAAAGTAGTAAATACATAAGACACAAGTAGCTATTCCAAAATTGCAGAAGTACAGCAAAGCCAATCAACAAGCACTGTGATAAGTTTGGGTGTCAATTGAATTCCACATTGTTTCTAAAATTCTATATAAAAAACACAAGTTCAAAAGAAGTACAGAGAGTTCAAAGGAAGGCATCAAAGATAACATGTGGGCCCAACAATTGACCCACATGTAAAGAAGTGATGATAAACAACTTCCTTTGACAGTTAAATATTTAGTGGATTAATATGGCTCCCAAGAGATGGGTTAAACCAGATAACAGGCTCCATTTGACCACAGTCTGGGTTGTAAAGTGACAATCCGCCACTTTCTGTAACAGTTTAATACTTAGTGGGTCAATATGGCTCTGAAGAGATGGGTTAAACCGGATGCTAGACTCCACTTGAATGCAATTTGGATTTAACACACCTCCAAATATTTTAACGTGTTGTAGGTCAAAATTCGTCTGAAAGAAACAGGTTAGATTTGGCTGAATTGTCCCATCCTATGCACAATAGTAGACCCCACGTGTAATTCAATTTGCCGATAGTTCTAATAGTTTAATTTTGGCAGGATAAATTGTTCAGATTGTCTATAGTTTGGGTTGGCTTGTGGCAGCCAAACACCAATCCTAACATCGTTTCAAGTTTTAAAACTTCGACTGAGTTTAATCCATCGAGTCATAATGAGAAATAGATTACTGGAGCTAACTTGTGAAGGCTGGCTTTGTTACTGAATCAAGTGGTCTAGTTAGTTTGATGATGTGCTTGCAAGAGCTGGTTTGGCTTTAAAAACAATGTATTTTTGTGCAACCTCTTACCGTTCTCCTGGTCCAAGCTAAACACAGGTAGTACGTTCTCCTGCATGTAAACAGAGAGCAACCATTGAGAAACCGATGTTCAAAATAATCTTTTGGTAAGTAGCATGTCAATTTTGATTGAGACTTGTATGGTTCTAAAAACTACTCAGAATACAGCAAGTGTGTGGAAGCACCTTAGCTCCAATGTTTGCCGGAGGAACTTTGGCACCCAAATCACTTCCAGAAGAGCTACTCGAATCCGAACCTGAAGATATAAGAAGAAATAAAATGATCACGGCATGAAAAATCACATGGACTGAACTGGAATGCCATGCACCAAGAGATATTGGCTTGTTTCCTCATTAGTGTTTAATCATGAAAGAAAGAAATTTATGGACATCGGGTAGTTTTCTTCATGTTGGTTTCATCGTGTAAAAGAGAAAGAAGGAAATTTACAGACATTCATAATAATGTAGCCCAAGAGAGACAGGTTTTCAAAAGTGGGTATTCAAAAGTTATAATTCAATGAACCTAAAAAACAGGTCTTAGTTTAATATCAGACCTAGAGTGGGCCAGCCAAATGGTTCCCGAGAACGGTTGTAAGATACACAGGGTTGTCCAATATAGGAGGAAAATTGTATAGCATTATTAGTGAAACTAGAGCATGGTATTAGAGAATATGTTCTATAATTTCGGACACTACACCAATTATCAGTTGAAACTACTATAGTCCAGTGAATTAATTGATGTGAACTTCTGTTTATGGCATTTGGCATGAGGAAACAAGGAATGTTTACAGTACTAAACCTATGTTCTAACATGGTTAACACTGCCATATTATGTCAAAGAGGTTTGTACATATAAGTAAGGCAAAGTAAATGTTTCACAGAAACACTCAGTTTTTGCTGCCTCATTCTCCCTTTTTATCCCCCTCAAGGAAGTGCGTTTGGGCATTATATAACCCATATTCATAAGCATGATTCATGCGAAATGAAATGGAGAAAAGGAATTTCACAAAGGAAGCATAAGTAAAGTTACTACCAGCTCACACATGTTGTGGTATCATAGTGCTCTTCACTAAGTGCTACTAGCTGTTAGCCTGATACAGTTAGCTGGGAATTAATTATAAAAAGATCCTAAATAAGAAATGATCAGCAGTATCAGCAAAAGTGAACATCAATTGCTGCCCCGCAAATAAGAACAAAATTCTACCATGTTAACATGAGAACTACCATCACAACACAAATAGTGAACGCCAGCCAATATGTGATTTATCAGCAACAATTATTATTTTTAAACAGTTACTGTGCCTCGAAACTGGCCCGACAGAATCAACCTGTTAGCACTGCCAGCACACACAGTCATACGGGCTCTTTTTGCTGCCATATGGATTCAATCAGATTGCTAGCAAGGAGAGTTACTATGAACAACATTTAGCATGTTGGCCATCTCTTTCTTAAGTTGAATTAAAGTATCAAACTAGAAACAAACAGGACACCGTTTAATACTACTGATTTCAATTTATCAATACTTGCTGACACTAAGAATCGTTACTCTGTCAAATAGGTGAGCACAGGGGAAGAATTTGAACAGCCTTAAGGGGCAAAGCTATCAATTTGCAGCATGCAACATTGAATGGTATGGTAAAAAGTAAAAACAAAAGAACATATCGCTGGGCCTGGTAACAGTTAAGTCAAGATACAAAGTTAGGGAGTGTAATATGTGAAGATAAATGGATAAAAATACATACCACTGGAGGATGATCCCGACTCACTACTAGAACTGCTAGAAGAACTAAGCTTGCTGCTTCTGTCTGCTGTTTCACTTTCAAATACCACAGGGGGGTATGTTAAAGGTGGAAGATCATTCCCACCAATATCAATGTCTTCCTCAACAAGCTCATTGCCTGCTAAGACGTATACAGTATTAACTTAGAACAACAATCAGTGCCACGGAAAAAAAAATGAGGAGAAAACGACCTTCATGATGCATTGATGAGTTGGCAAGTCCATATTCACTTTGGAACTGTTGAACAGAAGGAAACAATGGTCAGTAATAAATTAACTAACAAAAATCAATCTCAAATACAATAGCACCCACCTCAACCTCATGAGGCTCATCTTTTGTAGGGTTTCCAGACTGATTTACTCTATCATAGTCATCAAGAAGCTTCTGTAATTCAAACAGGGTATCATCGCTGAGAGCATTCATGTCAATAGTCAACTCATCTTCATCAGCATCATTATCATCATTAACATGCCTCTTTATGAACTCAACTACATGTTCTGGAATGAATCCACCATATGATTGTAGTCTTACGCTTAGAGCAACCTTTTGTTCATCTGTCATCATCCCCATAGCAGTTTGTACCACTGGAACCTCCTCAGCCGCCTGAGGCATCTGTATCACTGATGCTACTGGAGCATCCTGAACCAAAGGAGAGGCTTTCCTCTTCTTTGGGTGCAAAACTGGCTTGGCAACCACCTCCTCTTTTTGAAAGGTGTTTTTCTTATATGCACCTTTATTTGAAGGCCTTCTATCAGAAGGCTCTTTATTGTCAACGATATTTTTCTCAACTGCATCATTTTTTGAAGGCTCAATTGCAGAGAGTTCCTCATCAGGTCGGGGAAGCTTCTTTTCAATAGGCTTCCATCTGGGTTCAAAAACACTGCTCATAGTCTGGGCCATTATGTTAACTGCATTACCGACTGGGTTATAAAGTATAGCGTTGCTAAAAGTAAGCCTCACGTCTGCGGCAAACTCCCAAGGTGTAGGGTACACACCAGCATTAAGCTTTTTCTGTATAGTACCCAAATCCATTGGGTGCTTGACTATATCAAAATAATCAGGGATGCACAACTTCACAGGATCAACTGGCATAACAAACGGGCTTGCAGAGCGATGCTTCATAAGGTTCTTCAGAAGCTCCTGACATTTTTTAAACGATGCTGTGTAGTTAATGGAGCTGACTACTGGTTGGGCAATTGATGGCGGTAATCCTCTGCCAGACTGCACTGAATTGCTCCTCCTGAGCTTCCCATCCTTTTTATTGCCGTTGAAATCGCCTCTGGGAGCCGACGCAGTCCCACCATTCATGCTCGTCGTAGCCCCTCTTGAAAACAACCTACTCTGGAGGGCCCTGACCTGCTCGAGCTCATCGCGGAGCCTCATCTCCAGCTCATTCCTATCCGAGGCCGACATCCTCGGCAACTCAAAGACCACCCGCGGCACATTAAATCCGGGAGCATCAGCCCCCTCGTCCGTATTCAGGTTGATGCATTTTCTCTTGGCTTCACTTCTTGCAGGATTCCCAAGGCCCTTTGACACCCCCACAGTTTCCACCCCATATCGGTAGTCCGGCACAAAACCGAGCGGGTGCCCCTTAGAGAACTTCTGCGTCTTCCCCATCATTGCGTGGCGGAACACGCAGACCAGTGTGCTCGCGAGCGCAATGCGCCGCCTGGGCCACCCAAATCCACCACAATTCAGCTAAAACCTAACCCTAACCCCCCGAAGCGAGAGGTTAGTTTATTGCACGGCCGCCAAGAGCAGGAGGCCTCCAAAACCCTCGATTCGGGGGGCGGAGCAGCTCAATTGGAAGCGGCGCGGCGAGAGATCGAGCCAACTCACCGAGCAGACGGCGCCGCACCCACCACAACCACCACACAAAGCCGGCGGCGCCGCCACGAGATCTCGAGGCCTTCGCGCAGGCACCCGGCGCCGCCGCCGCCGCTGCGGCGCGAACCCTGGAGCTCCTCCTCCTCCTCCTCCTCCTCCTCCTCCTCGAAACGGAGGGCGGCGCGGAGGCGGCGAGGCGAAAGCGGATGAAGGCGAGGCGGCGAGACCTGGGGTTTCTCTCTCCTCTGTCCCCGTCTCTTTCTCTCTCTTCGCTGTGCCGCTCGCGAGCTTTAGGCTCGAATCGCGAAGCAAAGGGGCCCCTTGTAAGCGGCGTGCGGGGAGCGCGCCCGGTGGCTGAGATGTGGGTCCCCCGGTCCGCTGGTCCCACCGCGCAGTCTCTTGGACGGAATAGGGTGGGCGGCTCTGACTTGTGAGGGGAGATCCCGGCCGTTGGGTTTTTGGGCGGACGGTGCGATTATAGGTAGTTGCGTGTCTAGAAAGGCTCTAGGGCTTCGTATGCTAGAATCACGTGTTGATTTGTCCGACATGGGATGCTATGGAAATAGCATGCGAATCTCCCCCGGAAAAGATATTTAAACGTGGATTTTCAAAATATTAGCAAGTTCTTATGGTATAATATTGTTTGGTTTGCCTATATCTTAGCGCAAGTATATATAGGTTTTTATGTATCATCCTCATTGAACATTTAGGCAAATAACGGAGCATCTCTACTTCTAAAGTCTCGGTTGGTAGTCTCGCCTCACTCCCACCATTCCTATCTTTCGCCCACCTTTCACATCACGTCACAGCGGCGTACTTGGGACGGCTTATTAACGTCTACATTCACGTGATCCTCCCATCGCCTGCCCTCGCGAGCCTGGATGTGCGATCCTCCCGACGCCGATCTCGTAGTGTCCTCGCGTCGCCGTTGTTCGGACGTGGAGCTCATGTGCCATGGCCGCCATGGCATCCATGAGCGACAGGGAGGGGACCCTCGGCCTCGGTCGTGGCCGCCTACACGGGACATGGGGAAAGCGAGACAAATCCACAAGTGGTTTATCCAGTAGATTGAGGCCATGACCTACCTAAACATGTTCCATCTCTTTCCTCTCAGTCTCTCTCTTGGAATGGTGTGTGGCGGCGAGGCCTCGAGAGGCCTCGAGAGAGTGCGGTGCGGACGGAATGAGGGGCAAGGGGAGGCGGATTGAGGGGCGCAGGAGGTGGGCTGAGGTTGGGCAAGGTGGACAACACATGCGCACCAGATCTAGCGCAACAGCCTTCTCAAGTATGATTTCTCCCCCCCCCCACCCCCCTTGCTCGTATAGTTGATTGTTCGTCCTCATCACCTGAACTTCTGGCTGAGTACGTCATGGAGTTTGTGGGTTGTCCAATGGTGTTGGGAAACGTAGCATGCAATTTCAAAAATTTCCTACGCTCATGCAAGATCTATCTAGGAGATGCATAGCAACGAGAGGGGAAGAGTGTGTCCACGTACCCTCATAGACCGAAAGCGGAAGCGTTAACTTAACGCGGTTGATGTAGTCGAACGTCTTCTCGAATCAACCGAACAAGTACCAAACTTACGACACCTCTGAGTTCTGCACACGTTCAGCTCGATGACGTCCGGTAGAGGTACGAAGGAGATGAGTTCCGTCAGCACGACGGCGTGGTGACGGTGATGGTGATGTGATCCGCGCAGGGCTTCGCCTAAGCACTGCGATAATATGACTGGAGGAGTAAACGGTGGAGGGGGCACCGCACACTGTAAAACAATTGGTGTCCCTTGGGGTGCCCTCCTGCCCCCGTATATAAAGGAGGAGGGGAGGAGGCCGGCCACCAGGGGCGCGCCATGGAGGGGGAGTCCTACTAGGACTCCACTCCTAGTAGGATTCGCCCCCTCCTCCTTTTTTCCTTCTTACGGAGAGGGAAAGGGGAAAGAGGCGGAGAGGGAGAAGGAAAGGGGGCGCAGCCCCCAACCCTTGTCCAATTCGGCCTCCTACCTTTTGGGGGGCGCACCAGCCCCTTGTGGGCTGATTAGCCTCTCCTATGGCCCATATCTTTCCCCGGGGGGGGGGGGGTCCGGTAACCCCTCCGGTACTCCGGTTTGTACCCGATACACTCCGAAAACCTTCCGGTGTCCGAATACCACCTTCCAATATATCAATCTTTACCTCTCGACCATTTCGAGACTCCTTGTCTTGTCTGTGATCTCATCCGGGACTCCGAACAACCTTCGGTCACCAAAACACATAACTCATATAATACATATCATCATCGAACGTTAAGCGTGCGGACCCTACGGGTTCGAGAACTATGTAGACATGACCGAGACACCTCTCCGGTCAATAACCAATAGCGGAACCTGGATGCTCATATTGGTTCCCACATATTCTATGAAGATCTTTATCTGTCGAACCGCAATGTCAACATACGTTATTCCCTTTGTCATCGGTATGTTACTTGCTCGAGATTCGATCGTCGGTATCTTCATACCTAGTTCAATCTCATTACCGGCAAGTCTCTTTACTCGTTCTGTAGTGCATCATCCCATGACCAACTCATTAGTCACATTGCTTACCGAGAGGGCCCAGAGATACCTCTCAGATACTCGGAGTGACAAATCCTAATCTTGATCTATGCCAACCCAACAAACACCTTTGGATATACCCGTAGAGCATCTTTATAATCACCTAGTTACGTTGTGACGTTTGATAGCACACAAGGCATTCCTCCGGTGTCCAGGAGTTGCATAATCTCATAGTCGGAGGAATATATATTTGACATGAAGAAAGCAGTGGCAATAAAACTGAACGATCATTATGCTAAGCTAACGGATGGGTCTTGTCCATCACATCATTCCACTAATGATGTGATCCCGTTCATCAAATGACAACTCAAGTCCATGGCTAGGAAACTTAACCATCTTTGATCAACGAGCTAGTCAAGTAGAGGCATACTAGGGACACGGTGTTTTGCCTATGTATCCACACATGTATCAAGTTTCTGGTTAATACAATTCTAGCGTGAATAATAAATATTTATCATGATATATGGAAATATAAAATAACAACTTTATTATTGCCTCCAGGGCATATTTCCTTCAGTCTCCCACTTGCACTAGAGTCAATAATCTAGTTCACATCTCCATGTGATTTAACACCAATAGTTCACATCTGTATGTGATTAATACCCACAATTCATGACCAACAACCAAAGGGTTTACTAGAGTCAATAATCTAGTTCACATCGCTATGTGATTAACACCCAAAGGGTACTAAGGTGTGATCATGTTTTGCTTGTGAGAGAAGTTTAGACAACAGGTCTGTCATATTCAGAGACGTATGTATTTTGCAAATTTTCTATGTCTACAATGCTCTGCATGGAGCTACCCTAGATAATTGCTCCCACTTTTAATATGTATCCAGATTGAGACTTAGATTCATCCGGATCGTTGTAAAAACTTGCATCGACGTAATTCTTTACGATGAACTCTTTATCACCTCCATAATCGAGAAATATTTCCTAGTCCTCTTAGGTAACTAAGGATAACTTTGACCGCTGTCCAGTGATCCACTACTGGATTACTTTGGTACCTCCCTGCTAAACTTATAACAAGGCACACATCAAATCTGGTACACAACATTGCATACATGATAGAACCTATGGCTGAGGCATAGGGATTGACTTTCATTTTCTCTCTATCTTCTGTAGTGGTCGGGCATTGAGTCTGACTCAGTTGCACACCTTGTAACACAGGCAAGAACCCTTTCTTTAACTGATCCATTTTGAACTTCTTCGAAACTTTATCAAGGTATGTGTTTTGTGAAAGTCCAATTAAGCGTCTTGATCTATCTCTATAGATCTTGATGCCCAATATATAAGCAGCTTCACCGAGGTCTTTCATTGAAAAATTCTTATCCAAGTATCCTTTCATGCTATCCAGAAATTCTGTATTATTTCCAATCAACAATATGTCATCCACATATAATATTAGAAATGCTACAGAGCTCCCAGTCACTTTCTTGTAAATACATGCTTCTCCAAAAGTCTGTATAAAACCATATGCTTTGATCACACTATCAAAGCATATATTCCAACTCCGAGAGGCTTGCACCAGTCCATAAATGGATCGCTAGAGCTTGCACACTTTGTTAGCACCTTTTGGATTGACGAAACCTTCTGGTTGCATCATATACAACTCTTCTTTAAGAAATCCATTAAGGAATGTAGTTTTGACATCCATTTGCCAAATTTCATAATCATAAAACACGACAATTGCTAACATGATTCGGACAGACTTACATCGCTACGGGTGAGAAGGTCTCATCGTAGTCAACTCCTTGAACTTGTCAAAAACCTTTCGCAACAAGTCGAGCTTTGTAGACAGTAACATTACCATCAGCGTCAGTCTTCTTCTTGAAGATCCATTTATTCTCTATGGGTCACCGATCATCGGGCAAATCCACCAAAGTCCACACTTTGTTCTCATACATGGATCCTATCTTAGATTTCATGGCCTCAAGCCATTTATCGGAATCTGGGCTCATCATAGCTTCTTCATAGTTTGTAGGTTCGCCATGGTCTAGTAACATGACTTCCAAAACAATATTACCGTACCACTCTGGTGTCAATCGTGTTCTGGTTGACCTACGAGGTTTGGTAGTAACTTGATCTGAAGTTTCATGATCATCATCATTAGCTTCCTCTCTAGTTGGTGTAGGCATCACGGGAATAGATTTCTCGGATGAGCTACTTTCCAAATTGAGAGAAGGTACAATTACCTCATCAAGTTCTACTTTCCTCCCACTCTCTTCTTTTGAGAGAAAATCTTTCTCTGGAAAGGTTCCATTCTTGGCAACAAAGATCTTGCCTTTGGATCTGTGGTAGAAGGTGTACCCAATTGTTTCCTTAGGGTATCCTATGAAGACGCATTTCTCTGATTTGGGTTCGAGCTTATCAGGCTGAAGCCTTTTGACATAAGTGTCGCAACCCCAAACTTTAAGAAATGACATCTTAGGTTTATTGCCAAACCACAGTCCATACGGTGTCATCTCAATGGATCTAGACGATGTCCTATTTAACGTGCATGCAACTATCTCTAATGCACAACCCCAAACCGATAGTGGTATATCGGTAAGAGACATCATAGATCGCACCATATCTAATAAAGTACGGTTACGATGTTCGGACACATCATTACGCTATGGTGTTCCAAGTGGCGTGAGTTGTGAAACTATCCCACATTGTTTTAAATGAAGGCCAAACTTGTAACTCAAATATTCGCCTCCGCGATCAGATCGTAGAAACTTTATTTCTTGTTATGATGATTCTCTACTTCACTCTAAAATTCTTTAAACTTTTCAAATGTTTCAGACTTGTGTTTCATTAAGTTGTGTCGGGGCGTCTCTCTCTCTCTCTGTGGCCTCGAGCACCTATGGGGCATGGGGGCCCCTTCTGGTTCGGCAAGGGAGCGGAGGGCGTGCGCAGAGCAGATCGAGGTCGAACGCGCGGGGGAGACGGGCAATTTTTACCCAGCTTCGGGGCTCTCCGGAGAGATAACACCCCTACTACTGCTTTGTGTTTGTTATTTGATCTTGCTCGAGCGTGCGAGCGTGAGGTGGTGTCCTGGGTATCGAATGGACCGAACCCCTTCTACGTGCGCATGGGCCTCCCTTTTATAGTCTGAAGGGGGCATCCACAGGTGGCAGCGTAGGAAGAAGGGGTAGGAAGGTAAAATCACAGTTTGGTACAACGATGTACAACAAAGGTGCCCTACCTAACTCGACGGGGGGACAAGGGCATTAAATGCCCGTCTGGTCGCCCCAACAGTGTAAAGAAACGACCGTTAGGTGAACTACCGGTTGCCACGATGGCGCCTCTGTCAGCTCCGTTTGCCACCTCGCTCCGCATGGCTGCGTAGTGCCTCGCCACGTGCCCTTGGGATGGCCCTGCGATGACACGTCGCTGGGTGCGCTGGAGTTTGGGTGGCGGCCTTGCCGCGGCAAGTGCCTTGTGCGCCCTTCTCTTCTTGCCGCAAGCAAGCTTGCCGCCGCCGGGTCTGCCGACGCGCGGGGCACCACCGGCAAGTCTTCTGGTGATGCCTTGGTTGGCCTACCCGGCAAGCTCTTCTTGCCGGGGCCTTTGTTGTCTTGGTTAGTACTTTGACCTTGAATGGCGTAATAGGGAACGGTGGAGGGCCTCGTGGGCGCCCGAAGCCTTGTCGCTGGTGTCTTGATCGCCGCAGACAAGTTCGGGTACTAAGGTACCCCTACTTTAGTACATCGACAGAGCCCCGAACTGGGCCATACACGGTGCCGAAGCGTTGTTGGGCAGGCCAAAAAGCGATCGGCACGCAGCGTGGCTCGGGTCCGCACAAAGATCGGGCTCCATGTCCACCGCGCTCCCCCGCAATGGCACGCGTCGATTACGGCGTCGTGGAAGACGTGGGTGGCGTTTATTTCTAGAAAATGCATAACGTTCGCATCCTATGTTTATAAGCGGAGGGAGCGGGGCCGTTCCCCCACTTTCGCCACTTGCGGTTCCTTCCTCCAAAGCTCAGCGCGCCCTCCGTCTCTTGAATCGAGAAAAGCAGCTCTGCCGCCCTCGCCGCCGCCGTCGCCGCCGCCGCCGCGCCCCCCGCTGCCCCGCCATGGCGAAGGCGGGAAGGCTACGAAGGCCGCGAAGGCCGCGAAATCAACCGAGGCACAAGAGCTCGAGGCGCTGCGCAAGAGGCAGGTGCTTTTCCCTTCTGAGCTCACCCCGGATGCGTTGCGGTCGGGGTTTTATCTCTTTTGGTCGACAGAGACGCGGCGCATCCGCAAGACGCCGGTGCTTCGCGGAGGCTTCAAGTCGAAGAAGTGCCCAGAGGGTACTACTTCTTTCTGTGTTCTTCTATTGCGGGCTCTGCCCACCTTTTTTCGACTTCTTTTGCGACATTATGAATACCTATGGGTTCCATCTGCTCGATTTCACCCCCAACGCCGTTCGACAATGGCGGTTTCAAGACCTTTGCGAGAACCGTTGGCATCCTTCCCGGTGTCGCTCTTTTTCGCCATTACTTTTCCCTCGCCGAGAAAGGAGCCACCGGTGGCGGAATCGCATGGACCTCCGGATGGGCATGAAGGAGCGCGATTGACGGGTGAGCTTTGCGGCAAGTGGGGCGAGTGGAGGGCAGAGTGGTGTTGGATCTGTGATGCAGATCCGCCGTCGTTCACCAGGCTGCGCAAGACTTGGGTGGTGCGCGGCAATGAATGGAGCGCTCTGTCGCCGGATGACGCCAAGCTGACGATCGCCACCACCCGAATCCTCCGGCTCAGGCACGCCGGACTCACAACAGGGGCGGTCGGCGCAGATTTCCTTCGCCGTCGCATTGCCCCTCTGCAGGCAAGGGGGAGGCCCGCCTGGCTGTTCAGCGGCCCGGCGGATTTCATGAGGCTGCGCCTGGGCCTCAACTTCAACTTCACGGTCCTGGAGCTGGACGCGATGTTGAGGGAGACGTTCAAGCACGACCCCAATCACCCAGAGTGGTTCCAGTTGCCGCAGGGCGTCGTCCCTTTGTGCAACAACTCGGCCGCGATCGCATTCGCGCGATGATGCGTAATCGACTCGCACGGGTGAGCGCCAACTGGATAGAACCCGCCACCGAGGTCGTGCAACAATTCTTTGATGACCTGTCGGAGGCGGCGGTTAAAACCGACGAGCAGAAGCTCCTCACCCGTACCACTGCGCGGTGGTGGCGTACATTGCTAGCGGGGCGAGGCGGCGGCGAAGGCCGCCATGGCGAAGTTTGGCTTCACTCCGTTGGCGAGGCGGAAGCCGAGGCGGCAAGCCTTGCCGCCCAAGAAGATCTTGCCGGAGATGGTGAAGGCGAGGGGGAGGCCACGGCCGGGGCGAGCCAGCCCGCCGAGGGTGCGAGTGGCCGGCTGTTTTCGAGCAACTTGCCGCTGACGGAGCCCTCGGCGCAGCCCCAGTTTCATCCGAGAAGGCGTCTCCGTCGAGTTGGAGAGCTGGCAGAGGCGCAGCCCGATCGGCAGCCGCGGCGCCGCGGGACGCGCTCTACCACGACAAACTTCGTTGCCGCGGGGGGATCCCAAACAGCGCCGACAACCGAGGCTGGGTCTTCTCGGGCCGCCACGCCTGACCCTGCCGCGGCCCTTGGCAAGCGCCAAAGATAGCCTACCCTTCCGCCACGCCGCGCAGGGAGGGCACCGGAGTTTGACCTCTCCGCACTGAGCTCTGATGACGACGAAGAGGACGAGGACGAAGAGGAGTAACGCTTCTTTTGCACTGTACTCACTTTTTCCTCGACCCTTGTCGCTGTTTGTCTTGTATCTAACCTGTCTTTCTCTCCAAACTCCTGTTCTGTCCCAGGACTTTGGCGGAGAGGGCGGTGAAGAGGGCCAGGGTCCCAGTGGTCGAGGACGATCCTGCTAAGGCGGCGGAAGATACGTCTGAGACCACTTTGACGGATCCGGTCCCTTCCCCCCGCAGCAGCTCCCAGCACAGCCCCCAGCGTGAGTGTCTTGATTCACCTTCCGTCGTGGGGCGCGCACGGTCGCTTCTTCTTCTGCCAATATCTTGATTATTGGCTCTTTTGTATACAGGAGAAGAGCAGGCCCACCAGGAGCAGCCGGAGGCCGATGCGGAGGTGTCATCGACCTCGACTACGCTACCAAGGGCCGACTCCCCGATGTGGGAGCCGTCTCCAGCAAGGAAGGAGCCCCCGGCAAGGGGTGGGACTGGCGAGCCCCCGGTGGCGGAGCCCGCGATCACAGAGCCCAGCGCAGGTGAGCCTCCTTGTCGGGGATTTTCCCTCGGGTCTCGCTGATCTCCCTTTTCTTCTTTTGGGTATTCACTTGACTATCCCTTTTCTTCTTTGCCTTCAGATCCTCCCCTTGGGGACCCGATGGAGGCTGAGGTCGCCGGCGAGGAGGACGGCCGCGGCAACACTGAGGATGCCGCTGCCACCGAGGAAGTGGCCGGTGTGGAGGGGCCCACCGGCGAAGAGGCCGCCGGGGCCGCTGGCACAGGGGCCGGCGAAGGGTCCGGTGACCGTGCCGACGACCGGAGGATGCAGGAGCGCAAGGTGCTGCACCGACCACTGATCCCTCCGCCGGTTGGTGCGGCACCGAGCCCGAGGAGCCCGGCCAGCAAGATACTTGAAAGTCGGCGAGGGTGTAGATCAAGCTCCCGGGCGCCGAGCTCCAGGCACCAATTGAAGGAGAGGAATTTTACGGGAGGTACTTGCCTCTCATTGGCTGGCGAGTGGTCGACAGCCAAGCGAGAGCGATGGCGAGTCCAGGAGGAGCAGCTACTCAAAGCTGGTGTCACTCTATCGCGCCCGGCAAGCGAAGCTTGAGTCCCGGGAAGCGCTTGTCGCGCAAGCAGGAGCTGACATAGAAAAGCATGCGCAAGAACTCAAGAGCCGCAACCAAGAGGCCCTCCAGTCCATCGCCGAGGAGAGGGCGCAGCTCGATGAGGCGAAGAAGGCGTTCATCCTGGAGAAGGCTGAAGCCGAGGAGCAGCAGAGGCTTGCCGCCGAGGAGCTGTCCAAGCGGGACGATGAGCTGATAAAAAGGAAGGCGTACTTGGACAGCCATGACGAGGAGTCGCTGTCCGGGAACAGTCACTTGGCGGGGCGCTCAAGGAAGCGAAAGACGCCGCCGCGGCTGCCGAGGCCGCCAAGAAGGAGTTGGAGGAAAAAGTGACGCAGCTGGAGGCGGGCGCGACGAAGAAAGACGAGGAGCTTGCCGCACTCCGGCGCGATCGTGAGAAGGATGCGCGCGCCCACGGCGATCTGCAAGCCCAACTCTCCGAGAAGATCAAAGAGCTGAACGCCGCCAAGGACTCGAGCGCTGATCTAGAGCTGAGACTGGCCGCCTTGACGGAAATGCTGGATGCCGCCAAGAAGCGAGAAGATACCCTGAGGAAAGACCTCAAGGGCAGCGAGGAGCTGTTGACGAGGGCCGCCGAGGCCCAGAACACCTTCAAGACCACGGTGGAGCTCTGGACGGAAGGCCTCATCGATATCGCCGCGCTTATTGACGAGGAGTTGGCGGAGCTGAACTTGACGGGCTTCGGGTACTCTACAGAGGGGAACCTCCAGCCCAGCGCCAAGCTCACGCTTTTCTTCAAGGATGTGGTGACGGCTCTCCGGCAGCTCCGGGAAAGGATCCCAAAGCAGTTGGCCGCCGAGTCGCCTTGATCTCAGGCTGGGGTTCGAGAAAGTGTTGGTGAAGGTCCTCTTCCGCAACCCGGCGTCGACCTCTCCCCGTCACCAAGAAGTTCTTGAGGGCGCTGATGTTGAGGAGCTCAAGGCCATCGTCGCACTCCATCGTGGACAAAGTGAACGAGGTTAAGAGGGTCGATGGCGGCAGCGTGGATTAGGCTGCTTCTCTTCTCCTTTTTATTTCTGCTGCCATTTTGGTTACGAGAACAACTTCGATCGATTGCCACAATAAGTCATTCTTGTAATATAACTTAATTCTGGATACTGCTTGCCGCGTTATTCCCTTTATTCTGTTGCATCCCTTGTATGCTTTTTACCCTACGCGTTGAGGGACCTTGCCGGCGCGAGCACACTTGCTGAGTGCGGAACATCAGCAGCCTGTGGTGATGCTGCTTCCGGCAAGAAATCTTGTCGGGACTAGTTGCAGCTCACTCGCATTGTTGAGCAGGCTCGGAAACAACGCAAGGGCGCAACTTAGCCGCGAGTCGATTCCTCCGCGCACAGGTTTTCCATACAAGGCACGAACGTCCAAGGGATATAATTTGAAAATTTTAAAATCAATCTTTAGCTACTTAGCTTTTCTATTTTCTGCGTCCCGGCAAAGCTTGATTCCTTTGGATGACGCCTGGTCCATACTTCTACCTTCTCTTCCCCCCCGGTGAACTTGTGGGCGGAGGAATCTTCTGTCTATGAGAAGAAAGAAGGGAAAATAATGGTGTGGAACCTTATGGTTCACTATTTCTTCGGGGTGTGTCTTTGCCTGAGTGTCGATCTGAGATGCAAAAAGAAGAAAATGCATTAAATTTGACAAGATGTGCGAAGCACACAAACTTTATTTACGCACGGGGACTACGCCCGGCTTTGTACTAAGGGTTACATGCAACAGCGGCAAGGCTTGTACAAAAGAAGGTGGTTGCCGGAATGGGTCCGGCAACCGCGCCTTATGGGTAAAACTTGCGAAGATGCTCTATGTTCCAGAGTTGCTCACCGAATGCCATCTTCGGTCTCAAGGCGACAAAGACGGGCCTAGTGACTCGTTTTACCCGATAAGGGCCTTCCCACTTCAGCGCCAACTTGTTTGAATTCTTGGTGGATTGAACTCGCGAAGAACAAGGTCGCCTTCCTCGAAGCTTCGGGCGCTAACCTTGCGGCTATGATAGCGGCGCAAAGCTTGTCGGTAGCGGCGGCTCGCGACAAAGACTCAAGACGATCCTCCTCGAGGAGTAGCGTCATCTTGTCGCAGCCGCTCTTGCTCAAGCTCATCATAAGCGAGCACTCGTGGTGACCCGTATACGAGTTCCGTGGGAGAAGCGCCTCTGCTCCGTAGACGAGAGCAAAGGGTGTCCGCGGTGGCTCGATTTGGCGTCATCTGATCGATTAAAGAACCACTCGCACTGCCGATCCAATTTCTTCCGCACTTGTGCAGCTCGTCGAAAGTTCTGGTCTTGAGCCAAGAAGACTTCAGTGTTCGCCCTCTCCGCTTGACCGCTGCTTCTTGGGTGAGCAGCGAATAAAGCAAATCTTGGTGCCAAGATCTTGGGCGTCTTGCATGAAAGTGTGGCTCGTGAATTGGGTGTCGTTGTCGGTGATGATCCTGTTGGGGATTCCAAACGGCAAACAATTGACCAAGAACTTGATCACGATGTGGTTGTCACCTTCCTCACTGGTTCCACTTCGTGCCACTTTGTGAACTTGTCGATCATAACGCATAAGTACTCAAAGCCCCGACGACTTCGGGAAAAGGGCCGAGGATGTCGAGCCCCTGCACAAAAATGGACAGGATAAAGGGATTGTTTGGAGAGCTTGAGGTGGTTGGTGAATCTGTTTGGAGTGGAACTGGCACGCTTCACACTTGGTTACTTGTGCGATTGCATCCCGGAGGGCTGTCGGCGAAGAAACCTTGCGGAAAGCCTTGCGGCAAGTGCTCTTGCGCCAATGTGGTGACCACATATGCCTTCGTGTATCTCCGCCAACAAATGCAATCCATCTTCCCGGAAATGCACTTTAATTTCACTCCGTTGAATCTTCTTCATGCAAGATGTTATCGACAAACTGGTACATACTTGATTGCCGGGCTACTCTCTCCGCTTCTTCTTGTTCCTCGGGAAGTTCCCTGTTTGAAGGAAATGGACGATCTGTTGTGCCCATGCGGAGCCCGAGGCTCGACGGCAAGGACTAAAAGCGCAAATGTTGCCTGGGAACATCCGCCTCCACGGCAAGGATCTGGGATCCGCCGGAGCGTGATCTCCCGGCAAGCGTGTCGACACTGACTTGTCGAGAGCGTCTCGCTTCAACGAAACAGCCACAGGGCTTGTCTGAGCAGATCGCTCCTCAAGACTTTCTGGCCGATTCTGGGACCTTCTTGGTGGCCGGGAGCTCTGCGGAAAGTAGTCGCCAATAACCAACTTTCTTTTCTTGCTTTGTCCAGTTGATGGTGTCACGATGGCTGAGTCACTTGAGCACAAAATCCCGGTTCCACAGCAACTTGAGTCGGCGCGACTTTGACAGCCATCTGCAATGTCATTACGAGCTCTTGGAACATGTTCCATTTGCAGCCGTCAAAATGCTCTTCTAGCTTTCTCACTTCATCAATGTACGCTTCCATCAACGGACTCTGATAATCTTTGTTAACTTGGCGGATGACGAGCTGTGAGTCACCCCGACAATAAGCTTCTCGATCCCAAGTTCGCCGCGATCCCGAGTCCGGCAAGCAAGCCTTCATATTCTGCGGTATTGTTTGTTGCTTTCTCCTTGGGAAAGTGCATCCGACCACGTACTTGAGGTGCTCTCCGGTGGGTGCGACAAGTAGTACGCCAAGCACGGGCGCTTTGCGCGAGAAGGCACCATCAAAGTACATGATCCATTCTTTGCCTGCTTCCTTGACGGGGATGCTCCTCTCCGGAGTTTCTTCATCGGGCGTGGGCGTCCACTCTGCTATAAATTCTGCCAATGCTCGGCTCTGGATAGTTGAGGTACTCTCAAACTTAAGGCCAAAACTTGACAACTCTAGTGCCCACTCGACAATCCTGCCTGTTGCTTCTGGATTCTGCAGTATCCTCTTCCGCGGAAAGCGAGTGACAACTGTGATTTCATGTGCTTGAAAGTAATGGCGCAGCTTCCTCGAGGCCATGAGGAGGCCGAAGCAACTTCGACGCCGAGTACCTTGATCTAGCCCTCGCAGAGGGAGCCGACAAAGTAAACTGGTATTGCACCATCTTCTTCGTTTTCCTTCCGCAACTATACAGATCCATCCTTGCGGAGCCGAACTTGCGGAAAGCCCTCGCTTGTCGTTGGACTCGCTTGCATGTCATCGACTCATCATCCGCCTCCTTTCCGCGAACTAACGCAGCACTAACCACGATTGGTTGCCGCTAGATATAGCAAAGAACTTCTCTTGTGGCTTTGGTGCGACAAGTGTCGAGTGGAGGATAGGTATCTCTTCAAGTCTGCGGTAGCAGCCTCCGCTCGGAGTCCATTTCATTGGACCTGCCTTTTTCAAGATTTTGAAGAATGGCGGTATGCGCTCAGCAGACTTAGAGATGAACCTACTGAGAGCAGCAACACAGCCGGCAAGCCTTCGCACGTCCTTAACTCGAGTTGGTGCTTCGATCTGCTCAATTGCTTTGATCTTGTCGGGATTGGCTTCAATCCCTCTCTGAGATATAAAGAATCCGAGAAGCTTGCCGGAAGGAACCCCAAACACACACTTCTCGGGATTCAACTTGAGGTTGATCTTGTGCAGATTTGTGAAAGTCTCGTCCAAATCCTGGATCAGAGTCTTTCTATCTTTGCTCTTGACCACTATGTCATCCATGTAAGCTTCCACATTCCTGTGCAACTGTGGCTCAAAAGCATGGTGACTACTCTTGCGAATGTTGAACCGGCATTCTTCATCCGAAGGCATCCGTGACGGCAAAGACGTGCCACATGGCGTGATGAACGCGGTTTTCTCTTCATCCTCTCCTGCCATGAAGATTTGATGATACCCCGAGTAAGCATCAAGAAATGAGAGCAGATCACATCCTGCCGTGGAGTCTAAAATCTGGTCAATGCGTGGCAAGGGGAATGGATCCTTGGGGCAGGCTTTATTGACATCAGTGAAGTCGATGCAAAGCCTCCATTTCCCGTTCGCCTTGCGCACGACTACCGGGTTAGCTAACCATGTTGGATGCAAGACTTCTGACCAGCCCGCCGCCCAACTTCCCGATCTCTTCGCTATGAACTCTTGACACTCTCGCTTGCTTTTCGACTTTTTGCTTGACGGGCGCGATGAGGGCGCACGGCGAGGTGGTGCTCGATTACTTCCCTGGGAACGCCGGGGATGTCGGATGGTTGCCATGCAAATACATCGACATTCACCCACAGGAAAGCAACGAGCGCGCTTTCCTATTTAGGATCAAGCGTGGCACTAATGGTGAAGGTACCACCAGTGCCGTCCTCCTTGGCGGCCACCTTCTTGGTCTTTGGCGAAGTTATCTTCGCCTTTTTGCACTTGCCGATGGAGCTCGATGGTGCGTCCTCGACGCAGCCGCAACACTCCGGGAGGTGTGCTTGCGGAGTGGGCATCGAGCTATCCTTATCGGACTTGGCTTTCTTCTTCCCCGGGAGCTTCACGCAAGTGGCTCGCGCTTCTGCCATGCGGCCGCCGCTTCCGGTAGATCTTGTCGGCGCAGATGAGTGCATCCTCTTGTCGCCTTTGGTGAAATGACACTCATCGGGCCGTGCATCTTGAGCACATTGTACGCGAGTGAGAGGCCGCCATGAACTTGGCAGCGCGAAGTCGGCCGAGTATCCCATTGTAGGGCAATGGGATATCAGCCACGTCGAATGTGACCCTCTCGATCCCCCGGTTCAGATTCGCCACGCCGAACGCCACCGGCAATGTGATCTTCCCTTGGGCTTGCTCCTTCCGGATTTATCCTTGAAATGTGCCGGTCTCTTCGAGCTCATTGTCGGGAGCTGGAGCTTCTTAATCATGCGGAGGAAATCAGGTTCAGACCGCCCCGCCGTCAACCAAAGATCTTCGTGACCTTGAGGTTGCGGATTGTTGGTGAGACCAACATCGGCAAGCACCCGACCGCAGCGACACGGTCAGGGTGGTCCTCAACGTCGAAGACGATGGGCGTGCCGGACCACTTCAGAGGCTTGCGCGCCTCGACGGACGGCTCCACGGCGTTTACCTCTCGCACCCACTGCTTGAGTTGACGGTGCAAGGTGTGCAAAGAGGCGCCACCGTCGATGCACAACACTTCTGTCGCTTTCTGAAACTCTTGATCATCAGTCTCATCTTCCTCCATCTCATCATCTTCGTCTTCATCTTCGTCCTTGTCACGGCCGCGGGGAGGCCTGTCTCCTTGCCGTGGCTTGGCCTTGCCGCGGTGCCCTCCCCGGGCGGGAAGCTTCTTGCCGGATCCTCCGCCACCTCCCTGGGCTCTCTCCTTATCGCGCGCAGATTCAGATTCAGCTTTCAGAGTTCGCCATCCGCTCGACTTTCTTGCAGGTTTGGAGATCATGGCCCTTGGTATGGTGGATCTTGCAATATCGCTTGCCGGAGCCGTCCTGCTTGTCGGCGGCTACCACAGCCTCGCCGGAGTCGTCGGTCTTGGC
The DNA here is from genome assembly GCA_021437245.1 of Aegilops speltoides. Lineage (NCBI taxonomy): Eukaryota > Viridiplantae > Streptophyta > Magnoliopsida > Poales > Poaceae > Aegilops > Aegilops speltoides. The sequence continues at coordinate 365,950,856 of CM038147.1, read as the reverse complement.
CTTGTCGGAGCCGCCCCCGTTGCCGGAATGCTCAACAGCTAGTACATCCTTAGCTTTTCTCTTCCTATTGTTCCGCCTCCGGCTCTTCCTTGCCGGGGCGGCATCTTCACTGTCGGATCCTTCTGCTCCGGCAACCTCACCGGGGATTTTCCTCCCCTCCTCAGCCCGTGCGCACTTGTCGGCCAGAGCGTAGAGCTCGCTGACATCTCTGATCTTGCACATCGCCATCTCCTCCTCATCCCGCGTTACGCGACGTTTCGATGAAACGCTACCGATAACCGGGCAGGTGGACGTCTCGATGTTGCGCTGCACTTGGCTGAATCTTTGTATGTACTTGCGCAGGGGCTCCCCCTCTTTCTGGACGAGTAAGTGGAGGTCACTCTCCTGGCCATGAGGCTTGTGGCCACCCGTGAAGGCGCCGACGAACCGATGGCACAGTCCGCCCATGAAGAGATGGAGCCGTCCGCAAGTGCATGAGCCAAGATCGACGTTAGGCTTGAGTACCGCCGGAAGTAGTTGGCGAGGATCTTCTCGTCGCGCCCGCAGCCTCGCACCGCGATGGTGTAGATGCCGAGGAACTCCGACGGTGTATCTTGCCGTCGACTTCTCGGCACGCCAGCTTGAAGTTCTTGGTTTTGGGCCATCGACTTGCCGCAGCTCGCGGGTGAACGCAGGGCAGCTCGCCACAGACGGCAAGTCGCCCGTTCTCCGGCGTGCATGTCGACGGCGGGCCCAGGCTGGTCGATTGACGCGCGCTTTCTCCGACGCCGATCACGAAAAGGAAGCGTCTTCGTGTTGCCGCTCCTGGAGAATGTGACGCTGATCACGGCGAGTCCGCGGGTCCGACGACGCGGTGGAGTCGGCGTCGGGGTTGGTCCGGCGAGCTGGCGATCTTGGCCTTCGGGTTGGGAGTGCACGGAGGTGGCACCTCAGCGGTCTTGTCGGCGTCGGCTTGCGCTGGCGCTTGCAGGGCCTCGACACGCCGGTCGCCGGGGTTTATCGCCGTTGGCGGCCGGCGAGGTGTAAATGGTCATCCTCCGCCGTCGATCTTGTGCGGCGCCGAGGGTAGTCTCAGAAGCGGTGGGCTCGCCGCCTTCCTCGCTGTCTTGGGTGGCGGAGGCGACGAAGCGGCGCGAGGAGCGGATGTGCTCGACTCCCAAGCTCGATTGGGAGGAGCAACACTCGTCCGGCGATCAGACCTCACTCGCGCCCCAAAGATGTTGGCGGCACGCCGCCTTGAACGCCCCGCGACCCACCAGCTTGGTTTTGCTCCAACGCAAGCACGGTGCTAGGAGCACCGGGCGCTGCTGACCTTGCACCTCTGGGAAGGGTGCGGCGTCGCACTGCCGCCGACGCTATGGGCCTTGTTCTTGGATCTCGTGACGACGCTGTCCCTCCGTCGGCGCCCGCTCCTCCGGCGGCGTCCACTCCGCCGCCGCTTGCTCGCGGCGGTGGTGGAATTGATGTAGACGGAGCGCCACCCAAGGAAGGCTTCTTCTTCGGTGGCATGTTGACGATGACGCTGATGTAGCGCGCGTGGAGACCGGATCAGATGCTCACGACCTCGACGCCCCCCTACCTAGCGCGCCAAAGATGTCGGGGCGTCTCTCTCTCTCTCTGTGGCCTCGAGCACCTATGGGGCACGGGGGCCCCTTCTGGTTCGGCAAGGGAGCAGAGGGCGTGCGCAGAGCAGATCGAGGTCGAACGCGCGGGGGAGACGGGCAATTTTTATCCAGCTTCGGGGCTCTCCGGAGAGATAACACCCCTACTGCTGCTTTGTGTTTGTTATTTGATCTTGCTCGAGCGTGCGAGCGTGAGGTGGTGTCCTGGGTATCGAATGGACCGAACCCCTTCTACGTGCGCATGGGCCTCCCTTTTATAGTCTGAAGGGGGCATCCACAGGTGGCAGCGTAGGTAGAAGGGGTAGGAAGGTAAAATCGCAGTTTGGTACAATAGTGCAACAAAGATTGCCCCTACCTAACTCGACGGCAGGGACAAGGGCATTAAATGCCCGTCTGTCGCCCCTAACAATGTAAAGAAACGACCGTTAGGTGAACTACCGGTTGCCACGACGGCGCCTCTGTCAGCTCCGTTTGCCACCTCGCTCCGCATGGCTGCGTAGTGCCTCACCACATGCCCTTGGGATGGCCCTGCGATGACACGTCGCTAGGTGCGCTGGAGTTTGGGTGGCGGCCTTGCCGCGGCAAGTGCCTTGCCGAGGCCCTTCTCTTGCCGTGCCGGCAAGCTTGCCGGCCATCGGGTCTTGCCGGGACGCGCGGGGGCGCCGCGGCAAGTCTTCTGGTGATGCCTTGGTTGGCCTACCCGGCAAGCTCTTCTTGCCGGGGCATTCGTTGTCTTGGTTAGTACTTTGTCCTTGAATGGCAGTAATAGGGAACGGTGGAGGGCCTCGGCGGGCGCCCGGCAAGCCTTGCCGCTGGTGTCTGCTGTTGCAGACAAGTTCGGGGTACTAAGGTACCCCTACTTTAGTACACCGACAAGTTGATATATCCATATCTGCTCAAATAATCTATGAAGGTCAAAAATAACGATGCCCGCCATGAGCCTCAACATTCATTGGACCGCATACATCGATATGTATTATTTCCAATAAGTCGAGAACGGAGTTTTAGTCATCTTTCCCATGAGGCATGGTTCGTAAGTATCAAATGGTTCATAATCAAGTGATTCCAAAATCCCATCAACATGGAGTTTCTTCATGCGCTTTACACCAGTATGACCTAAATGGTAGTGCCACAAGTATGTTGCACTATCATTATCAACTTTGCATCTTTTGGCATCAATATTATGAATATGTGTATCACTACAATCAAGATTCAATAAACCATTAACATTGGGTGTATGACCATAGAAGGTTTTATTCATGTAAACAGAGTAACAATTATTTTCTGTCTTAAATGAATAACCGTATTGCAATAAACACGATCCTATCTTGTTCATGCTCAACACAAATACCAAATAACTTTTATTTAGGTTCAACACTAATCCTGAAAGTATGGGGAGTGTGCGATGATGATCATATCAATCTTGGAACCACTTCCAACACACATCATCACTTCACCCTCAACTAGTCTCCATTTATTCTGCAACTCCTGTTTCGAGTTACTAATCTTAGCAATCGAACATGTATCAAATACCCAGGGGCTACTACAAGCACTAGTAAGGTACACATCAATAACATGTATATCAAATATACCTTTGTTCACTTTGCCATCCTTCTTATTCGCCAAATATTTGGGGTGTTCCGCTTCCAGTGACCATTTCGTTTGCAGTAGAAGCACTTAGTTTCATGCTTATTAGGTCCAACTTTGGGCTTCTTCACGGGAGTGACAACTTGCTTGCCATTCTGCTTCAAGTTCCCTTTCTTTCCCTTGCCCTTTTTCTTGAAACTAGTGGTCTCGTTAACCATCAACACTTGATGCTCTTTCTTGATTTCTACCTTCAACGATTTCAGCATCGCGAAAAGCTCGGGAATCTTTTTCGTCATCCCTTGCATATTATAGTTCATCATGAAGTTCTAGTAGCTTGGTGATAGTGACTAGAGAACTCTGTCAATCACTATCTTATCTAGAAGATTAACTCCCACTTGAATCAAGCGATTGTAGTGCCGAGACATTCTGAGCACATGCAGTTCTACACCTTCTCATATATGACTGATGACTCCTTGCAGTAGGATGAAAGGATATTGTATTTGAGAGGGAGGAGCAAGATGGAGTTCATAAGGAAAGAATTGTTTTCCTTTTAATTTGGATTCTTGTTGCCTCGTGATGATATTAGCTGAATAATGAAAAGTGAGTGTTATACCAGGCTGATGAAAGGGTTGTTTCCGCCTCACAAAGCAAGGAAATTCTTAATCCGTCCCAGTATCCTGACTCACTGTTTGCATTTTACTTACACATGCTCTAGAATTTACAGTATTTAGCACAAGATTATACTGGTGAACGATCGATGATATTAGTGGGGCTCAAAAATTCCTTTATAGAAGCAAATAAGTAATGAAATTTATGAAACGTTTATGATATTCCTATGTACAACAGAGAATTATATATAAAAATGCAGCTGTTTTGGACATATGTGTTCAGTTGCAAAGGAAATGGTATAGCAATTATTTTACTAAATAGCTTCATCTTAATGCAGCTAAACATTGCTTTATACTTTTGAAAACAATAGCCGACATCGATGATTATTGTTGCCTCTATATATGGTCGGATTTTCAAGGCTTTGTACTCGAAATCATATGGGAATTTCTTGTTGTTGCATCCAGGTGCTGGAATTCCTCACGGTGGAGTGAAATCAATTGTGTGTAATTATGTAATGCATGCAACAGCAAGGTGAGCACTTGTAATTATTGCAAGACTTATTTTCTGAAAGTTGAAGAGAGGTACTAGTCAAGTTAATCACTGCGTCGGCCAACACGCTCGGTGATTTGGACAATATTGTATTTCGGGGAGGTTGGTACAACATGGCGCTCACCCTAATTGCAATGATTAAATGTTTACGATCCTTTAAAGTTTACACGATACTTCAATCCTTGTTTTTCACTCAAAAATTTAGTTCAGCAACAAAATTACACACTAAATTGTGATGGTTTCAAAATTTTGTAGTACTTATAACCATTTGGAAAACTAGAAGCGGGTAGGAATTTTGTTGAGGTACTTCCGTTAGTTAACATATGATATATATTTTTTCTCTTGATTGTTTTTTGTGTGTGAGAAATTCATGACCATAAGCAAGACAAATATATGATGGATACTAGAGTTTTACGGGTAACTTGAATTACTAGTTTTGTCCATTCCTAGCTCTTTGTTAAGAGTAAATATGGGGTACATCCATCGTTGAAGTATAAAGCAAAGAAGCACACATCAGCTTCTGAAGCCTTCTTATATTTTTAGAGCCTTGCTGAGTCGGTTTCAGTCACACGATGATGCCCCACTAACTGGGGATGAGGTGGGGGAGGGGTGCTATTATTGCATACAAGATAGGACTTCGACTACAAGATAAGAAGAATGAGTGCCTTTTAGGCCGAGGTCATATTCAAATAGCCGTTTGCTATCATGCTCTTGACATTGCATTCGGTTGTATGGGTGCATACAGGCTTTTAGTTCAGGTTAGTTATGACTAAAATTTTGGTTGAATAACATTTTGACACATTTTACTAACTTCTTGATTTTGGTGGCAGCATGAAACCAAGACACATGATATACTGGTAAAACAGTTAGGGAATGACGATTCATTAAGAAAAGATTCAGAAAATTGGTTGAATCATTTAACAGGCGAGAGCAACAAGTATATGCTAATATTTCCCATGGTTGCTTCACTCTTGGTTCAGGGATTCTTGCACATTCCCTAAGTAGAAACTTGTCAAGGTGTCCTATCTTGTTTAGTTATATCTAGTTGTTTATTTATGACATAAAAAAGTTTACAACATTAGAGATATTTACAACATGTGGTAGTTGTTCTTTCACAATTTTCTCAAGAAAAAGTAATTGGTTGCGATTTTTAATCCTTTGTGATTTATAGTTTATTTGAATATTATAGAAACATTTGCCATCATGTTGTTTTAAGCATAATTTATTTATCTCCTTTTGTAATGAGTAAATGGTTAATACTAGAGACTCCTTTTGTGAATTAAGGATCATTTCAGAGAAGATAATGACTATGTAGCTTTCATGTACGATGGCGCCTCCCTTGAGTTTGAGAATATTTTAGAATTCATCAACTTGCAGCTATAGCAATGACCAACATAGTGTTGATTGCAAAATTTCCACTCTTTCCTTGTTCTGGTTAGTACCGGTGTATCTATAATTTTTTTTATTGTTTCATGCTATTATATTACCAATCTTGGATACTTTATATGCTCTAAATATGCAATTTGATATCATTTCTGGGAACTGACCAATTAACTTAGTGCCTAGTGTCAGTTGTTGTTGCCTGCTTGTTTTTGGTTTTCTAGAAAATCAGTACCAAACGGAGTCCAAACGCTACGAAACTTTTTGTCGACTTTTCCTGGACAAGAGAGACCCTAGAAGCTTCGAGAGGAGACTAGATGGCAAAGAGGAGACGAAAATGGAACAGGGCATGCCTTGGGGGGGTATGCATGCCCTGATACCTTATGGGCCCCATGTGGCTCTGTCTGACCTAATTCCACTTCTATAAATGCTCAAATATTGGGAAACCCCCAGAGAGATCCAACCGAAACATTTTTTCCGCCCCCTCAAGTCTCCATTCTTCCGCGATCCCATCTGGAGGCCTTTCCGGTACTCTACCGGAGGGGAATCGATCACGGAGGGCCTCTACATCAACCTTGTTGCCCTACAAATGATGTGTGAGTAGTTCACCACAGACCTACGGGTCCATAGCTAGTAGCTAGATGGCTTCTTCTCTCTCTTTGATCTTCAGTAAGATGTTCTCCTTGATCTTCTTGGAGTTCTATCCTATGTGATCTTATTGTGCGGTGTGTTTTTTGGAATCTGATGAATTGTGGGTATATGATCAGATTATTCATTGAAAGTAATTGAGTCTTTTCTGAACTTTATTATGCATGATTATGATACCTTTGTATTTCTCTCTTATCTATCCATTTGGTTTGGCCAACTAGATTGATTTATCTTTAGTGAGAGAGGTGCTTTGTAGTGGGTCGATGTTGGAAATATGCCCTAGAGGCAATAATATTTGTATTATTATTTTTCCATATTCGTAATTAAGACTTTATATTCTATGCTATGACTACTATGATCCTAGAATATGCGATTCAGTGAAAAAATTCATATGCATGTGTGGAATGATAAACGGTAAATAAAATGTTCCTAGTCTCGCCTCTAAGACTAGCTCAAGTGTTATTGGTTATCATGTTTCCCGGATCTTAGGATATCGTCAAGTGTAACAATAGTCCTAAAACATTATTGAGATTATGACAAAGAACGATCATATTGAATCGACCCAATCTTGTTTGATATGGATTCAGTTAACATCGTCTGCATTTAATTGTAATAACACAGAGTGTTAACGTGTGATATTACTCCTTAGACCATGAGAGTGTCGTGGTCACTTCTTACCGTACGATGGGATTTGGGGTTGCTGAAACGTCTCATGTAACACGATGATCATAACGACAACTTACAAGTTCAATGGAAACTTTGACAAGTGACCAGATAGCTCGAGAGTGGGATTTGCTCCTCCGACGATGGAGAGATATTCCCAGGGCCCTCTTGATGTGATGACATCGATCATCATCTGGCCAGGCATACATGACTTCGTCATGGGGATGTCGGAACACAATAACAAGAAAGAAGAACAAAACTAAGGATTTTGGTATAACGAGCATAGTGATGACTTGGGAGAATATCGATGCATCCCGACTTTTGTGAAGTATTGCAAAGCAAAAGGAACATCACATGATAACCAAAGGTTTACTCGAATATCATTCATGTACTCATAGGGACCGATACGGACGTCCACGGTCCCGTTGCCGGTCATTGAACGAAAGGTTTTGTTCATGTCTATGAGTTACCGAATCTACGAGGTCACAAGCTTAAGGCAATCATGACCTGTTGAGTGTTAATAGGATGGGAGTGATGAGAATATATTTGTGGAATTGTTTCATTAATGTTCAGAATAGTTCCGAGAGGATCCGAAAGCATTTCAGGGTCACGGGAAGGGTTTCGATGAATATCGGGTAATACCAGGTATTACCGATATATTATATATAAGTGGAAAATGTTTTCAAGATGCTAATATATATATATATATATATATATATATATATATATATATATATATATGTGTGTGTGTGTGTGTGTGTGTGTGTGTGTGTGTGTGTGTGTCTAGAAGTATATAGAACATTTTATATTTAATTTAAATATCAACGGGCCTTAAAATGCGAAGAGCCAACTTGGGCCTCGAAGGCCCAAGTGGAGGAGCCCCCCCTTTCCTTTGGGGGGGGGGGGATCCTACTAGGGAAGGAGTCCAACTCCTCCCCCCTTTGGATGGCGCCCCAAGGAGGCTTTCCCTCCTTGGTGGCAGTCCTCCTCTCCCCGTCTAACCTATATATACCTGAGGTATTAGCCACAATTGAATATACAAGTTTTGGAGCCTCCTCTACTTCTTCTAATTTATGTTCTAGTTGGTCCTAGTTGACTAATTAGAGCATGGCTAATCCTCTCACTACAAAAAATACACTTATGATACGTGTTTGTCACAGTAGGTCACTTTTTTTGTCATGCATGTACATCCATGACGATTTTATGACAGAATCAAGATAGTCATACATGTGCTATCGTAGAAGTGTTCCATGACATTTCCAAAATTATCATCACGGAAGTGTCCCCTTCCATGACGATAAATCACGCGTCATAGAAGTGCTTTCGTCAAGGGTGACCGACACGTGGCATCCACCGTAATGGGTCGCCGTTAAGCTATCAGGTCCGATTTGGGATCCGATAACCCGCTAACAGCCACGACCAATGGGGATTTTCCACGTGTAAATTTCTCATTGGCCAGAGGAACCACATGTCAGCACTCGAAAAGGACAGATGTCAACCGCCCAATGGACAGGAGGCGCCTATGATACATTGACACGTGGCAAAGCCCAACAACAGCCCATTTAGGTTAAAAAGGCTGGCTGGGTCAAAATTAGCGGGCTGGCCCATTAACGGCCTGCTTGCAGACGGCCCATTCATAGTTAAGGCCCGTACACCTATTGTCAAATCGGCTCGTCAATGGCCCGTTCTACACTTTTCAACATCGCGGGCCATGGCCACTTCTGGCCCAATAATAGTTTGCTAAGTATTTGGGCCCAATTACGGCCCGGTGTGTTTCCAGCCTGTTAAAGGTCCTGCTTCATTTGGGCCCATTTTTTCCCTTGAAATTTTCGGCCCATAAACGACCATCAAGGATTTGGGTCATATTCGCCATGTTCAACATTCGCCCGTTAGAGGCTCATCAGAGATTTGGGCCACTTCCACTGTTGTAGACATTCGCCTGTTAGAGGCCCATCAGAGAATTGGGCCACTTCACTGTACAGACATTCGGCCTTTTAGAGGCCCACTATAGATTTGGGCCACTTTCAGTCTATTGAGACATTCACTGTTAGAGGCCCACTGTAGATTTGGGCCACTTCCAGCCTGTTGTGACTTTCGGCCTGTTAACTCAGACGAAATTCATGGGCCATATATGGCCCAATGTCACATCGGGCCTATTAATGGCCCATATAAAACTGATACCAATTAAGCCCAACCAAACTTCTGGCCTGTTAGAGGCCCGTGTAGTAGGTCAGCGCATTTTTTGGCCCGTCTGAATTTCGGCCTATGAACGATCCGCATTGTAAATGGGCCAACACAAGTTGAGATACATTTCAGCCTGCCAATGTACAGTGGGTTATTTGGCACAATCAGGGCCCAAACTCACTTTTGGCCTATTAAAGGCCCATGTTACTTATGGGCTCGAGACATCTACACATGTTAATGGTCTATTGTTCTGAGGACCCAAATTATGTTTAGGCCTGTTAAAGGCCCACTAGGTGAACATGCCTACCAAAAATATGAAAGCTTATGCTGATTTAGGCCCAGATATTTTTAGTGGGCTACATGCAAATTACGGCTCATGATCATTTTTAGCCCAATTGGAATGGGCCTAGCAGATGTTGGCACGTTGGGCTCCTACACTATACAAAAATAGCGTCATAATTTGTATAGCCTCTGCATCACGATAAATGTTGTATCACAACAAAATAAATTACAGCCATACCAAAAGGCATGTTGGCATAAAGTTTACAGTCCTTGCAGATAAAAACACCATCAGATGTATAGAAGCATGGATCATCTTACCTGAGTGCTAATGTTTCAGGCTGTAGAATCTGATGGAGCAGCATGATCATCCCCCTTTTCCGCCATTGCTCTTGAACAACGAAGCAAATGTCTAATAGTCTGGTTTCAAAACAATTCATATCTTGACGACATTTGTCAACCACTATTTTTGTTTCCAAAACGACGTCCATTAATGATTGGACTTGTGTCTGGAGCATAGATATATCACTCTGTCTAGCCGAAAGATTTTGTTTAGTAGGCGATTTGGTTGAGGTTACCTTGCCAACCAACCCAGAATTACGCAGGAAGGTGCTTTCTGCACTGTTAGTGGAGAGATACTGACGCACTGCAGCAAGAGGTGACATTGTGTCTGTGTTAGCCTCGTCACCTTCAGGTGGTTGTGGCTGTTCAATCATTTGTTCCATAGCTTGCTGAAAGTTTGAACATCTAGATTAGTGCACCAGATAAGTTACTAATGAAACAAAAACAAACAAAGTAGGTTTCACGTTTATACATAACTTATTTTGGTGAACTACTGTAATACATTAGCATGTATTGTCGTGCCAACTACATAATAAAATCACTTTCGGAACATATGTCCATGTAGCATGCCTACTGTATTTTCTATTTCCTCACATTTGTTGACATGTAAGGATAAGGAGACATGGTTTAAAGTAGGATGAACATAGTATGACATCATTCATATCATGGGCAAACAAATATCAAACAAACAGGCTATTTGTTTCATTGTGTGGGCACATGAACATCACAACTAGATTACAGATCAATACCAAAAGAATATCCTTCCTCTCTTTTCAACCGTGTAAGGTGAAATGATATGTTAAGACAATTGTGTATAAAGTGAACAGAGTAACTGACATTGGCTGCAAACCAAGCTGTTAAATGAACACATCATAGTAACAAGCAGTTCAAAGGCAGGAGGAGTAAGGACTTACAACAACGGCTTGAATTGGTGTGCTCATGCCCTTCATCTTGCTGGTGTGGCAATCCTTGAAGATTTTCGCTGCATTCGGTTCAGGTTCTTTTTGGTCCATGCGGGCTTTCCTCTGTTTTGGAACAAGTCAATATAGATACGATAAAATTGCACAGAGAAAAGAAGGAAGTAACAGCTACTTACAAGAGCCTCGCAGTGTGCAATATAGCTACAAGATCCTGTTGTCTATTGGAATTTCCCTTTAGAACGGTTGGTCTTGTTCTTCAAATAGTTAGCCTAGAAGAAGATACACTTATAAGGCACATACGTAAATACAAGTTCAATATGTGATCTGATCAAATACATATATCCTACCTGATACTTTGGATCAGACCAATGTTTAACAAGGGCTGTCGAGTCTTCATCTGTAATATATTCCACTGGAGATGTTTGGGCGATTTCATTGTTAGTCTTGCCTTCAAAGTGAGTTTTTCTAAGGTGATATCGACATCGCCGCAGAAAGCGCATCGAAAAACATGAGTGCATGCTTGTTTAGTTGCATCATCTTTCGGATCCAACTTGAACCTCATATGTTAAAAAAATAATGTGAGTCTTACTAGGAGGAAGCTAGAAAGTACGGGACAGAGCAAGACAATATTACAAATTGCGATGAATAACATTACTTATGGATAAATGGTCAAGGAAGGTGTTCAACTCGGTATTGTCTTTCTCATTCCTGTATTGGATCCACGCTAGGAGGATACGTGCATGACACCTAACAGCAACGGTTGCCTCTGATACTAACTTGGCTGACTCTGGCATCACGTGGCCTTTTTAAACCTGCCTCAAAATGGATCTCCATTCTTCCTCCTTTAGATTTTGTTAATCTATCAAGCATTATCCTTGGTGTCTGTTTCCGCTTGCACCATGGTGCTAGTTCAACAGTGAATATGGAAAGTGTTAGTGCACATCAAACTGTGAGAATACATATAAAGGAGCATGCAACTGCAACTTGACTCGGTCAGGTACCGTCTTGGTGTTGATGCTCATGAGGTTCATCTGATCTTGCCAAGTCCTGTTGTGTCAGCAGTGCTTCAGAAGTAGTGTTAGGTGTGAAGGCAGCTTGGGAACTGGCCAGTTGTGGAGCAAACGAACGAGTAACTCATTGAGATGCCGGTACAGTTGAAGCAGATGTTGCAGCTAGTGGAGCAGGTGATACTGTGTTTATAGATTTAGTTGGTGGACTTGGGCCTTCTACTGCACTATAAGCACCAGCAGAATCTTGAGGGCAGATCCTTTTCCGTTGCACCCGACGAGTAACATCATTCCCTACTATATTCTTTTCCTTGCTCTTTATTGACTTTGCCATATCAAGACGTACCCACAACACAAAAGAATAAAATTGCTCTTCAGAACTCATTGATGCATTATACAGACAAGTAATACTTTGATGTAAGACAACCGTATGAGGATGGAATATGTAAGAAAAACAGGAAGGTGTGACATATTCACAGCTACGATGTGTAAACTAAGCAGAAGGATTTTCAAGGAAATAGAAGTAATGCAAGCTAGACACCATATGAAAGATGTAACCAATATCACTCTGCCAAGTTAAAAGTGTCTTCTCATAAGTGGCATTTCAAAAAATTAGAAGCAGTACAACCTAGAAATCAATGCAAGATGCAACCACTATCAAACTGCCATGTTAAAAGCGTCTAATCATGAGTGACTGATGCGGGATAGACAACAACAGTACTTTGATGTAAGAACATGGTATGATAGATAGATGTAGTGTATTCTAGACAAGGAAAGGCATGTCATATGCACATGTATAATGTATATACTCAGCAGGTACAATTTAATCAAAATAGAAGAAATACAGGCTAGACAACATATGCAACATGAAACCAATTATCACACTGTCAACTTAGAGCAAGCACCTACGATGGTGGAGTACGGGAGATGAACTCATCATGTAGACTTGGGACTTCAACTGCATTAGCAGTAGCAGTGGCAAATCCAGAGAGTCTCTGTTTGCGTCGGTCCGGAGGACCACCTACATCCCTAACTTACTCTTTTCCTTCCTCTTTTCTGATATTGCCTTATGAAGTCAAAACCACAAGAAGATGAATAAAATTAGCTCTGCATAACTGGTTGATGCATGATACAGACGAACACTACTTTGATGTAAGGCAAGCGCAGGATGGGAGGATGGAATATATACAAGAAAGACAACATTGCATATTCACAGGTACGATAGGAGAATGGAATATGTATGAAAAACAGTAAGCAGAAGGCATTTCAACAAAATTAGAAGAAATGAAAGCTAGACACCATACGAACATGCAACCAATATCACTCTATCAGGTAAAAAGTGTCTCGTCGTAAGTGCCATTTCAAGAAATTAGAAGCAGTACAAGCTAGAAGGCAATACAAGATGCAACCTACATCACACTCCCAAGTTAAATGTGTCTTATGGGTAAGTGATTGTTGCAGGTATAAGTTGCAAGCTACGCAGATGCAATTCAACAAAATCAGAAGCAATACAAACTAGACATCATACGAAACACGCAACCACATATAACAGTTCCAAGTTAGAGCAAGCACATGTGATGGTGGAGTAGGGGAGATGTGCTCATCATCTACACAGCTACGTTGACTGTCCAGCCTTGTGTTGTCTTGCGAATCTTGTTGGGAGGATGGCAGAGTAGAATCTGTAGAGACCCTTTGTTTGAGTTGCTCCGAAGGACCACCATCATCCATTGCCATACTAATTTCCTTCAGTTGTATAGATTTTGCAGTCATTCATGCATGATACTGACGAACACTACTCGGATGAAAGGCAAACACATGATACAAGGATGAAATATGTACGAAAAACAGGATGACGTGACATATTCACACCTATGATGTGATAACTAAGCAGAGGGCATTTCAACAAATTAGAAGCACTCCAAGCTAGACACCATATGAAAGATGCAACCAATATCACTCTGCCAAGTTCAAACTGTTTGGTGTTTCAACAAATTAGAAGCAGTACATGCTAGAAATCATATGCAAGACGCAACCAATATCACAGTGGCGACTTAAAGGTGTCTTATCATAAGTGACTGATGCGGGATATGCAAGAACAATAGTCTGATGTAAGAACATGGTGTGATCAGATATAGTACTAGAAACGGGAACACGTGTCATATTCATAGGCATTATGTGTAAAGTAAGCAGATACAATTCAACAAAGTTAGAAGCAATACAATCTAGACATCATACGCAACATGCAACCACATATAATAGTGCCAAGTTAGAGCAAACACCTATGATGGTGGAGTAGGGGAGATGTGCTCATCATCTACATAGCTACGTTGATTGTCTAGCCTTGTGTTGTCTTGCAAATCTTGTTGGGAGGATGGCGGAGTAGAATCTGTAGTGATCCTCCGTTTTAGTTGCTCGGAAGGACCACCATCATCCAATGCCTTACCAATTTCCTTCCGCTTTAATGATTTTGCATTGTGAGGTCAAACCGATAAGAAAAAGGAATAAAATTCGCTCATCAGAACTCATTCATGCATGATACTGACGAACACTACTCTGATGAAAGGCAAAGTCATGATACGAGGGTGGAATATGTACGAAAAACAGGACGGCATGACATATTCACACCTATGATGTGATAACTAAGCAAAAGGCATTTCAACAAATTAGAAGCAATACAAGCTAGAAACCATATGAAAGATGCAACCAATATCACTCTGCCAAGTTCAAACTGTCTGGCGTTTCAACAAATTAGAAGCAGTACATGCTAGAAATCATATGCAAGACGCAACCAATATCACAGCGGTGACTTTAAGATGTCTTATCATAAGTGACTGATGCGGGATATGCAAGAATAATAGTCTGATGTAAGAACATGGTGTGATCAGATATAGTATGTTCAAGAAACAGCAACATGTGTCATATTCACAGGCATTATGTGTAAAGTAAGCAAATGCAATTCAACAAAGTAAGAAGCAATACAAGCTAGACATCATACGCAACATGCAATCACATATAATAGTGCCAAGTTAGAGCAAACACCTGTGATGGTGGAGTAGGGGAGATGTGCTCATCATCTACACAGCCACGCTGACTGTCTAGCCTTGCGTTGTCTTACGAATCTTGTTGGGAGGATGGCGGAGTAGAATCTGTAGAGACCCTCCATTTCAGTTGCTCGGAAGGACCACCACCATCCATTGCCTTACCAATTTCCTTCCGCTTTATTGATTTTGCATTGTGGGGTCAAACCGACAAGAAAAAGGAATAAAATTCGCTCATCAGAACTCATTCATGCATGATACTGATGAACACTACTTTGGTGAAAGGCAAAGTCATGATACAAGGATGGAATATGTACGAAAAACTGGACGGCTTGACATATTCACACCTATGATGTGGTAACTAAGCAAAAGGCACTTCAACAAATTATAACCACTGCAAGCTAGACACGATATGGAAGGTGCAATCAATATCACTCTGCCAAGTTAAAACTGTCTCGTCATAGGTGGCGTTCATCAAACTAGAAGCACTACATGCTAGAAATCATATTCAAGACGCAAACCAATATCACACTACTAACTTAAAGGTGTCCCATCATAAGTGCCCGATGCAGGATACACAAGAAGAATAGTTTCATGTAAGAACATGGTGTGATTGACAGATATAGTATGTACCAAAAACAGGAAGGCGTGTCATATTCACACGTATCATGTGTAAGCTAAGCAGATGCAGTTTACACTAATTAGAAGCAATACAAGCTAGACACCATATGCAACATGCAACCAGATATCACACTGCCAAGTTAGAGCAAGCACCTTGGATGGTGGAGTAGGGGAGTGGAGACTTGGAACTTGTAATGCACTAGCAGTATGAGGAGAATCCATACATATGCTCCGTTTACGTTGCTGCAGAGGACCACCATCATCGCCTTCCTTACTCTTTTCCTTCTTCTTTTTTGATTTTGCCTTGTCAAGTCAAACCCACAAGAAAAAGGAATAAAATTTGCTCTTCAGAACTCCTTGATGCATGATACCGACGAACCCTACTTTCATGTAAGGCAGCCGCATGATAGGAGGATGGAATATGTATGAAAAATAGGACGGCATGACATATTGACATGTATGATGTATTAAGTGTAAACTAAGAACAAGGTGTTTGAACTAGTTAGAAGCAATGCAAGCTACAAACCATATGAAAGATGAAACAAATATCACTCTGCCAAATTAAAAGGGTGGCCTCATAAATGTATTTGACCAAATTAGAAGCAATACGTGGCAACAAGCTAGAAATCATATGCAATATGCAACGAATAAAGGTGTCTCATCGTAAGTGATTGATGCAGGATACGGAAGAGAGTTAGTTTCATGTAAGAACATGGTTAACAGATAGATGTATTATGTACCAAAAATAGCAAGCCATGCCATATTCACGGGTATAATGTGTAAACTCAGAAGATGCAATTTACCCTAATTAGAAGCATTTCAAGCTAGACACCGTATGCAATATGCACCCACATATCACACTGCAAAGTTAAAGCAAGCACCTGCAATGTTGGTGTAGGGTCAATGCGGTCTTCAAGTACAAAGCTACGTTTAATATCTTCATTTAGGCTTGCTGTTTCTTGAGAATCATGTGGGGAGGACGAAACTGCACTCTTTATAAGAGTAGTGCGTCTCATACTAACCCACGGGCGTGACTGTCTCATCATAAGTGATAGATGCAGGATACACAAGAACAGTAGTTTGATGTAAGAACATGGTGTGATAGGTGGATGTAGTATGTACCAAAAACAGGAAGGCGTGTCATATTCACATGTATAATGTGTAAGCTAAACAAATTAGGAGCAATACAAGCTAGGCACCTTATGCAACATGCAACCAGATATCACACTGCCATGTTAGAGCAAGCACCTGGGGCTGTGGAGTAGGGGAGATGAGTTTTGGAACTTGCATTGCAGTAGGAGTAGAAGGAGAATCTACAGAGATCATCTGTTTCGGTTGCTCCAGAGGACCACCATTATTCCATGCCTTCGTCCTTTTAGATTTTGCCTTGTCAAGTAAACACACAAGAAAAAGGAATGAAATTCGCACTCCCAAATTCGTTGATGCATGATACTGACGAACACAACTTTTATGTAAGGCAACCACATTGTAGGAGGATGGCATATGTACGAAAAATGCTAAGCAGAAGGCATTTCAACAAATTGGAAGCAATGCAATCTAGACACCATATGAAAGATCCGACCAAAATCACTCTACCAAGTTAGATGTGTCTCATTATAAGTGGCGCTTCAACAAATTAGAGGCAATACATGTTTGAAATGATATGCAAGATGCAACCAATATTACACTGTCAACTTGAAGGTGTCTTGTCAGAAGTGATTGATGAGGGATACACAAGAAAAGTAGTATGATGTAGGAACATGGTTAATATAAAGATGTAGTATGTACCAAAAACAGGAAGGCATGTCATATTCACATGTATAATGTGTTAACTAAGCAGATGCAATTTACCCTAATTAGAAGCATTACAAGGTAGACACCATATGCAACATGCAACCACATATCACATTGCCAAGTAAGAGCAAGCACCTTCGATGGTGGTGTAGGGGAATTGCGGTCATCAACTAGAGAGATGCGTTAACTATCTTCATTTGGCCTTGTTGTTTCTTGAGAATCATGTGGGGTGGGGAGGATGACCCTGCACTCTTTAAACGAGTAGCGCGTCTCACAGTAACCCACTGGGATGACTATCTCATCATAAGTGATTGATGAGGGATACAAAAGAGCATTAGTTTGATGTACGAACATGGTTAATAGACATATGTAGTATGTATCAAAAACAGGAAGGCATGTCATTATCAAAGGTATAATGTGTAAAGTAAGCAGATGCAGTTTAACCAAATTGGAAGCAATACAAGCCAGACACCATATGCAACATCCAACCACATTTGACAACGCAAAGTTAAAGCAAGCACCTAGGATGGTTGTGTGTGGCAATTGAGATCATCAACTGCAGAGCTACGTTTACTGTCTCCATCTGCTGACACTACACCCTTTAGAGCGCTGAAATGCTTAGTGCTTATCTTCAAATTAGACTGGAGCGACTTCTCTCTTTTCTTTTGTGTACTCATCAACACTGCGTCAGAGTCTGAAATACAGATGCATAAAAAAACAATAGTGTGAGTATGGGTGAAGTGTGTGCACAAGTAGTACAGTGTAAAAGTAGCAGATAGGAGGTCGGTGAGAAATAAATGATATGAAACATATGATAGCTCTACAACAAGCATGGCACAAGAAATTACTAGATTCTAGGATTTTGAAATATGAGCATGAGGATGGTGGAAATGCAGATGCTCCTCCAGCACACCACAAGGTGTGGTCCTATGAAAATAACAGTCGACTGAAAACAAATAGGTCAGTCCATTTTTTCTGCATCGTCCGATGTACAAAGAACGGGCACATAGCCTTCATCTACCTCCGCCTAGTCAGTGTTGACGATCTTCCTCGAGACGCCAGTGACCACCAGCCCAGTCCCTGCTTCCGCCCTCCCATCGACCTCACCGCACCGCCGTGCTTGGCACCACCCTCGGCCATTCCTTCAAGCCCTGCCGACCTCCAGATCGGGCGCAAGCAGCTCCTGCGCCCCACACCCCTATGATAGACAGTGGTGTGCCACTTCCCCGGCAAACAGGTGGACAAGGTTCTCCACGCGCCTAAGCGGGTACTGCTTCTTTTAATTGCGAATCAACTGACCCTGAATTGAAATCCAGGCAGGCCACTGACCTCTAGCCAAGGTGAAATAGTAAATGGGAGAAAACCTTGTGCATTTAGTATCACGGAGAAGATGTAGTAAGAAGCGCTCAACTAGTTTATTTCGTGGGATGAATATGGTGTGAGCAGAGACGTAAGATTTGCACGAATAAGGGAAGAGGAGTACCTCTTTCTACTGGCAGTGTTGTGTCCTCCTTCTGTTTTTCCAATGATCTTCTTGTGGTTCTCTAGAAACAAGAAGTTGTGGAGGATGGTGGAGCCTTGGATGAACCCATGGCCAAGTTGTTGAGTGTGGTGCGGTGGCCTTTTGTCGCCAGCGAGGAACCAGATCCGAGGCGGCAAACGACAGCATAGCGGGAACAACTCCAGTGCGTTGGACGGTTGCGACAGTGGAGCAGCAACGGTGAGGCGCAGGACGGCGTGGTCGAAGTGGTTCTGGTACGATGCACGTCGGCATCGGCATCGTGCAGGCAGCTCTGCCTCGGCTTGAGCTGCTAAGTCCTTGAGGGCGTTGCGGTTGCGGTTGCGGTTGCGTTGGACAACGACGTCTGGGTACCGGCTCCGGCATGATGGAGGAGGGCGGCGGTGGATTGGGCACGATGGGGTGGAGGACGGAGGAGGCTCGGGTTTCGCGGCTGGTGGAGAGGGTGTTTTGGCGCCCACGGAGTATGAAATGGGGAAACGACGGGAGGGCGAACTAAGGGGGAACAATATTTCGGTTTGGGACGTGCTTGTTTGATTTGGGGAAAGTTACAAACTTTGCCCCAATCTAAAATTTCGGACATATTGCGGGTCGGGGGTAGGACAGTAATCTCAGGTGTCCCAAATGGTGGGCGGGATAGATTTCGGCCGAGGCATGGGTGTTTAGGCGCCCATGGCATATGAATGCTTCTCGGAGGCGGTTGAGACTGGTGTCTTGGTGAAGTTACAAACCTACCCCGGTTTAGACCTTTGGACATCGGGCCGACAGGCTACACGGGCCAGAGTCAGGACAATAATTTCCTACCACCAAACATTAGTTTCGCGTGGCTTCGGGTGACCAGAGGCTTATTGGGTGCTTCGTTCAATATTTGGGAGCAGAAGCATTAACGTTTTCGGTTCTCTTGAATTGAACTTTCAGGATTTGTCAAACTTCACAAATCTTGACTCCTAAAAATCTTAAAACTACGATTATTTTGGAATGGAGGGGGTGCATTTGAATATACATTGTACACTAGTATATATTAAAATATATGCATCTTACCTCAGTTCATGCATGGTTCCGGATATAATCTCGTTGGTTACAAAAAAATAGTTAGACATGCGTATGAATGTATAGCATGTTCAAATGCACAACAAAGATTGATGCCACCTTTTAGATCTGATTTACAAATGCCATTATATCGGATTCAAATAGATGAATGCACTTCCTATGAATTCGAATCTTCGAAACCCCCTTTATGTTGAATTCAACATGTATTCTATTTCGTAGCTAGCAATTTGGAATATATCCATGTAAGTGACAAATGTATACAATGCTTCACACTAACAACATGGAGTGCACTAATTAATGTTTGTATATGAGTTGCAAAAGCAATGCATGTCTGGATTTCAAACCACTCTCACTCTATGGATTAATAATATGAAATAAACACATGCACATGCTATAATTCAATAGAGTATGGGTGTCTGATAGACCGATGTTCGTCCATACGCAGATTGCAAAATTCATGATCTCATCCAAAAATAATAATGCCATTTATATTCTAACTTAATGCGTAGAACCGCCTTTTACACGTAGATGCACTATGCCTCGGCCCGTTCTCACACACATGCTATATATCTCTCTATCTAACGCATAAGTGCACACACTTTATATACATCGGCATTTCTCTCTCACACATGCTCACAATCTCTTCCGGGGTGTCGGGGTGTCTCACACACACACACACTCTCTATATATCTCCCTCTCTCTTTCTTACTACTATGTACAACTCTTTTCACTAATCTCAGTCGGAGAACACTATTTCTCTCACATGCATATATACACACGCGCGGTCTCTACTAGCCCTCTATAGGCACATATATGTGCCTACGTGTCTCCCGCACGCACATTATCTTTAGGCCTCTCTCGCACACATTGCCCCCCCACACCCCTCTCTTAGTAGTTGGCAGATATGATTCCATCAGATCATTCGGTAGGACATCCCTGATTGTTAGGATGGATGGTAATACGACGCAAAGTTTTACCCAAGTTCGAGCCCTTGCAGTTGAGGAAAAAGCCTACTCCCGGTACTGTATATTTGTGATAGGGGTGTGTACAAAGTACACATGAATACCAGACATTGTGTGTGTGTATACTATCGACAAACTAGCCCCTGGGCTTCTATAACATACTCGAGGCCTAGGGTTACAAATCATGTATAGTCGGCTTATCATCAGTGGGGATAGAATCCTCCACGACTTTGGTAGCTTTGTTTTGTACGGCGAGTCCTTCATATGGGTCTTCGTATAATGCGCCTCGGTCCAACCTATGTGGCGCAGGATGGAAACGACCCATGAGTCCTCACGTTGACCCAGCACAACTAGAAATGATGTGCCCACCACACCCCACATGCAATCGGCCACTAAGAAAATAAGCATACACAATAATACAATATTATACATGAAATTTAATTGCATGGTGCATCCAATAATATTTGTTCTGCATTGTGAATGTTTATATTTTCTCCTAAAATAATAGTCACGGGAAAGATAAATGAAGGGCATATCTCTCCTTGTCTCCATCGGACATCCCCTCTTTCTACACCACTTTCACGTATGCACACAAACTATCTCTCGGCCCTCTAAAAGTATGCATGCCCCTGACACATTCACGCGTGACGGTCACTGTATTTCAAGCGAAAGCACTATACGGTCACTGGACTTCAGAATATGCTCATTACGGTCACCATATACATTCTCGTGGTGATTATACGGTATCTAGCTCATGATACGTCTCCGTATTTTGTTGATGACACTGACGGACATTGTATTTGATGCTTGCTCTGTATTTTGTTGACGACACTTACGGTCATTGTATTTGAAGCGAAAGCACGATATGGTCACTAGACTTTAGAATAAGCTCATCACAGTCACCATATACATTTTGTGGTGCTAACCAACCTGTGATTGGATGGTTAGGAGGACATTGGTTTCCCCAGCACACCAGAGTTAAAATCCTGGTGCTCGCATTTATCCTGGATTAATTTCAGTATTTTCCGGCGATGTGCGTTCAGTGGGAGCAGACGTTCCCCTCAACTACGAGGCACCTACGGTGACTTCGTAAAATCTCAAGATCATATGCTGGCTCACTCTCTCGAAGGTGCTAATAGGGGTAGGGTCTGCGTGTGTGCGCTTATCGCGGTGAGTGTCTGCGCGTATATATGAGCGCTTGCGTTTGTACCGTGTTAAAAAAATACATGTCGTGATTATACGGTCACTGCCTCACCCGTACAACTCTGTATTTTGTTGATGACACCATCAATTGACCAGTCAAATGTTCCATGAGGCGCAACTAGTGTTGCATCATCAGCGCGCGTAACCGTGGGGCCCACCTATCAGCGCGTATATGAAAGAAAAAAAATGGTAGTTTGAGTATGTACTATGTTAATAAAATACATTTTATGGTGATCATACGATCACTGGCTCACCATACAACCCTCTAATTTGTTGATGACACGATCAATTGACCAGTCAAATGGTCCACATTCAGCAGCGCACATTACCATAGGGCCCACCCTTCAGCGATACATGAAAGACAGAAATGGTAATAAATTAGTGATCGGTGGGGATTCGAAGTCGTGAGACCCCTGGTTGGCAGTCCGCGCCCCCTTACCAAAGTGGACAAGAATCGCCTTGTGATGATATGCTGAGCTGGCCGTTTTAATTGCACGCATGCACGAGCCACTGTGGTGAATAAAAACTCATCACGCATGTGCACAAACACGCCCGCAACGCCCGCATGCATGCATGCAATACATGCACACACGCACACATGCATGCAACACTGAAACGTACACATGCACGCATGCAACACTCGCACGCCTGCATGCACACAGCACACGACGCAAGACACACGCAGAACCTATACGTGCTTGCACCCTTTGTTAAGGACATGGATTGTTACGGGTATTAATCATATCTGTGATAAGCAGAACATTGATATTTGCAGCGGTCTTTATAAATCACAACGTATCGAATGGGCTATCAATGTATACTACATGAAATAGATGATGTCACACTCAACGAACAATCATCGGTTTATGAAATACCCGCTTTTGACCGCCCTGGCCCACCAAAAGCTCCTCTGCCGTGCGCTGCCTGCGTTGGGTCACTGACATGCAGGCCAGGAACACAACGATCCCACACGTCAGTGGAAGAACGGCGCGGTGTCGTACGTTAGAGTCGAGGGTGCCGCTCACTTCACGCCCGGTTGAACACGCCTCCTTGCTGCATTCAAACGCCTCCATGAAACCCGTGTGGAAGCCGAGAAACCCACTCTGGACACACGTCCGTTCATGACTAGGCCAGCATTAAATGCAACGCCGGCCGAGCTCCTCCCATCTGCTGTCCATTTGATGTCCTATTTAAACGAGGTCAGATGCCGACCAAGAATCGCACACTTCCGCCGCTCCCCTATCTCCTCCTTCACCATTTTGTCCACACTTACAATGGCATACGAAGAGTAGTTATCCGGCATCCAAGCCGGCTGGGTGGCCCGCCGAGCCCGCCGGATATGAGCTATGCGTCTCGCTAATCCACCTTCCTCCGATCGTCCGACGGAGCCAGTTGCCGCCCAAGCCGGCGTGCGGTTCATCAACTCGCTGCTCCAGGACAGCTTGACGAGGAGCGGCGAGCTGCTCCATGCCAGCACGGTCGGGAGCACAGGCTTCGTCGCTGCCGGCCACGCCGCCACCTCCTACTGCGCTTCCCGTGTCTGTGACCGTGTCTCCCGTTTCTGTGGCCAAGACTCCCGTGCCTGCGGCCGCGCCATGCAAGCAGAGACAGAAGTCGGGTGCGTGGAGAGCGACGAGTTGGTGGCCAGCGCCTCCGCATCTGCCGCCATCATTGAGGAGAAGTAGAACACAGAGGCCGCCGCGGCGACCATTTAGGCTAGGTATTATTATACCTGTGTTGTTTAGGACTAGCACCGCTTAGTTGATTTGAATGTAAGGAAATCCGTCATGATTGTATGAAAATCCGGTATTTTATATGAATTTCGTCATTGTTTATATGAAATATTGTCGTGTTTGCATGAATTTCGTCCGGTTGGTTGAGTTGCCGTCAGAATGTGTGCAGCTACGGTTGGATGGCGTAAATTGCGGGTCTCCGATCGGTCTGCGGTCGGCTCGAGCGGCATGGTGGGACAAAAAAAGGACAGCTCGTGCGAGCTCGTCTCCAACCCACGCGCTGGAGGATGCATGACCACCCGAGCTCTTCCTCGTTCATCGGTGGCAAAGGCACGTGTGGACAAAAGGGTCACCAGTATTTTGGCTATCCCGGGCAAGATCCAAATAGCCCCTCCCCTCCCAGCACATTCAAATCCGTCGATCGCCGTGCAATTTTGCCATGTGTCGTTTTCATGGATATTTTGCTATGTGAAAACAAATTTAAATATGAACGAATAATCGGTGTCTGCGGTCTTCTTCGGGGACACAGTAGGATGGCCTCATAGTAGGAGTAGTGTAGAGTACTACTAGTACTACTCCTACTAGATAGTGAGTGTTTACTACCTTATCTACGTACTAATTGCAACACATGCATGTGTTATTAGTATAATGACCACGTATGGATTTGATGGTAATATTTGTGTAAGTTGGATGTCATATTATTGCTTGAACATGTGGTCAAAGTTAGCCTCCAAACCGCATTTTATACCCTATGGATTGAGGGAGTACATGCATTGCTGAGGTTTTTCTTAATCCTTGCATGCAACGTTTTTATTGAAGCTTGAAATGTAAACATGTGAATGGGAGGGACTACTACAACCCTTCCAAAAGTAGTACTAATGGTATCGTACTCCCTCCGTTCACCATCTCACATGCTTAGTACTTTTGCAAACTATGGAAGTAACAAACTTATTCCACCACTCAACATCTATTATGGATGCATTGTGGATTTTAAATTGAGTCATATAGACCGGAAAGTAGGCACTTAGGGCATCCACAATGTATGTTTTTTCTTTCCTCTAAGCCCTCTCTGCTCTTAAAGGCAGGCCTCTATACATTGCATGAACTGCCTCTAACAAAAAATTGACTAGCATATCGCGTCTAACCTTAGAGGATGCCTCTAACAATGTAACAATCCATCTGGTCCCAATTGTCAACCTTAGGAAGCATAAGAAAGTAGGAGTACAAGAAAAATAGTACTGATTGGACAAATGTGTTGCTAATCAATACTTTTTTAATTTCTGCTAGGGCCCACCTTAGAGGCTGGTTAGAGTCTCTATACATTGTTGTTTTTTCATTTGATAAAAGGCAAACCATGTGGGGCCTACCTTAGAGGCAAGGCTCTATACACTGGAGATGCCTTGTACGTATTACTTTTGATGTGTCCCGTCAACTCACAGAATGAGGAGAAGCTTGCTTAGTACACCATCTCCCCCGCCCACGGGCGCGGTGGCTCACAGAGTCGCGAGATGAGGAGAAGCTTGCTTACGATGCCTACGCCCGCTCCCTCGCCCACACGCGTGGTGGCTCACGGATGAGGAGTAAATTTTACTACTCCTTCTGTTACTCCTCGTCCCTACCTTAGTTAGAGAGATTATCATATTGTTTGAAATATATGTCTTTTAGTAATAGGAGTAGTAGTACTACAACAATTTCCTTGGAGTCCGTGGTGCAGCAAGCTACCCTAGGCTATGTTACTACTCCCTCCTTTTCGGTTTATGGCTTAATTTCAAAATCTCTCCAACCAAGGTAGATGATGAATGATGGAATTAATTTTGTAGTTTGCACAAGTAATTAGTACCCTCGTTTTTCTCAAGAAGTTATGTTTACCGATGCATTAATTACAACAAATGCATGCATGGCCACTAAATTTTCATGAACTTCTACATGCATTGGTGAGTTTTCTCTTGATACTGCTTGCATCGGGTGATTTAATGCACCTCGAAATCCAAATGAATTTTTTTAGATGAGCCCTATAAACCGGAAAGGAGGGACTAGTATGTAGCACTACCTCCATAGTGGGTATGTACTCCGTAAAATCAGATTTTGCCAAAACTAAGTCGCTCAACCTTTATTTGTTTGTTTACTTTTCTGCCTTGTTGCCTCAAACAACCTATGCCAAACTCCCCTACCTGCCGCGTGGGAGAAGACCCGCCCTTGCATTTTTAAGTCGGGTTTGGATCGATGGATCGCACGAAGCAGCAAAAACCAAGCCGTGTCTTGTACTCCTGCTGAAAGGATCGATATAGTTGACTAGAGGGGGGGGGGGTGAATAGGCAACTAACAATTTTTAGGTTTTCTATACCAAATTAAACTTTGCATCAAAGTAGGTTGTCTAAATATGCAACTAGGTGAGCAACCTATATGATGCAACAACAATAAGTACACACGCAAGCAAGGGATACAACACAAGTAAGCTTGCACAAGTAAAGGCATGAGATAACCAAGAGTGGAGCCGATGGAGATGAGGATGTGTTACCGAAGTTCCTTCCTTTTGAGGGGAAGTACGTCTCCGTTAGAGCGGTGTGGAGGCACAATGCTCCCCAAGAAGCCACTAGGGCCACCGGATTCTCCTCACGCCTCACACAATGCGAGATGCCCCGATTCCACTATTGGTGCCCTTGAAGGCGGCGACCGAACCTTTACAAACAAGGTTGGGGCTATCTCCACAACTTAATTGGAGGCTCCCAGTGACACCACGAAGCTTCACCACAATGGACTATGGCTCCGCGGTGACCTCAACCGTCTAGGGTGCTCAAACACCCAAGAGTAACAAGATCCGCTAGGTAGTAGAGGGGGAATCAAATTTCTCTTGGTGGAAGTGTAGATCGGGGACTTCTCAACCTATCCCGAGCAAATCAACAAGTTTGATTGGCTAGGGAGAGAGATCGGGCGAAAATGGAGCTTGGAGCAACAATTGAGCTTTTGGGCGAAGAGGTAGGTCAACTTTGGGGAAGAAGACCCCCTTATATAGTGGGGGAAACAATGCAACCGTTACCCCCCAAGCAGCCCCGCAGAGAGCGGTACTATCACGAGGCCAACCAGATTACCGCCCCACCTAGCGGATCGCCACGCAAAGGAGGGGGCGAGGTCTCGACCTCGAGCGGTACTACTGCGGTGGTAAGGGCGGTACTACCGCTTAGGAGCGTACTACCGCTCTCATCGTCAGCAGTTTAGTGCCGCAAAACCCGACACGAGAAAAAGGGCCATCGAGTCAAGGCGGTAGGAGCACGGAGCCGCAGCGTTACTACGGCGGA
Source organism: Aegilops speltoides (assembly GCA_021437245.1). Taxonomy (NCBI): domain Eukaryota; kingdom Viridiplantae; phylum Streptophyta; class Magnoliopsida; order Poales; family Poaceae; genus Aegilops; species Aegilops speltoides. The sequence continues at coordinate 365,923,850 of CM038147.1, read as the reverse complement.
GGGCTCCAAGCGGTACAACCGCTGAGGAGCGGTACTACCGCTTGTCAGACTCGGGCAGTATTATCATTGTGGGTTCAGCAGTACTACCGGGACCGCATAAAGCACAAAAGAAGGGAAAAGAGTTCTCCATTGAAGCGGAAAGGTTCAGCAGGTGCGATAAGGATGTGTACGTGTTGATTCCACCCTAGCCTTACCAAAGCGGATCCCCTCTTGATAGTACGGTGACTACAAAAAAAACACATCCGTGACATTTTGGGTCGAACGAACTTTTTTTCTGTCATACATATGACACTTCTATGACGATAATTGTGACAAAACCCGGTATCATCATACATGTGGTGGGCTCTTACTTCTATGACAAAAAATCATGACAAAAAGGGCTTTTCATCCTGGGCGGGCCGGAGACGCAGCTGCATGACATTCTTTGGGCCATCCATGACGGAAAAAATCGTGGTAGAAGCGAGGGGAAGGAAAATTTCGGGGAGTTCCCGGTTACGGTGGGAGGTTGGGGGCCAAGTGATGCGTGTTTCTCTCGTACACGTACGGATGTGTGTGCGAGGCGTTGGCTCTAACTGAACCCGAGCGAGGCGTTGGGCTCTAACTAAACCCGAGCGATCGATCGATGGCTGTTAACTGAACCTGATCGAGCGATTCCTTCGCTACTGCTGCTAACCGAAGCCGATCGATGCTGATGAACAGTGAGTGTTGCGGGGGGTTGATGAGCAAGGAGCGGTGGCGTTGCCTCTGGATGAACAGGACCCGTGGTGTGGAGGGCTGGATGAACAGAGACGGTGGAGGGGTGGCCGTGGAGGGTGGTTGAACAGACCCGTGGTGTGGAGGGCTGAATGAACAGAGACGGTGGAGGGGCGCCTGTGGAGGGGTGGTTGAATAGTAGCCGGTGGAGAAGCGCGGTGGAGGCCTGGATGAACAGGAGCCCGTGGAGGCTGGAGGAGGTCGACGGTAGCCTGTGGAGGCCGGAGGAGGTCGACGGTGGAGATGAACAGATCCCGTGGAGTCCTGTTTTGCGGCACGCCACACCCTCCCGGCGAACAGACCCTGTTTGACCGTAGGAGGTCCGTTTGTCCGCTTTGGCGGACGCCACACCCTCCCAATCAACAGACCCCTGTTTCGACCGTAGGAGGTCCGTTTATCCGCTTTTGCGATACGCCACACCCCGCCGATCAACAGACCCCGTTTCGACCGTAGGAGGTCCGCTTCTCCGCTTTTGCAAGACGCCACACCCTCTCGATCAACCGGACCTGCTCCAACATAGGAGGTCCGCTTCTCCGCCAGCGGCGACGCCAGCCTCGCTTCCATCGCTGTTCCGCCCAAACCTCACGATGAACACGACCACGCATTCCGCTCCGACCCAGCCGGTTGGCTTCCACGCTGCCTGCTGCTCCCCATGAACACGACGATTTCGTTGCCTCTCCCATGAAGACGACGACGACATCATATCTCGCTCCGACCCAGCCATGTACACGAGCTCGCCGTGACGTATGGGCGTAGTAGGCGTTCGAGACCCCACCGTATGTAACGTACATGGTCAGATTCTTTCTTGCACCCTAGTCACCAGACGACATGTACATGCTACGTGCGCGCCTCTACTATGACACGTACGCGCCTCTATTACGACAAGTGTGCGCCTCTACATCCACCAGTATATATGTACATACACGTCGCGATCGAATGACAACGCCACGACGCTTCGACCAGTGGGTCCCGACCGAGCACTTCCTTGCGGCAAAGATGTAGCTAGTGGGTCCCAGCAGTGGGGGCTAATCGTTTTTTGCTCGACGCACTTCCTTGCGGCGAAGATGTAGTGGTGAGTCCCAGCAGTCAGGGGGGCGAATCGTTTTTTTTGCCCGGACGCACTTCCTTGCGTGCGAAGGTGTAGCTGGTGGGTCCTAGCAGTCAGGGGGGAAATGTTTTTTTTCATGAAATACAGTGGCCCGTCCGGTGGGTCCTTGCTATCAGGTGGAGGAATAATTATTTTGCGCATAATAAGGAGGCACTTCCTTGCTGCGGCCGTGGACCCAGCTGTCAGCGTCTCCACACACAGTACTCTTCCGATGGAAGTCGGTCGTTGACCACATTGACCACGCCGCGCCGAGAGCACCACGGCGGTGGACGACGGCGAGGCCTAGGAAGGGGATGGCACGGAGGCAGGGAAGACTCGACAGTTGTTTCCCACGCGGAGGGGAGTACGATTGTACAAGGGTTTATTGGTTCGTCTACCGTCGCTGGAGAATAACAGCAGGTGTGGGTGAGTAGAGGGATGGCTAGGCCAGCGATGGGAGTACGGTGGGGCGGTGAGGCTCACAAGGCAAAGACATCCCGCCATGGGAGGAGGGAGCAGGCAATCCAGCCGGCGCTTGTTTGAGCGGTTGGAGCAGGAAGAGCAGAGATTGAAGAAGCACGACGGCCGTTGGATGGACATCCAACAGTCACTGCTTGTGCGTCAACCTTTTTTTTGGAAAGCCTCAAATCTGTGGAAAACATCATAAAACCCATCTGCCATTATTTTTAATAATTTACAACCCATTTGCTAATTCTTAAGGTTTTTTTGGAGCCCATATTCTTTTTGTTAGCATTACAACCCATATTGTGGCCACGGTTAAAAAATTATACGAATTTTTGTATATTTGGCTTGATCCAACTGTTTTTAATCCCAAATTTCGACTCACATTCAAACTGATTTTAAAAATAAATGTATATTAATATAAAATCCAACAAATTCTCCACGCATAAAAATTAATGTAATTTAAAATCTTGAAATAAAAAAAAGATATTTGAAACTAATTGCCGGTTTGATGTGTTTTAAAAATGTACAGCCCATTTCTCATTAGTGATGGGCCATTTTCTCGCCAATTAATGAAAGCTCTCCTCGTCTTGAAAGATTTGCAGCCCAACATGCCCGACAAAGCGACTTACTTGGCAAATCACAAAAAATCTGGTCGTGGCGTGGACCCGGTATCGGCCTCTCCACGTGACAAGATTTTTCCGATGGAAGTTGTTCCTTGACCACGTTGACCACGCCGCGCGGAGAGCACCACGGCGGTGGACGACGGCGAGGCCTAGGAAGGGGACGACACGGAGCCGGGGAAGACGCGGCAGTGGAAGCCCGCACGGAGAGGAGTACGAGGGTTCACTGGTTCGACTGCGGTGTGAGGCTGCCGTCGCCGCAGGGCCTGGCCAGCAGTGGGAATAGTAGGGGGCGGTGAGGCCTCTGCGATAGCACAGCCGGCCATGGGAGGCAGGAGCATGCGGCATGACCGGCGCTGCTTTGGGCGGCTGGAGCAAGAAGACCAGAGGTTGAAGAAGCACTACGGCCGTTGGATGGACATCGTACGGTCACTGGAGCTAGAATCATTCATATTGACTAAGTTGACAAAGCCCTTCGTCCCCGTCAACTTAGTAGGCCCACAAGTCAGCCTCCCACCATGGTGGGTCCCAGCTAGCCGGGGGAGTATTCATTTTTTTGTGTGTAATAAGGAGGCACTTCCGGTGGGTCCGAGCTGACAGCGGGGGAAACTTTTTTTCGTGAAATACGGTGGCCCGTCCGGTGGGTCCTAGCAGTCAGGGGGGAACAATTTTTTTCGCAAAATACTGGTGGCCCGTCCGGTGGGTCCCCGCTGTCAGGTGGAGGAATAATTATTTTCCGCATAATAAGGAGGCACTTCCTTGCGGCTGTCGTGGACCCAGCTGTCAGCCTCTCCACGTATAGTACTCTTCCGATGGAAGTAGGTTGTTGACCACATTGACCACGCCGTGCCGAGAGCACCACGATGGTGGACGACATGGAGCCGGGCAAGACACGACAGTGGATGCCCACGCGGAGAGGAGTACGAGCGTTCACTGGTTCGGCTGCGGTGTGAGACTGCCGTCGCCATAGAATAACAGGGGGTGTGGGTGAGTGGAGGGATGTTCTGGCCAGTGGTGGGAGTAGTATGGGGGCGGTGAGGCCTCCGCGGTAGCACAGCCGGCCACGAGAGGCAGGAGCAGGCGGCACGACCGACGCTGCTTTGGGCGGCTGGAGCAAGAAGACCAGAGGTTGAAGAAGCACTATGGCCGTTGGATGGACATCATATAGTCACTGGAGTATTGACTAAGTTGACAAAGCCCTCTGTCCCCATCAACTTAGTAGGCCCACAAGTCAGCCCAACAATATGGTGGGTCCGAGATAACAGGGGGTATTCATTTTTTTGGGCGTAATAAGGAGGTACTTCCTTGCGTGCGAAGATATAGCTGGTGGGTCCGACCTGTGAGCGGGGGCATTTTTTCGTGAAATACAGAGGCCCTTCCTCTGGGTCCTAGCTGTCAGGTGGAGGAATCATTGTTTTGTGCATAATAAGGAGGCATTTCCTTGTGTGCGGCCGTGGACCCAGCTGTCAGCCTCTCCATGTACAGTCCACTTCCGATGGATGTCGTTCATTGACCACGTTGACCAGGCCGCGCCGAGAGCACCAGGGCGGTGGATGACGGCGAGGCCTAGGAAGGGAATGACACAGAGCCAGGGAATACTCGGCAGTTGTTTCCCACACGGAGGAGTACGAGGGTTTACTGGTTCGTCTGCCGTCGCCGGAGAATAACAGCATGTGTGGGTGAGTAGAGGGATGGTTAGGCCAGTGATGGGAGTACGGTGGGGCCGTGAGGCCTGCGCGGCAGCATAGCCGGTCGTAGGAGGAGGGAGCAAGCAGTCCCGCCGGCGCTTGTTTGAGCGGCTGGAGCATGAAGAGCAGAGATTGAAGAAGCACGACAGCCGTTGGATGGACATCCAACAGTCACTGCTCTCGTGTGTTGACTAAGTTGATGTGGTGTTGCGTAAAGGCCAACCTTTTTGATGAAAGCATACGCGTCAACCTGTAGTAGGCGCACAAGTGAGCCTCAAATCTGTGGAAAACAACATACATCCCATCTGCCATTATTTCTAATAATGTACAACCCATTTGCTAATTCTTAAGAATTTTTTGGAGCCCATCTTCTTTTTGTTAGCATTACACCCCATATTGTGGCCATGGTTAAAAAGTATACGAAATTTTGCATATTTCGGTGCGGTCAACTGTTTTTAATCAAGAAATATCGATTCACATTCAAACTATTTTGAAAAATAATTTATATAAATATAAAATCCAAATAATTGTCCACGCATAAAAATCAATGGAATTTAAGATCTTGTAATGAAAAAAAATTGAAACTAATTCCCGGTTTGATGTGTTTTAAAATGTACAACCCATTTCGGGCAAATCAATGAAACTCTCCTCGCCTTGAAAGATTTGTAGCCAAATAGGCCGATAAAGCAAGTAGGCCTTGTTTGGGTATTTCTTAAAAAATAGAACTGGCTAGCCATTTTAAGCAAGAAAAACACAACTGGGCTCATGATGTGGTAAACATAAATAAAACCCTGGCTAGACGGTCCACAGCGCCCGCACAGCCCCGTTGTTACCCTGATCCGTCGCTAAAACTAGTATAAATAACAATTGCTTGTTCCTCAAAAGAAAACTGCGCGACTTGCTGGGTCCCTGGTGTCAGCCGCTCGTAGTGTAATTCTCTCATTTATTGACTACGTTGACAATGACGTGAGCCCCAGATGTCCAACCATTAGGAGGAACCATATTTTTGGGCTTGTACTATAGAGGCACTTGCTTGCGTACTGCCATGACGCTGGTGGGTCCCTACTATCATCCTCTCCATGTACATGCATCTCCTTGTAACTCTCACTTGTTGACGACATTGACAACGCAAGAGGGCGGCGCACCGCGCACGGCGGGCGAACCAAGGCCGCAAGGCGGAGGACGATGGCGAGGCCTCAGACGGAACGAACAGGAGCCGTTGAAGATGCACCGGTCGAGTCGCAGGCGGAGGGGAGTACGAGGGTTGACTGGTTCAGGCGCGGGTGCGTGTTGAGGCTGACGTCGCCAGAGAATAACATGATGTGTGGGGGAATAGAGGGAGGGACTGGCCAACGTTGGAGGGTACGTATGGTAGGGCGGCGGAGGCGCAGCCAGCCATGGGAGGCGAAAGCAGGTGGAGCCGACGAGGTGGTTTGGTTTGGGCAGCTGGAGGAAGAAGAAGACAAGAGATAGAAGATACACGACAGATGTTGGATGTCAATCCAACGGCTGGTAGGCAGAATCATTTGTTGATTGGCTAGTAAGTCGACACCACCTTGGATAGGCTATTTCCTCGCGGGTCCCAAATGTCAGAATCCAAATCTGTCACAGTCATGCAACCTTTCCTATGAAAATTTACAACCCATTTGATGTGCTAGTTCGAAATAAGTTTGTGGGTGCTGGTGGGGGCTAATCACTTGGCTTCTGTAATGCACAGTGAGCTCAAGCAGCCGGCGAGAGTGATGTTATTTCCCTTGGTTGGGATTTGTTACAATATTTCACTCTAAATTAAACGAATGGCAAGCCATTTGCCTTGTTTCAAAGGAAATATGACAGTCACAGCCGAGTTGAAAAGGGCAGGAACATCTAACTCCACCTTACAAACTGCATTTAAAAGCACGAGGGTTAATTGTTCATCGGTTTACAAAAACCCAGATTGAAAAGGGCAACAACATCTAACTCCAAAGACTGTTTTGGCAAATACACTCAAATGGATCGGTCAGTCCATAGAATGAACATCCCGGTCGTAAAATTTATCGGATTATGACCACAATATGTTGTAAATAGAAGCCCGCACATTCGTAAGCTCTTTTGCCCAATTCAAACTCCTTTTGTTGCTCTTTGACATACCCATCCGTCAAAACCATGCTGCTGATAAACTTAAGCCTGATGGACAATAGTAACCTCGCATTCAGCAGGAAGAATGTGACAAATCTTGTGTTTGCACGGTTGGGTACATATTGTTCTAGCGTTATTGTCTTCAATCGAATCTCATGAGAAGTGAGAAAATGCCGATGCTTACGAATCCACCGATTGGTTATAACTTTCTTAACCCATCCTGTTGCCTAAATAGACATGAAGATTGAAAACAGTTAAGGTCTAAAAGAAGAGTGTCGAAAGAGCAACAGCTGAACGGTTAATTCTAGTACACTATATGCGGGCTTCCAATGTGCGTGAAATTATCACCTTTATATACAACTTCTCCACACATGGAAAGCACTGCAGCAAGCCAATAATCTTGTTCAGATCAAAACTATTCATTTGGATATATAAGATCTTGACAGAATCCAGCACCATTGATAGGCCATCCATGGAGAAACTCTTCATTGAGCATAGAACATAATATTAGTACAAAATGTGTACTCCAAGATGATATATAAATTATGCGCAAAATTTAAAATGCAGCTTATGGTTACAAGTGTAGATGATAATATACAGTACCTTAAGAACTGTGGAGCTAAACACCATATTGAAATGAGCACAGAGATCATGTATTACACCCAAGGTCTCCAGTGTAGGCGCAAAGAGGACGGTTATTTGCAACGGCGAATAACTAGAATCAAGGATCAACCTTTGAAGTAAAGGGGCATCTTGGATGATGAGCTGCCTTCTGTCAAAAGAAATTCCAATTCTTACAAGGTTAGGCGACTTTATTTGGAGATAACCGATTCTAATCAGGAAAACAGCACCAAGCACTCCGGTAGCAGGCAACCGGAGTGGATGATGTTGTGCAATGAGGCCTCCGATATACGAACCCGCACAAGTGAAAGTTTCTTGAGAAATGGGAGTCGGAGGTTTAGTACCAGATTGTCTGGTAGGTAGCATAGTGCAAAGGTGGCGGTGTGGAGAGAGTAGGAAAACCGCGAGATGGACATCAGTGCTGAGGGCACAAGTTCATGGCGTTCGGTATGTGGTATGTGTTTTCCAGGGGAATAGTAGAACTCAAGCAGCTGTAGTTCTGTGAATTCAGGGGATTTCAGCCAGGTGTCCACCGTGCAGGGCATGGTATGCTTGCTTAGGTAGCATGACGGGATGCAGAGGCTTTGAACGGAGCCCTGTGGGGGAGGAGATGATGGCTCTGGGGATTTCAAAATCATTGAACAGAGATAGCTAACGACAGTCGAGATTAAGGGGCACGACGCGCTATAGAGGGCGCCACCGAATTGAGAGGACTTGGGTGCGGCAGCAATCCTTGGTGGGGAGAAGCGAGATGATCTCCCCAAGGACGGCGTCCGGGAGATCGCTGATGCGGTCCACCCGAGATTCTACGGTTCTGGGATCCGTGGGGCGGGGTTGCCGCTTCTCCCAGCTGCCGGTCAAAAGGGATCTACAACAAAGCGCCGCTGGCGGGAGCCTCATCTTCTTGGTGCTGAGGTCAGCCGACTCCATTTTCCTCGAGGTCATCGTGTCGCGCTCACGGATTTGAGCAGAGTAATGAATGATGAGCCTAGTTGTAGTGCGAGCGAAGACGAAGGGGAGTTGGGGGTTTTCTGTAGGAGTGAGGAAGAAGGGGAGCTGGGGTTTTCTGTAGGAGTGAGGTGAGGAATTTGGGGGTACGAGTGGAGCGAGCTGACGTGAAGTGGGTGGGAGCGAGGAGGAAGAAGAGCACCCAGGTTTTTTTGGGGGGGGGGGGGTGTGCTGGGTGTGGGTAGCGCCTCTCATTTAGTAAATATATGGGCTTTTGAATTGATTTTACTATTTACTAGTGTGGATGGGCTGTTTTGTCTTGGGCTAGAGAAACAATTACTACTAGTACAGTGGAGACACTCTACAGCTACCCAGAAAAACAATTACTACTAGTACAGTGGAGACACTCCTGCTTCTGGCTCCTCCTAGGTCATTGAAACGTCTCCCTCTATTGAATGCCGTTATACTTTTGTTCACCGAAATGCGGGCCATGCAATGCGCGGGCCCAAATGCCATCCACCAAATTAGAAGGCAATATGCAGGCGGAGAGTCACCCCGATCGTAGCGCGGCAGTAACGAGCCGTCGTAGCACAAAACCCCACGTCCCCGCAGTCTAAGTTTGACGGACGAAGCAACCATCATTTCACTCTTCACTGAATCCCTTCTCCTCACCGCCTTCAAGAAAGGCAACACTCAGATCCGCCACTATTCTTCTCTCCCAACGAAGGGAAGGTAAGTTTAATCCGTGATGTTGGTATATTTTCGCTCAGAAAAAAGAACTTTTGCAAAGCAAGAATCGATCCTCACTCTTTTTTGTTTCATTGTCATTGCGATTGTGTTTTCCTTTCAGCGGTCTCCTAGTATTCGTCAGTTTCATGATGGACCAAGGAGAACCAGGCAAAGATCTGTTGATATTGGAGTAGACGCGGGAGGCTGATCCCCACGAGACGGAGAGCTCCAAAAAGATGGAGGCAACCACCGAGCCGACCCCAGATACGCTCATGGGCACTACTGAGATGGTCAACGCCTGCTTGAGGTTACAATTTCGTGGCACCGCAGAGCAGTTTTCCCCTTCGAGGATGTGTCCCCCCCGTTGAGCTGCCCAAGGTGATTTCCTTGTTTGCCGATCTCGATTGTGGTTTTTCATCTAAGTATGTGGTGATTTTTTTAGAAAAGGAAGTATGTGGTGATTAATAATATAAAATTTTATTAGCTTCGATGCCATGCTATACATAGTGGTTTAAATAACTTGTGTTTCTTATACTGAAAAGTAATTCAGAATTTGTTTCTGTTTCAATTAGAGCCCTGATGCAGACAAGGATTGTGTGGTTGTACATGTCACTCGCTATGAGGCGGACGACCTGAATATACGCACTGGGAAAACAGAGTTCTTAGGCTGTTGGATCCTAGAAGCCATTTGCGGTTATACCAATGAAGAGTTGTATTCCAGCCTCACTATTGTCAGGCATGTTGTCCAGGGTGTAATGAAGCACAAGAAGTTCAAAGCTACTCCTTCGTTTGTGAGGCATATTGTTCTTGTCAAGCTTACGCAGGAAGATGACGTGGCATGCCTCCACAAACAAGTTTATCAGTGGCAAGGCCACAAGGTTGTCTTCATGAAGGTTCAAAGGATTGAGCTGCTACGGGACGTCCTCGATGATGTTCATGGCAAGGTCTGTCTTGTGTCCAGCCCAAATTAGATCGAGGCATGAAATAGTTGCCCCCAGCTAGTGTTTAATAGTAGTTTGATTGTGTCTAATTATCCAACCTTGCTCGTTATCGACCCCTCTGGGGCTAGTACTGCTTGAACCCGTCTATGGGAACTGCCGCTACTTTTGTGTGCCGTGAATCATGTGAGAACCATCGTAATTGTTGCCGAAACAGATGCGTCCTCACTAGTTTTTTCATGAATATGGCATGGTAAGACATACGTTGTCACAGTTTATCATACGAGCAGTGTGTTTTTTGATGAAATAGAGCACTTGTTCGAGAACCATGCGCCAACGTATACATAAGTACTTGTAAACACTGTTGGTGCTACCCCACTTGTAAGCAGTTGTGCAAAACACGACACATTGGCTCAGCTCGCTTCAGCACTAGGCTATCGACCAGCTAACAATCAATAATCTGCTATCTGACATATAAGCAACTATGTATCTTGTTACAGTGGTTCATGCAGTTAATTGAGGCCACAATGTAATAAATTCCAAACGCTCACACGCTAGTCCAATACCATGTGGAACACTCACATTAAACTCGTCTTCATAAAAAACTTGAAAAGCATAAGTTAAGCAATTTTATACATCTCAATGATTCATAGAACATAACAAACATATACTAGTTCACAAGAAAAGACAAAGTTGTGAGAAGGTTTACAAATCAGAAAAACAAGCAAGGCTTCTCCGAGCAAAGGGCCTCCTAGCAGCTTAAATTTCCGGATTTCACTCTGGTTTTTCTTGTTGCCACCATCCGTGGTTAGGTTCTCTCATTCCGAATAACCAATTATAATTATGGTCTCATCCGAATGCTGAATCTGAACCATGCAAAGGTAATCGACTGTGTGAAATTCTTGTGCATTCCACTAAATTTAAGCACCACTATTTGCTGAAATAAGGCACCACAATGCCTCTTGTCCGCAAGACCGTCAAAAACCGCCATGCAGCCGTGCACAGCCTAGTCCTCGCTCCATGGATGAATTGGTAGAAAGTGCATTCGGACAAGGATGCAGTTGTTTTCGTCGTTCCTCAGACCGCAATCGTGAAGTAAAACGTATTTAATCAGCTTTTTTAGATTACGCTGGTCATTCTACCTTAGTTACTACCAATGTAGGGATACCTTGAAGACGGAGGTTAGACGACAACAACGAGGGATAGCCATCTCATTTTGGGCAGTTGTACTAAAACCGAGGTGTGTGCTTTTGATTTGCGGATAGAAACGACACGGAGATGTACATCCCAAACGATATGGAGATGTACATCCTGTTTGCACAAATACGAAATATGGTTATTTAAACAGTGACAGATATTACTACTTTCCCCCGTTTCCTCTTAGAACCAAGTCCTAGATTCATGCTACAGCTTTCCCACTTTTCTTCCCTATTTGAACCAACGGTTTGAGTCGACTGTATGAACTAGCTTTACTTCTAATAATAGTAGAAGTCTAGGTGGCTTTGGAACAGCGGACGAAAGTAGAAAAGGATCCACACGAAGGGGGAAGAGCTGGGGCAGTAGAGCAAGGCAGGTTTTGAAGGAATATATACCCGAGGGTCATTGACATGTGGCAAAGACGGTGTCGGGAGGCCGCATCTTGGCCACAATACCGCAGGGAGGAAGAAGGGGTCGGAGGCCGTCCCGAGCCGGCGCTCTCTCGGAGAGAACGACACGGCCGCCGACCGGGACGCGGTGGCAGCCGTTGGTCTCCTCCCTCGCCGCCGACGATAGCGTGAACGATGCACCTACACCCCTGCCCCGGTCAAGGTTGTCCGGCCGAATTTGTGACCAGCCGTGAGCTGAGAGAGAGAGTGTGGCCACCTATGTCTTGCTTAGATCTGGAGAGCATGAGAGAGTGAACGATAGGAACCCTAGTAAAGCAAGCGCTAAGGCTCCTGCTTTTATATATAGTGGAGTGATTTTGTTGTACCAGCTTCAAAAAAATGTGCTCCTACATGTACCCGCGAGTGGGTGTGAGAGAACTAGTGCGTGCGTGCACCGCTTCTCTTCGTGAGAGTACAATATACTATGCCCAAAGAACGTTCGCCACAAGAGTAATAGTATAAGTGTGTGACGTGTGAGCTAAAATAAAATCTGTGTGCCGTCTTTTGTTTTTTAGAAGTTCTGAGGGTAGGGTGTGAAGAGCACATATGTGCATGACGTCTACCTGCAGATAGACGGTGGGTGCGACGTGCGAGTCTACAACAGGACTCGGGAGAGTCGTGACTCATGAGGGTGCGTGTGCGTGTGCGTGAGAGAGAGGCGGGCACGTATCAATGCAATGCATGTGTCCGTAATTCATTATCCGACAAACGTTCGCCACAAGCCTTTTCCCGATTTAACGCCAGAAGAACCATTAGATCGGCATCCGACAAATTGTCGGTTTTGCCATGTCATTTAACGTAACAGCCACTCCTCCTACACACAAATCTTCCACATGAGTGTTAGCCACTGCCGTATGCTCCCTCCGTTCCGAAATGCAGTGCATATAGCTTTATTGAAAATCCGAACCTTGCAAACTTTTACCAAGTTTTCGTGTACCAAATTGCACATGTAGAATACCATGTATATATCATTTCATTCATCTTCGAGAGGTAACTATAAAGATGGGTGAGGAGTCTACAAAGAAAGACCATCGTATCACCCGCATCAATTTCAACCATCCTTTAGTGTCAAGGAATATCATAGGAACTCTATATGATATGATTTTTATAGGATTTTTTTCCTTTAGAGCCAATTGGTTCATAGGAATAGATTCATATACTCCACATTTCAAAGGAAATAAACATGATATCATTTCTGTAGCTTTAGAGCCACTTGGTTCATATGAATGGATTCCTATACTCCCTTAATCTAAAAGGAAAATAAACATTAGCGTATATTCAACAGAAAAGTTCCTATGATATGAACAAAATTACATCTCTTTTCTAATCCCTCATAGGAATTGAGATACATGTCATCTCTAGATTCAATAGAAAAGTTCCTATGATGTGAACCAAATGACATCTATTTTCCAATCCCTACTCATAGGAATTGAGATGCTCCATGTCATCTCTTTCCCTACAACTTCCATGTATACATCTTCTATTCCTAAATAGATAGTACAACCCACTAGTAGTTTTTTTTTCCAAATCATGCAACTATGGCACAAGAACTATATAGTGTGCCAATAACTTTGAAAGATGGTCGCTGGATGAAGCTAACCCGACAATGTAGAGATGGGCAAATCTGAGCACTACTGGCCTTTGGATATCATCAACATTCCACCAGATCTGCCACATGTACAATTTACAAGACTCCATGGTTGAACTTAAGCATAATGCACAAACCTCAAAACACAAGCACTTCTCCTTTGTTCTAGAATCTTCTGTATCATAATTGATTATTTTTTCTAAATGAACTGCCATTATTTGTTTTTTACTTTATGATTTACAATGCACAACCCCATGAATATTAACATTTTTATAAAACTAATTGATTTTGAATGAGATGAACTATAAGAACTAAGCGAACATCTACATCATACATATATGACTCAAAGCTTTACATGCTATAGTGTGTATTTATTCATAATTTGGTTTTGAAATCTCATGCGTCAATACATGTGTACCTTACTAGTTTTGAGTAGAGTAGCAAATTTCACGTGGCCCCGGGTATATCAAAATGCAGGGCCCATGCATCATTTCCTTTCGGTCGAACCTACGTCCACAATTTTTGTACGCATTTATATCTCCTTGGTCCCCGAACCCAAAATGCTGCCTCGTTCCCATAAAACCAAGCGGCCCACACATATTTAAGGCGTTGACTCGAACCCATTTACTACGGCGTGGCCCCGCACGCCGTAGTGCTCCTACAAACCCTACCGCCGCACTCATCATCGATTTTCTTCAAGAGGACGAGGGAGAAGCCGATTTGTAGTGGAGGCGCTTTCAAAAAAAAAGATCTATAGTGGAGACCCCTACCCTAGGGTGCCCTAGGTAGCTGCCGCACGCATCATTGTTTTCTCTTTTCTTTATGCTGTTGCACCCTAGAGTGAAAAGATGGTTGCTTCGTCTGTCCAGCTTAATGCGGGAAAGGTGGGGCTTTGTGATTTGACCCATCATCACTCATTTTCTACTACTGCGGTGCTACGACCGGGGTGCCTCTAATTCCAAACGCTGCTCCAAACTGTAATTTGGTGCATCGCACATGGAACAAGACGGTGGATGAGCCACATGTCTGCCAAAGGGGTCCTATTAAGTGTGTCGCCATTTCGTGTGTGGACTGACCCTGCTTGAGTTGCTACGCCAACACGACAGGAGCAACCTACCACTTGGTTTTGCTCCTTGTTGAATCCCGACTATATTGATCTAAAAAGATACGTGCTGAACAACCCTCCCCATCTCGGTTTTTTATTTGTAGGCGTGTCGGTTTATAGGGCCTGCACGTAGTTCTAGGTCATCCATTTGACTAACTAAATATGAGTTACTATGTCACAAAAAGTATATCATTGGATTCTTATTGGTTGATATGTGAAGAAACAAGAAACGAGGTAGAAGTTAATGCACCGCGCCTTAGTATTTTAGGATTATTTGGTTTTCGTAAGATGACTTACTCACCTAGACGGAGGGAGTAGTTGTATTCAAAAGTCGAGGGCGGGGCTTTTCTGCGTGGTAGGCGGGGTAGTTCTGCCTAGTCAGTTCGACAGAGACGCGAGAAGACGAGGGAGTAGGCTGCTGCAAACGTAGGGCTGTGTGATTTGACAGCGAGTTACTGCTGGACAGGTGGGGCCCCGTGATTTGACTTGCCATTATCATTTTAACTGTGGCGCTACGACCGGCGTGAGTCTCCCGATTCCCGACCACCTCCATACAGGTGCCTCTCCCAATGCTCCACCATGTAGTAGAGGCTGGCTCTTGCATGAGGCTGGTCATAGTGGGGAGTAACTTAGACTAGTGTCATATGCATGACACTAGTCTAAGTTACTACCTTCATAATGCAAAGTAACATGATAGTAGTGTCATAGATGGCTTCATTTATTAGCTTGTAGACTCATCTTGTCTTGGGAAGCGCTATGTTACAGTAACATATTATGTTACCACCTCACATTAAATACTTGCCACATAAGCAAAAATTTCTTGGAGTGCGCTATGTTACTAGCTAAGTTACTCCCAGTATGACTAGCCTGAGAGCCCACTTCTCCACTTTTTCCTTGCCTCTCTTTCCTCCACATATGCAAAATGCCATGTAAAGCGCAGATTGTACTTACTTGTTCTATAGGTGCTTAAGCTTGCCACATAGGCATAAAGTCCGATGTGGCAAGTTAATCAAGAAGAGAGAGACTAGTTTGGTGACCCAAGGAAGAAACAAAGCTAAGCGCATGTACCTAGGTGAAAAGACAATTTTGAGTCTATAGCTAATTAAATGAAGCAAACTTAGCAACACCATTTCATTGGAAGAGGTCACTCCTTGGCAAATGCAATAATACTAGTACTCTGTGTCCCATAATATAAGAACGTTTTGGCACTACACTAGTGTCAAAAACGTTCTTATATTATGGGACGGAGGGAGTACGAAGAAAGAGATAGAGAGGAGTAAAAAAATACACTTATAGCCAACCTTATAGCCAACCTTGTTGTAGTATGAGTGACTAAGTGATGACTATGTATGACATGCCAACATCAGATAGCCTAACGCACCGTGTTAAATCTCCAAGGGCGCGACCGCGCGAGCGACGCGACGGTCATGGTAGGCGCGACCATGATACGGGCTGCTGGCAGCCCTTGGATCCGAGATCAAACGGTCGCATGCTAAGTTGCTGAAAATTTGCAGAATAACCCTCCAGGATAGGATATTCACCCATAGGTCTAGAATCACGCCATGCAACCGTTCGATCTCAGATCCAAGGGCTCTCGAAGCCCGTGATCATGGGAGAATGGAAAGCCACTACCTCGCTGCTCGCAGACGCTAGTAGTTCGCTCCTACTCGTCCCCGCACGTCCTTTAATACTACGACGGTTCGCTCCTAGTCGTCCCGTCCATTCACATTATGGCAGTTCCACTAATCCTAACCCTCCTCCCAAATCCATGGCGTCCCAAATCTCCCCCGATCGGCGGTGAGTACAAGGTTAGAACCATCACCGGCGATGAGTTCGACGTCATCTACACCCGTTCTTCCGCGACGGTGAAAGGATGCCTTTCTCGCTTCAGACGCATGTTCGAAAACCCAGATGATGAGTGGGTCACTGGGCTAGATGTTGAGTACACCACAGTCCTGGGACGAGAAGGATCTAAAGGACGAAGAGAGGAAGAAGCCTGCCGTGATCCAGGTTTGCGTACAAAATGTTTGCTTGGTCTACCAAATATGCCATGCCGACGTTGAGTGCCAGGATTTTAAGAAGTCCTGGGTCGGATAGGCCTCATTGTAGGCAACCCCTTCGACCTCCAGAAGAATCGGCTGGTGCCCTCTCGTCAGCCTTCAATGCTGACCCTGGCAGGAGCCATGGTTCATCCTTCGTACCGTAAACTGGAGAAACCTCATTACACGTTTCATCGTCATGCATGGCAGCGGAATGTACTAGATATAGACCACATCCACTATGCTGCAATGGATGGCTACCTTTGTTTCAATATCTACAAGGGTTGGATGAAGAGCAACAACCAAGTTGGCGGTTCAAGCAAAGAAGTATCGGCCAAGAGGAAGAGGGACAAGGACGAAGTCAAGGACGTGGACGAGGACTCCGAGTAAGGTGGCAGTGTCGTTGCTCATGGTGGTTCTAAACTTCTAATGCAGTGTCTACTGGATTAGTTGCATAGTTTAATTTCAGGTGTGCTTAGTTTAATTTGAGGGGTGTGTTGTGCTGAGCCCCCAACAGAACAATGTTATGTTTCTTCTCGTTACTTTAACTCTTCAGTATGTACATACTGCTAGTATTTCTTTAATAGAATTTAGCACCCCAATTAAGCACGTACTAGCTTTTTTAATAGTAGTATATGCATAATTTGGCGACGAGCGCTCTCTATATGTACCACCGTTTTGTTAAATTTCAATTTTTGCTCCATGGCGCAATCCATCGATAATACTATTGTACAAAAGTATACATTTTTTAAAAGGCTAGAGTACTGTTCATCACATATATAGCCAGTTAAATTCTCAACCTAGAACGACGTGCATGCCATGTAGTAAACCGATACGGAGGAAGTATAGTAAAATGAGGTGATTTTACCGAGCGATTGGCGGGGGAGCATGGCGTGTCATGCGGTCCCACGTGTCATGATGTACCAAGGTGATGCGCGTGTCCCTCTTGAGGCAGAAGCAATACTAGTACGTGGTTTGAGATGATGGCGAACTGAAGTGTGCAATAATGGTTGCTTCGTCCGTCTGGGAAGGTGCGGCATTGTGATTTGACGTCTCATTGCTCATTACTACTACTGGGCCGGTACGAGTGGGGTGCGTCCCCCCTGCTGTTCTGCACTGTTATTTGGTGCTTGACATGTCGACCCGGTTGCTATATGTCCCACATGTCGGTGACAGGAAGTACATAATTCATGAAAGGGAGCATCGACGGAGGAGTATACTATAGAATTCATGAAAGGGAGCGACTTAGTTTTGGAAAAATCTATTTTTACGGAGTACGTACCCACTAGGGTTTATAGGGCTCATCTAAAAAACATTTGTTTTTCTGTTTGATAAGTCTCAATTCTACTATACTAGTAGTAGTACCATTACATGTTGGATTTCGAGGTGCGTTAGATCACCCGACGCAAGCAATGTCAAGAGGAAACTAACCAATGCATGTACAAGTTCATGGAAATTTAGTGGTCATTCATGCATTCGTTCTAATTAATGCCTCAGTAAACATAACTTCTTGAGAAAAACGAGCGTACTAATTAGTACTTGTGCAAACTACGAAATTAATTCGACCACTCACCGTCTACCTTGGTTGGAGAGATTTTGAGATTGAGCCATAAACTGGAAAGGAGGGAGTAGTAACTTTTGTCTCGATTACTATTTGTGGCCTTGTATAGATGCAAAATGTATTTTTTTATTGTGTCCTTGTATAAGTAAATGGAGGGAGTACTAACCAAAGTACGTAGTAGGGACGAGGAGGGTAAACGGAGGAGTAGTAAAATTTTCTCCTCGTCATGAGCCCACCGCTAGGTGGGCGAGGAGCGGGCGTAAAGCGTCTGATAGTAGTAGTACTACCTCCGTCCAGGTTTATTGGTCCCCATTGTATTTCGTGCTAAATTTTGACCATAGTTTAAACTAACAAAATGTTCACGCATGTCACCAAACATTATATTTTTGAAAACTATGTTCAAATATGAATCCAATGAGATAATTTTTCTTGACATGCATTAACATTTTATTAGTTAAATCTTTAGTCAAAATTTGGCACAAACTAAAAGGGGACCTATAAACCAGGACGGAGGTAGTACTACTACTACTACTACTACTCGTAAGCAAGCTTCACCTCATCCTGCGAGCCACCGCGCACGTGGGCGGGGGAGACGGCGTTCTAAGCAAGCTTCTTCTCGTTCTGCGAGTTGACGGGACACATCAAAAGTACTCCAGTGTATAGAGCCTTGCCTCTAAGGTAGGCCCCACATGGTTTGCCTCTTTTTTTAATTTAACATAACGCGTCAAGTCGCAATTTGTTTGTTCACCCGTGGTAGACGATCCTCCCTCCACCAAGTGGACAACCAACACACGTGCCAAATTACCACGTGGGTTGCCTTTTTCGTATAGAAATGAGCTCCACCATGTACCCGCGCGGGTGTGGTTGGGAAAGAGATAGGAGTACGTGCGCCGTGCGTGCACCTCTTCTCTTCGTGCACGTCCCCCACCTACGTGGGTGTGTGTGAGAAAGATACAAACCTAGACATAATGCGTCGTCCATCCCCATGCCTCCGCCCAGTCCGACCACCAGTCACCACCACGCCCCACTCCTCCTTACCTTATCTCTCATATTTCTCCCTCCATTTTTATATACAAGGGTCCACTATCAAAATTACAATTTGCAGATATACAAGGCCACTAACACTAATCGATGCAATATTAATGGTGTTTGCCTCGTGGTACTAGCAAAGGAGGGCATTAATTATCCCTTGCATGCATGTGGGAGTTTGTAAAAAAATGCATCTTGATGTTCCGTGCAATGCACGGGCATCTTGCTAGTCCATGAAAACAACAGATGGCAAAATTCCATGGCGAAAGATTTGAATCTGTTGGGAGGGGCTGTTTGGATCTTACCAGGGGTAGCCAAAATATTGGCGACCCTTTTGTCCACCAGTGCCTTTGCCACCGATGAACGAGGAATGGCTCGGATGCTCATGCTGTCATGCATCCTCCAGCACGCACGTTGGAGATGAGCTCACAAGAGCTGTGTTTTTTTGTCCCACAACACCGCCCGAGCCGCCCGCAGACCGACCGGCGACCCGCAAATTACGCCATCCAACCGTAGCCGCACACATTATGACAAAGAACTCAACCAACCGATTTAAATTCACGCAAACACGTAGACAAATGATATTTCATATAAACAACGACGGAAATCATATAAAATACTGGATTTTCACACAAACACGACGGATTTCATTACATTCAAATGAAGTACGCGGTGCTAGTTCTAGACAGCACAGGTATATAATACATGGCCTAAATGGTCGCCCCCCGATCGATTTGTGTTCCTCATGTCGGCAAAGACGATCATCGGACTGCCGGAGCCCCGGAGGTATATGCTTCAGCAAGAAAGGACGGCTCGCTTCCCCACCGCCTAACCGATATCATTGGCTGGTGCCAAGATGATGGTGGCCGCACCGGATCGAGTTCATCACCGCCACTACTTCGCCATGGCTGGCACCGGCTCGAAGTTCATCCTAACATTCCTCTTCCATGGAGCCCATGCGGGTCGACGAAGGTCCTCGCAACAAAAGGATCCGCAAGACACTGTTGTGTACGCCGCGCCGCCTTCGCGATGGCCTTCATGGGACCCAAGCGGCGGCGGCCTCCCGTGTTCTACTTCTCCTCGATGATGGCGGCGGACGCGGAGGCACTAGCCACCGACTCGTCGCTCTCCGCGCACCCGGCTTCTGTCACTGCTTGCATGGCACGGCCGCCGGCATGGGAGTCTCGGCCATAGAAACGGGAGACGCGGTACGAGGCGACGGCGTGGACGGCAGCAATGACGCCCGTGCACCGCTCTCGTCGAGCTGGCCTGGAGCGGCGAGTTGCTGAACGACGCGCCGGCTTGGGGTGGCAACTAGCTCCGTAGAGCGAGGGGAGGGAGGTGGATCAGCGAGCTGCATAGCTCGTATCCGGAGGGCTACCCAGCCGGCTTGGATGCGAAATAACTACTCTTTGTAAGCCATTGTAAGGGTGGACAAAATGGTGGAGGAGATAGGGGAGCGGCGGAGGTGTGCGATTCTTGGCCGGCGTTTGGCCTCGTTTAAATAGGAGATTAAATAGATGCGTACGGGAGGAGTTCGGCCGGTGTTGCGTTTAACGCCGGCCCGGTCATGAACGGACGTGTGTCCAGAGTGGGTTTCTCGGCTTCCACACGGGCGGGTTTCATGGAGGCGTTTGAATGCGGCATGGAGGCGTGTTCAGCCGGGCGTGCCACGAGTGGCGCCCTTGACTCTGACCTAGGACACCGCGCCATTCTTCCACTAACGTGTGGGCTCTTTGGGTGCATGGCCTGCATG
The DNA here is from genome assembly GCA_021437245.1 of Aegilops speltoides. Taxonomy (NCBI): domain Eukaryota; kingdom Viridiplantae; phylum Streptophyta; class Magnoliopsida; order Poales; family Poaceae; genus Aegilops; species Aegilops speltoides. The sequence goes on along the minus strand of CM038147.1, from coordinate 365,903,159 downwards.
TCAGTGACCCAACGCAGGCAGCGCACAGCAGAGGAACCTTTGGTGGGCCAGGGCGGTCAGAAGCGGGCATTTCATAAACCGATGATTGTTCATTGAGTGTGACGTCATCTTTTTCATGTAGTTAAGCCTACTATGTTGATAACCCATTTGATACATTGTGATTCATCAAGACCGCTGCAAACATCAATGTTCTGCTTATCACAGATAAGATTGATTAATACCCGTAACAATCCATGTCCTTAACAAAGGGTGCATGCACGTATAGGTTGAGCATGTGTCTTGCGTCGTGTGCTGTGTGCATGCAAGCATGTGAGTGTTGCGTGCGTGCAAGGGTGCATTTCAGTGTTGCATGCATGGGTGCGTACATGCGTGTGTTTGTGAGTGCATGTGTACGTGTCAGTGTTGCACGCCAGCATGCGTGCGTGTGTACGTTATGTGTACGTGTTAGTGTTGTACGCCTACATGCGCGCGTGTCTTGCGTGCGTGCATGTGTACGTGCGGGGTGAGGCTACACATCAGTCGACTGACTTTTTCATCTCTGGTCATTAGATTTTCCAGCCGTTGGATACGAAATCAAGGTCCTCCAGTTTATCATCAAACTCCACCCCCCTGAGCCACCAGCCACCACCGGCCGAACCACCAGCCCCCGCCGCCCACGGCAAGCCCGCCCTCCCCGAAACCACTCCCCACCGTTGGTCCACCGCCGCACCGGCCATCCCTCTACCCCCCCGCGCGCCGAGCTTTTTCTCCGGGGATCCCCACCCCACCGCCCAATGAACGCCCCCAACCGCCGGTGACTGCCAACCAGAGGTCTCACGACTTTGAATACCCACCGACCACTAGTTTATTACCATTTCTGTCCTTCATATATGCACTGACGAGTGGGCCCTATGGTAATGTGCGCTGCTGAATGTGGACCATTTGACTGGTCAATTGATCGTGTTATCAACAAATTATGGAGCTGTATGGTGAGCCAGTGACCGTATTATCACCCTAAAATGTGCTCCTATTTTATTAACATAGTACAGACTCAAACTACCATTTCTTTCTTTCATATACGGGCTGACAAGTGGGCCCCATGGTTACGCGCCCCGATGGTGCAACACTAGTTGCGCCGCGTGGAACGTTTGACTAGTCAATTGATTGTGTCATCGACAAAATACGGAGTTGTACGGGTGAGCCAGTGACAGTATAATCAGGACATGTATTTGTTTAACACGATACAGACGCAAGGGCTCATATATACGTGCAAGCTCTCACCGCTATAAGCGCACACACGCGAACCCTACCCTATGAGCACCTTCGAGAGAGTGGGCCAGCATATATGATCTTGAGATTTTCTGAAGTCACCATAGGTGCCTCGTAGTCGAGTGGAACGTCTCCTCCCACTAAACGTACATCGCCGGAAAATACTGAAATTAACACAAGATAAATGCGAGCACCGGGACTTTAACCTTGGTGGGCTCGAGAAACCACTATCCTCTAACCATCCAACCACATGTTGGTTAGCACGACAAAATGTATGTGGTGACCGTGATGAGCTTATTCTGAAGTTCAGTGACCATATCGTGCTTTCGCTTCACATACAATGAATGTAAGTGTCGTCAACAAAATACGGAGCACGCATCAGATGCAAAGTCCGTCAGTGTCATCAACAAAATATGGAGACGTATCGTGAGCTAGATACCGTTGTACTATTGTATATTCTTATTTTCTTAGTGGCCGATTGCGTGTGTGGTGTGGTGGGCACATCATTTCTAGTTGTGGTGTGTCAACATGAAGACTCATGGGTCGGTTCCATCCTGCACCACATATAGGTTGGACCGAGACGTGTTATACGAAGACCCATGTGGAGGACTCGGCGTACAACACGAAGCTACCAGAGCTGCGGAGGACTCTATCCCCACTGGTGATAAGACTATATATGATTTGTAACCCTAGGCCCTTAGTATGTTATACAAGCTTGGGGGCTAGTTCGTCGATAGTATACACACACGCACAATGCCTGGTATTCACGTGTACTTTGTACACACCCCTATCACTAATATACAGTACCAGGAGTAGGCTCTTTCTTCAACTGCAAGGGTCCGATCCGAACTAGGGTAAAACTTTGCCTCGTATTACCATCCAGCCTAACAGCCAGGGATATCCTACCGAATGATATGATGAAATCATATCTGCCAACTACTAAGGGAGAGGTGTGTCGGGGGGCCGGGGGCAATGTAGAGAGGCCTAAAGATAATGTGCGTGCATGAGACACGTAGGCACATATATGTGCGTATAGTGGGCTAGTAGAGACCGTGCATGTGTATATATTCATGTGAGAGAAATAGTGTTTTCCTACTGAGATTAGTGAAAAGAGTGGTACATAGTAGTCAGAAAGAGAGAGAGCATGTGTGTGAGACACCCCGACACCCTCAGAGAGATTGTGAGCATGTGTGAAAGAGAAATGCCGATGCATATAAAGTGTGTGCACTTATGCGTTAGATAGAGAGATATATAACGCGTTTGTGAGAACGGGGCGAGGCATAGTGCATCTACGTGTAAAAGGCGGTTCTACGCATTAAATTAAAATATAAATGACATTATTATTTTTTGATGAGATCATGAATTTTGCAAAATTGCGTATGGACGAAAATCGGTCTATCAGACACCCATACTCTATTGAATTCTAGCATGTGCATGTGTTTATTTCATATTATCGATCCATAGAGTGAGAGCGGTTTGAAATACAGGCAATGGATGCTTTTGCAATTCATATATAAACATTAATTAGTGCACTCCATGTTGTTAGTGTGAAGCACTTTATACATTTGTCACTTGCATGGATACACTCCAAATTGCTAGCTACGAAATAAAATACATGTCGAATTCAACATAAAGGGGGTTTCGAAGATTCGAATTCATAGGAAGTGCATTCATCTATTTGAACCCGAGATAATGACATTTGTAAATCAGATGCAAAAGGGGGCATCAATCTTTGTTGTGAGCTTGAACATGCTATATATATTCATACGCATATCTAACTTTTTTTGCAACCAAGGAGATTATATCCGAACCATGCATGAACTGAGGTAAGTTGCATATTTTTAATATATACTGTGTACAATGTATATTCAAATGTACCCCCTCCATTCCAAAATAATCGTAGCTTTAGGATTTTCAAGAGTAAAGATTTGTGAAGTTTGACAAATCCTGAAAGTTCAATTCAAGAGAACCAAAAATGTTAATGCTTCTGCTCGCAAATATTGAATGAAGCACCAAATAGGTCTCTGGTCACCCGAAACCGCGTGAGACTAATGTTTTGGTGGTAGGAAATTACTGTCCTGACTCTGGCCCGTGTAGCATATCGGCCCGATGCCCGAAGGTCTAAACCAGGGTAGGTTTGTAACTTCACCAAGATGCCAGTCTCAACCGCCTCCGAGAAGCATTCATACGCCGTGGGCGCCTAAACACCCATGCGCTCGGCCAAAATCTATCCCGCCCATGTTTGGGACACCTGACATGACTGTCCAACCCCCAACCCGCAATATGTCCGAAATTTTAGATGGGGGCAAAGTTTGTAACTTTCCCAAATTTCAAACAAGCGCCTCAAACCAAACATTGTTCCCCTTAGTTCCCCGCCTCCTCATTTCCCCATTCATACTCCGTGGGCGTGAAAACGCCCTCTCCACCAGCCGCGAAACCCCAGCCTCCTCCGTCCTCCACCCCATAGCGGCCAATCCACCGCCGCCCTCCTCCATCACGCCGGAGCCGGTACCCCGACGTCGTTGTCCAACGCAACCGCAACCGCAACACCCTCAAGGACTTAGCAGCTGAAGCCGAGGCAGAGCTGCCTCCATGACGCTGACACCGATGTGCGCCGTACCAAAACCACTCCGACCACGCCGTCCTGCGCCTCACTGCTGCGGCTCCACTGTCGCAACCGTCAACCGCACTGGAGTTGTTCCCGCTACGCCGTCGTTCGCCGCCTCGGATCTGCTTCTGCGCTGCCGACAGACGGCCACCCCACCACACTCAACAACTTGGCCATGGGTTCGTCTAAGGCTGCACCGTCCTCCACAACTTCTGGTTTCCGGCGAACAACAAGAAGATCGTCGGAAAAACAGAAGGAGGACACGGCACTGCCAGCAGAAAGAGGTACTCCTCTTCCCTTATTCGTGCAAATCTTACGTCTCCACTCACACCGTATTCATCCCACGAAAGAAACTAGTTGAGCGCTTCTTACTGCATCTTCTGCGTGATACTAAATGCACAAGGTTTCCTCCCTTTTACTATTTCGCCTTTGCTAGAGGTCAGTAGCCTGCCTGGATTTCAATTCAGGGTCAGTCGAATCACAATTAAAAGAAGCAGCACCCGCTTAGGCATGTGGAGCACCTAGTCCGCCTGTTCCCCGGGGAAGCGGCGCATCGGTGTCTATCATAGGGGTATGGGGCGCAGGAGCTGCTTGCGCCCGATCTGGAGGTCGGCGGGGCTTGAATGTATGGCCAGGGGGGGCGGTGCCAAGCACGGCGGTGCGGTGAGGTCGAGGAGGTGCAGGCGGGGAGGAATATGGGCGGTGGTCGTTGGCGTTCGAGGAAGATCGTCAACACCGATCGGCCGGAGGTAGATGAAGGCAATCTGCCCGTTCTTTGTACATCGGACGGTGCAGAAAAAATGGATGACCTATTTGCTTTCAATGATCGTTATTTTCAATAGAATCTGTAGTAATTTAGTGTGCCATGCATGTTGTAGAGCTATCATATGTCTCCGTCATTTATTTCTCACCGACTGCTATCTCGCTACCTTTACACTGTACTAATTGTGCACACACTTCACCCATACTCACACTATTGTTTTTTATGCATGGGTATTTCAGACTCTGGCGCAGTGTTGATGAATGCAGAAAAGAAAAGACAGAAGTCGCTCCAGTGTAATTCGAAGATAAGCACTAAGCGTTTCAACGTGTCTAACGGGTGCCGTGTTAGCAATTGGAGACAGTAAACGTATCTCTGCAGTTGATGATCTCAATTGCCACACACAACCATCCTAGGTGCTTGCTTTAACTTTGCGCTGTCAAATGTGGTTGCATGCTGCATATGGTGTCTAGCTTGTATTGCTTCCAATTTGGTTAAATTGCATATGCTTACTTTACACATTATACCTTTGATAATGACATGCCTTCCTGTTTTTGATACATACTACATATGTCTAGTAACCATGTTCGTACATTAAACCAATGCTCTTTTGTATCCCTCGTCAATCACTTATGATGAGACAGTCACCAGAGTGGGTTACTGTGAGACGCCCTACTCATTTAAAGAGTGCACTATCATCCTCCCCACATGATTCTCAAGAAACAGCAAGGCTAAATGAAGATAGTCAACGTAGCTCTCTAGTTGATCACCGCAATCCCCCCACACCACCATCGCAGGTGCTTGCTCTTACTTGGCAGTGTGATATGTGGTTGCATGTTGCATATGGTGTCTACCTTGTAATGCTTCTAATTAGGGTAAATTGCATCTGCTTAGTTAACACATTATACTTGTGAATATGACATGCCTTCCTGTTTTTGGTACATACTACGTCTTTCTATTAACCATGTTCTTACAACAAACTAGTTTTCTTGTGTATCCCTCATCAATGCTCCTAATTTGTTAAATTGCATCTCCTTAGCTTACACATTATACATGTGAATATGACACGCCTTCCTGTTTTTGGTACATACTACATCTGCCTATCACACCATGTTCTTACATCAAACTACTGTTCTTGTGTATCCTGCGTCGCTTATGATGAGACAGTCATGCGCGTGGGTTTATATGAGACGCAATACTCTTATAAAAATGCAATTTCATCCTCTTCGCATGATTCTCAAGAAACAACAAGCCTAAAGGAAGATATTGAACGTTGCTCAGACACAAGACCAAGACTTCCCTACACCACCATCACAGGTGCTTGCTCCAACTTTGCAGTGTGATATGTGGTTGCATGTTGCATACGGTGTCTAGCTTGTAATGTTTCTAATTAGGGTAAATTGCATCTGCTTAGTTTACACACTATACTTGTGAATATGACATGCCTTCCTATTTTTGGTACACACTACATCTATGTGTTAACCTTGTTCTTACATGAAACTACCTCCCTTCTGTATCCTGCATCAATCACTTACGATGTGTCACCTTTATTTGTTGCATATTGCATATTATTTCTAGGCTGTTGCCATGTATTGCTTCTAATTTGGTCAAATACATTTGTTAGGGCACCCTTTTAATTTGGCAGAGTGATATTGGTTTCATCTTTCATATGGTTTCTAGCTTGCATCGATTCTAACAAGTTCAAGCACCTTGTGCTTAGTTTACACTTTATACATCATACATGTCAATATGTCACGCCGTCCGTTTTTCATACATATTCCATCCTCCTATCATGCGGCTGCCTTACATGAAGTTAGTGTTCGTCAGTATCATGCATCAATAAGTTCTGAAGAGCAAATTTTATTCCTTTTTCTTGTGGGTTTGACTTGACAAGGCAAAATCAAGAAAGAGGAAGGAAAAGAGTAAGGAAGGCGATGATGGTGGTCCTCTGCAAGAACGTAAATGGAGCATCAGACCGATTCTCCTTGTACCGATAGTGCATTACAAGGTCCAAGTCTCCGCTCCCTACTCCACCATCCAAGGTGCTTGCTCTAACTTGGCAAGTGTGATATCTGGTTGCATGTTGCATATGGTGTCTAGCTCAGATTGCTCCTAGTTAGTGTAAATCTGATCTGCTTAGCTTACACATGATACATGTGAATATGACACGCTTTCCTGTTTTTGGTACATACTATATCTGTCTATCACACCATGTTCTTACATGAAACTACTCTTCTTGTGTATCCTGCATCAGTCAGTTATGATGGGACACCTTTAAGTTGGCAGTGTGATATTGGTTGCGTCTTGAATATGATTTCTAGCATGTATTGCTTCTAGTTTGATGAACACCACCTATGACGAGACAGTTTTAACTTGGCAGAGTAAATATTGATTGCACCTTCCATATGGTGTCTTGCAGTGTTTCTAATTTGTTGAAGTGCCTTCTGCTTAGTTACCACATCATAGGTGTGAATATGTCAAGCCGTCCATTTTTTCGTACATATTCCATCCTCGTATCATGACTTTGCCTTTCATCAAAGTAGTGTTCGCCAGTATCATGCATGAATGAGTTCTGAAGAGCGAATGATATTCCTTTTTCTTGTCGGTATGACCTCACAATGCAAAATCAATAAAGCTGAAGGAAGTTTGCAAGGAATTGGATGATGGTGGTCCTTCCGAGCAACTGAAACGGAGGTTCTCTACAGATTATACTCCGCCATCCTCCCAACAAGATTCGCAAGACAACGCAACGCTAGATAGTCAACGTAGCTGTGTAGATGATGAGCACATCTCCTCTACTCCACCATCATAGGTGCTTGCTCTAACTTGGCACTATTATATGTGGTTGCATGTTGTGTATGATGTCTAGCTTGTATTGCTTCTAACTTTGTTGAATTGCAGCTGCTTACTTTACACATAATGCCTGTGAATATGACACGTGTTCCTGTTTCTACATCAGACTACTATTCTTGCATATCCCGCATCAGTCACTTATGATAAGGCACCTTTAAGTTGCCACTATGATATTGGTTGTGTCTTGCATATGATTTCTAGCATGTACTTCTTCTAATTTGTTCAAACGCCAGACAGTTTGAACTTGGCAGAGTGATATTGGTTGCATCTTTCATATGGTGTCTAGCTTGTAGTGCTTCTAATTTGTTGAAATGCCTTCTGCTTAGTTACAACATCGTAGGTGTGAATATGTCACACCATCCTGTTTTTCATACATATTCCATCCTCGCATCATGTGGTTGCCTTTCATCCGAGTAGTGTTCGTCAGTATCATGCATGAATGAGTTCTGAAGAGCGAATTTTATTCCTTTTTCTTATCGGTTTGACTTCACAATGCAAAATCATTACAGCTGAAGGAAATTAGTCCGGCAGTGGATGATGGTGGTCCTTCGGAGTAACTCAAATAGGGGTCTCTCTGATTCTACTCCGCCATCCTCCCAACAAGATTCGCAAGACAACACAAGGGCTGACCAACAGCGTAGCTGTGTAGATGATGAGCACATCTCCCCTACTCCACCATCACAGGTGCTTGCTCTAACTTGACACTATTATATGTGGTTGCATGTTGCGTATGATGTCTAGCTTGTATTGCTTCTAACTTGAATTGCATCTACTTACTTTACACATAATGCTTGTGAATATGACACGTGTTCCTGTTTCTAGAACATACGTGTACATGATGAGCACATCTCCCCTACTCCACCATCACAGGTGCTTGCTCTTACTTGGAACTGTTATATGTGGTTGTGTTTTCCGTATGATGTATAGTTTGTATTGCTTCTGATTATGTAGAATTGCATCTGCGTAGCTTACAACTTATACCTGCAACGTTCACTTACACATAAGACACATTTAACTTGGGACTGTGATGTAGGTTGCATCTTGCATTGTCTTCTAGCTTATACTGCTTCTAATTTCTTGAAGTGGCACTTACGACGAGACACTTTTTACCTGATAGAGTGATATTGGTTGCATGTTCATATGGTGCCTAGCTTTCATTTCTTCTAATTTTGTTGAAATGCCTTCCACTTACTATTTTTTCATACATATTTCATCCTCCTATCGTATGTGTGAATATGAAACACTATCTTTTTTTTTGTATATATTCCATCCTCCTATCCCGCGCTTGCCTTACGTCAAAGTAGTGTTCGTCTGTATCATGCATCAACCAATTATGCAGAGCTAATTTTATTTATCTTCTTGTGGTTTTGACTTCATAAGAAAATATCAAAAAATAGGAAGGAAAAGAGTAAGTTAGGGGATGTTGGTGGTACTCCGCACCGACACAAACAGAGACTCTCTAGATTTGCCACTGCTACTGCTAATGAAGTTGAAGTCCCAAGTCTACATGATGAGTTTATCTCCCGTACTCCACCATCGCAGGTGCTTGCTCTAAGTTGATGATGTGATAATTGGTTTCATGTTGCATATGTTGTCTAGCCTGTATTTCTTCTATTTTGATTAAATTGCACCTGCTGAGTTTATACGTTATACATGTGCATATGACATGGCTTTCTGTGTCTAGAATACACTGCATCGATCTATCATACCATGTTCTTACATCAAAGTACTGCTGTTGTGTATCCCGCATTAGTAACTCATGATTGGATGCTTTTAACATGGCAGTTTGATAGTGGTTGCATCTTGCATTGATTTCTACGTTGTACTGCTTCTAATTTTTCGAATTGCCACTTATGACAAGACACTTTTAACTTGGCAGAGTAATATTGGTTGCATCTTTCATATGGTGTCTAGCTTGCATTACTTCTATTTTCTTGAAAATCCTTCTGCTTAGTTTGCACATCGTAGCTGTGAATATGTCATGCCGTCCTGTTTTTCTTACATATTCTATCCTCATACGGTTATCTTACATCAAAGTATTGCTTGTCTGTATCATGCATTAGTGAGTTCTGAAGAGTGATTTTATTCTTTTGTGTTGTGGGTACAGCTTGACATGGCAAAGTCAAAAAAGAGCAAGGAAAATAATATAGTAGGGAGTGCTGTTACTTGTCGGGTGAAACGGAAAAGGTTCTGCCGTCGAGATTCTGCTGGTACTTATAGTGTAGTAGAAGGTCCAAGTCCACTGGCTAAATCTACAAACATAGTATCACCTGCTCTACCACCGCAACATCCGCTTCAACTGTACCAAAGATCTCAACCAGTTACTCGCTCGCTTGCTCGAACCGCCGGTTCCCAAGCTGCCTTCACACCTAACACTACTTCAAGCATCACGACACAACAGACTTGGCAAGATCAGATGAACCTCATGAGCATCAACACCAAGACGGTACCTGACCGAGTCAAGCTGCAGTTGCATGCTCCTTTATATGTACTCTCACAGTTTGATGTACACTAACACTTTCCATATTCGTTGTTGAACTAGCACCACAGCGCAAGCGAAAACAGACATCAGGGATAATGCTTGACAGTTTAACAAAATCGAAAGGAGGAAGAATGGAGATCCATTTTGAGGCAGGTTTAAAAAGGCAACGTGATGTTATAGAGTCAGCCAAGTTAGTATCAGAGGCAGCAGTTGCCGTTAGGTGTCATGCACGTATCCTCCCAACGTGGATCCAGTACAGGAATGAGAAAGACAATACCCAGTTTAACACCTTCCTTGACCATTTATCCGTAAGTAATGTTATTCATCGCAATTAGTAATATTGTCTTGCTCATCCCATACTTTCTATCTTCCTCCTAATAAGACTCACATTATTTTTTCAGCAGATGAGGTTCAAGTTGATCCGAAAGATGATGCAACTAAACAAGCATGCACTCATGTTTTTCACCTTTCATGACGAAGATCGGTACCACCTTAGAAAATATCACTTTGAAGGCAAGGCTAACAATGAAATCGCCCAAACATCTCCAAGTGGAATATATTACGATGAAGACCGGACAACCCTCGTTAAACACCGGTGCGATCCAAAGTATCGTAGGCTATATGTATTTGATCGGACCACATATTGAACTTGTATTTATGTATGTGCCTCACAAGTGTATCTTCTTCTAGGCTAACTGCTTGAAGAACAAAACCAACCGTTCTAAAGTGAAATTCCAATGCACAACAGGATCTCGTAGCTATATTGCACATCGCGAGGCTCTTGTAAATAGCTGCTACTTTCTTCTTTTTTTGGGCCATATTATCGTATCTATATTGACTTGTTCCAAATATAGAGGAAAGCCATGCATGACCAAAAAGAACTGAACCGAATGCGAAGGTAAATCTTCAAGGATTGCCACACCAGCAAGATGAAGGGCATGAGCACACCAGTTCAAGCCATTGTTGTAAGTCCTTACTCCTCCTGCCTTGAACTGATTGGTACTGTGATGTGTTCATTTAACTACTTGGTTTGCAGCCAATGTCAGTTTCTCTGTTCACTTTTATACACAGTTGTCTTAACGTATCATTTCACCTTACATGGTTTAAAAGAGATGAATGATATTCTTTTGGTCTTGATCTGTAATCTAGTTGTTATGTTCACGTGCGCACACAATGATAAAATAGCCTGTTTGTTTTATATCTGTTTGCCCATGATATGAATGATGTCATACTATGTTCATCCTACTTTAAACCATCTCTTTATCCTTAGATGTCAACAAATGCGAGGAAATAGAAAATACAGTAGGCATGCTACATGGACATATGTTCCAAAAGTGATTTTATTATGTAGTTGGCACTACAATACATGCTAATGTATTACAGTAGTTCACCAAAATAAGTTATGTATAAACGTTTAACCTACTTTGTTTGTTTTTGTCTCATTAGTAACTTATCTGGTACACTAACCTACAAGTTCAAACTTTCAGGAAGCTATGGAACAAATGATTGAACATCCACAACCACCTGAAGGTGACGAGGCTACTATAGGCACAATGCCACCTCTTGCTGCAGTGCATCAGTATCTCTCCACTAACAGTGCAAAAAGCACCTTCGTGCGTAATTCTAGGTTGATTGTCAAGGTAACCTCGTCCAAATCGCCTACTGAACAAAATCTTCCTGCTAGACAGAGTGATATATCTGTGCTCTAGACACAAGTCCAATCCCTAATGGACGTTGTTTTGGAAATAAGAATAGTGGTTGAGAAATGTCGTCAAGATATGAATGGTTTTGAAACCAGACTATCAGACATTCGCTTCGTTGTTCAAGAGCAATAGCAGAAAAAAGGTGGAGATCGTGCTGCTCCATCAGATTCTACAGCCTGAAACATTAGCACTCAGGTTAAATGATCTGTGCTTCTATACATCTGATGGTGCTTTTATTTGGAAGGACTGTAAACTTTATGCTAACAGGCCTTTTGTTGTATGGTTGGAATTTATTTTGTTGTGATACAACATTTATGATGCTGCCACAGGCTGCAGTAATTACAACGCTATTTTTGTATAGTGTAGGTTTATCTTAGTAATGTATTCGGCCGAAAGCTTCGTAGGAGCCCAACATGCCAACATTCGTCGGGCCCATTCCAATTGGGCTAAAAACGATTACGGGCCGAAATTGGCATGTAGCCCACTAAAAATATCTGGGCCTAAATCAGCATAAGCTTTCATATTTTTCTGGTAGGCCTGTGCCCATAGTGGGCCTTTAACAGGCTTAAACATAATTTGGGCCCTCAGTAAAAATAGGCCATTTACAGGTGTAAATATCCCGAGCCCATAAAAAACATGGGCCTTTAATAGACCTAAAGTGAGATTGGGCCCTGATTGTGCCAAATAACCCGCTGGACTTAGCAGGCCGAAATGGTGGCCCATTTACGATGTGGATATTTGATAGGCCGAAATTTGGACGGGCCGTAAATGCGCCGACCTAATACACGGGCCTTTAACAGGTCGGAACTTCGGTAGGGCTAGATTATCGTCATTTTTATATGGGCTGTTAATGGGCCTGATATGACATTGGGCCACATATGGCCCATGGTTTACGTCCGTCGTTAACAGGCCGAAAATGACAACAGGCCGAAAGTTGCCCAAATCTATAGTGGGCCTCTTACAGGCCAAATGTCAGACATGGCCGAATATGACCCAAATCCTTCACAGTCGTTTATGGGCCGAAAGTTTTGATGGCCTGTAAATGGGCCCAAATGAAGCCATACCTTTAACAGGTCGGAAATACACCGGGCCGTAATTCGGCCCAATTACTTAGCGGACTGTTAACGGGCCAGAAGTGACCATGGGCCGCATTGATGACAAGTTTAGGACAGGCCGTTGACGAGCCGATTTGACAGAGAATGTTGGGCCTTTCGCTGGGCCGACCCATTATGGTCTGCAAAATCTTGTGGGCCTTTAGCTAGGCCGGCCCATTATGGTATGCAAAATTGTGTGGGCCTTTAGCTGGGTCGGCCCATTATGGTCCGGTAAATTTTGTGGGCCTTTAGCTGGGCCGGCCCATTATGGTCCGCTAAATCGTATGGGCCTTCGGTTGGGCCAACCCATTTAAACTTTGTGGACCACTTTTGGGCCAGTCCACGTGTCAACATATCATAGGCCCATCTCGACCGTTGGATGAGTGACACCTGTGCCAACGCGGAGCTGACGCGTGGATCCGTCAGCCAATGAGAATTTTACTCGTGGAAAATCGGCATTGGTCGTGGCTGTTAACGGGTTATCGGATCCAAAATCCGACCCGATAGCTTAACGGCGTTCCGTTACCGTGTATGCCACGTGTCGGTCACCCTTGACAAAAGCACTTCTGTGACGCGTGATTTATCGTCATGGAAGTGGACACTTCCGTGATGATAATTTTGGTAATTCATGGAACACTTCTACGACATCACAGGTATGACTATCTTGATTCTGTCATAAAATCGTCATGGATGTACATGCATGACAGAAAACGCGACCTACTGTGACAAACACGTATCATCACGGAAGTGTATTTTTTTTGTAGTGGGTGACTCCTACGAAACTAGTCCACCAACATAGAAATGAAAGAGCTGCACCGTCTTGAACAATACGCCGAGGGGAGGGAATCGTCTCGTGCCAAAGGATGAATCTCTGAAAAGTTCAACCCACATGATTAGTGTGCAAAAGCATTGTCATCAATCACCAAAACACCTTAGGGATAAATATGCCCTTACAATCTCCCCCTTTTTGGTGGATTGATGACAATACGGGATTTGCACAAACGGGAAAAGACATAGGACATGCGCAAACCCCACAACTCTAAAATATAGACGGGCTCCCCCTAGATGTGTGCTATCTAGATAAGTGCTTTGGATTGCACAACACACATAGTAGGATCAATGCTCCCCCTACATTTTAGAGACCAACAACCTAAGCAGGATATATGAGAGCAGAGTATATAACAAGATAAGCATGCAACTCATAAGATACTGAAGGACTAGATAGACATAGATAATGATAATATAAAGATAAGGTAGCATATGTCTCACACCATATGTCTGGAACTTAGGTCTCACTGGCACAAAACAAAACAAAGCAAACGGCGAGAAAACACAACAACACCACAAAGACACACTCGCAAATCAGACAACGACACAAATCCCTAAACTCTCTCCCCCTTTGGCATCGAGACACCAAAAAGGGAAGGAGTGTTGCTACGGCTCCAGGTGATAGCAAGCGAGGGTCTCGAACATCATATCCCAGCAGGATCGCTCGCACCATCACATCGGTCGGAAATCGCTCGGCGTCGAATCATCCATGGGCAAGGCTTGAATCCACTCCTCCTCCTCCTCAGTTATCTGGCCCTTAGAACCACTGTTAACGGTCGCACCCAACTGACGCATGAGCTCCTTGTGACGTCCCCTGGCCTTCTTCTTAGCCACATGAGTCATGTACTGACCGTGGGACTCCATGCAGAAAAGCTTCTTCATCTTGAGCTTGAGCTTCTTTGCCCAAGAGGGCTCTGCCCCAAAAGGCTCATAGTCAGCGTCATCATCAGCCTCAGCCTCCTCCTCGGTCTCCATGGCAGCAGCAGAAGATGTACCCCCAGTTTTAGGGACTGGGGTGCCCCAGTTGTCCTTCTTCCTCAAACGCTTGATCTCATGAGACATCAACTCTCCAGTCTCCAACATAACCTTTGGGATAGACCTGACCCCAGGCCTTCTCAATGAGCAACATGATGAACGGTCCATAGATCGGGCACTTGCGCTCAGAGATAGCAGATAAGAGCTCAGACCACATAACATGAGAAATGTCCAGGGACTCGCCAGTGTTTGCTTCCTTCTCATGCTGGCAGAAGAGAAGCATGTCCACGAGATAGGAGTGAACCATATCCAGATTCCTGATACGAGGGAAGAGAGTCTCACGGAAGACACGGTGAAGAATGTCCAGAAAGGCAGGCAACTCATAGGTTTCCTTCTTAGTGTCGGGGTTGATCTTCACAGTGCAGTAGGGCCAGAGGGATTGCTTGTGAGTGGAGGTTGCATTTCGGTGAGGGAGAAAGCCGACAGGAGTCTCAAGCCTGTGATCTTCCACCCCAAGTAACTCCATGAAGGCCTTCCACTTGATAGAAAGTAACTTGCCATTTGTCATCCAAGTCAGAGTCCTGTCCTCATCAGTCCCTAGATGGACAGTGGCATAGAATTGAGCCACTATATCTGCATCAAAGTCCTTGTTGAACTGCATTATTCTGAGGATGTTCAGCTGAGAGCACATCTGAAGGGCTTCACCAAAGTACTCAGGATCCTTCTCCATAAAGTCCGTGTCGATGGAGCGCACATCAACATAGAGATTATTCTTGGCCTTGATCACATCAAAGAAGATGGCAAACTGAAAGCGATTCCAGAACGGACGGTTGACCAAAGTGGGTTCTTGGTCTTCCACATAGGGGTTGCGGCGACGCCTTGCCCAGAACTCCTTGGCATTCATTTCAGGCATAGTTTTGCCCTTCGGCGTCGGCTTGACGGCATACTTCTTCTTGAGTTGAGGTGGAGGTGGAGCACTTGAGGAACCACCTGCTGACTCAGATGTGCGGTAGCGCTTCGACGTTGCACGACCGGGGTTGACACGGCGAGCTTGCTGCTCAGGATGCTCATCACCTGGAACCAAACAGATGAACACACGAAACAACTAGAAAGAACGAGCATAAGCCAACAAACATGACAAAAGAGATCAGGAAATGGTAGGGACATGATGGAACTGGGCAAGCAGCGGTAGTACCGCGACGCGGAAGTGGCAATACTGCCCGAGTGGTAGTACCGTGCCAAAGGGAGCGGTAGTACCGCTCGAAACGGGGAAATGGTGGTTCCCTACTGCTGTGGTCAAATCTGGCACTACCGGCCTGCCAAATTCAAAAATACACCTACCAAACACTAATCCACAAAGTCTAGTTGCCTTCTCCAACCTACTCAAGCCTAGATTTAGCCAAAAATCGAGAGATGCAACCACTATTGCCCCTAAGACACAAGATCTAAAATCTAGACACAAAGAGAGGAGGAATGGGGGCAATACCGGCGTCCATGGCAAGAGGACGAGGTGGAGATCGACTCCACCGAAGGAAATGGAGAGGGACGGCCCGGAGAAGAAGGCCCGCTGGAGCCCTCCCACGGCAAGGCGTTGCTGGAGAGACGAAGAGGAACGAGGGGGCGGAGCGAATGGGTATGGGGGAGAAGAAACCTCCCCCTCCCCCGATATAGCCCCCTGGTCCCGCCCCTCAGCGGTAGTACCGCACTGGTGGGCGGTAGTACCTCTTGTCAACATAAGTGGTAGTACCGCGCACCACCAGCGGTAGTACCGCCCAGCAAGCCACAACAACTAGACAACAACGGCTTTGCTCAAAAAGGAGAGAAAACCAACGGCAAGAAGAGGAGCAAAAAAGAACTCGGCAGCAAACACACTAGTAAGGGGACAGGAAACACCTCTTCAAGAGAGGGCGGTGGCCGATGCCACCTATGTTTGAGTCAAGAGGTATGGCGCCGCGAAGATTTTAACCTTGGGCCCATGACCAAAACTCGTCCTTGAAGCACAAGTACCATCAAAAATGGTTAATGTGATAGACTTGATCAATTTATGCATAGTGGGGGGAGGGAGAGTTCATTGAGAGAACAACACTCCCCCTATGTCCATGCCTACACCTAAACTAGACAACAAGTTGAATGTGGTGGGATGTGCATGGGTTCCAGATACATTGCTCGAATCAATGACATTTAGCTCATGCCTTAACTCGCGAAATCTTGCTTCATCCAAGGGCTTCGTGAAAATATCTGCAAGGTTATCATGAGTGTTGACATACTTGAGCTCGACGTCCCCTCGCCTAATGTGATCCCCGATGAAGTGATACCAAATCTCAATATGCTTCGTCTTGAAATGTTGCACCGGGTTGAGAGAAATCTTGATGGCACTTTCATTGTCACACCAAAGAGGCACTTTGTCACAAATGACACCGTACTCCTTTAAAGTTTGCCTCATCCATAAGAGTTGTGCACAACAACTACCGGCCGCCACATATTCCGCTTCGGTGGACGAGAGAGACACACAACTTTGCTTCTTGGAAGACCAACTCACCAAAGAGAAATCAAGGAATTGTCACCCTCCGGAAGTGGACTTCCTATCCACTTTGTCTCCTGCCCAATCAGAATCCGTATATCCTTCAAGCTTGAAGTTTGCTCCTCTTGGGTACCATAAGCCAAAGTTTGGGGTATGAGCAAAATATCGAAAGATTCGCTTGACCACCACATAGTGGCTTTCCTCCGGTGCGGCTTGAAACCGTGCACATATTCCCACACTCAACATGATATCCGGTCTAGATGCACAAAGGTAAAGCAAGGAGCCAATCATGGAGCGATATACCTTTTGATCCACCGCTTTACCATTGGGATCAATGTCAAGTTGGCACTTGGTAGGCATTGGAGTAGAAGCCGGCTTGACATCACTTAGCTTGAATCTTTTTAGCATGTCTTGGGTGTATTTGGCTTGGTTGATGAAGGTACCTTTCTTCTTTGCTTGACATCGAAACCAAGGAAGAACTTCAACTCTCCCATCGAAGACATCTTGAACTTAGAGGTCATGAGAGCAGCAAATTCCTCATTGAAAGCTTTGTTAGGGGAACCAAAGATAATATCAGCAACATATAGTTGGCATACAAACAACTCCCCTTTGACCTTCTTAGTAAAAAGAGTGGGATCGATTTGCCCAACCTCAAATCCACGATCTTGTAACAACTCGGTAAGGTGGTCATACCACGCATGTGGGGCTTGCTTAAGGCCATAGAGTGCCTTATCGAGTTGATACACATGATCCGGGAAGTAGGGATCCTCGAACCCGGGGGGTTGCTTGACATAAACCAACTCATTAATAGGACCATTAAGAAAAGCACTCTTCACATCCATTTGTTGTAACTTAAAGTTGTGATGGGAAGCATAAGCAATCAACAAACAAATGGATTCAAGGCGAGAAACGGGAGCAAAGGTTTCACCATAGTTGATACCCTTGACTTGGGAGTAGCCTTGTGCTACCAATCTTGCCTTGTTGCGAATGATGTTCCCATGAGCATCTTGCTTGTTCTTGAAAATCCACTTGGTTCCAATGACGTTGTGGTTCCCCGAAGGCCTTGGCACCAATCTCCACACCTTGTTATACTCGAAGTTGTTGAGTTCTTCATGCATGGCAATGAGCCAATCCGAATCTTCGAGTGCCTCATAGACCTTTTGGGGTTCAACACAAGAGACAAACACGTGATGTTCACAATAGTTTGCTAATTGTCTATGAAATCTTACCCCTTTCTTAGGCTTCCAACCACGTTATCCATGAGATGAGCTTGGGTGGTGAGCTTGGAAGCAATATTCACGGCACGATGCTCTAATTCCTCCTCGGATGTGGAAGGAGGAGGATTAACTTGATTATCTTGAGCGCTGTCTTGATCTTGTTCTAGATCTTGAGCTTGCTCTTGATCTTGAACTTGCTCGACGGGGAGAACTTGACCTTGGGCATCATTTGGTGGTTCACCACCATCTTGAGGTTGATCTTGCCCTTGGTCTTGTTCACGAGGTTGAGGGCCTTCACTTTGTTCTTAGGAAGCATGTGGGTCTTGGGTTGGTGATGGCTCCACTTGAGTGGAGCATTGTCCTTCTCCTTCGGCCACAAGGGGTTCCTCAATGGGTAGGATATGACCCACACCCATTCTTCTTATGGCTTGGGGAGGAATTTCATCACCTACATCACAAGTACCACTTTGCTCCACTTGGGAGCCATTATTTTTGTCAAACTCCATGTTACACGTCTCCTCAGTGAGTCCGGTGGACTTGTTGAGGACACGGTAAGCATGAGAATTTGTAGCATAACCAACAAGTATGCCCTCATAAGCTCTAGCCTCAAATTTAGACAAGCAGACACCTTTCTTGAGAATGAAACACTTACACGCGAACACCCGGAAGTACTTGAGGTTGGTCTTGTTACCGGTAAGTATTTCATAAGGAGTCTTGTTCAA
This sequence comes from Aegilops speltoides, assembly GCA_021437245.1. Taxonomy (NCBI): domain Eukaryota; kingdom Viridiplantae; phylum Streptophyta; class Magnoliopsida; order Poales; family Poaceae; genus Aegilops; species Aegilops speltoides. The sequence goes on along the minus strand of CM038147.1, from coordinate 365,884,148 downwards.
GCCTTTGCGGAGATAGAGCCGATTGGATGCATGACATGCTGTGTTGATGGCTTCAGCCCAAAAGTTGTATGGAGACTTGAACTCCGCCATCATGGTCCTTGCCGCATCCATCAACATCAGGTTCTTCCTCTGCGCGACACCATTTTGTTGAGGGGTATATAGTGCAGCATATTGATGCTTGATCCCCTCATCACTAAGAAACTCATCCAAGGTGTAGTTCTTGAACTCGGTGCCATTGTCACTTCTTATTGTCAAGATCTTTGCATCATGTTGACGTTGAGCTTCATTTGCAAAGTCGATGTCGGTTTGTTGAGTTTCACTCTTCCTCTTGAAGAAATATACCCAAGTGTATCTTGAATAATCATCCACAATCACCAAGCAATACTTTCTACCCCCAAGACTATCAAAGGATGGAGGCCCAAAGAGATCCATGTGAAGGAGCTCCAAGGGTCTCTTCGAGTAGATGTTAGTCGTGGGAGGGTGAGCCTTCTCATGAAGCTTTCCTTCGATACAAGCACTGCAAGCACGATCTTTGGCAAAACTAACATTTGTTAGTCCACAGACATGGTACCCCTTGAGAAGACTTTGCAAAGATCTCATATTGACGTGGGCTAAACAGCGATGCCAAAGCCATCCCACATCAACTTTAGCCATTAGGCATGTCGCGGTCTTAGTGGGTCGCTCCGAAAAGTTAATCACATAGAGACCGTTCTCGACATGCCCAACAAAGGCTACTTTAAGAGTCTTGCTCCACAAGAGGGCCACGATATCAATATCAAAGAAAGTGGCAAAGCCCATGAGTGCAAGTTGACGAACGGAAAGTAGATTGTACGCAAGGGACTCAACAAGCATGACTTTCTCGATTGTTAGATCATGATAAATGACAACCTTGCCAAGATCCAATACCTTAGAAGATGAGACATCACCCCACTCGACATTGGTGGGCATAGATGGGATCTTTTGTACATCCACCACCAAGTCCTTGCTCCCGGTCATATGATTTGTTGCTCCACTATCGAGCAACCATGATCCCCCACCGGAAGCAAACACCTACAAGAGATCAATGCTTGGTTTTAGGCACCCATTTAGTAATGGGTCCTTTGATGTTAGTAACAAGGGTCTTAGGAACCCAAATAGACCATTCAATGTACTCATAAAGAGAACCAACAAATTTAGCATAAACATGCCCATCACTAGCACGGCACAACACATAAGAAGGGTTAAAGTCGCCGGCTTTGTTGGAGGAGGTGGTTTTGCCCTTTTTGACATCACCACCCTTCACATTGTTCTTCTTCTCCTTAGGAGCACCCTCTCCCTCTTTCACAAAAGTTTGCTTGAGAGGAGGAGGTCGTTTGGTCTTGTCGTTCTTCTTCTTGTTCTTGGACTTGGGTGCGAACCCAACTCCCTCCTTGGCCACAACTTCCTTTCGATTGCTCAAAAGGTCGTTGAGGTTCTTATCACCTTGTATGCAAGACTCAAGGCCTTTCTCAAGTTGATCCTTCAACTTGGCATTCTCCTCCACAAGATGCACATGCTCACAACACGGGTTACTGGCATTTGCATTATCAATTAATACCATATGAGGAAAGGTGGCCTTTTCTTTGGTTAGCTTAACTTGGAGTTGAGCATGAGACTCCTTGAGGCTAGCATGAGCACCCTTCAAGACCTTGTGGGCCTTATTAAGTAAATCAAACTCCTCCTTGAGTCTAGCATGGTCAACGCCAAGTTTAGCCTTCTCGGAAGTTAGCACACGAGACACAACAAGAGCATGATCAAGATCCTTCTTTAACTTAGCATGGTCATTGTTGTGTGACTCCTCAAGAGCCAAACGATGCCCACGCTCTTCCTCAAGAGCATTAGAGAGATCTGATATCTCATCGGCATAGTCACGACTATGACCTTCCATCTTAGAGATGGTTTCTTCACGAGTCTCGATCATGTCATTGGCTTCACCAAGTTGTTCCAAGAGAGCAACAAAGTGCTTCTTGGATTTGCCCTTGAGCTTACTCAAAAAGACTCAAATTCATTCACTTCCTCATTAGACCCCTCACTTTCATCAATGTCATCCGTCAAGGAGGGATTAGTAATGATGGTGGTTTTGATGTTGGGGGTTACCTTGTTAGTGGCTTTAGCCATGAGACACTTGGCAGTGATGTTCTCATTGGGTGAGTCGAAGAGGGACACCCGTGGAGTTGTGGCAATGGCAACGGAGGCCATGGCCATGGCTTCATTATCTTCATCATCATCGTCATCCTCATGGTATTCTTCTTGAACCACCAACCCTCGAGTAGGAGTCTTTTTGGTGAAGTTGTTCTTGTTGGGGAAGGACTTGACTTTGTCCTTTTGGATGAGCTTGCCACCATTGTCTTCCCGCTTCTCGTAAAGGCAATCCACAACAAAATGGCTCACATTGCCACAATTTAACATGTTCTCACACGTTGCTTGCCCTTGAACCCACTTGAGTTGTTCTTGTTGAAGTTGGGCCTTGTGTTCTTCTTGCTCCAAAATTGCCTTGAAGCAAGAGCCACGTGTTCATGATAATCATATTTTGTATCTTCGGGGTTGCTCTCCTCATCTTCCTCTTCTTCCTCTTCTTCCACAATAATCTTGGCCTTCAAGGCAAGGTTGGGCTTCTTTACCCTTTGTGAGCGCAACACCGCGGTTGTCGGCGGTCTTGTCCAAGATCCTAATTGCCACAAACTCATCCAACACTTTGTTTGAGGTCAAGGAGTGGAAGTCCGGTCTCTGACGGATGACGGAGGACAAGGCCTTGTGGTAAGTCATCATTGCTTTAAGAAACTTGCGCTTGATCCAATTGTCATCCGTGTCCTTGCTCCCATGATCTCGGAGTGAGACTGCAAGTTTGGTAACTCTCCGCAAGAGCTCACGAGGTTCTTCATCTTCTTTCATTGCAAACTCATCGGCTTCATCTTGCACCACTTCATAATTGGAGCGTTGAATGCTTGCACTTCCCTTATAGAGGGAAACAACGCAATGCCATGTGTCTTTGGCCATGGTGAAGGGTCGAAGATGAGGGAGATCTTCGGGAAGAACTGCATCTTGAATGATGAAGAGAGCATTCTCATTGAATTGATGGTCCACGGCTTCTCTAGGGGTGAAGTTGCTTCGGTCATGTGGATGAAAACCTTCTTCAATGATTCTCCAAAGGTTAGTATTCACATGATTTAAATGACGCTTGAAGTGATACACCCAAGAATCAAAGTCCTCATTTTTCACAATCTTAGGAGGCGGCCCGGCATGATTTAAATAAGTAGAAGGAATCGGTCCTCCATAAACTGGAGGTGCCACATGGGCAAAGATGCCGGTGCCATTTCTACCACTAGTAGAAGGATCCTTTTCACTAATAGCTTCCCCTTGTCGGAGTTAGCATCCGTCACCTTCTCAGTGGGTTCACCCGCTTTCAACGGCGAGGTAGATAGTTTAAGTCCTTCTAAGAATTTATTAAACATGCTTTCAACCTCGGTTATCATGGAGGTTTTCAATGTGTCCAAAGCCACATTGAATTCCTCACGGGACACCGTGGTTCCCCCATCACCCGTAGATGAGCTCGGATTCACACCGGAGTGCTCCTCCTTACCGTCTATGGTGTCAACCATACTCTTCGGACGGCAAAGTCCTTAATAAAGAGACGAGGCATTGATACCAATTGAAAGGATCGATATAGTTGACTAGAGGGGGGTGAATAGGAAACTAACAATTTTTAGCTTTTCTATACCAAATTAAACTTTGCATCAAAGTAGGTTGTCTAAATATGCAACTAGGTGAGCAACCTATATGATGCAACAACAATAAGTACACACGCAAGCAAGGGATACAACACAAGTAAGCTTGCACAAGTAAAGGCACGAGATAACCAAGAGTGGAGCCGATGGAGATGAGGATGTGTTACCAAAGTTCCTTCCTTTTAAGGGGAAGTACGTCTCTGTTAGAGCGGTGTGGAGGCATAATGCTCCCCAAGAAGCCACTAGGGCCACCGTATTCTCCTCACGCCCTCACACAATGCGAGATGCTCTGATTCCACTATTGGTGCCTGTCGGTGTCAAAACCGGCGGATCTCGGGTAGGGGGTCCCGAATTGTGCGTCTAGGCGGATGGTAATAGGAGACAAGGGACACAATGTTTTTACCCAGGTTCGGGCCCTCTCGATGGAGGTAAAACCCTACTCCTGCTTGGTTAATATTGATAATATGGGTAGTACAAGAGTGGATCTACCACGAGATCAAGGAGGCTAAACCCTAGAAGCTAGCCTATTGTATGATTGTTATAATGGTTGTTCGTCCTACGGACTAAAACCCTCTGGTTTATATAGACACCGGAGAGGGCTAGGGTTACACACAGTCGGTTACAATGGTAGGAGATCTACATATCCGTATTGCCAAGCTTGCCTTCCACGCCAAGGAAAGTCCTATCCAGACACGGGACGAAGTCTTCAATCTTGTATCTTCATAGTCTTGGAGTCCGCCGATGATGATAGTCCGCTATCCGGACACCCCTAGTCCAGACTCCTCAAGAGCCCTGAACCAGGCTTCAATGACGACGAGTCCGCACGCATATTGTCTTCGGCATTGCAAGGCGGGTTCCTCCTCGAATAACTCACGTAAGATTGTGAACACCAGATAGTGTCCGCTCAGAAAATAAATTCCACATACCACCGTAGAAAGAATAATATGTACACAAGTTCAATCTGCCGACGTATTTTGTGGCGTGACGTCACACCACTACCAAGCCTTTACTTGAATCGTTTTATCTATACCACCTCGGTAGCGTTTAGCTAAGCGGTTTCTTGGCACATCTTGTCGAGCGAGATCGTGTTCCCCTTATTCCGGATTCCCATCAATACGGACGTGGGTAACCCAACCGCGCCATTGATTGTGGCGCTTGGGAGATAAGCGAGTTTTACCAGCTGGTGGGGACGATAGTCTTCGTCCGCCCATATATAAGGGATAAGGATCCACCTTTTTTACCCACGCCTTCTTCCTCCTTTGCCTATCCATCTCCACTTTTCGAGCTCCGGCGCCCAAGTCCGCACATCTCGCCTCAACCTTCTCCAGCCATGTCCGGAGTGGGAGGCAGGATGGCCTCCTCCGCTACGGAGGGGCACATCGAGAAGCTGTGGCGCCGGATACTGCCCAGCGACATCGCGCACAGTTGCTCGATGAGGGGCAGCTCATCCCCACCCCTGTGCCCCATGAGAGGGTCGATTTCTTCCCCACTTCCTCCGCTGGATCGGGCTTCCCACTTCACCCCTTCGTCCGGGGCTCATGTATTACTACGGCCCGACTTCCACGATCTGGCGCCAAACTTCATCCTCAACATCTCGGCGTTTATCATCGTGTGCGAGGCCTTCCTCTGCATCCAGCCCCACTTCGGCTTGTGGCTAAAGACCTTCAATGTCAAGCCGAAGGTGGTGAAGGGCGTCCAAGCGGAGTGCGGAGGCGCCATGGTGGGAAAAATGCCCAACGTCATTTGGCTCGAGGGTGCCTTTGTGGAGTCCATCAAAGGGTGGCAATCGGGGTGGTTCTACATCACCGAGCCGCGTGACCCTAAATGGGCAGCAGCCCCCGAGTTCAGATCTAGTACCCCATGCAGATCACCTCCTGGAAAGAGAAGGGCTTGCTATGGGATAGTTCGGAGGAGCTGACCGGACTCCAGTCTTGTCTCCCGACCCTGGTGAACAAGAAGCTTAAACTTGTCAACGTGATCCAGGTCATGCTCGTCCGCCGGATTCTCCCCTGCCAACAACGGGCTTTCAATTTGTGGGAGTTTAATCCGGCACAGCACCGGACTTTGAGCGGGCTCTTTGACACGACGTACGAAGCTACCTGGAGGGTGCTGTTCAAGGGCGGAGAAGCCCCCGCATCCTCAACCGAAGATCGCGGATTCAGCACGCAGCGCCCGGCCGGCGAGGTAAGCTATGTTATCCTTTATGGGACACTCATTTCTTTCATAGTTTGACTCTATGTGGGATCTAAAACTCCCAATGCCTTTAACATGACTCGCAGAAGACGTCCGGATAGGTTAACTGTCCGGCTCCCCTTCCAAAGACCCAGCGGACACCCGTTTGACGGGGCTGCTGGTTCCGACCCTTTACGTGGTGCCGGAGAAGAAGGCCAAAAAGAAGGCCACGGGAACCCGAAGGAGTTCCCGGCGCCAGGTGGTGTCGGACTCATCATCCGATGACTCCGAGGCGGACTCCTCCCCCGAGGAGGAGGAGAAAGAGGCCTCTTCCCCAGTGGGGGGAGAAAAGAAGAGGAAGGCCTCCCCAACGGGGGCGGCCGAAGGGTCCAAGAAAGGACGGACCCTTTCTCCGGACTGCTCCGCCAACGCCGATGACGGCGACGAGGAGTGGCCCTCAAGGGCCAAGCCCCTGGCAAGATCATAAGTGTCCGAATTCCTGGATGATTTATAATTTCTCTTTTTGCCACGTGGTGTCCTTCTAATGCCGCGTACAACCTGTAGTCCGACCAAGGACGATCTTCCCGCTTCATCGAGCGGGTCCTTGGCTCCGTCGGATATGGATTCCCTTCCGACCACCTCCACCCCTCGTGACGCTGATGACGCCGAGGTGGGATCCCATGAGGGGACCCACCAGAGGGGAGGCTCAAGGTGCCACAGGCAACCTCCGGACTTCAGACCGACTCCACACCGAACTCCGCAGTGGTTCCGAGTTCTGGCAGCAGCCCCTTCAGAAGAAGGGCAAGATCAGTGATACCGGCGGCCGCCGTCCAACCGGAGGCGCCGGATAACTTGCTGGAGGCGCTCAATGACGCTTCCATCAAAGAAGAACACCGCACTATCATGAGTGCGGTGATTCAGAAGGTTCAGCTCACTAAAAGCGGGCTGACCGAAGCCTGCAGCAGCCTTCTAACAGGCTTTGAGGTAAGAATTTTAAGACATGTAATATAATACCACATAGACAGTAGCCCCTGATGCTCGGTTCGGTGTTCGGAAAGAAAAGCTGGACTGAGGATCTTTACAAAGATATACGCATGAGTTCTAAAAATATGTCAATATGGGATTGCAGGTTGCGCTGCTGACCTCTGCCGCACTGACTGCGGAGGTCAATGCTTTGAAGTAGAACCTCGAGCGGTCCGAGAGCGAGCTCGGCCATGCCAAGAAGCAGCTCGAGGAGAAGGAAGGTGAGTGACACCGTATTAAATTTGTACCTTACAGAAAAGGATTTGGTTGCAAGGGAAATAACAAGGATAACGTGGGTACTCCAGGGGCCACGAACGAGGTGGCGACCCTGAAGGAGGCCGTGTCTGCGGCCGAACGTAATGCGGCCGCGGAGCGAGCCGAGCGGGAGAAGCAGGAGGCGCGGGTGGCGGAGGTGCAGCAAGAGCTCCAGGCTCTCATGGAGAAACATGAGAGTTTGGAGCACGACTCAAAGACTTGAGAGTCCGAGCTTGCATCGGCTCTTGAGAGTGCCAAAGCCGCTAAGGCCGAAGCCTACAAGGCCCTCCAGGAAGTCGAGGCGGTGAAGAAAATAGCGGCGGGTAAGGCATTTTTCATGCAAAGCAAGCATGTGAATGTGAATTACCTGTTACTTACCCGAATTCAGAGCTCTCCAGGAGCGTTTGCAGATCTACCTCGCAGCGTGTCCGATCTTGCCGCTTTCACCGGGCCGAGGAGGGAGCTCGACGGAGAAGGTCTTGGTCTCAAGATGCCGAGGCGGACATCCGTGCCTTTTAGCGACCAAATGAAGCAGCTGGTTGAACTCCACAAGGTAGCCGAACAGGCCATGAAGGGCCTCATAGTTCGGTTGCAGGCCCAAGGAGGCCATGCACAGGAGCTACTTCGGCCTAGTGCGGCGGCTGGTGGATGCGTGTCCACAGGTGGAAGTCGCAGCGCTCCCTTTGCATTGAAGGTGCCCGTCGGGCCCTTGCCCGCGCAAAAGTGCACTGGGGCAGGATGGACGCTGAGAAGCTTCTCACGGACGCGCCGCCGGCGGGCAAGGAGTATCGCACGCCCAAAATGTATTATAAGAGTGTCCTGAAGGGTGCCCGCATGATTGCGGATGAGTGCTCTAAGGATGTAATATTTGAGTAGAATCACATTATGTTATCCTGTGCGCTGAAAACTGTGTTCATATGCGCTAAGCAACGCTTATTGATTTAAAATATTACCTTCTGTGCGGCCGTTTATCAAATCTGAGAGATGGCAAGTCGTTGGCTTCAGCCCCCATGCCTCGAGTGCTGGGGTGTTCGGGATAAACTTGAGCGCTCTTGTTCCCATTGTTGGGTCCATCTAGGGAGGCGCTCAACACAACGAACGAGGCAACCGGACTTATAACGCTTGAACACTCTTACTTAGCCATAGAAGTCTATAATTTTAAATTTTGGCGAAGCCCCTAGTGTTCGGAAGACCGAGTTCGGGGCGCTATCCACGCCTGGGCCGGACAAAGCCGGTTCCTCGCTCTAAGCGGCATAAGTCTTTAGGGACTCGAAAAGACCTCTCGAACAGCGACCAGCTCTCGCCCTATCATGATGGTCAGTTTTAGCTTTCTCCACTGAGGCGCTCGCCTAGCTCAACCGGGGCGCAATCGCAGTGGTTCTCCCAGCGCTACCTTAGCCGATAAAACGGAACGTAAGGTACCAAAACATGGGAGCCGGGCAAACCCAACTATTGACCCAAGACATGATTCGGAGCCGATGCATATAATGCTATAAGTTCGGGGTGCCGCACTTGTGAAAGTGTTCGGACTTGTCCCACCATAATGCGGGGAACTTAAGCCCCTGGTGTATTCGGCCGTACCAAAGTGTACGGATGCAACATGTCATTAATGAACATATGTAAGAAAGAAATGCAATTATTAGCAAAAAGCGATGCATTGTTTATTCCAGAAATACTGCTATGAATGCAGAACGATACAAATAGTGCGGTAAGCAAGGGACTAGACTATTAAACATGTCCCCCTCCAGGGGTAGGCTGCGAAATGGTGTATTAAACAGATTTAATGCTCGTAATGGAGACCACCTGAGTGTTTGTCGTAGCCTTTCTCCTTCCCTCTGTTGCATCGTGAGTTCGGCAGTCTCGTCACGGACAGGCCTCCGTGAACGGAGTCCTGTGGGTAAAAAAAAGGAAAAAGAAAAAGAGCGACACACTTGGGAGCCCCTGGTGTGGTTGAGCCGCACTCTCGGCCTGTTGTGGTCGTGCCCCTCCCCCTATGCCCATGGTATCTCCAGAGCGTAATGATGTACGTGAAGGACTAGTCTTGCAATCATGTAGGGGCTGGCGTTGGGGCCGCATTGCTACGTGTGCTCGGAACGTGCCAGGTGGTCTTGGTGTATGTTACTCCGGGCGCGTTTGGCCATGTCCAGTCGCTTAACGGCCGGACTCGAGAATTGCCTTAAGAGGCTGCTCTGTACTTCTGCGAGAGCCGCTGTATGTTCCTCCGTTCGGAGGGAGCGTTCAGTGTTTACGTTGACCGTGATGACTCCTCGAGGGCCTGGCATCTTGAGCTTGAGGTATGCGTAATGCGGCACCGCGTTGAACTTTGCAAACGCAGTCCGTCCGAGTAGGGCATGATAGCCGTTGCGGAACGAGACTATATCGAAGATTAACTCCTCGCTTCGGAAGATATCCGGGGATCCGAAGACCACTTCCAGTGTAACCGAGCCTGTACAATTGGCCTCTATACCTGGTATGACGCCTTTGAAGGTCGTCTTTGTAGGTTTAATCCTTGAGGGTCTATGCCCATCTTGCGACCTTGTGTCCGGTAAAGCAGGTTCAGTTGCCGCCGCCGTCCATCGGGACTCGTGAGGTGAAATCCATCGACGATTGGGTCTAAAACCACGCGCGAATCCGCCATGACGGATATGGTGGGGTGGTCCTTCGATCAAAAGTGATCGGGCAAGAGGACCATGGATTGAACTTTGGGGCGACGGCTCCATCGCATATATCGCCCTAAGTGCTCGCTTCGCTCCCTTTTGGGTATGTGGGTTATGTATATCATGTTTACCGTCCGCACTTGTGGGGGAAACCTTCATCCTCTATTGTTCGGGCGGCCGGGTCTCTTCCTCGTCATTGCTATGCAGCCCCTTGTCATTGTTTTCGCAATTAACTTGCCTGCTCGCTTGAATACCCAACAATCCCTGTTGGTGTGATTAATCGGCTTTTGGGTGCCATGTATCCGCAAGAGCGGTCGAGTATTCGGTCCAAATTGACGGACCCGAGTAGTTCTTTTGAATGGCTTTTTCCACGACCGGTTTAGAGCCTCAATCCGGCGTTGACCGCCAGATCCTCGGTGTTATCGCCGTTAACACGGCGCTTGTTTTGTTTTGACGCGACCGCCATTGCGGTCCTTGGTATCCGGACCGCCGAATTTTTGCCGAGGTTGTTACTACGGGCTAGCTACTGTCCTCTCCCGCATGAAGCGGGTCATGAGTGATGTGAGGGCTGCCATGGATTTCGCTTTTCCGCCCTAGGTGCCGGACAGCCACCATCGCGGATGTTATGTTTGAAGGCTGCGAGGGCCTCTGATCCGGACAATGACGATTTGATTTTTCTTTGTTAAGAACCATGTCCGAATCGTCGGCCGATTCGTCTGGCTGCTGAATTATGTGGCTTAGGTCATCGGCGTCTGGTGGTCGCACATATGTGCCCTGGAAGTTGTCAAGGAATGCGGCTTCCAGGTCCTCCCAACATCCAATTGACTCTGCTGGCAAGCTGTGAAGCCAATGCCGAGCTGGTCCTTTAAGCTTGAGTGGGAGATATTTGATGGCATGAAGATCGCCACCGCGGGCCATGTGGATATGAAGGAGATAGTCTTCGATCCAAACCGCGGGGTCTGTTGTGCCATCGTAGGATTCAATGTTCACGGGTTTAAACCCTTTAGGGATTTGATGATCCATTACTTCCTCTGTGAAGCATAGTGGGTGTGCGGCGCCTCTATATTGGGCAATATCACGACGTAGCTCTAGAGAGCTTTGTCTACTGTGTTCGGCCCGGCTGGAGTTGCTGTATCCGGCGTGACGGTAGTTGTCGCGCATCGTGGGGCGCCCACATGATCCATAGATCGATCTTGATTGTCTTGCCTTGTCCTCCAATATGTCTCGCAAGTCCGGCGCGTTCCCCCGTGGCTTCACACTTTTCGAGTGGTGCCGGGGTATGGTTCTGGTGGAGGGCCTAGATGCCTCTCTGTCGCGGCCACGAGGTGGTCGGTCTCACCGACAGCGCTGGTGATGAGGGTTTATATGCCTCCTCCTCTAATCGGGGAGCAACTTGCGTTTTGGGTAGCTTTTGGGGCGCTCGAGTTCATGCTCTTGACGCGAGGACTTGGTCCATCCGTCGGCCGGCAAGTCTTGATCAGCTCGAGCTGTTGCTGCTTTTGCTTTAGGCTGTTTGTCGTGGCCATAAGCATACGCTTAAAACGCTCTTGTTCGACGGGATCCTCGGGCACGCAATTAATTGGCGTCGTTGAGGCTTGCCTCGCTCCGGAGGGAGGCATGTAATTATCATCCTCTACCTCTTCGCCCCGCCACTCTCTCGTGAGGGCTGGCTTCTCCGTCCTCCCGTCTGAATCTTCTTTGGAGGGGTTGTCTTCGCACTCTACGGGGTGTTATTATCTCCAAATGCGGAATCTCCATTCTTCTTTGTGGCGGGATTTAGAGCGGCGCCACGACGCCGGGCGCTTGGGCTGTTTCTTAGAGGAATCGCCGCTTGCTTCTTCGCCGTTCCCATCCTTTGGGATGTCCACCATATATATGTCGTATGACGAGGTGGTCTTCCAGTGCCCCGTAGGCGCTAGTTCTTGGTCATCTCCGACATCGTCGTCCATACCGTCGATGTCTTCGGAGTCGTAGTCTAGCATGTCGGTTAGATCGTCGACAATGGCTACAAAGTGGGTGGTGGGTGGGCTTTGAATTTCTTCGTCGTCCGCATTCCAACCGTCCTGACCGCAGTCCAGCCAAGGCTCTCCTGATAATGAGAGATACTTTAGCGAATTCAGGATGTCGCCAAAGGGTGAGTGCTGAAAGATGTCCGCAGCGGTGAACTCCATGATCGGCGCCCAATCGGATTTGATTGGTAGGGGCGCAGGAGGTTCGGAGTCCGGCGAGGAGTCCGGCACCTCGGAGTCACGGGCTTTACAAGGGACAAGGTCGAGATTCGCCCATCGCCAGAGGTTGCAGCCCCGAGGTGGTGTCTAGCCACCCATCCTCGACTCATGCGGACGGCTCGAATTAAGAATCGGAGCGGACTCATGTGCGGCCTCGTGGCATCGTCCGCAGCAGAGCTAAATCATGCCCATCGTGATAAAGGGGCGACTTTCGGGCGGGCTTGAATCCATCAAGATCAAGTCTCCGCGGATGTCACCGTGAAGTTTAGGCTTCAAATCGACACGATGGCTAGGGCGAAGCTGATCTGCTCAGACGGCAAAGCTTAATTGGCCCGCATGCAAAGCCGCGAACACGAAGATCTGTCCGGGAGAAAAGTCTCACCTGGACTGCGTCGTTGTTGATGATCAAGGAGCCATCAAGCCTATCGGTGACGACACAGAGGAACTCTCAATGAAAGCACCAATGTCGGTGTCAAAACTGGCGGATCTCGGGTAGGGGGTCCCGAACTGTGCGTCTAGGCGGATGGTAATAGGAGACAAGGGACACAATGTTTTTACCTAGGTTCGGGCCCTCTCGATGGAGGTAAAACCCTACTCCTGCTTGATTGATATTGATAATATGGGTAGTACAATAGTGGATCTACCACGAGATCAAGGAGGCTAAACCCTAGAAGCTAGCCTATGGTATGATTGTTGTAATGGTTGTTCGTCCTACGGACTAAAACCCTCCGGTTTATATAGACACTAGAGAGGGCTAGGGTTACACAGAGTCGGTTACAATGGTAGGAGATCTACATATCCGTATTGCCAAGCTTGCCTTCCACGCCAAGGAAAGTCCCATCCGGACACGGGACAAAGTCTTCAATCTTGTATCTTCATAGTCTTGGAGTCCGACCGATGATGATAGTCCGGCTATCCGGACACCCCCTAGTCCAGCACTCCCTCAGTGCCCTTGAAGGTGGCGACCGAACCTTTACAAACACGGTTGGGGCTATCTCCACAACTTAATTGGAGGCTCCCAACGACACCACGATGCTTCACCACGATGGACTATGGCTCCGCGGTGACCTCAACCGTCTAGGGTGCTCAAACACCCAAGAGTAACAAGATCCGCTAGGGATTAGAGGGCGGAATCAAATTTCTCTTGGTGGAAGTGTAGATTGGGGCCTTCTCAACCTATCCCGAGCAAATCAACAAGTTTGATTGGCTAGGGAGAGAGATCGGGCGAAAATGGAGCTTGGAGCAACAATGGAGCTTTTGGGGGAAGAGGTAGGTCAACTTTGGGGAAGAAGACCCCCTTATATAGTGAGGGGAACAATCCAACCATTACCCCCCAAGCAGCCCCGCAGAGAGCGGTACTACCGCTGGTGTGGGCGGTACTACCGTTGAGGCCAGCGGTACTACCGTCCCACCTAGCGGTACTGCTGCGCAAAGGAGGGGGGGGCGAGATCCTGGACTAAAGCGGTACTACCGCGATGGTAAGAGCGGTACTACCGGCTCTACTGTCGCAGCTAGTGCCGCAAAACCCGACACGAGAAAAAAGGGCTCTCGAGTCGAGGCGGTAGGAGCACGGAGCCGCAACGGTACTACGGCGGAGGGCTCCAAGCGGTACTACCGCTTGTTGCACTCGGGCAGTACTACTGATGTGGCCCGCGGTACTACCGCTGGGACCAGACAAAGCACAAAAGAAGGGAAAAGAGTTCTCCATTGAAGCGGAAAGGTTCAGCGGGTGCGATAAGGATGTGTACATGTTGATTCCACCCTAGCCTTACCAAAGCGGATCCCCTCTTGATAGTACGGTGACTCCTACAAAACTAGTCCACCAACATAGAAACGAAAGAGTTGCATCATCTTGAATAATACACCGTGGGGAGGGAATCGTCTCGTGCCAAAGGATGAATCTCCGAAAAGCTCAACGCACACGATTAGTCCGCAAAAGCATTGTCATCAATCACCAAAACACCTTAGGGATAAATATGCCCTTACACCTGCGTCATACTAAAAGAGTAGAGACGCTCGCTTTCATGAATTCAGTACTTCCTCTTGCCGACATGTGGGATATATAGCAACTGGGTCGATGTGTCATGCACCCAATAACAGTGCAGAACAGCAGGGGGGATGCACCCCAGTCGTAGCGCCCTAGTAGTAGTAATGAGCAATAAGACGTCAAATCACAGTGCCGCACCTTCCCAGATGGACGAAGCAACCATTGTTTAACATATCCTTCCTTCAAGAAAACCACATATTGCTTCTGCCATTGCTCTGTCTCAAGAGGGACGCGCATCGCCTTGGTACATCATGACACGTGGGACTGCATGACAGGCCATGCTCCCCCACCCACCGCTCGGTAAAATCACCTCATTTTTACTACTTCCTCCGTCTTGGTTTACAGGGCATGCACGTCGTTCTAGGATGAGAATTTAACTAGATATATAGTACTATGTGATGAACAATAATATGTTTAGAAACTACATCTGCTTAAGAAGCCAATGATATACTTTTTGTGACATAGTAACTCCTATTTACTTAGTCAAATGGACGACCTAGAACTACATACACGCCCTATAAACCAAGACGAAGGGAGTAGTGCCTTTTTAGATCAATATAGTCAGGATTCACCAAGGAGCAAAACCAAGTCGTAGGCTGCTCCTGTCGTGTTGGCGTAGCAACTCAAGCAAGGCCAGTCCGCACACGAAATGGTGACACACTTAACAGGACCCCTTTGGCCGACATGTGGCTCATCCACAGTCTTGTTCCACGTGCGATGCACCAAATTACAGTTCGATGCAGCGGTTGGACTTGGAGGCACCCCGGTCGTAGCGTCGCAGTAGTAGTAAATGAGCGATGAGGGGTCAAATCACAAAGCCCCACCTTTCCCGCATTAAGCTGGACGGACGAAGCAACCATCATTTCACTCTAGGGTGCAAGATCATAAAGAAACAAGAAAACCAATGATGCGTGCGACAGCTACCTAGGGCACCATAGGGTAGGAGCCTCCACTACAAATCCGCTTCTCCCTCGTCCTCTTGAATAAAATCGATGATGCGTGCGGCGGGTAGGGTTTGTAGGAGTACTACGGCGTGCGGGGCCACGACATAGTAAACGGGAGAGGGATTGAGTTTGAGTTGATGCCTTAACACGGGCAGGCCGCTTGGTTTTACGGGAACGAGGCAGCATTTT
Organism: Aegilops speltoides; assembly: GCA_021437245.1. Classification (NCBI taxonomy): domain Eukaryota; kingdom Viridiplantae; phylum Streptophyta; class Magnoliopsida; order Poales; family Poaceae; genus Aegilops; species Aegilops speltoides. The sequence continues at coordinate 365,868,890 of CM038147.1, read as the reverse complement.
GGGTTCGGGGACTAGTGGAGATATGTGTAGTACAAAAAATTGTGGACGTAGGTTCGACCGAAAGGCAATGACGCATGGGCCCCGCATTTTAATATACCCGCAACCGCGTGAAATTTGCTACTCAGAATAATGCATAAAAGTTCCTCCAAAAACAACTATAACTAATGGGAAGTGAATGTATGCTTAAAATGAATATGTAATACAAAGAGAAAAATGAATTATAGTTAAAAGAATGACATTTCTAAGAAAAATGTGAATGTGAACTACATATGTGTGCACGTGACCAACACATACATTGTCAATACAAAATCTAATGCAAGAAATAACTTATGAGTAACATGCACGAATTGATGATGTGGTGCTTGAATGCATAGAGTACAAAAACAATGTGATTTATGACTTGTATGCATGTCCATGAAAAAAGCTACTAGTGGGTTGTACTAGATATTTAGGAATAGAGAAGATGTATACATGGAAGTTGTAGGGAAAGAGATGACATGTCTTTCAATTTCTATAAGTAGGGATTGGACAAGATATGTCATTTGGTTCACATCATAGGAACTTTCTTAATGAATCTAGAGATGACATGTATCTCAATTCCTATGAGGAGCGATTAGAAAAGAGATGTCTACGCTAATGTTTATTTTCCTTTGAAATTGTGGGAGTATAGGAATCCATTCATATGAACCAAGTGGCTCTAAAGCTATAAAGATGATATCATGTTTATTTTCCTTTGAAATGTGGAGTATATGAATCTATTCCTATGAACCAATTGGCTCTAAAGGAAAAAATCCTATAAAAATCATATCATATAGAGTTCCTATGATATTCCTCCACACCAAAGGATGGTTGAAATTGCTGCAGGTCATACGACGATCTTTTTTTCTACACTCCCCCCATCTTTATAGTTACCTCTCAAAAATGAATGAAATGATATATACTGGGTATTTATATGTGCATTTTGGTATACGAAAACTCGGTAAAAGTTTGCGAGGTTTGAATTTTCAATAAAGCTATATGCACTACATTTAGGAACAGAGGGAGGAGCATATGACAGCTGGTAACACTCACGTGGAAGATTTGTGTGTCGGAGGAGTGGCTGTTCTGTTAAATGACATGAAAAAATTGACACTGTCGAAGGCCGATCTAACGGTTCTTACGGCGTTCGTTAGGAAATGGCTTTTGGCAAACGTTTGTTAGATATGATTTACCGACACATGCATTGCATTGATACGTGCCCCCTCTCTCTCACGCACACACACATCCTCACGAGTCAGGACTCTCCCGAGTCCTCTCGCACCCACCGTCTATAGGTAGACGTCACACACATATGTGCTATTCACACCCTACCCTCAGAACTTCTAAAAAATAAAAGATGTCGCTCACCTTTTATTTTAACTCACACGTCACACACTTATACTATTACTCTTCTGGTGAACGTTCTTTGGGCGTAGTATATTGTATTCTCATGAAGAGAAGCAGTTCATGCACGCACTAGTTCTCTCACACCCACTCGCGGGTACACGTAGGAGCGCATTTTTTGAAGCTAGGAGCGCATTTCTTTACAAAGAGGCATCCCAATTGACATTTTGACTAGTCTAGTTTTCAACTTGATGGAGGGTCAGGGACCGCATGTGAATGATATAGTATTGTGCGTCCTGGACACGGTGGCACGTTATTGATCGAGTTTTATTTTTACTTGAACTTTAAATGAAAATAGTGGTTCACGCGCATTCAATTTAATAACGGCTGGTACAACAAAATCACTCCACTATATATATATGCAGGAGCCTCGACGCTTGCTTTACTAGGGTTCCTCTCTTTCACTCTCTCTTGCTCTCCAGATCTAAGCAAGACATAGGTGGCCACATTCTCTCTGCTCACGGCTGGTCACAAATCCAACCGGACCACCTCGACTGGGGCAGGGGTGTAGGTGCATCGTTCATGCGGTCGTCTGTAGCGAGGGAGGAGACCAACAACTTCCCGCGCGTCCCGATCGGCGGCCGTGCCGTTCTCTCCGAGACATCGCCGACTCGGGAGGGCCTTCGACCCCTTCTTCCTCCCTGTGGTATTGTGTCCAAGATGCGGCCTCCGGCGTTGTCTTTGCCACATGCCGATGACCCTCAGGTATATATTCCTTCGAAACATGCCTTGCTCTACTGCGCCAGCTCCCCACGTGGCTGCGTGTGGATCTTTTTCTACTTCCGCCGGCTGTTCCAAAGCCACTAGACTTTTACTATTATTAGAGGTAAAGCTAATTCATACAGTCGAATCTAAGAGTTGGTTCAAACAGAAAGTGGGAAAGTTGTAGCATGAATGTAGGACTTGGTTCTAAGAGGAAATGGGGGAAAGTAATAGATACTGGCTACCCAACCGGTCTCTTGGCTGAAAAGGCGAAGAAAGCATGGTGGATGGCGAAGGGTGTGGGGAAGTGGACCTGTCTCTTGGTTGAAAATGGAAAGAAAGTGAGGGGTGTTGGGGGACAAAGCAAATGAGAACGAGCAATTCTAGATTTCCTGTGCTCACATAGGAAAATGTCGCCGAGGAGATAAAAAATGGGACAAATGCAGACATGCTGACTGAGTGTTTGCCGCTCTCGGCAACCACATCTGCCTCACCACTTTATGCCCCTGCTGTCCCTATGCCCATATCACTACTAATGTAAAATCACATGAAGCATTAAGCAATGCCACCTAATGTCACTATTAAGTAATGGTCTAGTGCCATCGATAAATTGAAGCAATGCTATCACCATTTTATGAAGTGCATCCGTCTTGCTTTATTTCTCATGAATTGTGTTTTTGCAGTTACACTTAAATCTCACACCGCTAACATTGCTTCATCCCAGTGGAACAACACAAATTTGATTGCACATTTACTGACCATGTGCTACTCTCATGACAGTGATACTAATGCTATTGTTCTGCATGTTAATCTAGTGGCAGTATTGAAGTGATGTGATGCTACTTAAGGGCACTTTCATACTGTCAATGTAGTGCCAATTATAACACATTAGATGCTATTGTTAATCTTATGCCACTGCAAATAACTGTCACTGTTTTAATAATCGTATTTCATATTTGTGCAAACAGGGATGTCTGTCTCCATATCGTTTCAATCTGCGCAATCAAAAGCACACACCTCAGTTTTAGTAGAACTGCGCAAAATGAGATGGCTATCTCTTGTTGTCGTCGTCTAACCACCCATCTTCCAGGTATTTCTACATTAGTAGTAACTAGGTAGAATGATCAACACAATCTAAAAGAAGCTGATTCATACGTTTATTTCTTGATTGCAGTGTAGGGACGAGCGAAAACAACTGCATCCTAGTAGAGAGTGCACTTTCTCCTAGTTCATCCATGGACGAGGACTAGCTGGCACGGCTGCATGAAGGTTTTTGGGACAGGTGCGCGGACAAGAGGCATTGTGGTCTGCTTATTTCTGCAAATAGCGGTGCTTAAATTTAGTGGAACTGCACAAGAAGTTCAGATGGTCGGTACACTATATGGTTCACTTCAGCATTCCAACTGAGAACACAATTATAATTGGTTATTCTGGAATGAAAGAACCTAACCCTAGATGGTGGCAACAAGAGAAACCAGAGTGAACTCCAGGAAATTAAAATCTGCCTAGAGAGGCCCTTTGCTCAGAGAAGCCTTGCTTGATTTTTCCTGATTTGTAAACCTTCTCACAACTTTGTCTTTTGCTGTGAACTAGTATATGTTTGTTATGTTCTATGAATCATTGAGATGTATAAAATTGCTTAACTTATGCTTTTCAAGTATTTTATGAAGCCGAGTTTAATATGAATGTTCCACATGAATGCTGGACTAGCGTGTGAACGTTTGGAATTTACATTGTGGCCTCGGTTAACTGCATGAACCACTATAACAAGATACGTAGTTGCTTATATGTCAGACAGCAGATTATTGATTGTTAGCTGGTCGAAACCTGACTTTTCTAGTGTTGAAGCGAGCTGAGCCAATGTGCCGTATTTTGCACAATTGCTTACAAGTGGGGTAGCACCAATAGTGTTTACAAGTACTTAACGAGCCTTACGTGCCCTATGTATACGTCGGCGCACAGCTCTTGAACGAGTACTCTATTTCATCAAGCACACACTTCTCGTATGATAAACCGTGACAACTTATGTCTTACGATGCCATATTCACGAAAAAACTAGTGAGGACTGATACGTCTCCAATGTATCTATAATTTTTTATTGTTCCATGCTATTATATTACCTGTTTTGGATGTTTATGGGCTTTACTTTACACTTTTATATCATTTTTGGGACTAACCTACTAACCGGAGGCCCAGCCCGAATTGCTCTTTTTTTTGCCTATTTGGTGAGCCAAGAAAAGGAATATCAAACGGAGTCCAAACGGAATAAACTTTCGGGAGCGATCTTTTTGGAACAAACACAATCCAGGAGACTTGGAGTGGACATCAAGAAGCAGCCGAGGCGGCCACGAGGCAGGAGGGCGCGCCCTAGGGGGGTGGGTGCGCCCCCACCCTCGTGGGCCCCTCATGGCTCCCTTGACCTACCTCCTTCGCCTATATATATCCACGTACCCCGAAAACATCCAGGAACACCATGAAAAACTATTTCCACCGCTGCAACCTTCTGTATCCGCGAGATCCCATCTTGGAGCCTTCGCCGGCGCTCCACCGGAGGGGGAATCGACCATGGAGGGCCTCTACATCATCTCCAAGGCCTCTCCGATGAGTTGTGAGTACTTTACCATAGACCTTTGGGTCCATAGTTATTAGCTAGATGGCTTCTTCTCTCTCTTTGAATCTCAATACAAAGTTCTCCTCGATCTTTTTGGAGATCTATTCGATGTAACTCTTTTTTGCGGTGTGTTTGTCAAGATCCGATGAATTGTGGGTTTATGATCAAGTTTACCTATGATAAATAATTGAATCTTTTCTAAATTCTTTTATGTGTGATTGGTTATCTTTGCAAGTCTCTTCGAATTATCATTTTTGTTTGGCCTACTAGATTGATCTTTCTTGCAATGGGAGAAGTGCTTAGCTTTGGGTTCAATCTTGAGGTGTCCTTTCCCAAAGGATGTTAGGGCAGCAAGGCACGATTGTATTGTTGCCATCGAGGATAAAAATATGGGGTTTATATCATATTGCTTGAGTTTATCCCTCTACATCATGTCATCTTGCTCAATGCATTATTCTGTTCTTATGAACTTAATACTCTAGATGCAGGCATGAGTCGGTCGATGTGTGGAGTAATAGTAGTAGATGCAAAATCGTTTCGATCTACTTGTTGCGGGCGTGATGCCAATATACATGATCATGCCTAGATAATCTCATAACTATTCACTTTTCTATCAATTGCTCGACAGTAATTTGTTCACCCACCATAATACTTATGCTATCTTGAGAGAAGCCACTAGTGAAACCTATGGCCCCGGGTCTATATTTTATCATATAAGTTTTCCATCTACTTTTATTTGCATCTTCTACTTTCCAATCTATATCATAAAAATACCAAAAAAAATTATCTTATCTTATTATATCTATCAGATCTCACTTTCGCAAGTTTCCGTGAAGGGATTGCCAACCCCTCTATCGCGTCGGTTGCGAGGTTCTTGTTTGTTTGTGTAGGTGCGTGGGACTTTTGAGGAGCCTCCTACTGGATTGATACCTTGGTTCTCAAAAACCGAGGGGAATACTTACGCTACTTTGCTGCATCACCCTTTCCTCTTCAAGGGAAAACCAACGCAGTGCACAAGAGGTAGCAACAAGGATTTCTGGCGCTGTTGCCGGGAAGGTCTTCGCTCAAGTCAAGACATACCAAGTACCCATCACAAACTCATCTCCCTCGCATTACATTGTTTGCCATTTGCCTCTCGTTTTCCTCTCCCCCACTTCACCCTTGCCGTTTATTCGCCCTCTCTTTCCCATTCTCCTCTCTCTTTCTCTTGCCTCTTGTGTGCTTGTGTGTTGGATTGCTTGTCAGGATGACTGAAGATAATACCAAATTGTGTGACTTTTCCAATACCAATAATAATGATTTCCTTAGCACTCCAATTGCTCCTCTTAATGATGCTGAATCTTGTTAAATCAATGCTGCTTTGTTGAATCTTGTTATGAAAGATCAATTCTCCGGCCTTCCTAGTGAAGATGCCAATACTCATCTAAATAACTTTGTTGATTTGTGTGATATGCAAAAGAAGAAAGATACGGATAATGATATTGTTAAATTGAAGTTATTTCCGTTTTCATTTAGAGATTGTGCCAATACTTGGTTTTTGTCTTTGCCTAAAAATAGTATCGATACATGGAATAGGTGCAAAGATGCTTTTATCTCTACGAATTTTCCTCCTGCTAAGATCATCTCTCTTAGAAATGATATTATGAATTTTAAACAACTAGATCATGAGCATGTTGCCCAATCTTGGGAAAGAATGAAATTGATGATTCGCAATTGCCCTACTCATGGTTTGAATTTATGGATGATCATATAAATTTTTTATGCCGGATTGAATTTTGCTTCTAGAAATCTTATAGATTCGGCCGCGGGAGGCACTTTTATGGAAATCACGCTAGGAGAAGCTACTAAACTCCTTGATAACATTACGGTTAATTATTCTCAATGGCACACCGAAAGATCTACTTGTAAAAAAGTGCATGCTATAGAAGAAATTAATGTTTTGAGTGGAAAGATGGATGAACTTATGAAATCGTTTGCTACTAAGAGTGCTCCTATTGATCCCAACGATATGCCTTTGTCTACTTTGATTGAGAATAATAATGAATCTATGGATGTGAATTTTGTTGGTGGGTATAATTTTGGTAACAATACTTATAGAGGAAACTTTAATCCTAGGCTATTTCCTAGTAATCCCTCTAATAATTATGGAAATTCCTACAACAATCTCATGGAAATTTTAATAAGATGCCCTCTGATTTTGAGAATAGTGTTAAAGAATTTATGATCTCTCAAAAGAATTTCAATGCTTTGCTTGAAGAAAAATTGCTTAAAGTTGATGAATTGGCTAGGAACGTTGATAGACTTTCGCTTGATGTTGATTCTATGAAACTTAGATCTATTCCACCTAAGAATGATATCAATGAGTCTCTCAAATCCATGAGAATTTCCATTGGTGAGTGCAGGAAAGAACCGCTAGGATGCTGCTAAGAAAGATTGCTTTGTAAGAGCGTGTTCTTCTAGTTTCTATGAAAATAATGATGAAGATCTAAAAGTTATTGATGTGTCCCCTATTAAATCTTGGTTTTGCAATATGAATCTTGATAATGATGGGACTGGAGATGAGTCAACTTTAGTTAAAAGGCGTCCCAATGATTCGGAGTTTTTAGATCTTGATGCTAAATTTGGTAAAAGTGGGATTGGAGAGGTCAAAACTTTACATAGCGATGAACCCACTATTATGGATTTCAAGGAATTTAATTATGATAATTGTTCTTTAATTTATTGTATTTCCTTATTGTGATCCGTGTTGAATTCTCCACATGCTTATAGTCAAAATAAAGCTTTTACCAAACGTATTGTTGATGCCTTGATGCAATCTTATGAGGAAAAACTTGAGTTGGAAGTTTCTATACCTAGAAAACTTTATGACGAGTGGGAACCTACTATAAAAATTAAAATTAAAGATCATGAATGCTATACTTTGTGTGATTTGAGTGCTAGTGTTTCCACGATTCTGAAAACTTTATGTGATGTGCTAGGTTTCCATGATTTTGATGATTGCTCTTTAAACTTGCACCTTGCGGATTCCACCATTAAGAAACCTATGGTAAGGATCAATGATGTTCTTATTGTTGCAAATAGAAATTATGTGCCTGTAGATTTTATCATTCTTGATATAGATTGCAATCTTTCATGTCCTATTATTCTTGGTAGAACTTTCCTTAGAACGATTGGTGCAATTATTGATATGAATGAAGGGAATACTAGATTGCAATTTCCATTAAGGAAAGACACGGAACACTTTCCTAGAAAGAAAGTCAAATTACCTTATGAATCCATTATGTGAACCACTTATGAAGATCTATTCTCGCTTTTATGCCTAGCTGGGGGCGTAAAACGATAGCGCTTGTTGCGAGGCAACCCATTTTTTTGTTTCTTGCTTTTTGCTTCTATTTAGTAATAAATATTTCATATAGCCTCTGTTTAGATTTGGTTCTATGTTTTAGTTAGTGTTTGTGCCAAGTAGAACCTATAGGATAACCTACGGTAATAGTTAATTTGATTCTGCTGAAAAACAGAAACTTTTGTGCGCACGAGAATAATTTTAATAAAAACCAGAAACGTGATTTTGCGTGAATTCCTTTTGCAGTAGATCAATATACAAATTTCCCAGGACTTCCTATTTTGATAGGAGTTTTAGAGTTCTAGAAGTATTCGAAAGTTACAGATTGCTACAGACTGTTCTGTTTTTGACAGATTCTGTTTTTCGTGTGTTGTTTGCTTATTTTGATGCATCTATGGCTAGTATCGGGGGGTATGAACCATAGAGAAGTTGGAATATAGTAGGTTTAACACCAATATAAATAAATTAATTAGTTCATTACAGTACCTTATGTGGTGGTTTTTCTTTCTTGCACTAACGAAGCTTATGAGATTTCCTATTGAGTTTTGTGTTGTGAAGTTTTCAAGTTTTGGGTAAAGATTTGATGGACTATGGAATAAGGAGTGGAAAGAGCCTAAGCTTGGGGATGCCCATGGCACCCCAAGATATTCAAGGACAACCAAAAGCCTAAGCTTGGGGATGCCGGAAGGCATCCCTCTTTAAATCTTCGCTCTATCGGTAACTTTACTTGGAGTTATATTTTTATTCGCCACATGATATGTGTTTTGCTTGGAGCGTCTTGTGTGATATGAGTATTTGCTTTTTAGTTTACCACAATCATACTTGATGTACACACCTTTTGGGAGAGATACAGATGATTTGGAATTTATTAGAATACTCTAGGTCCTTCACTTATATCTTTTGAGCTAGACAAGTTTTGCTCTAGTACTTCACTTATATCTTTTAGAGCACGACGGTGGCTTTATTTTGTCGAAATTGTTGATCCCTCATGCTTCACTTATATCATTTTGATATTCTTGTAGAACTGCATGGTATTTGCTATGGTTATAAATTTGGTCCTAGAATGATGAGCATCCAAGTTGGGTATAATAAAAACTATCATAGAAAGTGCATTAAACACTATGATCACTTTGATGCTTGATAATTGTTTTGAGATATAATGGTGGTAATGTTAGGGTCATGCTAGTTGGGTAATTATGAAATTGATAAATACTTGTGTTGAAGTTGGCAAGTCCCGTAGCATGCACGTATGGTAAAAGTTGTGTGACAAATTTGTTGCATGGAGTGCTCTTTTAATTGTCTTCCTTATGTGTGGAGGTCGGGATCGCGCGATGGTTAACTCCTACCAACCCTTCCCCTAGGAGCATGCGTAGTAGTACTTTGCTTCGAGGGCAAGTAGACTTTTGCAATACTTATGTGAGTTCTTTATGACTAATGTGAGTCCATGGATTATACGCACTCTCACCCTTCCACCATTACTAGCCTCTATTATACCGCGCAACTTTCGCCGGTATCATGCACCCACCATTTACCTTCCTCAAAACAGCCACCATACCTACCTATTATGGCATTTCCATAGCCATTCTAAGATATATTGCCATGCAACTTTCCACCGTTCCGTTTATTATGACACGCCCCATCATTGTCATATTGCTTTTTGCATGATCATGTAGTTGACATAGTATTTGTGGCAAGGCCACCTTCATAATTTTTCATACATGTCACTCTTGATTCATTGCATATACCCGTACACCGCCGGAGGCATTCACGTAGAGTCATATTTTGTTCTAAGTATTGAGTTGTAAATCAATAAAAGTGTGATGATCTTCATTATTAGAGCATTGTCCCAAGTAAGGAAAGCATGATGAAGACTATGATTCCCCCACAAGTCGGGATGAGACTTCGGACTTTATAAAAAAATAAAAGAGGCCAAATAAGCCCAAATAAAAAAATAAAAAAAAGAGGCCAAAGAAGCCCACCAAATAAAAAATGAGAGAAAAGAGAGAAGGGACAATGTTACTATATTTTTTTCACACTTGTGCTTCAAAGTAGCACCATGATCTTCATGATAGAGAGTCTCCTATGTTGTTACTTTCATATACTAGTGGGAATTTTTCATTATAGAACTTGGCTTGTATATTCCAGTGATGGGCTTCCTCAAAATGCCATAGGTCTTTGTGAGCAAGCAAGTTGGATGCACACCCACTTAGTTTCTTTTGTTGAGCTTTCATATATTTATAGCTCTAGTGCATCCGTTGCATGGCAATCCCTACTCACTCACATTGATATCTATTAATGGGCATGTCCATAGCCCGTTGATACGCCTAGTTGATGTGAGACTATCTTCTCCCTTTTTGTCTTCACAACCACCACCCTATTCCACATATAGTGCTATGTCCATGGCTTGCGCTCATGTATTGCGTAAGAGTTGAAAAAGCTGAAGCGTGTTAAAAAGCATGAACCAATTGCTTGGCTGAAACCGGGGTTGTGCATGATGGGAGTATTTTGTGTAACGAAAATGGAGCATGTCCTAACTATATGATTTTGTAGGGATAAGCTTTCTTTGGCTATGCTATTTTGATAAGACATGATTACTTGTTAGTATGCTTGAAGTATTACTATTTTTATGTTTTATGGACTTTTATCCTGAATCATTTGGATCTAAACAATCATGCCACAATAAAGAAAATTACATTGAGAATTATGCTAGGTAGCATTCCACATCAAAAATTCTGTTTTTTATCATTTACCTACTCGAGGACGAGCAGGAATTAAGCTTGGGGATGCTTGATACGTTTCCAATGTATCTATAATTTTTGATTGTTCCATGCTATTATATTACCTGTTTTGGATGTTTATGGGCTTTCTTTACACTTTTATATCATTTTTGGGACTAACCTACTAACCGGAGGCCCAGCCCGACTAAATGGAGTCCAAACGGAATGAAACCTTCGGGAGCGATCTTTTTGGAACAAACACAATCCAGGAGACTTGGAGTGGACGTCAAGAAGCAGCCGAGGCAGCCACGAGGCAGGAGGGCGCGCCCTAGGGGGGTAGGCGCGCCCCCACCCTTGTAGGCCCCTCGTGGCTCCCCTCACCTACCTCCTTTGCCTATATATATCCATGTACCCCGAAAACATCTAGGAGCACCATGAAAAACTATTTCCATCGCCGCAACCTTCTATATCCGTGAGATCCCATCTTGGAGCCTTCGCCAGCGCTCCGCCGGAGGTGTAATCAACCATGGAGGGCCTCTACATCATCTCCAAGGCCTCTCCGATGAGTTGTGAGTAGTTTACCACAGACCTTCGGGTCCATAGTTATTAGCTAGATGGCTTCTTTTCTCTCTTTGAATCTCAATACAAAGTTCTCCTTGATCTTCTTGGAGATCTATTCGGTGTAACTCTTTTTTGTGGTGTGTTTGTCGAGATCCGATGAATTGTGGGTTTATGATCAAGTTTATCTATGAGATATAATTGAATCTTCTCTGAATTCTTTTATGTGTGATTGGTTATCTTTGCAAGTCTCTTTGAATTATCAGTTTGGTTTGGCCTACTAGATTGATCTTCCTTGCAGTGGGAGAAGTGCTTAGCTTTGGGTTCAATCTTGCGGTGTCCTTTCCCAGTGACAGCAGGGGAAGCAAGGTGACGGTGTACTAAAATAGGGGCACTCTTTTGTACCCCTTATTCGTGCACGGGCAGTCAGAGCCGCGCCCACGGCCACACTTGAGCAGGGCAGAGACAGGAAGTCGAAGCCATGGGACGGCCAAAGCAACGCCAAGACAGAGGCATAAAGAGCAAGAAGGCATAGTGGTTTCCCCCGGCAAGGTCCTTGCCGGGGCAGCCTACCCGACGCCAGCAGGGCGCGCCACTCTTGAGCCCCAGTTCCTCCAGCACCGCCAACCGCGTTGGGACCAAGGCTCGGGAGGCGCCTCCATGGTGGCATGCAGATCTTTGTGAAGACAAAGAACACTTCAAATCAGAAGAGTAGAAGACAACGAACCTCGGTGAGATCCTCGCCGAGGAAACCCGTAAGTCCCCCGGCAAGACCCTTGCCGGGGACGATCGCAATGCCACGGCAAGATGCTTGCCAGGGCCCCGGCAAGGCCCTTGCCGAGGACGTCCGCGAGGCCACGCCCAGGCCAGCACCCGCCAGGTTTTCGCCGCTGTTCCCATGCAACTGCCAGCCCACCAGCTGGACAGGCACCTGCGTGTCGGCATAGGGCTTCTCAGCCAACTCAGTGCATGCTCACGTGGTGGCATGCAAATCTTTGTGAAGGCCCCGCCACTGCGCCACCTCAGTAGCCTGCCAGCCTACATGGCGCTGGCCGCCTCCCTGGGCCAGGCGCATGTCGAGACGGGGCAAAGCGGCGGTAAAGTGGAGGGGACACGTGAGAGGTGCATTAAATGCGTCTTGTCCCGTAATAGCTAGCGATAGGCTCAACCGCAGTACGTCGATGCCACCTCCTGTGTGCCACCGTGGTGATCCCCTTGCCTATAAAAGGAGGCCCGAGGCGTCCAGGAGAAGGATTCGGACTTTTGTACAAGTTACACCCATTGTAGCTAGTTCAAGAACCTCAAGAACACAAATAGACACATCAAAGCAGGACTAGGGTGTTACGCATCTCTGCGGCCCGAACCTGGGTAAACGATCCGTGTGCTTGTATTTGCTGTTGATCCTGCTCTCCTCACCACCCAGCGCCCCGCAACCGTAGTAGGGATTCTTGTGATCCCATAGGTGTCGATTTCCACCTACATCTTTGGCGCGCCAGGTAGGGGTCGCGCAGTAGTGAGCATCTAGTTTTACAACCAGTGGCACAGTTCTTCATTGCCATGGCTTCCGAGGAAGAAGGCGATCAAGCGAGCAGCCCCATCAGCAAATGCGGCGAGCGTTCGCGCGACGACAAAAAAAGCTAAGTGATGCGAAAACTTTGAATAATTCCTTCTTGTACAAGGTTGTCTTCCTCGGAGATCTTTCCTCTATATGAGAAACCTGCACGCAGTGGGGCCCTTCTGTTACCGGCAATGCTCTTGGTTTGTTTCGAGTCCGCTCAACAGATCGAGTGGCTACGTCGGGAGCGGCAGGGTGGCCTTCCGCTATCGGCAACGCTCTTGCCCCGCCTCGAGCCCGCTCGGCAGTTCGAGCGGCCGCGCTGAGAATGGCAAGGTGGTTTGCACGGCGGCAAGAACGCCCTGCTGGCCACTAAAGGATCCGTCCTTCAAAGTGCAGCGGTTTGGGTTTACACGCCGGCAAGCCTACCCAGTGAGCGTAGGGTGGATGTACAGAGAAAGATCAAACAGGGAAATATCATGCGTCATACTAAAAGTACTGCAGAGTTATATTACACCAATTGTTGATGCGGTTCTAACTAAAGATGTGAATTGTCTTGGTCATGAACCTACAACGGCAACAAGAAATGGGGCGCTTAGTCCCGGCGCTGGCCCTCCAACCTCTGGATTCCACCGACGCGGCTAATGATGGGCTCGATACGCTCCTTGACCCCTGAGAGGTCTGCATCTCCTGGCAAGCTGTCCAGCACGGCATCAAAGTCGAGGTCGGGTTTCCAGAATGCCAGCTTGGTGAGAACCTTGGTCATGGCGCCCTGGCAAATCATCCGGGACTCGTTGGCCAAGGAGCTCGCCCTGTTGGATTTGAGCCGTTCCAGGGCACCAAGAACGCCCTTGAAGAACAAGGTCAGCTTGGCGCGGGGGCTCGTGCCCGGCTCCGGGACATACCTAACCTTCGGCGTCTTCATGTCGGCCAGCTGCTTGGTGATCCTGTTGGCAACGTCGGCGAGGCGGCCGATCCAGGTTCTTGCCCTTCACGTAATCGGTGTGATTGGCAGCGTCGTTCCTCCGCTGTTGCCTCTCCTCTGCCAGGGTCTTGGTCAGGGCTCCCTCCCAGGCTGTGGCCTCCGTGAGCGTCTTCTCAAGACCCTCCAGCTTCCGCTTCAGGTCATTGATGGAGTCGTTGGCGCGGGACAGCTGCTCGGTCCTGGCCAAGTTTTTGTCCCGCGCCTCCAACAAGGTGCGGCGGGCTGAATCCCTCTCCTCCACCAGCTGATCGCCCCTGGCCTTCAAGCCATCCCGCTCCACCTCTAGCTCCTTCACCCTGTTGCCGTGGGCCAGGGCCTGGGCATCGAGCGCCTCTTTGTGCTTGTGCTCCAGCTCTTGGGTCCGCGCCGTGACAAGCTTTTTGACCTCCTCGTCCTTGCCGTGGAGCGTAGTGGCATGCGCCTTCTCACGGACAACAAGATCCTCCTCCTGGGAGTTAAGCTCGGCCTCGCGTTGAGACCGGATGGCCTCGGCCTTGGAGGCCTCCTCCCTCGCTTCCTCCCGAGCCTTCTCAAAGTCTGCCTGCTTCAGGAGGAGTTCCAGGTCGCGCTGCACCAGCTGGTCTTGGGCGGCCTTCAGCTCCTCGTGGGCCTGGCGGAACCAAGCCTATGCCTCGGCGACGCGCTCCGCAAAATCCGCTTCCACCTTGTGCGCCACCGCCTCCTTGGACTTTGCCTTGTCCAGACGGGCGCGATGGAGCGCCTGAAGCTTGTCGAAGCTGGCACTCATGGCCTGAAGGAGCCGCTCCTCTTGGGTGCCGCCACCAGTGCTCGGCTTGTCGACGACTTCAAGCCCGGAAGTGGCGAGCACTTCGTCGTCAAACACCTCCCCCTCGGTCGGCGCCCTGGCGCTTGCCGGCCCTGGGAGGTGAACGAACATGTCGTCACTCACCTTCAAGTACTTGCCTGAGCCGGAGGCAGCGGACGAGGAGGGTTGGTCGTCAACCACCTCCTCCTCGGCAGAGGCCTGCCGGCCTCCTCCTTGCCAGTGGCCTTGCCGGCCTCCTCCTCAGCGGTGCCCTTGCTGGCCTCCTCGGCGGCGCCCTCGCCGGTCTCCCCGGCAGACCCCTTGGCGGCATCCTTGACCACAGTTTCGGCGGCCTCCTCGGTGGTGACCTTCTCAGCCTCGGCCACGGTGTCCGCGGCAGCCTCCTCAATGATGGTGTCGGTGTCCCCCTGGTCCATCGGGGGGGGGGGATCTAGACGCCAAAGGAGGAAATAAGACAAAGCCAAAGCCAAGGTTCAGGAGAAAAGAAATAAGAGCAAGGGAGAACAAATGACTCACCCGTGCCAGGCTGGGAAGATGTGGCCCCCTCCCCACCAACGTTTGTTGTCGGGATGGAGCCGCCAACGCCCAAGTTTACCTCATCCGTGCACATGGGCTCGGTATCCGGCGTCCTTGCCGGGGATGCCCCTCAGGGCGGTGTGGTCGATGGGGGCGGCGTGGTGAGGGAGGCCCTTGGTGGCTCCTCCTGCTGCCGTTCTTCTCCTGCAAACCGCGGCAAGGTCAACGATAAGAGAATCGGGCCCCGGCAAGCGTTGGCAAAAGGTGGATGGTGAACTTACGCTGGGGGCTGAGCCGGGAGCTACGCCGCGGGCTGCTGTCCGGGCTGCTCTCCACCACCAGCGGTGCCTTTGAGGTACCCATTGGGGGCGGGCTGCCCGTCGAGACTTTGGCCCTCTTCGCCGCCCGCTAAGCTAGTGTCTCCATCTCCCTGCGAGAACAAGTCAAATCAAGGAGGGCGACATGATTCGTAAGGGTGGAAACGGCGAGGGGCGGAGCGCTTACTCGTCCTCCTCCTCCTCCTCTGCTGCCTTCCTCTTCCCCCTCGGGCTGAGTGACGAGAAGTCAAAGCTGATGTCCGTGCCGGCGCCAGCGGGGCGAGGGGGAGGTGAAGGAGTCCGTAAGCGTTTGGATGAAGAAGAGGCCGGCGTCGTCTTCTTCGCCACTACGACCTTCTTCTTCGCCACCGCGGCCTTTGTCTTTGTCGCCGCGGCCCTCGTCACGCGCGCGGCCTCCCCCGAAGCCCCTTGCCGCGTCACGGCCTTGCCGGGCTAGACCGGCATGCCGGAGCCGGCCCGATGCAGGACAAGCCTCTTCTGCATGGCCGGGGGCTCGCCGGCCTCGGCCTCCTCCTCGGATGACCCTTCGCTCATGCCTTCGGCAGAAGGGGCCCTGGTGCTAGCACCAGCCGCCTCCTTGACGGCCTTCACCCACGCAATGAGTTCCTCCTCCTCTACGGCCGCGGCGGCTTCATTCTCCATGCTGCCGGCCTCACCGGCAAGCCCGGCGGGCTCCGCCTCCATCGCCCTAGTGGTGATATAGTTTAGCTCCTCCTGGGTGGTGTCCTGGATGAGCCGCGGTTCCTCGTGGTCGAGTTCTTCGACCAAATTGGCGAAGAACTCCTCCACCTCTCGTGCCGGGGGCTCGATCTAGGCCGGGTCAAGACCGTGTGCGTTGAACGGCGGCATCATGGCCAAGATTTCGGTCTGCCGGGAGTTGTTGCTCAACGGGATCACTCCCGACGGCAGCCCGAACAAGGGCCCCTTGACAACCTTGTCGGACTTTGCAGCCTTGCCGGTCCTCCTCACCTTGCCGTCGGCATATTCCTCGAGCTGGAAGAGCCTCTGGCAATACCAGGAGTGCCCCAACACCATGAAGTTGTTCTGCAGGCCAGTGTGGAGCCTCATGATGTCGGCCGCATTCCTGAAATCCCAGGTCGGCCTTCCCTTCTTGTGAAGCAGAGCGATTCGGCGGCGGATGAAATCCGCCACAATCATCTCGAGGGTGAACCCGACCTTGGTAAGGCGGCGGATCCTGGTGGTGGCGACTGAGAACTTCTTATCATTGGGGTCGAGGTCGCTCCAGTTCGCGCCGCGGGGCAGCGGCTTCCGACGAACGCCCCGACAGAACTCCGGTGGGTCCTCCTCCATGATCCAGCACCACCGGCCCCGCCACTCTTCCCACCTCTCCTTCGTGGCACCGTCTGGGTATGTGCCTCTCTCCTGAATCCTCGGGATCTAGGCGACGGTCCCAGAAAGAGCACCCCCAGGTTGGACACAGGGGGAGAAGTAGTGGTGGAAAAGCACCATTCTGGGCACTACTCCGGCGAAGGCCTTGCAAAGATGGGCGAAATACGCCAGGTGCGCCATGGCATTCAGCGTAAGATCCAGCAGGTGGAAGCCAAAAGTGCGCATGATATCGTTGAAGAAGTCAGAAAAAGGGGGGCAGAGCCCGCAGAAGAAAAAGTCGACAAAGAAAGGGTACCATTTCGGGTCGCCTCTCTTGCATTCCGTGGGGAAGGCACGCGTGGCGGGGTGCACTACGTTGCCGCCCCCCACAATGACTTGTCGTAGTCCCTGAGCTCGAGGGCGTCGACGGACGATGGGACGAAGTAGGCGGCCTGCGCCCGCCGTGCCGCCGCCTCGCTCTACGGCGTCTCCTTCTCCCTCGTATCCTCGGCCACGCCCTTGCCCTTGCAAATTTTGGGCACCATGCCGGCTGGGAAGAGAGCGAGAATCTGGGGGCAGTGGGAAGCGCAACAGCAGCGAGCAACCGCTTGGGGAAAAAGAAGATGGGGACGGCAATGGCGAGATTGGGGAAAAGCACACGGGGTAAATGAGCCGCGCACCCGCGGTTATTCCTTTTTATTGAGAAAACGCGGGCTGCCTCTTTTCCCATTTAATGCAACATGGCGCATGCCTGCTGCGACCGCCCCACGCATGCCCCCACGTCATGCACGCCACCCACATCGTGCGTTCAACGGTCGTCGCGGGGAAGCGCAGCGGATGGAAAGTTACCGCGGTACAAACTGCCCCGCCTGCCCGCGCACCGTTCTGGGCCTGGCCCAACAACGTGTCGCGCTTATGTGTGGCCCAGGCCCGGGGGCTCCTGATGGTGTACTAAAATAGGGGCGCTCTTTTGTACCCCTTATTCGTGCACGGACAGTAAGAGCCACGCCCACGGCCACACTTGAGCATGGCAGAGACAGGAAGTTGTAGGACCTTGAAGTATGTCTAGAGGGGGGGTGATTAGACTACTTGACCAATAAAAACTTAACCTTTTCCCAATTTTAGAGTTTGGCAGATTTTAGCTATTTTAGGACAAGTCAAGCAATCATCACACAATTCAAGCTAGCATGCAAAGAGTATATAGGCAGCGGGAATTAAAGCATGCAACTTGCAAGAAAGTAAAGGGAAGGGTTTGGAGGATTCAAACGCAATTGGAGACACGGATGTTTTTGGTGTGGTTCCGATAGGTGGTGCTATCGTACATCCACGTTGATGGAGACTTCAACCCATGAAGGGTAACGGCTGCGCGAGTCCACGGAGGGCTCCACCCACGAAGGGTCCACGAAGAAGCAACCTTGTCTATCCCACCATGGCCATCGCCCACGAAGGACTTGCCTCACTAGTGGTAGATCTTCACGAAGTAGGCGATCTCCATGCCCTTACAAACTCCTTGGCTCAACTCCACAATCTTGTTGGAGGCTCCCAAGTGACACCTAGCCAATCTAGGAGACACCACTCTCTAAGAAGTAACAAATGGTGCGTTTATGATGAACTCCTTGCTCTTGTGCTTCAAATGATAGTCTCCCCAACACTCAACTCTCTCTCATAGGTTTTGGATCTGATGGAAAGAAGATTTGAGTGGAAAGCAACTTGGGAAGGCTAGAGATATAGATTCATATGGTAGGAATGGAATATCTTGGCCTCAACACATGAGTAGGTGGTTCTCTCTCAGAAATGGTAAGTTGGAAGTGTAGGTTCGTTCTGATGGCTCTCTTTACGAATGAAGAGGAGGTGGAGGGGTATATATAGCCTCCACACAAAATCTAACCGTTACACACAATTTACCAAACTCGGTGGGACCGAATCGTTAAACTCGATCGGACCGATTTAGTAAACCTAGTGACCGTTAGTGATTTTCGGTGGGACTGACATGCATCTCGGTGAGACCGATTTGGTTAGGGTTAGGGCATAACATAATCTCGGTAAGACCGATTACACAAACTCGGTGAGACCGATTTGGTAATAAGCTTTCCAAAGAGTTGGTTAGGTAAACTCGGTGGGACCGATTTGCTCTTTTTGGTGAGATCGAAATGTTACAAAAAGGAAACAGAGAGTTTACATTGCAATCTCGGTGGGACCGATCGCTCCCTTCGGTTAGACCGAAAAGTTATGAAGGGAAACAGAGAGATTGCAACCCCATCTTGGTGAGACCGAGATCCCTATCGGTAAGACCGATTTGCTTAGGGTTTGTGGCAGTGGCTATGACTTTTGGAATCGGTGGCGCCGGATAGGAAGAATCGGTGTGACCGATTTTGGCTTTGGGTTTAGGTCATTTGTGGATGTGGGAAAGCAGTTGAGGGTTTTGGAGCATATCACTAAGCACATAAAGCAAGAGGCTCATTAAGCAACACCTCATCCCTCCTTGATAGTATTGGCTTTTCCTATAGACTCAATGTGATCTTGGATCACTATCATGTAAAATGAAGAGTCTTGAGCTTTTGAGCTTGAGCCAATCCTTTGTCCTTAGTATTTTGAGGGATCCACTTTCATCATCCATGCCATGCCATTCATTGAGCTTTCCTGAAATAATAGTCTTGGAATAGCATTAGCTCAATGAGCTATATGTTGTTATGAATTACCAAAACCACCTAGGGATAGTTGCACTTTCAATCTCCCCCTTTTTGGTAATTGATGACAACATATAGATCAAAGCTTTGACAAATGATAATAAGATTGAATAACATCGTCGCTTTGAGAAGTATGTGATAAGCAAGAGCTCCCCCTAAATTTGTGCATGGGTTAAGATTTGCTTTGGACTGCAAATGCACAATGAATTAGGCTCATGGGTTACTCTTCCATGTCACATACATCTTGGTGGAGCGCTCAAAATAATAAACAATGAATACATGCACTCATCACCAAGCATAGTGAGTGATCACATAAGATAGATAGGATAATATCAAGCATGCATAAGTGTAGCTTATGATCAAACACATGATCATCAATGTCTCACAAACATAGTATCTCAACCAAAAGCAAACAAAGTTTAAAGACCACCAAATAAAGCAAACAAAGTTCATAGAAAATGCATAGTGCTAGATCGACTCTCAGGCTTGATCTTCCGGTGGTGGTGTCCTGATGACTCCTTGGACGAAGGCTTCAGTTGAAGTAGATGGAGCTGGAGTGGATGCTGGAGCTTGTTGCACTGAAACTATAGGGGCAGTAGCTGGTGCTGAAGTTGTTGCTCTAGTGTCTGTCACTGGCACTGCAACTGACCTCTGGGCTCTGGGCACTCTGGCAAACACATTGGTGGAAGTCTTGCCCTGCTTCTCCTCGCATATCATCCTGCAATGCTCTACAACCGATCAATCTCGCCATTTTAACATCAAGGTCATGGAATTTGAGTTCCATGATTCTCTCAAGGCTCTCCGATTACGAGTGAGGGTGGCAGTCCTTTCTCAATCCTCAGTGTAGATGCTATCAAGTAACCAAGCTGCTCCTGTTTGGTTTTCAAGAAATATTCAGATGCCTCCTCTTAAGTTGGCATCTTGGCAGCCTTCTCCTTCTTTGCCTTCTCCTTCTTCTCCTGAGCTTGAACTTATTGTGGACCATCTTCATTCATGACAACCTCACTGTCCTCAAAGTCTGGATAAAGTGGAAAATGTTACTTATCCAACTGATATTTCCCTGTGCCCATCTTTGAGTTGATCGATTCCTGAATCTGAGGTGCATATCCACAGCTCCTCTTCTGATCTGCTGCAGTCCTCTTGATTGTTTCAATTATTAGGCTCAGGACTTTGAACTTCTGTGGCACATCAAACACACGCAACATGTTGATGGCATGCCCTCTGATCATGTTATGGTCACCAGACTTGGGCAACAGAGTGTGCCTCAGAATCCAATTGATGGTTGGCAACCCTGACAGCAGAAAGTGAACTGATCCAAACTTGTGAGTCTCTACTGCCTTGTCTAGAATCTCCTTGTACATGTGAGCCATTGAATTGTGACCCAACTTCTTCTTTGCATAAATGTCCAGGTCATCCTCATTTTCCTTGGGGGCATTTATCAGACTTGCCCATTCTTCAACAGTGGATTGGTACCTTGTACCTTCAGACATCCAAACAATTCTACCATCTGGGTAAAAATGTGCTGTGGAGTAGAACTGCATGATAAGCTCATCATTCCAGTTGGTGAACTTCTGTCCAACAAAATCAGCAACTCCACAAGCAACAAAGCTTTCTTGCACTCCAGGATAGTGCTGCTCATTGTCCTTGATGTAGGTCCAGTCGACCCACCTCATGTCACAGACTATAGGCTTCTTGTCCAACAGAATTGTTTCATAGAAGTCCTGCTGTTCCTTTGTATGGAACCTGTAGTCAACAACAGTTCTTCTTCTTGAAGCATATGGATCTTCCATCCTCCACAGTCTCAGCCCTGAATCCTTCCTGATTCTCATGTCCTCAGCCACAGGATGGGCTTCATTGTGGTCTGGTATCTTGGGCTTGAGCTTTCTTAGGACCTGTCCTTCTTCATCCTCATCTTCAGCAACATTGGGCATTGGGGCCTTGTTCTTCTCAGCAGCTGGAATACTCCTAGTATTCCTCTTTGGAACTTGCTTGGCCTTGGAGGCATCTTTGGGTGCTTCCTTGGGTTTGGATGTTGCAGCCCCTGATCTGATTGCATCACCCATAAGCTTAGGTGCCTTAGGTGCTAGTGCAGCATCCTCTTCCTCTTCTTCAGAATCTCTTCTCATTGAGGGCTTTCCAAGGACCTTGGCAGTTGTAGTTCTTGCTCTCTTCTTTTTCTTGTCTTGAGCACCATCATCCTCTGATTCAATTTGGAATTTCATAGTCTCTCCAGTAGGAACTTTCTGAGGTTTGGATGATGTATCTTTCCTTGCAGGTGCCTCTTTGGGATGAGCCTGAGCTGGCACTTGAGTGGACTTTCTGGCCTTTAGCATTGGTGTCCTCTTGGCAGGAACTTTCTTCTTCAGACCTGGCTTAGTGCTATGTGCAGAGCTATATTCCTTCTTGAGCACCACTTTCTTGGAAGTGGCCTCATCTTCCTCAGCTTTGTAATCTTCATCCTCTGAATCTGAAGTTCTTTTACTCCTTTGCCTAGTTGCAGCCTTAGGCAAATTGCTAGGAGTACTTCTACTCCCTTCATCTGTAGTTGAGGGACTAGTGCCCTCACTCAAGTCCATCTGCTCTTCTGACCTGTTCTGGCTGTCACTCTAATCTGACATACTGCAAAAGCTGACTGTTGACCCTATGAAGAGTTATAGATGAGATAGAAAAGATGAGCATCACAAAATGCAGAGATTTTTGCAAAAGAATGATTCAAAAGTTCAGTTTTAGTTTTCCACAGAAAGCATTTTGGATCAACCGATTTTCAAACTCGGTGATACCGAAGCAGTTTTGGAACCTAAACTAATGGTCTCGGTTGGACCGAGTTTCAGTTCGGTGGCACCAAGACTGCTAGGGTTTCACAGAATCTTCAAATCGGTCGCACCGATTAGTAATTCTCGGTCAGACCGAAAGTCACTAGTGCAATGGCATAAGCCAAATCGGTGAGATCGAGTTTTTCAACTCGGTGGGTCCGAGATGGTTTCGCCGGAAACCTAACCCTAAAAATTTGAATCTCATCTAATCTATGGATTACTTTGGCTTGATAGAAGAGTTTCAATCGTGGCAAGATTCAATAAAAATACAATGTGCTTGGAATCAGACGTGGATAGCACAAAGATCAAGTCCATACCCTAACTTGGCGGTGGACTTGCTACGGCGACAACGGTGGGGACGAAATCCGTTGACGGCGGCGGAGACCAGCGACGGGAGGTTGCTGGCGACAAGGAGACGATTCGGTGACCTCCGATGGCAGAGCGAGCTATTGCGCGGGCGAAGGGTTTCGGAGAAATTTCCAAACTTTTTTCCCGTGGCTATATATAGCCCGAGCCTGTCGGTGTGACCGAGTGGAACAACTCGATGGCACTGAGATGCATAACTGTGTTCAGTTACAACAAATCAGTGAGACCGGAAATTTCAAATCGGTTGCACCGAGATTGAAAACTCAGATCAACCTGGTGATCTCGGTAGGACCAAAATGGAGGAATCGGTCTGACCGAGATTCACAAAGAGGTGTTGGAAGTTTAAGTGTGTGATTAATCGGGACTCGAGTGCTCCTCGACCAGTGGTTCGAATCTGACTTGATCAAATTTTGTGATGTAGCATGAATAGAGTTTGAGATGAGAAAAGCATAGATAGCTAAAGAAGGTTCTTAGGCATTCTTGTCCATCCACTTGGCAAAAAAAGAAAACAACCAAACAATCAAAAAAAAACAAGTGGATGTCCTTGAATGAGTAAAATATGCACCAACATGCTCACACAATAAGATGGCAAATGAAATATGTGGCAAAGCATGCACAACCAATTCTAGCATCTATCAAACAAGTGGCGATGACTAGGTCATCTATATATGAGTATATTGACTTAGGAGTCAAATGAGAACATTTGATCATAGGTCATACTCATCGTTTAAGCTCAAGTGGGGTTACCACTTTTACATAATGCATTGATGTGTTGACACCTTTAGAGTTGCTTTGACTCAATTCTTAGAGTTAAGCTCCCCCTAGATGTGAGATCCCCCCTTAGAGGGATGAACTAACCTTGGGTTTTGTCGATGATGACTTCATGTAGGTGTTGAAGATGTAGATGCTCAATGTTGACGTAGATCATTTGGAGCAATCCTTTGGAGTGAGTTGCACTTTCAACTTACCTACATGAGTTAGTCCCACAAGGAACAAACAAGAATATCCATAGACATAGAGTGATGCACACACAAGATGATGTCCATGAATTCGTTAGGTTACCTTGTCCCTTGCCTTACCAATATGAGGGTTTGTGACTCCTTGAACTAGTGCAAGATGTGGAAGTTGATTGCACTTGTTCTTGCCAAAATGATATGAGTGAAGAATGTTGGCGGGGTCACCCTCAAGAACTCTCTAGTTCTTCTTCTTCGGGATCCACATCATCTTGATGGGAATCCTTGGAGTTGTAGTTGTACTTGATGAAGTAGAACTTGATGTAGCCTTGGGAACCCACTTGAACGAGGCTTTAGGTGCTTCTTCAAATGCATCAATCTCTTCTTGAAGCTTGTCCTTGCCTTTGTTCTTGTGGTCTAGTGGTGGAAGATCATCTTGAGCTTGTGTTCCCTTGAAGGAAGTAGGATACTTCTCTTGTTGAGGAACAAACTTCGTCTTGGGGTATTGATCTTCTTCCCACTCAACTCCTGTAACGCCCCGGATTCGATGCGCCAGGTGTCTGCCAGTTATTCGCCGTTGTTGCCATGTCATCTGCTTGCGTGTTGCACTTTGCCATGTCATCATATGCATTTCATATCATGTCATCATGAGCATTTCATTTTGCATACGTGTTCGTCTCATGCATCCGAGCATTTTCCCCGTTGTCCGTTTTGCAATCCGGCACTCCTATGTCATCCGGCGTTCCCCTTTTGCCTCTTCTCTTGTGCGGGTATTAAACTTCCTCGGAATGGCCCGAGGTTTGTCAAGCAGCCTTGGTATATCACCGGTAGACCGCTTGTCAAGTTTCGTGCCATTTGGAGGTTGTTTGGTACTCCAACGGTTAGCTGGGTAACCGCAGAAGCCTCTTCGAGTTGCAGCCCAACACCCCTTCCAAAGTGGCCCAAAACCCATCTAACTCCTCTCCATGCTCTCGGTCGTTCGATCACGATCGTGTGGGCGAAAACCGCTCCTCATTTGGACTCTCCTAGCTCCCCCTACCTATATATTTGCACCTCCCCCAAAATTTTCGCGGATGAAACCCTAAAACTCCCTCTCTCCCGGACGCTGTTCACGACGGCCGGACACGCTCCGCCGCCGCCCTCAGCCACTCACAAGGCCAAGTGTCTCGCCACCGCTGTTTCATCACATGCACAAGGGGCCATGAGCCCACGGAGGCCAGCCACAGGCCCGAACGCCCCGCGCCGCCATTGCCTCGCTCGCGCCGCTTGCCGCTCGCCGCCCGGCCACCTCGCCTCGGCGCTGCGGCGCTGCTCAGCAACCACCGCTGCAACCGCCGCAAGCAACCTCCGCCGCCTCGACTTCCGCCGGCGCCGCCGCCACATCGCCCTCGGCGCGCCTCCCCACGCCCGCCGCCCGCGCTCGCCCGCCAGCTCCTCCGCGTCCCTCCACACCGTCCGGCGGCCGCCGCCTCCGCCCGGTCGTGCCGCCTGCTGCTCCTCGTCTACGGCCGCCGGAGCTTCGCCGGAGGAGCTCCGCGCGCGCCGCCCGCGTCCGTGCCTTCCCGCGGCCGCCACTCGCCGGAGGTCGCCGTCGCCGGAGTTCGTTCTCCAGCCGGATCCACCGGATCTGGATCAGATCCACCAAGCCCCTGAACCAAACGGCCTCGCCCCGACCGGATGCCTCCGTCCCGCACCGCGCCGTCCCGAGGTTGACTTTTTCCCCTTCCCCGAATTTGACTAAGTCCCTAGTTTCAGTAATTATCATGCCATGTTCATGCCATCGCATCTCCGCATTCGTAGCTCCGTTTCGTGCGTATAATATGTCAAATTGTTCGTCTCGACGAGTACTTCATTTCATTCCATTGCATCATTTTCATGTGAGCTCGTCTTGATGCCCGTAATGCTGTTAGAAGAGTGCATGTTGATGTTAATCTGCTGAAACTGTTATAACTTGCTGTTTTATCATTTTTGCCATGATTGATGTGTGCATCCTATGAGGTTGATGTCTACATGAATGTTGATCTATGCCATGCCATCTTTCCAGGGGTTCCAACCATGTATTTTTGTCAGTTGTGTGCTAAGTGTATCAAGCTTGTTAAGTAGGGTAGTTGCTGTTGCTGTTTTCCTGACAGATTCTGTTATATTTTGTTGCTATGTTAACATGCTTCTACTAGTCATTGTGTGCATAATCTGGAGATGTCCTATAAACATGTTTTGATCTACATGTCATGCTATCCATTCATGCCCTTGGTTGCAATTATAGCCTGCTGGATCATGTTCATATCTTGCTCCAAAGTTGCTTGAAAATGTTGTTGTCAGCCTGTTAACATTAAGATCACTTGTTCCCATGTGTTTTCCTAGTGATCCATGCACCCTATGAACTTGCTCTTGCCATGCTTAGCTTCACAAACATGCCTTCTTACTGTTGGTTGCCTTGCCATGCCATGTATTGCTCTGTAGTGAGTGGTTCAAGCTCACCAACATGCTTACTTATTGTTGTTCCTGCCATGTTTAAATCTGTTATATAACTTGCCATGTTTACATGGGTGCCATCATATTTTCCGTGCCCTTTTGGCTCATGGTCAGTAAGGGACTTTTGATCTATGCAATTAGTAGATTCATGCCATGCCTTTGTTTGCCATGATAGCTTCCTGTAACATGTTGCTTGATAGCTCTAAACATTGCAACCTGATGTTATTTCTGCCAAGTCTGAAACTGTTATTATTTGCAATATCTCCATGTCTTTTTGAGCATGTTCTAGTTGTTTCTGGATATAGCTCAGTGTTCATGTTTTGTTATGCTTTACGTGTACTTCATGCCCATGCCTTTGTTATTATGTTGGGGTGCTGTAGCATATTGTTTTGATGTTCGTAAGATGCCTAGTTGCTGTTATGGACAGATTGTTGTTATGACTTGTATAGTGTGCATGTGTTGCACCGTTGCTCCGTTTTGAATGTGCTCTATATGAAACTTGCTTGTTTTTGCATGTAGTTCCATATTATCATGTTGCCTCCTTGTTTTGGCGTGTTTGCTTGATGTTTGGGTGCATTTTGCATCAATGCCATGCTTAACTTGTTTTGCTTATATCTTCTAGGCCGTAGCTCCAAATCTAATGAACTTTATATGTAACTTGACTAGAATTTCGTGAAGATCATCTTGGTGATCTTTAACTTGCTGGTTAACAACTTCAACATAAGGTTTATTCAGTTCTGGACCAAATTCGAAATTTGCATATGAGGACTTACCGGAATTGTTATATGTTGTTCCCGGCCTCATTTAAACTTGCCTTGATGTGTGCTCTTGTTTGCATCATCTCTTGCCATGAGTAGCTTCATGTAGCTTGGTCATGCATCATGCTTGTTGTGCATCATGCCTTGTTCATGTGTGGTGTGTTTACCTATGTTGTGTGCTTCTTCTTGTTAGTTCTGTTTCGCGTTGCGATCGTGAGGATTCGTTCGCTCACGATTGGTTCGGCTTCATCCGTTCATCTTCTTCATGGACTCGTTCTTCTTCCTTGCGGGATTTTAGGCAAGATGACCGCTACCCTGGATCTCACTACTATCATTGCTATGCTAGTTGCTTCGTTCTATCGCTATGCTGCGCTACCTATTACCTGTTTATCAAGCCATCCCATATTGCCATGAACCTCTAACCTTTGACACCTTTCCTATGCAAACCGTTGTTTGGCTATGTTACCGCTTTGCTCAGCCCCTCTTATAGCGTTGCTAGTTGCAGGTGAAGTTGAAGATTTCTCCATGGTGAACAGGGTTTATGTTGGGATATCACAATATCTCTTATATCATTAATGCATCTATATACTTGGTAAAGGGTGGACGGCTCGGCCTTATGCCTGGTGTTTTGTTCCACTCTTGCCGCCTTAGTTTCCGTCATACCGGTGTTATGTTCTTGGATTTTATGCTCCTAACGCGGTCGGGTGATTTATGGGACCCCCGACGGTTCGCTTTGAATAAAACTTGTCCAGAAGGCCCAACCTTGGTTTTACCATTTGCCTCACCACCACCTATACTTTTCCTTGGGAGTCGCTCTCTCGAGGGTCATCTTTATTTTAGCCCCGGCCGGTGCTTGTCTAAGTGTTGGTCCGAACCGAGCCACTTCTTGGGCCACCTTGGGGAAACTCAAGTCTAGTTTTACTCAGAGTCTGTCTCATCGGTGTTGCCACGAGAACGAGATATGTGCAGCTCCTATCGGGATTGTCGGCAAGATCGGGCGGTCTTGCTGGTCTTGTTTTACCATTGTCGAAATGTCTTGTAAACCGGATTCCGAGATCGATCGGGTCTTCCCGGAGAAGGTCTATTCTTCGTTGATCGCGAGAGCTTGTCATGGGCTTGTTGGGACACCCTGCAGGGTTTAAACTATCGAGAGTCGTGCCCATGTTATGTGGCAGATGGGAATTTGTTAATGTCCGGTTGTAGATAACTTGACACCAGATCCGAATTAAAACGCATCAACCGAGTGTGTAGCCGTGATGGTCTCTTCTCGGCGGAGTCCGGGAAGTGAACACGGTTTCTGGGTTATGTTTGACGTAAGTAGGAGTTCAGGATCACCTCTTGATCATTGCTAGTTTCACGACCGCTCCTTTGTTTCTCTTCTCGCTCTCATTTTGCGTATGTTAGCCACCATATCATGCTTAGTCGCTGCTGCAACCTCACCACTTTACCCCTTCCTTTCCCATTAAGCTTTGCTAGTCTTGATACCCATGGTAATGGGATTGCTGAGTCCTCGTGGCTCACCAGATACTTCCAAAACCAGTTTGCAGGTGCCTATGTTACCGAGAAGGTGATGCAACCAAGCTCAAGGAGGAGCTCGATGAAGATCTTGCCCTTTGTGTTGTTTCGTTCTAGTTGATCAGTAGTGGAGCCCAGTTGGGGTCGATCGGGGACCTTTGTCGCATTTGGGGTCCTTCTTTTATTTTGGTTCCGTAGTCGGACCTTGATTGTATCTGGATGATGTAATGCCTTATTCATGTAATTGTGTGAAGTGGCGATTGTAAGCCAACTATGTATCTTTTTCCCTTATGTATTACATGGGTTGTGTGAAGATTACCTCACTTGCGACATTGCTTTCAATGCGGTTATGCCTCTAAGTCGTGCTTCGACACGTGGGAGATATAGCCGCATCGAGGGTGTTACAAGTTGGTATCAGAGCCTTCCCCGACCTTAGGAGCCCCACTGCTTGATCGTTTTTAGTGGCCGAGTTGTGTCTAGAAAAAATGTTTTGAGTCATTTAGGATTATATATATCGAAGAGTTAGGAATTCTTTTTACTCCTCAGTCCCTTCGTCTCTCTGGTGAGGTCTCCTGACGTAGAAGTTTTGACTTTTCTCTCCTCAAATTTCACTAATTTTTTTTTAGGATCACGCGGGTATCTTGGAATCGTTCCGATGGTTTTATGATGAGAACATTGTCTTGGTGCCTCTGTCGGGGTTTAGTGGAAGTGTCCCGGGAGTTGAGCTCGAGGTGTTGTCGTCATAATTTTATCGTTGCAGTTCTGGAATACCTGAGTTTAGTACGCCGACATCGAAAATCTCTTTTATGCAGTTGTTGGTGAGATAACCCCGATAACCCAGTACTGAGGTGAGTACGGGAGTATTGCCATGACTAGTATAACAGATGCATTTCGAAGGTTGAGGTACACAATTTCCGAAGGTTTCTTGGTTATGTGTTGACGGATGGATACAGCTGGATGTAGGGATTGTTAGTTTGGGTGAGATATATTGCTTCCCCTGTATCCCCAACACCTAATTGCATAACCGGAAAGTTTCGGGAGTTTATAGGTGGGAATTCAAGTAGCTCCTAGAATATCTTTTCGACAGATGCATGATATGGGATTGGGTAAATCTCTATCATATGTATTTGTTCCGGCTTATCCTGCAAGCCAAATCCTTTGTTTTGTGTTATATGTGGTATTCGAGTTGCTTCCAAGTCAAATGTTGAATCCATAACTTTCCTAAACGGTGTTCTCATATTGCGATGTGAATACTAATCCCTTTTGATCATCGAGAGTGTCATGACAATTCTTCTCTAACCGGCGGGATTCTCTCCAGGCTAATACTATCATTCTCCCCATCCGCAAGATCATTTCTAAGTTTTTCTCAACGGTGTTTGTTTCATCCGTCCCAAGTTGCCTTTGTTTTCCCGCCCTCCCACCCTTTCTCTTCCCGGAGCCTAAGTCTGTTTCGAGCATCCATTTCATTCGTGCGGAGCCTCTTCAGTCTTTCATCAATTATTTCAACCGGTGAATTCTCGCCTTGTTCGTCATTCTTCATCTCTTTTCTTTTCTGGTGGACTCAAGTCAAGTTTTTCAGGTTGATCATATTCTTTCTCTCGGCTCAAGTATTTCCCTTTGCTCGTTCGCCTCTCGCCATTCTATCTTTCCGGAGTATGATGCACCGGAACAATTCAAATATTTCAATCATCCATTGCATCATCTATTTATTCAACAATCCTTTCCAACGGTGTTTCTTTCGATTGGGCCCTAACCCACAGGTCTTTTTCCAGGATCTTACCTGACTCTACTAAGTCCCCCGGAGTTATTCTCAATTCTTTTCAAGGGTGATGTAAGAATGGATTCCATCAGTCACATGCCTTCTCCAAGATCGATTTCAAATCATTTTCATTGTTGCCTCAACATCTCTGCTTTTTCATTCTCCCGGAGTACCTCAGTAATTTTGGTGGTGTTTCTCGTCATCATTTGAAGACCGAAGAAGAGTTTTCCCTCTAAATCTTGTCTCTTCTCCCGAAGATTCGTGGTTCCAACTTCATGTTATCCTCTTGAATTATTCCATTTGTCAGATATTCTTTTCATCCATCCGGAGTATGTCAGAAGTTGTTTTCCATTTCTTTTCACCGGAGGCCATCATTCCAGTTACCATTCTCTAATTACCCCGGTGCTTCGTTCAAGTATGCTTCAATCAGCTCATGATCTCTTTGTTCTTTGGCATCTAAATCCCCTCTAGCATATTTGTTCTTCTAATTCTTCCCGGTGATTCCATTCCCTTTCGCCATTCAATTTTGAATTCTTACGGTGGTTCGTTCAAGATTCTTTTTCCTTGATTATCTTATTAATCCATACGTTCTTTTCAATCCTACCGGTGGTTCATGAAGACTTTCTCAATTTTGTGCTATATTTCCCCGTAATTCTTTTTCAAGAAGAATAAGTAGTATGCAAAATCCATTGCTTGTCATCAATTTAATTTGATGAAGGGTAAGCATACAATAAATCTTATTCTTATTTCATCCAAGTGAGTAATCCTTCCTTCGGAGTTTGTTCTTGTTGAATAAATTCTAGTTCCAAGTGTTTTCATGTTTTCTTTTCCGGAGTTCAAATTCCCTCGGCCATCTCGTCGGAACCTTCATCTAAAACATCGCAAGCTCATATTATTCTTTCATCCTTCATTCTACATCATCACCCTTTTCGTTACCGGAGTTTTTCATGGTGGTTCTTCATGATTCAATTCATTTTTCAAGAGTTCATCAAGATTTTGTTGGAGATATTCAAGTTGTCATTTCTTCTCCATTCTTTTCATTCAACTCCGTCAATTCTTTTCGGAGGTTTTGTGTCATGTCTTCATCAAGTATCATTCCATCCTCTCAAGCTTGTGTTCTATTTCCCCATATTTCAGCCGGAGTGCTGCCTTATTCTTTCAGTCCTATCCGTTTCTTTTCTCATTCTAACCACTCCGGTTAGAACGAGTTGTTTCTTAGTCTATCTGATTCAGTGAGCTTTCAATTCTCGTCGTTCTCGTCCTTCCTCTCTGCTTCTCGAGTGCTCTCGATTCTTTGCTTCTTATTTTAAGTTCTTGTTTCACCCCATCCATTTTCCCCTCCATCTCGGTCCTAAGATCTCGGGACGAGATCTCTTGTTAGTGGAGGAGTGTTGTAACGCCCCGGATTCGATGCACCAGGTGTCTGCCAGTTATTTGCCATTGTTGCCATGTCATCTGCTTGCGTGTTGCACTTTGCCATGTCATCATATGCATTTCATATCATGTCATCATGAGCATTTCATTTTGCATACGTGTTCGTCTCATGCATCCGAGCATTTTCCCCGTTGTCCGTTTTGCAATCCGGCACTCCTATGTCATCCGGCGTTCCCCTTTTGCTTCTTCTCATGTGCGGGTATTAAACTTCCTCGGAATGGCCCAAGGTTTGTCAAGCGGCCTTGGTATATCACCGGTAGACCGCTTGTCAAGTTTCGTGCCATTTGGAGGTCGTTTATACTCCAACGGTTAAGCGGGTAACCGCAGCCTCTTCGAGTTGCAGCCCAACACCCTTCCAAAGTGGCCCAAAACCCATCTAACTCCTCTCCATGGTCTCGGTCGTTCGATCACGATCGTGGGCGAAAACCGCCTCATTTGGACTCTCCTAGCTCCCCTACCTATATATTTGCACCTCCTCAAATTTTCGCGGATGAAACCCTAAAACTCCCTCTCTCCGCCGGACGCTATCGCCGACGGCCGGACACGTCCGCCGCCGCCCTCAGCCACTCACAAGCGCCAAGTGTCTCGCCGCCGTCGTTCAATCACAGACCGCCTTGGGGTTCGCGAGCCCACGGAGGACCGCCGCCCGAACGCCCGCGCCTCGCCGTCCCGCGCCTCGCGCCGCTGCCGCCGCCCGTCGCCGCCGGCCACGCGCCTCGGCGCCGCGCGCCGCCGGCAACCTCCTCCGCCTCTAACTCCCGCTTGGCGCCGCCGCCACATCGCCCTCGCCGCGCCCCCACGCCCGCCGCCCGCGCTCGCCAGCGTCGCCGTGGTCCCGCTCTCGCCGGCCGCCATCCGCCATGACCTCGCGTCCCTCGTTACTCCGTCCGCCGGCCGCCGCCCTCCGCCGGGTCGCACCGCCTGCTGCTCCTCGTCTCCGGCGCCGGAGCTTCGCCGGAGGAGCTCCACGCCCGCCGCCGCGTCCGTGTGTTTTCCCGCCGCCGCCACTCGCCGGAGGTCGCTGCCGTCGCCGGAGTTCGTTCTCCGGCCGGATCCACCGGATCTGGATCAGATCCACCAAGCCCCTGAACCAAACGGCCTCGCCCCGTCCGGATCCCTCCGTCCCGCACCGCGCCGTCCCGAGGTTGACTTTTTCCCCTTCCCCGAATTTGACAAAGTCCCCAGTTTCAGTAATTATCATGCCATGTTCATGCCATCGCATCTCTGCAGCCGTAGCTCCGTTTCGTGCGTATAATATGTCAAATTGTTCGTCTCGACGAGTACTTCATTTCATTCCATTGCATCATTTTCATTTGAGCTCATCTTGATGCCCGTAATGCTGTTAGAAGAGTGCATGTTGATGTTAATCTACTGAAACTGTTATAACTTGCTGTTTTATCATTTTTGCCATGATTGATGTGTGCATCCTATGAGGTTGATGTCTACATGAATGTTGATCTATGCCATGCCATCTTTCCAGGGGTGCCAACCTTGTATTTTTGTGAGTTGTGTGCTGAGTGTATCAAGCTTGTTAAGTAGGGTAGTTCTTTGTTCTTGTTTTCCGATGATTCTGTTATATTTTGTTGCTATGTTAACATGCTTCTACTAGTCATTTTGTGCATAATCTGGAGATGTTCTATAAACATGTTTTGATCTACATGTCATGCTCTATCCATTCGTGCCCTTGGTTGCAATTATAGCCTGCTGGATCATGTTCATATCTTGCTCCAAAGTTGCTTGAAAATGTTGCTGTCAGCCTGTTAACATTAAGATCACTTGTTCCCATGTGTTTTCCTAGTGATCCATGCACCCTATGAACTTGCTCTTGCCATGCTTAGCTTCACAAACATGCCTTCTTACTGTTGGTTGCCTTGCCATGCCATGTATTGCTCTGTAGTGAGTGGTTCAAGCTCACCAACATGCTTACTTATTGTTGTTCCTGCCATGTTTAAATCTGTTATATAACTTGCCATGTTTACATGGGTGCCATCATATTTTCCGTGCCCTTTTGGCTCATGGTCAGTATGGGACTTTTGATCTATGCAATTAGTAGTTTAATGCCATGCCTTTGTTTGCCATGATAGCTTCCTGTAACATGTTGCTTGATAGCTCTAAACATTGCAACCTGATGTTATTTCGGCCAAGTCTGAAACTGTTATTATTTGCAATATCTCCATGTCTTTTTGAGCATGTTCTAGTTGTTTCTGGATATAGCTCAGTGTTCATGTTTTGTTATGCTTTACGTGTACTTCATGCCCATGCCTTTGTTATTATGTTGGGGTGCTGTAGCATATTGTTTTGATGTTCGTAAGATGCCTAGTTGCTATTATGGACAGATTGTTGTTATGACTTGTATAGTGTGCATGTGTTGCACCGTTGCTCCGTTTTGAATGTGCTCTATATGAAACTTGCTTGTTTTTGCATGTAGTTACATATTATCATGTTGCCTCCTTGTTTTGGTGTGTTTGCTTGATGTTTGGGTGCATTTTGCATCAATGCCATGCTTAACTTGTTTTGCTTATATCTTCTAGGCCGTAGCTCCAAATCTAATGAACTTTATATGTAACTTGACTAGAATTTCATGAAGATCATCTTGGTGATCTTTAACTTGCTGGTTAACAACTTCAACATAAGGTTTATTCAGTTCTGGACTGTAGGATCGAAGAAGGTGAGAGTGTCTAGAGGGGGGTGATTAGACTACTCGACAAGATAAAAATTCAGTCTTTTGACAAAGACAGATTTTGGCAGATTTTGCATAACACACACAAGTCAAGTAGCACACTACACATGCAATTCTAGAGTATGGGCAGCGGAAAGTAAATTGCACAAGTAGTAAAGAGAAGTGGAGAAGATCAAACGCAATTTGGAGACGCGGTGATTTTTCTCGTGGTTCCGATAGGTGGTGCTATCGTACTTCCACGTTGATGGAGAATTCAACCCACGGAGGGTAACGGCTGCGAGAGTCCACGGAGGGCTCCACCCACGAAGGGTCCACGAAGAAGCAACCTTGTCTATTCCATCATGGCCTACGCCCACGGAGGGCTAGCCTTACTCGGGGTAGATCTTCACGAAGTAGGCGATCTCCTTGCCCTTACAAACTTCTTGGTTCAACTCCACATCTCGACGACGGAGGCTCCCAAGCGACACCTAACCAATCTAGGAGGCACCACCCTCCAAAAGGTAATAGATGGTGTAGATGATGATGAACTCCTTGCTCTTGTGCTTCAAATGATAATCTCCCCAACACTCAACTCTCCTCACCGATTTGGCTGTGGTGGAAGAAAGGATTGAGTGGAAAGCAACTTGGGAAGGCTAGAGATCAAGCTTCATATGGTGGGAGTGGAGCAACTTGATCTCAACACAAGGGTAGGTAGTTCTCTTCTCGTAAATGTAAGGTAGGAGTGGTAGTTCTTTCGATGGCTCTCTCCACGAATGAAGAGGGGTGGAGGGTATTTATAGCCTCCACACAAAATCCAACCGCTACACACATTTGAGCAATCTCGGTGGGACCGAAGTTGACAACTCGGTGAGACCGAAAGTTCAAATAATGTGAACGTTGGGATTTTCGTGGGACCGAAAATACAATCTCGGTTAGACCGATTCGTGCAATGACAAGAGCAAGCCAGGTTCGGTGAGACCGACTTCATCATCTCGGTGACACCGATTTGATGATGAATGTTCTGAAGCTTGGCAACTCAAGTTTCGTGAGACCGAGTTCGAATCGGAAAATCCGAGATTTCTAGGGTTTGGCTTTTGGCTGAGGTGGTTCATCTCGGTGTGACTGAGTTTGGAAAATCGGTGGGACCGAGACTACTTATGAGTGTATATGGCGGTGAGAGTTGCTTGTTAGTTTGGGAGATGTATCACTAAGCACTTGAGCAACCAGATCATCATCATAACCTCATCCCCTTTTAATAGTATTGGCTTTTCCTATGGACTCAATGTGATCTTGGATCACTAAATCAAAAATGGAGTCTTGAGCTTTTGCCAATGCTTGCCTTAGCATTTTGAGGGGTCCACCTCTTCAGTCCTTTTGCCATGCCAATGTGATTGAATTTCCTGAAACATACTTGATAAAAGCATTAGTCC
This sequence comes from Aegilops speltoides, assembly GCA_021437245.1. NCBI lineage: Eukaryota > Viridiplantae > Streptophyta > Magnoliopsida > Poales > Poaceae > Aegilops > Aegilops speltoides. The sequence continues at coordinate 365,833,181 of CM038147.1, read as the reverse complement.
AACCACAAAGTATGTTGTCATTAATTACCAAAACCACCCAGGGAGCAAATGTGCTTTCAATCTCCCCCTTTTTGGTAATTGATGGCAACACACTAAATATGAAAGAAAGATAGAATTATCACGAAAGCTTTGACAAACATGTAGTACACAGGCTCCCCCTACAAGTGTGCAGGATTTTCATAAATTATGGTTTTGGACTACCACAAGCACACAAGAGAGAGAAGCAAGATGTGCTACATGCAGCTTGGCTATATACATCAGAGCAGATGAAAAGAAGTGAGTGATAATGCATATGTGCATGGTGATTTCTTGCAAACAAGTATTCACAAGCAAGTCACCATCATGCACATTCTGCAAAGTGCACATACTTACCTTGAGGTTCCTTGGCATTGTACCTGAAGAGATAAACTTGGGAAAACAAGGTTAGATAACACAAGAGTATTTCTTCAACCAACTGCAAGAACATCAAGAGTACCAAGCCAGGATGACATGTATAAAGAGTGTCTCATATTGAGCACAAGCTTGAATCAGCAAACATGTCTCTGAAACTAAAAGATTTTCAATGAACTCGAGAGATTTTGCTTTCCATAAGATATCAATTGTGAAGATTCCTCTCCTTTGAGTTCTCTCAGATCAAGGGTTTTGATGGAAAGAGCAAAATCAAAAGAATGATGCCAAATGAGAATGACGCCAATTGTAATGTCCAATGTGAAACACGGCAAAAATTCTCTTTAAGGAAAAACACGGCAAAGCTTTGATGTGATTCTCTCCCCTTAAGGTAAGATTGCTCTTCTTCTCCCCTAAATCTTCTCTTCTCCCCTAAGTCTTCTCCCCCTTTGACATCAAGTGCCGAAAAGGACAGCAAACTAGGAAGGTTAGGGAAGATGGAAAGAAAGAAGTGGGATCCTTAAGAATCACAACAGGGCAAAAAGGAACATGCATAGAGAGTCATTGAGTGGAGCTGCAGAAGAGGATATCCTGGAAGAAAAATCGGTGACACCGAATTAAGACCGAAATATTTAAATCGGTGACGCTGAGTTTAATTCCAAGGAAATACAGAAATAATTCAGCTCACTTTGCGAGGAATGTTTCAAAGGATTTGCAATGAATTTGTGAATGATTTTCGAGGAATTGATCGAGCCGAAGGATATTCACAAAGACGTAAGAATAGAAATGAAAAAGATTCCTAGATGAAGTTTTTTTAATGAAAACTCAATGAGAGAAAATAAGAGAAAATAGAAAGACTCCAAAACATATGTACTTCATCTAGATAAGGGTCATGACAAAGTCACCTATGTTTGAGTATATTGACTTAGGAGTCAAATGAGAACATTTGATTAGGTCATACTCATCGTTTAAGCTCAAAATGGGGTTGCCATTTTTCGATTAAGCATTCGATGTGATCACATCTTATGAAGCTGCTTGTACTCATGTCTTTGAGCAAAGCTCCTCAAAGATGTGAACAACATACCTTGGGCTTGTTGTTGCTTTGTTCATGTAGGTGAACTTGATGTAGGTGCTCATTGAATGTGAAGTTGGAGCGCCATTTCCACTTGTGTAGTTCATCTTCCTACATGGGTTAGGCAAGCAAGGAAATACTCAAGGATATCCAAGATGACAAGAGTGAAATACTAGATGTATAAGATGTCAAAAAAGGATATGTGGAATTTTGTTCCTTGAACTCAACATCCCAAAGGGCTAGATACTTGGTCAATGTCAAGATTACTCATGATTTGAGTGTGTGGTAATCTTGTGGAATGTAGATCATCCAAGTACCTGCAAGGAGTTAGATGCAATACAAGGAGGCAAATGTGTCCAAGACATATGATCACCATCATAAGAGAAATATCAAGGATTAGTCAAGTGAGCTCATGCCTTGCATGCATCAATGGAGTTCTCACTCCAGGTTTGAAGCATCAATGATGTTCAACTCACTCCTTAAACGACAAAACACCTTCTCATCAAGAGGTTTTGTAAAGATATCGTGAGTTGTTTGTCAAGATCGAACATGCTTAAGATTGATGTCACCCTTGGCAATGTGATCACGAATGAAATGGTGACGAACTTCAATATGTTTTGTTCGAGAGTGCTGCACGGGATTGTGTCCAATTTTAATCGCACTCTCATTGTGACAAAGCAAGGGAACATGTCTCACATGTATCCCATAATCCTTAAGCGTTTGTGTCATCCACAGCAATTGAGCACAACACGAACCAGCAGCAATATATTCTCGCTTGGCGGTGGATAATGATACGAATTTTGTTTCTTGGAGGACCAAGATACAAGGGATCGACCAAGGAATTGACACGCACGAAGTTGACTTTCTATCAACCCCTGCCACCGCATAGTCCGAGTCGGAATAGCCAACAAGGTCGAAAGAGGCCCTCTTAGGATACCAAATGCCAAAGTTTGGTGTGTGTATCAAATATCTCACAATCCTTTTAACAGCTTTAAGATGACATTCTTTAGGGCTGCTTGATATCGAGCACACATGCATACACTCAACATTATGTCAGGACGAGAAGCACAAAGATATAGTAGAGAACCAATCATAGATCGGTAAACCTTTTGATCAACGGGTTCTCCATATTTTGTCAAGTCATTATGTCCACTTGTAGGCATGGGGGTTCTCATACCTTTGCTTTCTTGCATGTTGAACTTCTTGAAGAGATCCTTGGTGTACTTTGTTTGTGAGACAAAGATACCCTCCTTAGATTGCTTGATTTGCAACCCAAGGAAGAATTTGAGTTCACTCATCATGGACATCTCAAACTTCTCCGACATTAGCTTCCCAAACTTTTCACTAAAATGAGGGTTAGTTGAACCAAAGATAATATCATCAACATATATTTGGCACACAAATAGTTCACCATTAACCCTTTTAGTAAAAAGAGTAGAATCAATTTTCCCAATTTCAAAGCCTTTTTCAATAAGGAACTTGGTCAAGCATTTATACCACGCTCTAGGAGCTTGTTTAAGACCATAAAGAGCTTTGTGAAGTTTGTAAACATGATTAGGTTTCTTAGGATTGACAAATCCGGGAGGTTGTTTCACAAATACTTCCTCCTCAATTTCACCATTTAGGAAAGCACTTTTGATATCCATTTGATAGAGAGTAATATCACGGTGATTGGCATAAGCAAGAAGAATGCGAATGGACTCAAGTCTAGCAACGGGGGCATAGGTCTCACCATAGTCCATACCTTCGACTTGTGTGTAACCTTGAGCTACGAGATGAGCCTTGTTGCGGATGACTTGTCCATCTTCATCTTGCTTGTTCCGAAACACCCATTTGGTTCCAATGACGTTTTGATCATCCTTGGGCTTCTCTACCAAAGTCCATACTTTGTTCCTCTCAAAGTTGTGTAGCTCTTCATGCATAGCGTTCACCCAATCCGGGTCTTCAAGTGCTTCTTCTACCTTCATAGGTTCAATACTAGAGATAAATGAGTAATGCTCACAAAAGTTAGCTAAGCGAGTTTTAGAGCGAGTAATTCTCCCAGAGTTGATGTCATTGATCATTTGTTCCACGGGATGATTTTTCTTGACTCTTGCTAGGACTCGGGATAGCTTTTGTTGAGGTTGTGGCTGAGCTTCCTCATCATCTTCATCTTCCTCTTCTTCTTCTTCATTGTTGTTGGTGTTGTCTTGAGGCGGTGGAGAAGGAGGTTGTGGTGGATCTTCTTGTTGCACTTCCTCATCTTGGTGAGTTCCACTTGTGGAGGCCTCCATGTTGCCTTGAGGTTCATCTTGCCGTGAGGTAGGGGGCTCCACATATGTAGATGAGGTACTCTCCTTCACTTCCATGGGACGGATCTTTCCAATAGATAAATCTTGGATTGCTTCCGACGGGTCCTTGTCTCCTACATCAATAGGCATTTGCTCTACTTGCGAGCCATTAGATTCATCAAACTTCACGTCTACCGTCTCTTCAACCTTTCGGGTGAAATTATTGTAGACACGGTAGGTGTGGGAGTTTGATCCATAACCAAGAAAGAAGCCTTCATGAGTTTTAGGAGCAAATTTAGACCGACGATGCTTATCAAGGATATAGCATTTTGAACCAAAGACACGAAAGTATCCCACTTGGGGTTTGTTACCGGTGAGAAGCTCGTATGAAGTCTTGCCGAGGAGCTTATGAAGATAAAGCCTGTTGATAGCATGACAAGCTGTCTCAACCGCTTCCCCCCAAAAGTGCTTCGGTGTCTTGTATTCATCAAGCATCGTTCTCGCCATTTCTATGAGCGTTCGGTTCTTCCTCTCAACAACTCCATTTTGTTGAGGCGTGTACGTAGCCGAGAACTCATGTAGAATCCCTTCCTCATCGAGAAAAGAGTCTACATTGGCGTTCTTGAACTCCGCTCCATTGTCACTCCGAACTTTCTTGATCTTCACCTCAAATTGATTTTGGGCCTTTTCGCAAAGGTTTTGAAGATTCTCTGAACTCGCGATTTGTCATCAAGGAAAAATACCCACGTAAATCTGGAATAATCATCAACTATAACTAGACCAAAGGAGTTACCACCAAGGCTTTTGTAAGCATTGGGACCGAAGAGATCCATATGAAGAAGCTCAAGCGGTCTCCTTGTGGTCATGATGTTCTTCCCGGGATGACTTCCACCTACTTGTTTTCCTGCTTGACAAGCACTACAAAGTCTATCTTTGTCAAAGAGAACATCTTTAACGCCAAGAATATGATCACCTTTGATCAGCTTGTCTAGATTACGCATACCAACATGTCCAAGCCTTCTATGCCATAACCAACCTTTAGCGGATCTAGCAACGAAGCAAGCTCTAGGTTGGGCTTTCTTAGTGAAATCAACAATATATATATCACCTCTACGGATACTGGTAAACGCCATGTTATGATTGTCACGACGAAAGACTTGGCAATCTACTTCGCTGAATAGCACATTGAATCCAAAGTCAGCTAATCTAGACACGGAAAGTAAATTGTATCCAAGTGATTCTACAAGCATGACATTTTGAATAGAGCTATCATGAGATATGGCCACCTTACCAAGGCCAAGTACCTTACCCTTGGAGTTGTCTCCAAAAGTCACATACTTGCGTGGACCATCGTTCTTTGCAAGCTCTCGAAACATGTCTTCGTCTCCGGTCATGTGATCGGTGCATCCACTATCAAGAATCCACTCTTTTTCACGGACATGTAGTCTCTCGATTTGCCATAAGATTGAGACTCTTCATGATCTTGTCTAGCTCGGTGTCCGAATCGGGGTAATCATCATGCTCATGCTCATCATCATATTGACCCATAGATTGTTCATCATCAACACCTAGGTCAATTTGACAACCACTTGCATTAGTTTTGTCAATGTGACAATAATCATTGGAATGCAATACAAGAGCATTTCTAATTAGAACATTGATAAGACCGGATCACCCTTCTTTTCATAAGATCACGAAGCTCAAAGAAGCATTTATCAAAGTTGGGATCATTGGGGCGCATCATATCAAATTCAATAGTCTTGTATAGAATTTCATCAAGACCTCTCAAAGAGTAATCCGGATAAAGTTCTTCCAAGAACTTCCACATAGCATAGGTGCACTCAAAGTTTGTAACGAGCTTAAGCAAGTTATCGGGTAACCCTCTAGTGATAAGATTTACAGTCCTAAGGTTACGAAGCAAATCAAGCTCTTCATCCATGGTAGGGTGCAAGGGGTCAAATGGAGGCACATAGGGGGTCTCAACATATTTGCGCAAATTGTATGTCTTAAAGATAATAAGCATTTCAATCCTCCATGAGTTATAGGACACTCCATTAAGAATAGGCACTCTATGGCTAACACTCCCAAACGTAGACACGTCCATCTTCCTCCAATGGTGTGTAAACCAAAGCAATGGAGACCAAAGCTCTGATACCAATTGTAGGATCGAAGAAGGTGAGAGTGTCTAGAGGGGGGGGGTGATTAGACTACTCGACAAGATAAAAATTCAGTCTTTTGACAAAGACAGATTTTGGCAGATTTTGCATAACACACACAAGTCAAGTAGCACACTACACATGCAATTCTAGAGTATGGGCAGCGGAAAGTAAATTGCACAAGTAGTAAAGAGAAGTGGAGAAGATCAAACGCAATTTGGAGACGCGGTGATTTTTCTCGTGGTTCCGATAGGTGGTGCTATCGTACTTCCACGTTGATGGAGAATTCAACCCACGGAGGGTAACGGCTGCGAGAGTCCACGGAGGGCTCCACCCACGAAGGGTCCACGAAGAAGCAACCTTGTCTATTCCATCATGGCTCACGCCCACGGAGGGCTAGCCTTACTCGGGGTAGATCTTCAAGTAGGCGATCTCCTTGCCCTTACAAACTTCTTGGTTCAACTCCACATCTCGACGACGGAGGCTCCCAAGCGACACCTAACCAATCTAGGAGGCACCACCTCCAAAAGGTAATAGATGGTGTAGATGATGATGAACTCCTTGCTCTTGTGCTTCAAATGATAATCTCCCCAACACTCAACTCTCCTCACCGATTTGGCTGTGGTGGAAGAAAGGATTGAGTGGAAAGCAACTTGGGAAGGCTAGAGATCAAGCTTCATATGGTGGGAGTGGAGCAACTTGATCTCAACACAAGGGTAGGTAGTTCTCTTCTCGTAAATGTAAGGTAGGAGTGATAGTTCTTTCGATGGCTCTCTCCACGAATGAAGAGGGGTGGAGGGTATTTATAGCCTCCACACAAAATCCAACCATTACACACATTTGAGCAATCTCGGTGGGACCGAAGTTGACAACTCGGTGAGACCGAAAGTTCAAATAATGTGAACGTTGGGATTTTCGGTGGGACCGAAAATACAATCTCGGTTAGACCGATTCGTGCAATGACAAGAGCAAGCCAGTTTTGGTGAGACCGACTTCATCATCTCGGTGACACCGATTTGATGACAGAAGGTTACAGAAGCTTGGCAACTCAAGTTTCGGTGAGACCGAGTTCAGAATCGGAAAATCCGAGTTTTCTAGGGTTTGGCTTTTGGCTGAGGTGGTTCATCTCGGTGTGACTGAGTTTGGAAAATCGGTGGGACCGAGACTACTTATGAGTGTATATGGCAGTGAGAGTTGCTGATAGTTTAGGAGATGTATCACTAAGCACTTGAGCAACCAGATCATCATCATAACCTCATCCCCTTTTAATAGTATTGGCTTTTCCTATGGACTCAATGTGATCTTGGATCACTAAATCAAAAATGGAGTCTTGAGCTTTTGCCAATGCTTGCCTTAGCATTTTGAGGGGTCCACCTCTTCAGTCCTTTTGCCATGCCAATGTGATTGAATTTCCTGAAACATACTTGATAAAAGCATTAGTCCAACCACAAAGTATGTTGTCATTAATTACCAAAACCACCCAGGGAGCAAATGTGCTTTCATGGACCAAATTAGAAATTTGCATATGAGGACTTACCGGAATTGTTATATGTTGTTCCCGGCCTCATTTAAACTTGCCTTGATGTGTGCTCTTGTTTGCATCATCTCTTGCCATGAGTAGCTTCATGTAGCTTGGTCATGCATCATGCTTGTTGTGCATCATGCCTTGTTCATGTGTGGTGTGTTTACCTATGTTGTGTGCTTCTTCTTGTTAGTTCTGTTTCGTTATGATCGTGAGGATTCGCTCGTCTAGGATTGGTTTGGCTTCATCCGCTCATCTTCTTCATGGACTCGTTCTTCTTCCTTGCAGATTTCACGAAGATGACCGCTACTACGGATCTCACTACTATCATTGCTATGCTAGTTGCTTCGTTCTATCGCTATGCTGCGCTACCTATTACTGCTTATCAAGCCATCCCATATTGCCATGAACCTCTAACCTTTGACACCTTTCCTATGCAAATCGTTGTTTGGCTATGTTACCGCTTTGCTCAGCCCCTCTTATAGCGTTGCTAGTTGCGGTGAAGTTGAAGATTTCTCCATGGTGGATGGGTTTATGTTGGGATATCACAATATCTCTTATATCATTAATGCATCTATATACTTGGTAAAGGGTGGAAGACTCGGCCTTATGCCCGGTGTTTTGTTCCACTCTTGCCGCCATAGTTTCCGCCATACCGGTGTTATGTTCCCGGATTTTATGCTCCTAACGCGGTCGGGTGATTTATGGGACCCCCGACAGTTCGCTTTGAATAAAACTTGTCCAAGAAGGCCCAACCTTGGTTTTACCATTTGCCTCACCACCACCTATACTTTTCCCTTGGGAGTCTCTCTCGAGGGTCATCTTTATTTTAGCCCCCCCCGGGCCAGTGCTTGTCTAAGTGTTGGTCCGAACCGAGCCCCTTCAAGGGCCACCTCGGGAAACTCAAGTCTGGTTTTACTCAGAGTCTGTCTCATCCGGTGTTGCCTCGAGAACGAGATATGTGCAGCTCCTATCGGGATTGTCGGGCAAGATCGGGCAGTCTTGCTGGTCTTGTTTTACCATTGTCGAAATGTCTTGTAAACCGGATTCCGAGATCGATCAGTCTTCCGGAGAAGGTCTATTCTTCGTTGATCGCGAGAGCTTGTCATGGGCTTGTTGGGACACCCCTGCAGGGTTTAAAATTTCGAGAGCCGTGCCCGCGGTTATGTGGCAGATGGGAATGTGTTAATGTCCGGTTGTAGATAACTTGACACCAGATCCGAATTAAAACGCATCAACCGAGTGTGCAGCCGTGATGGTCTCTTCGGCGGAGTCCGGAAGTGAACACGGTTTCGGGTTATGTTTGACGAAGTAGGAGTTCGGATCACCTCTTGATCATTGCTAGTTTCACGACCGCTCCTTTGTTTCTCTTCTCACTCTCATTTTGCGTATGTTAGCCACCATATCATGCTTAGTCGCTGCCGCAACCTCACCACTTTACCCCTTCCTTTCCCATTAAGCTTTGCTAGTCTTGATACCCATGGTAATGGGATTCTTTGAGTCCTCGTGGCTCACCAGATACTTCCAAAACCAGTTTGCGTGTGCCTATGTTACGAAAGCGGTGATGCAACCAAGCTCAAGGAGGAGCTCGATGAAGATCTTGCCCTTTGTGTTGTTTCGTTCTAGTTGATCAAGAGTGGAGCCCGGTTTGGGGTCGATCGGGGACCTTTGTCGCATTTGGGGTCCTTCTTTTATTTTGGTTCCGTAGTCGGACCTTGATTGTATCTGGATGATGTAATGCTTTATTCATGTAATTGTGTGAAGTGGCGATTGTAAGCCAACTATGTATCTTTTTCCCTTATGTATTACATGGGTTATGTGAAGATTACCTCACTTGCGACATTGCTTTCAATGCGGTTATGCCTCTAAGTCGTGCTTCGACACGTGGGAGATATAGCCGCATCGAGGGCGTTACAACTCCATTGGCATTGAACTTTCGTTCTAAACCAACACCTTGATTCTTCCGGTGCCTTCCATGCTTGCGTACAATTTCCTCGAATTGCTTACTCCCGGGAAGGCTCTTGTAAACACCCTTCTCTATAATTCCCTTCAATAAGCTATTTTCTTGCTCAAGTGTAACTTGGCTAAGAGAATCATTAGTGGAATCAAGAGAACTACTAGAAGCAACAATATTGGATTTGACATTATTATTGTTACTACTAGAGGAAGTATCTTTCTTGTACTTGTTACTAGACTTGACTTGAGGCATGTAAGTAGATAAGAGTAAACGCTTGGCAATGTAAGAAGAACTTTTCTTGTGAAGATCATCATTGATTGCTTTTAAGAACTCATGCTCTTGCTCGAGATTGAGCTTTTCAAAGCGTAACTTCTCATGAGCCCTTAAAAGTTCTCGATGATCTTCGTAGATAGTTTCATGAGCTAACTTAAGAGAGTTTAGTTCTTTAGTTAGAAGCTCAATCTTCTCCTTATCATTGTCATTCATTTTATCTTGATTAGCATGATTAATTGACGTTTCATCATAGTATTCATCACTAGAGTTGTCAACAAGTAAATCACCTTTGGCCATGAAGCATCTTCCAACACCTTCATTTGGTGAGTCAAATATGTCGTAGGAGTTGGTTGACACAAGTGCTAGACCGGCAACACCTTCATCTTGAGTATATTCGGAGTCAGAGTGATAGCTTCTCTCGGAGTGATTGTCGGAGTCAGAGCTGGATACCCATTCACCAACATGAGCTTGATGTCTTCGTTTTGTGTAGCTCCTTGATGACTTGTCCTTCCTTTCGGAATCCTTGCTTCTCCGTGAGGGTCTTCGTTCATAACGATCATCTCTATTCCTCCTCTCTCTTGGTGGTGATTCTTCTCTTTTGCTCCTTCTTCTTGGAGAATCTTCTCTTCTTTTGTAGGGTGCTGTACCCTCATTGGAGTAGTGTCCGGGTCTCCCACAATTGTAGCAATTGCGCTCTCGACTAGAAGATCTTTTGTCATTGTAAGACCTTGACTTGGAGCTTCTTTCTTTGCTTCTACTCTTGTAGAATTTGTTGAAGTTCTTCACCATTAAGCTCAATTCTTCATTGAAGGTTGGCTTCTCACTTGATGATGTGGGGGCTTCACTTGAGGCTTTGTAAGCACCACTTGACTTGTTGTGAAGTTCATCCTTATCCTTGAGTGACACCTCATGAGCAACAATTCTTCCAATGACTTCCGTTGGCTTGAGATCTTTGTAGTTTGGCATCATTTGGATCAATGTGCATACGGTATCATACTTTCCATCCAATGCTCTTAGAATCTTCTTGATGATGAATTTGTCGGTCATCTCTTCACTCCCTAAGCCGGCAATCTCATTTGTGATAAGAGCAAGCCTAGAGTACATTTCAGCGACACCTTCACCATCCTTCATTTTGAACTTGTCAAGTGACTTTGGAGCACATCCAACTTGGATTCCTTGACGGACCCGTACCTTCATGCATATCAATCAAAGTATCCCAAATTTCCTTTGCATTCTCAAGACGGCTGATTTTGTTGAATTCTTCGGGCACAATCCATTGAAGATGATATCACAAGCTTGAGTGTTGTATTGCAGCATCTTCAATTCTTCCAAGATTAGCTTCACGGTTCGGTTCCTCCCATCAAAGAATTCACCTTGCAAGCCAATGCAAATAATTGCCTAAACGGCGGGTTATGTCCAAGAATATGCATTTTCATCTTATGCTTCCAACTAGCAAAATTAGTACCATCAAAGTAAGGACCCTCACGGTGATAATTTCCTCGCTAGACGCCATACTCTCCTAGGTTGTGAAACCAAGGCTATGACCACCAAAATCTATGGAAATCAAAGCAAATGGAGACCAAAGCTCTGATACCACTTGTAGGACCTTGAAGTATGTCTAGAGGGGGGGGGGTGATTAGACTACTTGACCAATAAAAACTTAACCTTTTCCCAATTTTAGAGTTTGGCAGATTTTAGCTATTTTAGGACAAGTCAAGCAATCATCACACAATTCAAGCAAGCATGTAAAGAGTATATAGGCAGCGGAAATTAAAGCATGCAACTTGCAAGAAAGTAAAGGGAAGGGTTTGGAGGATTCAAACGCAATTGGAGACATGGATGTTTTTGGCGTGGTTTTGATAGGTGGTGCTATTGTACATCCACGTTGATGGAGACTTCAACCCACGAAGGGTAATAGCTGCGTGAGTCCACGAAGGGCTCCACGCACGAAGGGTCCACGAAGAAGCAACCTTGTCTATCCCACCATGGCCATCGCCCATGAAGGACTTGCCTCACTAGTGGTAGATCTTCACGAAGTAGGCGATCTCCTTGCCCTTACAAACTCCTTGGTTCAACTCCACAATCTTGTCGGAGGCTCCCAAGTGACACCTAGCCAATCTAGGAGACACCACTCTCCAAGAAGTAACAAATGGTGCGTTGATGATGAACTCCTTGCTCTTGTGCTTCAAATGGTAGTCTCCCCAACACTCAACTCTCTCTCATAGGTTTTGGATCTGATGGAAAGAAGATTTGAGTGGAAGCAACTTGGGAAGGCTAGAGATCAAGATTCATATGGTAGGAATGGAATATCTTGGCCTCAACACATGAGTAGGTGGTTCTCTCTCAGAAATGGTAAGTTGGAAGTGTAGGTTCGTTCTGATGGCTCTCTTCACGAATGAAGAGGAGGTGGGGGGGGGGGTATATATAGCCTCCACACAAAATCTAACCGTTACACACAATTTACCAAACTCGGTGGGACCGAATCGTTAAACTCGGTCGGACCGATTTCGTAAACCTAGTGACTGTTAGTGATTTTTGGTGGGACTGACATGCATCTCGGTGAGACTGATTTGGTTAGGGTTAGGGCATAACGTAATCTCGGTAAGACCGATTACACAAACTCGGTGAGACCGATTTGGTAATAAGCTTTCCAAAGAGTTGGTCAGGTAAACTCGGTGGGACTGATTTGCTCTTTTCGTGAGACCGAAATGTTACAAAAGGAAACAGAGAGTTTACATTGCAATCTCGGTGGGACCGATCGCTCACTTCGTTAGACCAAACGTTACGCAGGAAACAGAGAGATTGCAACCCCATCTCGGTGAGACCGAGATCCCTATCGGTAAGACCGATTTGCTTAGGGTTTGTGGCAGTGGCTATGACTTTTGGAATCGGTGGCACCGGATAGGAAGAATCGGTGTGACCGATTTTGGCCTTGGGTTTAGGTCATTTGTGGATGTGGGAAAGTAGTTGAGGGTTTTGGAGCATATCACTAAGCACATAAAGCAAGAGGCTCATTAAGCAACACCTCATCCCTCCTTGATAGTATTGGCTTTTCCTATAGACTCAATGTGATCTTGGATCACTAAAATGTAAAATGAAGAGTCTTGAGCTTTTGAGCTTGAGCCAATCCTTTGTCCTTAGTATTTTGAGGGATCCACTTTCATCATACATGCCATGCCATTCATTGAGCTTTCCTGAAATAATAGTCTTGGAATAGCATTAGCTCAATGAGCTATATGTTGTTATGAATTACCAAAACCACCTAGGGATAGTTGCACTTTCAGAAGTCAAAGCCACGGGACGGCCGAAGCAACGCCAAGACGGAGGCATAAAGAGCTAGAAGGCCAAGTGGTTTCCCCCTGCAAGGTCCTTGCCGGGGCAGCCCCCACGGCCCCGGCAAGACCCTTGCCAGGACAGCCTAGCCGATGCGAGTAGGGCGCGCCACCCTTGAGCCCCAGTTCCTCCAGTGCCGCCAACCGCGTTGGGACCAATGTTCGGGAGGTGCCTCCATGGTGGCATGCAGATCTTTGTGAAGACAAAGAACACTTCAAATCAGAAAGAGTAGAAGACGACGAACCTCGGTGAGATCCTCGCCGAGGAAACCCGCAAGACCCCCGGCTAGACCCTTGCCGGGGACGACCACAACGCCACGCCCAGGCCCACACCCGCCAGGTTTCCGCCACTGTTCCCATGCAGCTGCCAGCCCACGGTGGGCAGGCACTGCGATGTCGAAGACAGGCTTCTCAAATAACTCAGCAAGATGCTCACGTGGTGGCATGCAAATCTTCGTGAAGGCCCCGCCACCGCACCACCTCAGCAGCCTGCCAGCCTACATGGCGCTGGCCGCCTCCCTGGCCAAGGCGCGTGTCGAGACGTGGCGAAGCGGCGGTAAAGTGGAGGGGACACGTGAGAGGCACATTAAATGCGTTTTGTCCCGTAATAGCTAGCGATAGGCTCAACCGCAGTACCTCGATGCTACCTCCTGTGTGCCATTGTGGCGATCCCCTTGCCTATAAAAGGAGGCCCAAGGCGTCCAGGAGAAGGATTCGGAATTTTGGACAAGTTACGCCCATTGTAGCTAGTTCAAGAACCTTAAGAACACAAATAGACACATCAAAGCAGGACTAGGGTGTTATGCATCCACTACAAAAAAAAGACACATCCGTGACATTTTGGGCCGAACGAATTTTTTTCCTGTCATACATATGACACTTCTATGACGATAATTGTGACAAAACCCGATATCATCATAGATGTGGTGGGCTCCTACTTCTATGACAAAAAATCATGACAGAAAATGGGCTTTTCTTCCTGGGCGGGCTGGAGACGCAGCTGCATGGCATTCTTTGGGCCGTCCATGACAGAAAAAACCATGGTACAAGCGAGGGGAGGAAAATTTCGGGGAGTTGCCGGTTACGGTGGGAGGTCGGGGGTGGAGCGATGCGCGTTTCTCTTGTACATACGCGTGTGTGTGCGAGGGGTTGGCTCTAGCTGAACCCGAGCGAGGCGTTGGGCTCTAACTAAACCCGAGCGACAGACCGCAGTTACGCGTTATCGAACCCGAGCGATTGATCGATGGCTGTTAGCGAACCCGATGGAGTGATTCTTCGCTATCGCCGCTAATCTGAAGCCGATCGATGCCGCCTCAGGATGAACAAAGTGAGTGTTGCGGGGGGTTGGATGAGCAAGGAGCGGTGGCGTTGCCTCTGGATGAACAGGAACCCGTGGTGTGGAGGGCTGGATGAACAGTAGATGGTGGAGGGGTGGCCGTGGAGGGGTGGTTGAACAGGACCCCATGGTGTAGAGGGCTGGATGAACAGTAGACGGTGGAGGGGTGGTTGAACAGTAGCCGGTGGCGTAGCGCACGGTGGAGGCTGGAGGAACATGAGCCGGTGGAGGGTGGAGGAGGTCGACGGTAGCCCGTGGAGGCTGGAGGAGGTCGACGGTGGAGATGAATAGTATCCCGTGGAGTCCCGTTTTGCGCACGCCACACCCTCCCCTGTTTCGACCGTGAAGCGCCCAACACAAGTCCGTTTTGGTCCGCTTTTGCGACGCCACACCCTCCCGGCGAACAGACCCCTGCTTTCAACCGTAGCGCTCCAATACAAGTCCGTTTCGTCCGTTTTGCGGTACGCCACACACCTCCCGATCAATAGGACCCCCGTTTCAACCGTAGGAGGTCCGTTTCCTCCGTTTTGCGGTACGCCAGGCCCCTCCCGATCAACAGGACCCCGTTTTGAACGTGGCCGGTCGAACACAAGGCCGTTTCCTCCGTTGTGCGGTACGCCAGGCCTCGTTTCCATCGCCTATTCCGTCCAAGCCCTCCCGATGAACACAACCACGCATTCCATTCCGACCCAGCTGGTTGGCTCCCCATGAACACGACGACGACGCTGTTTCTTCGTTCCGACCCAGCCATGTATGCGAGCGCGCGATAGGCGTTAGAGACCCGCCAGATATACGTGACGCGGTCGTATTTTCTTTCTTGCACCCTCGCCGTTGTACGTACGTGTACATGCTACGTGCGTGCCTCTACTACGACACGTGCGCACCTCTACATCCACCAGTATATATGTACGTACACGTTTGCGACCAGAATGACAATGGTACGTACGCTTCGACCAGGTGGGTCCCGACTGTCAGGCACTTCCTTGCCTGCGAAGATGTAGCTGGTGGGTCCCAGCAGTCAGGGGGGCGAATTGTTTTTTTTGCCTGGACGCACTTCCTTGCATGCGAAGATGTACCTGGTGGGTCCCAGTAGTCAGGGGGGCGAATCGTTTTTTGTTTGCCCGGACACACTTCCTTGCGTGCAAAGATGTAGCTGGTGGGTCCCAGCAGTCAGGGGGGTGAATCATTTTTTTGCCCGGACACACTTCCTTGCATGCGAAGGTGCAGCTGGTGGGTCCCATCAGTCAGCGGTGAAACGTGTTTTTTGCGAAATACTGTGGCCCGTCTGGTGGGTCCCCGCTGTCAGGTGGAGGAAAAATTATTTTCCGCGTAATAAGGAGGCACTTCCTTGCTGCGGCCATGGACCCAGTTGTCAGCCTCTCCACAGACAGTCCACGTCCGATGGATGTCGTTCCTTGACCACGTTGACCACGCCGCACCGAGAGCACCAGGGCGGTGGACGACGGCGAGGCCTAGGAAGGGGACGACGGGGAGCCGGGGAAGACGCGGTAGTGGAAGTCCGGGCGGAGAGGAGTACGAGGGTTCACTGGTTCGGCTGCGGTGTGAGGCTGCCGTCGCCGCAGGGCCTGGCCAGCGGTGGGAATAGTAGGGGGCGGTGAGGCTCTGGCAAAGACATCCAACCACGGGAAGCAGGAGCATGCGGCATGACCGGCGCTGCTTTGGGCGGCTGGAGCAAGAAGACCAGAGGTTGAAGAAGCACTATGGCCGTTGGATGGACATCGTACGGTCACTGGAGCTAGAATCGTTTATATTTACTAAGTTGACAAAGCCCTTCGTCCCCGTCAACTTAGTAGGCCCACAAGTCAGCCTCCCACCAAGGTGGGTCCCAGCTAGCAGTGGTATTCATTTTTTTGTGCGTAATAGGGAGGCACTTCCGGTGGGTCCGAGCTGACAGCAGGGGGAATGTTTTTTTGCAAAATACGGTGGCCCGTCGGGTGGGTCCCAGCAGTCAGGGGCAAACGTTTTTTTTTTCACGAAATACTGGTGGCCCATCCGGTGGGCCCTTGCTATCAGGTGGAGGAATAATTATTTTCCGCATAATAAGGAGGCACTTCCTTGCGGCTGCCATGGACCCAAATTATCGGCCTCTTCATGTCTGAGATTCTTCCGATGGAATTCGGTCGTTGACCACATTGACCACGCCGCGCCGAGAGCACCACGGCGGTGGACGACGGCGAGGCCTAGGAAGGGGACGACGCAGAGCCGGGGAAGACGTGGCAGTGGATGCCCACGCGGAGAGGAGTACGAGGGTTCACTGGTTCGGCTGCGCTGCCATCGCCGCAGAATAACAGGGGGTGTGGGTGAGTGGAGTGGAGGGATGGCCTGGCCAGCGGTGGGAGTAGTATGGAGGCGGTGAGGCCTCCGCGGCAGCACAGCTGGCCACGGGAGACAGGAGCAGGCGGCACGACTGGCGCTGCTTTGGTATTTGGAGCAAGAAGACCAGAGGTTGAAGAAGCACTACGGCCGTTGGATGGACATCATATGACCACTAGAGCTAGAGTCGTTCATATTGACTAAGTTGACAAAGCCCTCCATCCCCGTCAACTTAGTAGGCCCACAAGTCAGCTCCCCACCAAGGTGAGTCCCAGCTAGCTGGGGAGTATTCATTTTTTTGTGCGTAATAAAGAGGCACTTCCGGTGGGTCCGAGCTGACAGCGGGGGGAACATTTTTTTCGCAAAATATGGTGGCCTGTCCGGTGGGTACCAGCAGTCAGGGGAAACGTTTTTTTCGCGAAATATGGTGGCTCGTCCGGCCGGTCCCTGCTATCAGGTGGAGGAATAATTATTTTGCGGCGTAATAAGGAGGCACTTCCTTGCGTCGCCGTGGACCCAAATTGTCGACCTCTCCACGTCAAGATACTTCCGATGGAAGTCGGTCGTTGACCACGTTGATCGCTACCTCTTGAGCACTGCGTTGGATTTCCCAAGAGGAGAGAATGATGCAGCAAAGTAGCGTAAGTATTTCCCTCGCTTTTGAGAACCAAGGTATCAATCCAAGAGGATACCACGACAAGTCCCTCGTACCTACACAAAACGATAGCAACTCGCAACCAACGCGATTAGGGGTTGTCAATCCCTTCATGGTCACTTACGATAGTGAGATCTGATAGAGATGATAAATAATATTTTTGGTATTTTTGATAGATAGATGCAAAGTAAAAAGTAAAAGGCAAAGTAAAAACAAGACAAGTAAATAAAGTGATAGAGATTGATATGATGAGAATAGACCCGGGGGCCATAGGTTTCTAACTAGTGGCTTCTCTCAAGAGCATAGATTTCCTACGGTGGGTGAACAAATTACTGTTGAGCAATTGACAGAATTGAGCATAGTTATGAGTATATCTAAGCAATGATCATGTATATAAGCATCACGTCAAAAACAAGTAGATCGAAACGATTCTGCATCTACTACTATTACTCCACTCATCGACCGCTATCCAGCATGCATCTAGAGTATTAAGTTAAAAACATAGTAACGCCTTAAGCAAGATGACATGATGTAGAGGCATAAATTCATGCAATATGATAAAAACCCCATCTTGTTATCCTCGATGGCAACAATACAATACGTGCCTTGCAACCCTTTCTGTCACTAGGTAAGGACACCGCAAGATTGAACCCAAAGCTAAGCACTTCTCCCATTGCAAGAACTACCTATCTAGTTGGCCAAACCAAAAAAGATAATTCGAAGAGACTTGCAAAGATAACTCAATCATACATAAAAGAATTCAGAGAAGAATCAAATATTTTCCATAGAAAATACTAGATCATAAACCCACAGTTCATCGGTCTCAACAAACACACCGCAAAAAGAAGATTACATTGAATAGATATCCACGAGGGAGGGGGAGAACATTGTATTGAGATCCAAAAAGAGAGAAGAAGCCATCTAGCTACGAGCTATGGACCCAAAGGTCTGAAGTAAACTACTCACACTTCATCGGAGGGGCTATGGTGATGATGTAGAAGCCCTCCGTGGTGGATGCCCCCTCCGGCGGAGCTCCAGAACAGGCCCCAAGATGGGATCTCGTGGATACAGAAGGTTGCGGCAGTGGAATTAGGTTTTTGGCTCCTGTTCTGATTGTTTGGGGTAGGTATATATAGGAGGAAGGAGTACGTCGGTGGAGCGTCTGGGGGCCCACAAGGTAGGGGGCGTGCCCAGGGGGAGCGCCCTCCACTTCGTGACCGCCTCTGGCACTGCTTGGAGTAGGGTCCAAGTCTCCTGGATCACGTTCGGTTGGAAAATCAAGTTCCCGAAGGTTTCATTCCGTTTGGACTCCGTTTGATATTCCGTTTCTTCGAAACACTGAAATAGGCAAAAAACAACAATTCTGGGCCGGGCCTCCGGTTAATAGGTTAGTCCAAAAAGTAATATAAAAGCGGAAAATAAAACCCAATATAGTCCAAAACAGTAGATAAAGTAGCATGGAGCAATCAAAAATTATAGATACATTGGAGACGTATCAGGCATCCCCAAGCTTAATTCCTACTCGTCCTCGAGTAGGTAAATGCTAAAAAAAGAATTTTTGATGCGGAGTGATACTTTGGCATAATTTCAATATAAATCTTCTTACTTGTGATATGAATATTCAGATCCGAAAGATTCAAGACAAAAGTTCATATTGACACAAAAATAATAATACTTCAAGCATACTAATCAAAGCAATCATGTCTTCTCAAAATAACATGGCAAAAGAAAGTTCATCCCTACAAAATCATATAGTTAGGCTATGCTTCATTTTTGTCACACAAAGATGTTCCCAACTTCTATACCCCCGATGACAAGCCAAGCAATTGTTTCATACTCAAATAATCTCAAACTTTTTCAACCTTCACGCAATACATGAGCGCGAGCCATGGATATAGCACTATGGGTGGAATAGAATATGATGATGGGGATTGTGTGGAGAAGATAAAAAGGAGAAAGTCTCACATTGACGAGGCTAATCAACGGGCTATGGAGATGCCCATCAATTGATGTCAACATGAGGAGTAGGGATTGCCATGCAACAGATGCACTTAGAGCTATGAATGCTCAACAAAAGAAAACTAGTGGGTGTGCATCCAACTCGCTTGCTCACGAAGACCTAGGGCATTTTGAGGAAGCCCATCATTGGAATATACAAGCCAAGTTCTATAATGAAAAATTCCCACTAGTATAAAAAGACAACTTATGAGACTCACTATCATGAAGATCTTGGTGCAACTTTGAAGCACAATATATGAGACTCACTACATGAAGGACAAGGTGCTACTTTGAAGCACAAGTGTGGTAAAAGGATAGTAGCATTGTCCCTTCTCTCTTTTTCTCTCATTTTTTCTTTTTTTTTCCTTTTTTTGGGCCTTCCCTTTTTTTGGCCTTGCTTTTTTTCCTTTTTTTATTTTTCGTCTGGAGTCTCATCCCGACTTATGGGGGAATCATAGTCTCCATTATACTTTCCTCACTTGGGACAATGCTCTAATAATGATGATCATCACACTTTTATTTTTCTTACAACTCAACAATTACAACTCGAAACTTAGAACAAAATATGACTCTATATGAATGCCTCCGCCGGTGTACCGGGATGGTGCAATGAATCAAGAGTGACATGTATGGAAAATAATGCATGGTGGCTGTGCCACAAATACAATGTCAACTACATGATCATGCAATGGCAATATGACAAAAGTAATGTATGTCATAATAATGATGATGGAAGTTGCATGGCAATATATCTCGGAATGGCTATGGAAATGCCACGATAGGTAGGTATGGTGGCTGTTTTGAGGAAGATATAAGGAGGTTTATGTGTAATAGAGCGTATCGTATCACAGGGTTTGGATGCACCGGCAAAGTTTGCACCAACTCTCAAGGTGAGAAAGGGCAATGCACGGTACCGAAGAGGCTAGCAAAGGTGAAAAGGTGAGAGTGCGTATAATCCATGGACTCAACATTAGTCAAAAGAACTCATATACTTACTGCAAAATTTTTAGAAGCCATCAAAAATCAATTACTATGTGCATGCTCCTAGGGGGATAGATTGGTAGGAAAATACCATCGCTCGTCCCCGACCGCCACTATAAGGATGCACAAGCCAGGTACACTTCATGTTTCAAATTTGTTACACAACTTTAACCATACGTGCATGCTACGAGACTTGCAAATTCAACACAAGTATTTCTCAAATTCACAATTATCAACTAGCACGAATTTTATATTATTAACTCCATATCTCAAAACAATTATCAAGCATCAAACTTATCTTAGTATTCAATTCACTCAAAAGAAAGTTTCACATATCTTGAACACTAAGTATATTAACATTAAGCAAATTACCATGCTATTAACGATTCTCAAAATAATCTAAGTGAAGCATGAGAGATCAATAGTTTCTTTAAAACAAATCCACCACCATGCTCTAAAAGATATAAGTGAAGCACTAGAGCAAAAATTATCATGCTCAAAAGATATAAGTGAAGCACTATGAGCAAAACTATCAAGCTCAAAAGATATAAGTGAAGCACATAGAGTATTCTAACAAATTACAAATCATGTAGGGCTCTCTCAAAAGATGTGTACAAAAAGGATGATTGTGGTAAACTAACAAGCAAAGACGCAAATAATACAAGACGCTCCAAGCAAAACACATATCATGTGGTGAATAAAAATATAGCTCCAAGTAAATTACCGATGGAAGTGGACGAAAGAGGGGATGCCTTCCGGGGCATCCCCAAGCTTTGACTTTTTGGTGTCCTTGGATTATCTTGGGGGTGCCGTGGGCATCCCCAAGCTTAGGCTCTTGCCACTCCTTGTTCCATAATCCATCAAAAGAATTCACCCAAAACTTGAAAACTTCACAACACAAAACTCAACAGAAATCTCGTGAGCTCCGTTAGAGAAAGAAAACAAAAGACTACTTCAAGGTACTGTAATGAACTCATTCTTTATTTATTTTTGTGTTAAACCTACTGTATTCCAACTTCTCTATGGTTTATAAACTATTTTACTAGCCATAGATTCATCAAAATAAGCAAACAACACACGAAAAACAGAATCTGTCAAAAACATAACAGTCTATAGAAATCTGTAACTAACGCAAACTTCTGGAACTCTAACAATTCTACCAAAATAGGAAGTTCTGGAAAATTTGTTTATTGAACATCATCAAAAAGAATCAACGCAAAATCACGTTCCTGTGATTTAACAAAATTATATTCGTGCGTGCAAAGTTTCTGTTTTTCAGCAGAATCAAATCAACTATCATCGTAGGTTATCCTATAGGTTCTACTTGGCACAAACACTAATTAAAAGATAAAACCACATCTAAACAGAAGGTTGATGGATTATTTATTCCTAAACAGAAGCAAAAACAAAAAACGCAAAATAAAATTGGGTTGCCTCCCAACAAGCGCTATCGTTTAACGCCCCTAGCTAGGCATAAAAGCAAGGATAGATCTAGGTATTGCCATCTTTGATTTTCGGTTTTTTAGCGGAGTCATGTTCGAATCCGGGGGGTTCTTCCCTCTTCCCGTCATACTCGGAAATTTTTAGATCTAAAGAATCCAACCGTTATTACAAAGAGTAATCAACATATTCATACGGTTAAGATTTCCGCTAATATTTTTAAGAGGCTTAAGAGACTTTTGTAAAATCTTTGTTACTTCACAAATCTTCTCAAACACTTGGGTTTCTTCTTGGGTAGGATGAGATCCTCCCTTTTGAGGTGGTGTTCCCACCATTCCCTCTATAATTTCATGCGCAATACTGGGATCAATCTCAATGAAATTTCCCTTGGCCATGCAATCCAAGAGTTGTCTATATGTCATATTTAACACAACATAAAAATTTCCGAGGAAGAATCCTATAGTTCACCTCTAGGGTGTATTTACAATAAGATTCCATCATCCTATACCAAGCATCTTTTAAGTTTTCTCCTTGCCTTTGCTTGAAGTGAAGAACTTCAAACTCGGGAGACATAGGAGTGGATAAGGGACTAGCCATGATGACAAGCAAGCAAACTAACACACGAACAAACAAAAAGGCAACTGGAAAAAAGGCAAAAGGGAAAGAGAGGAGGAGATTGGGAAAGAGAGGGCGAATAAAACGGCAAGGGTGAAGTGGGGGAGAGGAAAACGAGAGGCAAATGGCAAACAATGTAATGCGAGATATAGGGATTGCGATGGGTACTTGGTATGGTTGACTTGCTTGCGTGAGCCTCCCCGACAACGACGCTAAAAATTCTTGTTGCTACCTCTTGAGCACTACGTTGGATTTCCCCGAAGAGGAGAGGATGATGCAGCAAAGTAGCGTAAGTATTTCCCTCAGTTTTTGAGAACCAAGGTATCAATCCAGTAGGAGACCACGCACAAGTCCCTCATACCTACACAAAACGATAGCAACTCGCAACCAACGCGATTAGGTGTTGTCAATCCCTTCACGGTCACTTACGATAGTGAGATCTGATAGAGATGATAAATAATATTTTTGGTAGTTTTGATAGATAGATGCAAAGTAAAAAGTAAAAGGCAAAGTAAAAACAAGACAAGTAAATAAAGTGATAGAGATTGATATGATGAGAATAGACCCGGGGGCCATAGGTTTCACTAGTGGCTTCTGTCAAGAGCAT
The DNA here is from genome assembly GCA_021437245.1 of Aegilops speltoides. Classification (NCBI taxonomy): domain Eukaryota; kingdom Viridiplantae; phylum Streptophyta; class Magnoliopsida; order Poales; family Poaceae; genus Aegilops; species Aegilops speltoides. The sequence continues at coordinate 365,810,246 of CM038147.1, read as the reverse complement.
AGATTTCCTACGGTGGGTGAACAAATTACTGTTGAGCAATTGATAGAATTGAGCATAGTTATGAGTATATGTAGGCAATGATCATGTATATAGGCATCACATCCAAAACAAGTAGATCGAAACGATTCTGCATCTACTACTATTACTCCACTCATCGACCGCTATCCAGCATGCATCTAGAGTATTAAGTTAAAAACAGAGTAACGCCTTAAGCAAGATGACATGATGTAGAGGGATAAATTCATGCAATATGATAAAAAAAACATCTTGTTATCCTCGATGGCAACAATACAATACGTGCCTTGCAACCCTTTCTGTCACTGGGTAAGGACATCGCAAGATTGAACCCAAAGCTTAGCACTTCTCCCATTGCAAGAACTACCAATCTAGTTGGCCAAACCAAAAAAGACAATTCGAAGAGACTTGTAAAGATAACTCAATCATAAATAAAAGAATTCAGAGAAGAATCAAATATTTTCCATAGATAATACTCGATCATAAACCCACAATTAACCGATCTCAACAAACACACCGCAAAAAGAACATTACATCGAATCGATCTCCACGAGAGAGGGGGAGAACATTGTATTGAGATCCAAAAAGAGAGAAGAAGCCATCTAGCTACTAGCTATGGACCCGAAGGTCTGAAGTAAACTACTCACACTTCATCGGAGGGGCTATGGTGATGATGTAGAAGCCCTTCATGGTGGATGCCCCTCCAATGGAGGTCCTAACGAGCCCCAAGATGGGATCTCGTGGATCTGAAGGTTCTTGGCGGTGGAATTAGGTTTTTGGCTCCTGTTCTGATCGTTTGGGGATACGTAGGTATATATGGGAGGAAGGAGTATGTCGGTGGAGCGTCAGGGGGCCCACGAGATAGGGGGCGCGCCCTCCACCCTCGTGACCGCCTCTGGCACTGCTTGGAGTAAGGTCCAAGTCTCCTGGATCACGTTTGGTTGGAAAATCACGTTCTCGAAGGTTTCATTCCGTTTGGACTCCGTTTGATATTCCGTTTCTTCGAAACACTGAAATAGGCAAAAAACAGCAATTCTGGGCTGGGCCTCCGGTTAATAGGTTAGTCCAAAAAGTAATATAAAAGTGGAAAATAAAGCCCAATATAGTCCAAAACAGTAGATAAAGTAGCATGGAGCAATCAAAAATTATAGATACGTTGGAGACGTATCATTGACCACAAGGCGCCGAGAGCACCAGGGCGGTGGACGACGGCGACGCCTAGGAAGGGGACGACGCGGAGCCGGGGAAGACGCAGCAGTGGAAGCCCGCGTGGAGAGGAGTATGAGTGTTCACTGGTTCGGCTGCGGTGTGAGGCTGCCGTCGCCGCAGAATAACAGGGGGTGTGGGTGAGTAGAGGGATGGCCTGGCCAGCGGTGGGAGTAGTATGGGGCGGTGAGGCCTCCGCGGCAGCACAGCCTGCTACGAGAGGCAGGAGCAGGCGGCACGACCGGCGCTGCTTTGGGCGGCCGGACCAAGAAGACCAGAGGTTGAAGAAGCACTACAGCCGTTGGATGGACATCGTACGGTCATTGAAGCTAGAATCGTTTATATTGACTAAGTTGACAAAGCCCTTGGTACGCTCCAACTTAGTAGGCCCACAGGCCAGCATCTGAAATGGTGCGCCCCAGATGTCAGGGGGAGGAATCATTTTTGGGGCGTCCGAAGCTAAGAATATCCGAGAATGAAGAAGAAGCACGACATCCATTGGATAGACATCCAACGGCCACTACTGCTAGAACCGTGTGTTGACTATAATAAGTGAAAAAGCCTTGCATACGCGTCAACTTTTTTTTAGGGGACACGTCACTTAGTAGGCCCACAAGTGTGTGGCAGAGAACTTATAGCCCATATGCGTTTTGTAAGAATGTACAACCTATTTTTGAATTCTAATGGAATTTACAACAGCCCATTTACAGTTTGTTAAAAGTACAACCCATTTTCTAGCTAGGACAACGATTAATAATTTCAACCAACCGTTGAAGACAGAATTCAATAAAATTTCCCACATTTTGATGGGATCCGAAATATTTTTATCCCAAAATTTCTATTCAGATTAAATATAAATTTGTATTACGTAAAAATCCAACGAAACATTGCGCACGCAACAATGAAAATTAAGATTTCAAAATCCATAAATAATATTTTATAAACTAATTTCGTGTTTGGTGCATTTTTTATAGTTACTGCCCAGTTTTTATAATTACATCCCATTTATTATTTTTAAAGCCCATTTTCCTGTTAAGCCTAATGCATCCCTTCTAGGAAAGATTTGCAGCACAGCGGGGCGGAGAATAACAAGTTGACCTTGCCTGGGTATTCCTCAAAAAGACGTATAGCTGGGCTAGCCATTTTAATCTTGAAAAAAGTAGTATCTGGGGTGGATATCTGGCCTGGGCTAGACGGGCCACAGCCCGCCTAGTTAATACCCTTCTCTCCTCTGAACAACAACGAAATCATCGCCAAGAAAAACTCTGCAGTGCTCATGCCTCAAAAACACAAATACTACTCGAGCTGCTTGGTCCCAGCTGTCGGCCGCACCTTGTGCAATTCTCTCATTTATATTGACTACATAGGTTGACAATGGTGTTGGACCGTGATGTCAGGAAACCAGGGGAAAGCAAAAGAAAATATAGTTGTACATAATAAGGAGGCACTTGCGTACGTACGGCTATGGCCCTAGTGGGTCCATAGTGTCATCCAGTCAAAAATAAAGTCATCTCCTGAATCCTCATGTTTGTTGACCATGTTAACAATGCTCGGCGCCAGCGCAATAACTCGAAGGACAACAGAGAGGGCCTCGCGGGCCCTACGGAGGTCTGATACAGCACCCGCTGCTCACTCAGGAAGCCAGGATCATCGGACACCTACAAGCACCTTCGAGAAACTGAGACGGCATGAAACGGTAAGGCCGCGCTTGGGAGCTCTGGTTTATTTCAAACCTGTATTAACATACAAGTGTAATTTACTCGTCATCGGAAGGCCCGAGGTCTGTAAGTAAAACCGGCGGGTTACGTGTGTAATTTGAGAGACCAGTGTATATTTTACGAGCATTACTATATGGACGACATTACCGGACGATACATGCACGACGTGCGTATCATGCCATCCATGGGCAAGGCTGAAACAGCAGCTAACGGCTGGATTAGCAATCGTCCGAGTGTCGTTCAGCGTTTTTATCGTGTGTGAAGTACTTCTGATATTTTACTAGTCAAAATCGACCAACCAAGCGCCTTCGCCCGAGACCATCTGCTTTAATTTACAAGCGTCAGTTTTACAAGCGGTTTTGGTTGGAAAACGATGATCCAATCACGGCCTAATATCATGAGTTGGTCGGAAGATCATATCATTTCACATCTAACCTACCTGACATGTCGTATAGGCTATGAATGAAACATCAGACGATGAACTTCTTACGCACGGAAACAACAGAAGAGGATGATCTTCTTAACAAGCAAATCACTGGCAGTAGATTGACATGCAAAACAATACGAAGCATTATTCTCAGGAGGCACGGTGAACAGCTCGTGATGCTGCATGCCACAACATTCCAAGCTGAACTTTGCAATCAAACACAAGGCCTGGCATTACATAGACAATATTCGGAACAAACTCTTCACACAGGAATATCTCAGCAGAGTAACTATTTACTTCTAAACTGAACACAGGAGTAGGAAAAAACACTCGACGCTGCTCACAGCAAGGGTGTCCCACTCAAAAATATCAAATGCATGTCTTCTGGCTAACATCAATGAGCAAATTTTGACAAGGTTTCCAACTCCAATATATTAAACTAACGTCTTCTTGCTAACATCAATGAGCAAATTTTGACAAGGTTTTCCAATTCCAATATATTAAACTAACGTCTTCTTGCTAACATCAATGATTAAACTTTGACAAGCTTTTCCCATTCAAAGTAATGCCTATGATCGTGTCCTGTCTTAGCTTCTTGTACTTGTTTGGGCACTTTTTGCCCAGGGCACTGATGCGGAGCATCCTTCTATCATCCCCATGGACTCTACATCAACACATCCAACCCCACAAGGACCTATGACTCGAGCACGTGCAAGAGCTCTTGAAACCGAGGTGACTTCTCTCCTAAATGATATTTCATATGACCCTCTCGAGACATGGCTACTACCTAAATCAGATACACTATGCATGATTAGGTGTCAAGAAGAACCTCCCGAGGATGCACGTGAAGATGAACAAGCAACCCACTCCACGGATGAAGAGAACCAGCTGAAACGGAGAAGTTCACCTTCCAGGCCCGGACATCCGCCCAGCCCCGGACATCCGCCCCGGAGACGCCAACACAGCAGCCGCAGCTCAGCCAAGAAGGCTACAGGGCGGACATCCGCCCCCAGCCCCGACATCCGCCTCCCACGGCCCCAAAATCCGCCCTCGCCCGAAATCCGCGCGCGCCGCACAGAGACTCTGAAGGTCGCAGACGCCAGCCGGACATCCGCCACAGCCGGACATCCGCCTCACATGAAGCCCGGACATCCGCCCGACGCCGGACATCCGGCTTCACTGTGGCGTGAAACGATGAAGGGCCAAGCCCATGTACCCTTTTGCCCCGTAGACTATATAAACTCCATCCCCTTCCTCTTTCTAGGGTTAGCAAAGGATTAGCTCATATTTTGTGTGAGAGCTTTTATCATCCACTTGGTTACTTCTCCTCGGAGCTCAGGACCTCTTCGGAGAAGATCCCCCAAGCGGATTCAAGACCCCTTCAAGGGAAGACCATCAAGACCTCCTCCCGGAGAAGAACCCGGTTACCTTTTGTATCGTCCTTTGTTGACTTTGTATCTTGCGGATCTCTTATGTGTGTGATGATCTAGCACTTGTGTGACCGATTCCTTGTTGGTTGAGTGATTCCCTCTCGTTTTCCCCGTGTTTCCCCTTGTGCTTCCGCGTGTTCTTCGTGTTCCCTCCGTAGGATCCCCTCCAAACGTGAAAGATCGATGAATTAGGGTTCCACCCTACATCAGGCACTCCACGTGTTGTTAAATTGCCAATGGTCTCTGCAGACTAGTCATGTCACCGGTGTCTAATAATACTCTATAAAGCTTCTCGGTCATTCCTTCAGAATGTATCGCATCCAAAGGATCGCTTTTTCAGCAAAGTGGAACGACCAACTGGACCCAGTAATGCAGCAGTTTGCCTTGGACACATTGGCTCCTTTTGTGCAGTTCAACTAAAATCGAAGTCGGAATAAAACCAAGCTCTAATTTTGATATCCCTGTAAGCAACAATAGGTATAAGGGAAACAATTACTGAGAAATAACGGTTGATGACTTGTCTTAATGGTAAACAAAGCAGGAGAGGAGCAATTCTCCCTCAGTGTGATTCATTCATATTGACTGAGATATTATCTTAACAATGCCTTGGTTCAACATGTATAAAGAACGACAAAGCAGAAAAGTACCATTCCTAAAACAATGCAACTGATTCATTTTTAAAGAGACATTATCTTAACAATACCTTGGTTAAACATGTAGAAAGAACTACAAAGGTGATAGTACCATTCCTAACAAGTGTTGCAGTTTTGAACTAAGATTCAGAGATAATTAATTCGAGAGTGGCATTGCTTAATTTTACCAATGCATTAGATTAAGGAAAAGCATAAACAGTTCAGGGGAGAGTGGGCAACAACAATATGTGCTTCCATCTACTTATAAAGGAGTGATGCAGAGTTTGTTGTAACAAAGCAACAAGTATCATGTCCAGGTTGGTCCCATTTTGTTCACTACTTAATGGGAAAAGACAGCAATACAATAGCTTCAATTCAACATTTATTTAAAACTGTACCAATACAAGTAGCACAACATCTCAAAGCACTTTGCATAATCATGTGGATGAAGGCCTGATCGACCTTTCATGAGAACACCAGATAAAATACTAATCTGCTAACACTAATAGGAAATCCAATCTCATTTTGTGCAGTTGCACTGAAATCAAGCAAAGTGTTTCACGTAGCAAAGCAAAATGTCGCAATAGCAACAAGTTGAATAGATATCATGTGGTAGAGACCAAGATTTGAAACAACTCGACAGAACACCGAAACAAATCTCGATCTCCTTTTGTGCGTTCCACCAAAATTAAGCAAAGTCACCGTGTGACATTCAAGTTGAATCGCACAAAACACTCTTAAAACATAAGTGTTTCGAGTAGCGAAGCAAAATGTCGCAATAGCAACAAGTTGAATCGATACCCCTGTTTTAACAGAGGCAAAAAAGGAAACAATTACTTGCCGATAAAGGAGGATGAAACAAACGGTGACAGAAAGAAGCATCTAACTTATCTTGGATGGAAAACAAAGTAGGATAGTAGCATTTCTAAAACGGTAGCATTGATTCATATTAACAGAGACACTCTCTTGAAACAACATTTGTTAAAAAATGTAATTTACTTTTAACAGTGGCATTGCTTCAATTTTCCGGCGGCATTCTTAGATTAACAACAGCAAAATAGCTGTATGGGACATGCTAGCACCATGTGCGTCCACACGTATAAATGGGTGATGCAGAGTATGTAGCCAAGCAGCATATCTGTGTTGGTCCCATATTTGTTCTCTTTGAACTTTTTTCCTATGTGAGGGCAAAAAATCTAGTCCTGCACAAACTACCCGACCCCCCTAGTTTCTTTCCCTTTTCAACAAAGAGATCAGTTCCTTACAGATGTGTGTATTGGGTTACCCCTTTTTCCCTTTTCGACCAACAAAGCGGCCGGATAGCAGCCTATACTACTTTTCCTCCCTCCTTTCCTCATTGAACCACGCCCTAGATTCATGGTCCACCCCACCGCACCTTTCTTTCCTCTTTGAACCAAGACCTAGATTTCTCATGATCAAAAAGATCCACATGCAGCTAGAGCAACGACGGTTTCAAAGAAACTAATACCTTACGGTCGTCGGGATGTGGCAACGCGTGCGGCGGGAGGCCGGATCTGCCCACACTATGTACGGCAGCGAGGAAGAAGGGGTCGGTGGCCCTCCCGCACAGGCGCTGGGTGAAAGAGCACAGCGCAGCCAGCAGTGGATTGCCTCCCTCGCCGAAGGCGATAGAGTTAACGCTGCACCTCCTCCCCTTACCGGTGCGATGGGAGATGGACGCCTCCTTCACCAGCTGTGAGGGGGGAGAGAGACAAGAGGCCAACGTAGTCTTGTTTAGATCTGGTGAAGAGAGGGTGAGAGACTGTGAATATAGCAAACCCTAGCAAATGAATGCTGAGCCTCCAGCGTGTAACATATATATATTGCGGCGAGCGTGTGGAGAGTGCAAACCCTAGCGAACAAGCGCTGAGGCTCCCGCTTATATATATACTCTACTAATGTAGTACGGACTGAGCTCCGGTGCCTTCACTCCATCTGCTTTTGGTTGTATGACAGGTTAGCCAGCCACATTTTGGGCCCACCTGTCATAAACCCAAAGGCAGGTGCACTAAGTCAATGAAGCTGCATCCATATAGTACTCTCGTGTGTATACGACTAATATATAGTGGAGTGGTCTTCTTATTCTCTCCAAAACAATCGTTTTAAATTGTGTAAGTATGAAACAAAACTCTTTATTTAATGTACAGAGGGAGTACTACTTCCGATGAACTAACGATCCACGCCCACGCGTCCTGGTCGCACTTCCTGTCCTTCACGTGTGGTACACTACCCTCCCTTAAGTGAACAACCACACATGCGCCAAATTATCGGAAACATGTGAAAGTGTGTACAAATAAAGAATTTTAATTTCAATTATCGGAAAGGTTTGAGAGTATTACAAAGTTTGACTTCAGCCAAATCTAATATGCGGAGTAAATAAAAATGGAGGGATACTACGTCCATCCGGGTTTTTAGTCCACACCATTTTTTAAATCAAAGTTAATAGCTGGACAAATAAAATTACAGGGGAGCTAGAGACAATATTGTGAGAAGGCTTAGAAATCAATACAAAACTTATGCTCTTAGTACCAACATCGATCCTTCTTCGAGGAAACATTTGGTTCATAGCCAATTGTGTGATAAAATTGCACCAACGTGAAAGACGACTGCGTCTCCAACGCAACCAAGGTGAACTGACAAAGGATATCATCTTTGTGCGTAACAAGCAAAGAGCACTGATGGAAGACAGCTTGTTTTTCATTGAAAATCAATCAGCTTCACCAGCCGATGCAACCATGAGGCGCGACCATGAGCATCGATAGGTTATCATGGAGATGCATCATCCATTTGGCATCAAGTTTGGGTGAGGCACCTATGAAGTTCGACAAATCCTCACTGTGGTCTGTTTCTTCTCAGTAATCAAGCTCGAGGAAGGAAGAACCACATGGCAGAGGACAGTGAGGCGGGACAACAATGGCCATCCAATTTTGTGCAGTTCCACTAAAATTGAGGAAGACATGCCCGGGTATGGAGACACGCATCGCTATTTCCAAAAATATAAAAAAGGGTTAATGAAAAGTACACTAACAAACAGAAGCATCATAATTATATCTTGATGGGAACTAAACCAGGATACTCGAGAAAAAAAGCATTTCTTCATTTAACCAGTGATAGTACTACCACCATATGGACAATGACCGCACAACCACCATGTACTTTTTGTCGAAACAACATGTATACCTCCACCGAGGCATAAATCAGGACAACTTTTCGAGTGGCATTTCCTATATAATAGTACTAGTAGGTGATGTTGGACTAGCCGACAAACCCTAGCTACTATGCATGGGGAGCTGGGGAGTAGTCGATAGAAGAAAACCCGCACGCAGCGACACAGGGAGCTGGACCAAGACAAGAAGTTATACCTCAGGTGGGCGAGATGTCGTTTAGGCGGGCGGGCGGGATCTGGCCACACGACGGCAGCGAACAAGGGCGCGGAGGATCTTCGTCCGCGCCAGCGCCGACTTCGAGAGGACGGTGCACATCGGCTCCCCCCGTCGCCGATGGCGACAACGTCAACGCTGCACCTCCTCACCTCCCGCAGCGGACAGGATTCGGCCAGATCTGTGACCACCGGTGAGGAGAGAGATAGACTGGACACTGTCATCTTGTTTTGATATGGAGAGGGTGAGAGAGCGAGATGCGAGAAACTCTATCAAACAAGAGGCTATAATGGAGTAAAAAAATCTCTCCATACCAGTGGTTTTAAATAGAATACGCGCATTCCAGGAAAAAAGAAACGAAAACTGGCGGAAAATTTTTTAAGGGTCTGTCTAGGACACATCTAGATGTGACATAGTTATGTCACATCTAAGTTGATGTCCACTGTTTGTGGTCTATTTTTTGTCCTAGTTTTTTGTTTCTTGTTGCTACATTATATACTTGTGGGAGCTTAGATGTGATATTCTTAAATAACATCTAGATGTGAATTGACAAACTGATTTTCTAACGTACCAAGAAAGAAAACTCGATCAAAAACACGCCCCGCCTGTGTCGCGAGAGTCGTCGCACACACACATAGACATAGACATGCATATCTGTGTTTACGTAAAATTCCATTTCCATCTCCATCTCCAATCATATTTGTCCAACTGGCAAATTATTTACGTTGTTAATTATATACGCAGCAATATTAACGTACATCATCTCTTGTTTGCACACGTCCGGACCACTGCCACGGCCGGTCCTGACCAACGCGAACCCTCTTCATCACCCGCGCGTGCTTCCCGCCCGAAACGGTCAGTGCTGCATTCATGCCCGGCCAAAGCAGACGCGACCTCTCACTAGTGCCGGCATTGAAGCGGCGCGCCGGCCGAGAGAGTGTCGCCCGCGCCGCTTCCGGGTGCACGCGGCTGCTCCGTGTTCAAAGGTTGCAATAGCCGGCTACAACATGCATGTAATAAGTTTTTGGGAGTCCGTGCTACAGCTAGCTGTCCTCCGCCAACTCGTCAATCTCTTCCAGTACTCCATGGCGCGATCCATCGACAAGCAGGCGGGAAAGTTATTGTATACTCGGTTTGCGGTGAGTGGCATGCCGAGCGACCGTGTGGGGTCGAGCCGTGAAGGAGGGTGAGACACGAACACGACAAACGTGATTTAAACATTGGTTTTGCTCGATGGCGCGATCCAATGAGACGAAACATTGGTTTCTCTCCGTTTCCATTTTTTCTCCGGAAAAACGGAAACTTTCCACTCCATTTTCATTCCTATTCCAAGGTTGCCCCGTTACAACATTCCATCAAATACAAAGGAAAACTAACACGCATGCTGATGCATCTCAATGATTCACAGATCATAGCCAATATTTACTTCACAACTAAAGAAAAAAGTTGTGAGAGCATGTACGAAAGAAAAACTGCTGATGGGGTCACTACGACTTAAACCCTAAACCCTAAACATGATTTAATTCCCTCGCCGTAGAACTCGTCAAGGAAAGACGGCCGGCACCCTCGGATCATACGATGCTTTTGTGCGTTCCACTAAAATCGACCGAGCATCCCCGATGGCAAAGATATTGCGAAGTGTGATTAGAATAATAGTCGCACTAGTTCATGAGACATAAACTCATCACAAGTAGAAGCGGTAGAAGTAGAGCAAGATCGACATGGAGATGGAGCTACGGCAGTGGAGCAAGCTGGCTCCAAAAGGAAGATGGACTACCTGGGACGTCGGGCTATAGCTAGAAGGGTGGTTGGGACGCGGCGTCGGCCCAAACCACAGTGACCCCCGATTGGGACACACCGACTGTGGGTTTTCTCCCTCGCTGATGTCGACCGCTTCACATAAAACATTGTTCCTTCCCCAGTGCGGGATCGGGCCCGTCGTTCTATGCTTGTGAAGAGAGCAACCTTAGCAAGCAGGCTTGTAGCTTAGGCTCCTGCTATTGAATATATAGTGGTTTTCTTTTTCTCTCCATATCAACCATTTTATATTGCGTACATGTCATTCAAGAGTGAAATGATGGTTGCTTCTTCCGACTAACTTACTGTGTGATTTGACTGCTCCTTAGTGGCCCCTACACGTACCCCCCTACGTGTATGCAACAGCCACATGTACACATGGACGCAAAAACGCGCGCGAGGCCCTAATGCATGCATGTCCGAGCACACGACGGAACACACACGGCCATGCTAAGTGCTCAACCTACACGTGCATGCACACACATACTCAGTCAGGGTGAGCTAGTGACCGTATAAACACCGGAAAATATATATATTGAACGCAATGAGCATATTATGAAGTCCACTGGCCGTATTTTTACAAATATACAGTGACATACAGTGTATTTATCTCGTTTGAAATTAATCCATATTAACCGGAGAGGAGGCAGTATGGACTAGCATTACTTGCGCGCGGTGGCTCGCAGGACAAGGAGAAACTTTTGACTAATGCAAGCTCTCCCTCGCTCACGCGGTGGACCTGCAACAGTTAATTCGGTGTCAGATTGCCAGAAGCATACACTATACTACTAGTGCTACTATTGTTCGACTTCCCAAATAGGCGAACAGCCAAGCGCAAAGCTTACTAATATAGTCTATAAAGGTACGTACTATACTAGTACTAGGAACCGGATGGAGGAGCGTCTGCACTCTTATTATAATTTTAAAATGTGATAAAGCAATCTTCAACACATTTGGTTATCTTTAAGGGTTGTCGCATGTGATAATGGAAGTTGATTGCGTGGAACACTCGCCACAATTCTCGCTTAATTCTGGCTCATATCCTGTTACAAATAGTAGCGCTTGGTAATATTTCCTCTTTTTTGTTATTCAGCATGTAAACAGGTCAGCAAACCTTGCGGTGCATCTTCGTGCCAACCGTGCTTGCTGCACTTTGAATGTGGCCGAGAGCTGGCTTGATGAAACACCTCGCTTCCTACTTCTTTTTTTGCGGGGTACCTCGCTTCCTAGTGACCAGTGTCTTGGCTGATCGTCCTAAGAATTCTTATATATGAATAAAGCTCTCTCATTTACCCGCAAAAATGATTGAGCCATATTAACCGGAAAGGACGGAGTATGGACTAGCACTACTTTTTGGTGTGTCCCGTCAACTCGCAGAACGAGGAGAAGCTTGCAGGACAAGATGAAGCTCGCTTACACCTTTTGACTAATGCAACCTACCCTCGGTGGACATGCATCAGTCCATTCGGTGTCAGATTGTCAGAGGCGTACACTGTAGTACCCAACATGCGGAGTACCATCATTGTTCGACTTCACGAAGAGGCGAAGAGCCAAGCGCAGTAGTACGAGTAGTACTACTACTAGAACCGCATGGTGGAGCGTTTGTACTCTTATTTATTTTTATCTCTGATAAAGTACACGCTTATTCCGGAGAAGGGCGGAAAACGGCAACCCAACATGTAATGAATGATATCGATCAACCAACCATGCTCGAATATATCTTGGCCTCCATGCAAACCAGTCTGTGTGTTCTCGCTCCTCGTGTCTCTCAAGGAACGGCGGGTTGGCTCTTTGCTGTCAATTGAGATCGGTTTGCTCACACTCCTGTCCCACATGCGAGTGATATGCCAAGAGGAGGTGCGTTGACCGACTGGCCATACGCGTACTTGGTTTTGAACCTTCATACTACTCGTCCCTCCGTCATAGTTTACAGGGCGCGCTTCATTATGATGCATTTCTCTCAATGCATTTCCACCACCAGAGAGACTTTAGACGCGTTTGGTTTAATGCTCAACTAATTAGGGCGTGGTAACCGCAATCAAGTCCACAATTTCCTCTCCATGTAACTACGGAGTGTAGTAAGTGCATGCATGTGTGTACCGGGTGGAAGCCTTTGCATGCATGTGTGTACGCATTATTCCTCTACTAGTAATAGACGCCGTGCTATAACTACCAATGCTATTTTTCAGGTCGATCGCTAGTCGCCTTGGTCCCACAGATCTTTTTTCTTTTTTCTGAAGCGCGCTGTATAAACAATGACGGATGGAGTAGTATGAGCGGATTCAAAGAAGAGCGTATTGATGGTTGCTTCTTCAGAGCAACTTACAGTGGGAAAGGTGGGGCTTACGATTTGACTACTCATTACTCACTATTAATGCGGCACAACGACCAGGCTGAGTCTCTCATGCGGTTGTGCACTATCCCCTCGGTTCTTAAATATACTCCGGAGTATATTTGTCTTTCTAGAGATTTCAACGAGTGACTACTCAAATATTTGTCTTTTTAGAGATTTCAAATGGACTGGCACATACGGATGTATATACATATTTTAGAGTGTAGATTCTCTCATTTTGCTCCGTATGTAGTCACTTGTTGAAATCTCTAGAAAGACGAATAGAATATTTTGGAACGGAGGGAGTACACATACGAAGCAAAATGAGTGAATCTACACTCTAAAATATGCCCGTTTGAAATTTGTAAAAAGACAAATATTTAGGAACGAAGGAGTATAATTTTGTGCATGCCACATGGACCCGGATCATGAAGAGGCTTCTGGCAATGCTATCAAGCTTCCATCATTTGTTTACATAATTGACGTACTATACAAATAATTTTCCAATGAGACATGAAATTGTACAATGGTGTGAGCTTTCAGCTGTTTAGCGTGTCTTGCCATCGATGCTCTTTCAAAACAATAAAAACTAACTTCCTTGCTAATGCATGTCAATTATTAGCGATCGAGCTAATAATTACATCACAATCAAGACAGAGTTGTGAGAAGGTGTTAAATTAAAATTGATCCATGCTTTCATTGGCAGCAACGTCCCCCCAGCTCTGTCTAAATCAACAAGGCATTTTGGGAAAAAAAGTAGCTGCCTGGAGCATGCAACATTCCGATCATTTTGTGCAGTTCCACCAAAATAGAGCTGAGCGTCCCTATTCCAAAGATATTAGGTGTGATTACGATAATAGAGGACTGCCGATGAAAAAATAAACACATAAATAGAAGCCGGTCACCTTTGCAGTCTCTTTTAAGACTAACTAGTTGGAGAAGATTAGGCTCGGAGTTGGATGAGGAGGATAGAGCAAAACCACTCTCCCTTTGTGCAGTCGCACTGAAATGTAGAGACGTTGCCCATGTGACATTTTAGTACAACTGCACAAAACACTCTTAAGAAAAAAAGTGATTTGTGCAGTTCACCAAAAGGTCGCAATAGCAACGAGGTGAAATGGATAGCCCTGTTTGCAAAAAAGAGGTAGAAAGGAAACAATTACTGGCCAATAACAGTTGATGGTACATGCGATGACAAAAAAGAAGCATATTCCGTGCCCTAAGGGAAGATAACAACACGGTTGTGTTTGTCTAAAACGGTGTGAGGACGAGAATGCAATATGGAAAGTACGCTGGACGAGCTACGTTTTGGGCAAAGAACTATGGAAGATCCACATGCAGCGACGTGGGAAGACGGGCAGTGGAGCAAGGTCGGAGGGGATACCTGGAGGTCGTCGGGATGTAACTAGGTGAGCGGCGGCGGGCGGAATCTGCGAGCAGGTGGCGTAGGCCCTGCCGCGCCAGAGCTTGGTCAGAGAGAACGGCGTGTACCGCAGATCGGGACGTGCTGCCTTGGCGCCGTCGAACGGAGAAACGATACACTTCCTTCCTTTCCCCCGGCGGACGGGATGTGGCCGGATCAGTGACCAACGGTGAGAGAGAGAGAGGCCACCGCACTCCCTTTCCCCCGGCGGACGGGATGCGGCCGGATCAGTGTCCAACGGTGTGAGAGAGAGAGAGAGGCCACCGCAGCCTTGTGTGAGATACTCTGAAGAGTGACAAACCAGGCATGCAAGGCTCCATTGTATATAGTGAGCGGACTACCTTTTTATCCATAAAAATCGTTTTATATTCTGTGTACGTGCCATTGAGCGCTATAACTTTATTTAAAAATAACGCGGCAACGCGTTAAGTCGAACTTTGTTTCGTGCAGGCGTGGTACACGACCTCCCTAGATAAACAACCGCTACAGGCGTTCAAATTAGCACGTGGGCTGCCATTTTGTAAAGAAATGAGCTCCACCGTGTACCCGCGCGGGTGTGGCTGGGCATGAAACGTGAGTACGTGCGCGGTGTACCTATTCTCTTCTTGTATACGTACACCACCTACGTGGGGTTGTGTGAGAGAGATACAAACCTAGAGAGATATAGCGTGTGGGTTCTTGAGAGTATTTTTTTGGGGGGGGGGGGTTCAATCAAAAAATGTAACATATGCAATGTGTGTGAAATAGAGTCCTGGATATAGCATATATATAGAGGGGCGATCCACGAGAAGAGAGTGGAGGTATCACCGGCTTGAGGTGTCCATAGAATCGAAAAGAGGAATGATGTGTGTGTGTGTGTGTGTGTGTGTGCGCGCGCACGATCGATAAAGAGTGCCATCAAATTTGTGTGTGCCCACGTCAAAGATATAGAGTGGCTGGCCTACTGGAACGTGAGAGGGGACATGTGCAGTTTGTCTCTGTGGCACGGATACCTACTTGCAGCGCTCGACTATCGGTGTGTGGTGGGGGAAGAGGGAGGCCCAATTAACTATAGAGGTACAATGGCTGGTATATGTGTGGAGGAGGAGAGAGGCCTACGTCATGTATTAAGGAGATCGATCTGCCTCATGTATTAAGGGAGATCAATCGGCATCCATGCATATGTGCATGAGAGGAATAAGGTTGGAAGAGAGACAGAGCTAGAGTGTTGGAGGGGGTGGTAGTGGAGTTGCTTCTAACAAATGGTGGGATAGGCTTGCTAGACAAACGGAGGGCACGCTCGCAATATCAATAAGAGAGGAGATGGCTGCTTGTTGTCTGTGTACGTGCATGTGAGAGACGGGTTAGGAGGCATGCACGAATGATGAGGGGGGATGATGTGGCTGTGGTAAGCAGACATAACTACATATGAAGATCAATCTCCCTTTGTTAGAAAAAGGAGAGACATAACTTGTGAGGTATGTCGATCGATGGGGGGGTAGTTAAAGTCGATCCAGGTATATGTTGGGAGATCGATCGGTATACATGCATGTGTTTGTTAGAAGCAAACGAGGCACGAGGAGAAGGATAGAGATAGAGGGATGCATGTAGGAGGTGGTACGAGAGGCATACTATATCGAGCGGGGAGGAGTGTGCGAGTACGAGAACGATGAAAAGAGTGGTGGGACTGAGGCATGGACAGTGACAAGAGAAGAGGGGAAGCTTGTGTTTGTGCTAGGCACACCTGGCTAGAGAGGCATATCGATCGACGTGTGCCGTAAAGAAGGAGCTGGGGGTCCTACACACACCGTGGGTGAACGACCTAAAGTGAAAAGACGAATTTGCATGATGGAGCTAGAGAATGCCGAGGGAGGGTGAGAGGGATGCGGGCGTGTGCATGCACAAGAGAAAGTTAGCGCTAGCTACAAAGATAAGAAGGTTGTGTGGGTGTAAAAGACGAATAGAGATCATATATACTTCATTATAAAAAGCGAATTCAGATATTTGAAGAATTTATCATAGTGTTTTAAACCGACGTATGTGTGAATATATATAACGGTGATACTCATGGTGTGTTTATGAACATGTTATACTACGTTTAACATATTTTATCTCTACTCCGTTAAAAAACGGAGTTGTTGATGATGGTGTGCCTGCCATCCTGCATTATAGGCCGTCCGATTTATGTCTGGCGGATAGCAAGGAAACTATGATGGTTGAAGTTGGCAACAATCATGATTGTAGATTCTTATTGAAATAGAGAAATGAATTCAAATTTAGTTTGAATTGCAGCGGTAGTATAGACATTTGGAATGCACTAAAATGTTGGTATGAGTAGGTTACATGCATTATACAACAAAGCGATAAAAATTAATCGGACATAACATGGATTCATACTCCCTCCTTCCATCTATATAGGGCGTAATGAGATTTTTAAGACCGCCTTTGACTATTGACAAGATTAATAGTACATGACATGCATAATGTGAAAATTATATCATTGAAAGAACCTTTCACAGATGAAGTTAACGGTGTGCTTTGTGTAAGTTGCATGTCATATATCATTGCTCTAATATTTGGTCAAAAGTTAGCATCGAAAAACGCATTAGGCCCTATATAGATGGAAGGAGGGAGTAGCTTTGAATAGCATTTGTATAGTAAAACGGGGCAAGACTCTCTCTTTGTGTGGTGTGAATAGTTTTATTTTTTTTTTCTTTTTGGTTGAGGGAAGTGCGAATTGATTTGGTACATTACAAGTACAATATTACTACGTTAGGCTTGTCCTAAAATTCAACCCGCGTCTTGTTATATCCGAAAATTCAGATATCGCTCTCCCAAAACTGGCGCCTTCACAACCCGCGCCTTGCTATCCCGAAATTACAACGCTGAAAACTCCCTCCACTGCCAAATCCCGACACGCGAAATCCCCTTCTAACCTGAGCCAAAGGGCCGCTAGTTCAAATCGGTGGGGGGTACTTTTGTAACACACCCTACATTTTGGACAAGCGCATCCCTAAGTCATGCTTCACCCCTCCCATCGCCCCCTCGCCATTCGAAAGGCCGCCATAACCTCTCCGCTCCAGCCGCGAAAACCCACCCACCTCTGTCCTCCACGTCACCGCTGCCCAGCCGGAGCCTCTTCCCTGACGACGTCGTCCACCGCAATAGCTCGATGTCCCTCGTCCACCTCCCCGGATGAGGATCCGTCGTCCATCTCGCCGTCCCGCCGGTTCAGCCGCCCCGTCCTCCACCTCCAAGGAGCTGCTCCGACGATCGCCTTGTCTATCGCGGTTGCTCCATTCCCACAGCGCCGCCTTAACCTGCTCCACCGGAACCGCAGCATCCTCACCGACTCCTTGGACGAAGCCGAGGCCTACTCGGCGCCACCAAAGAGGTTGTAAACTCATCGCATCGCACCTTCTCCTTAACTCGACCTCCCGGCGCCGACGGTGCTCCATCCCGCACCCCCATCCAGCGGCTACCTTGAAGCCGGCGCTGCGGGCGACATCTCCACGGCGGCTCTCCCCCAGTGCGAGGCCCCTTCGATGGCGGCGTCCATACCAGCCGGATCTGCTGCTGCTGCTCCGGCTCTCGCTCGCTCGCTCGTGCTGCTGCTGCTGCTCTGGCTCTCGCTCGATCTCTCGCTCGCCCAGCTGCTGTTGTTGTTCTCCCCCTCGCTCGTGCTGCTGCTCTGCTCCGATTAAGCCACACTTCAGTCGACTGAATTGACTTTTGGGTCAGTCGATTTTCAGGGGTTGGGGGTGTCGGATTTCGGGTTCCGGCAGACCCTTGAGGTTCGAACACTAGGGTGCGCGTGGAGATTTCGCCCTCTACCTACCTGCTCCTCGCCGACTCGCTAGGATCTAAACTACGAAAGGAACAACACAAGAGATACAGAGTTTATACTGGTTCAGGCCACCATAGCGGTGTAATACCCTACTCCAGTGTGTGGTGTGGTGGATTGCCTCTTGGGCTGATGATGAACAATACAAGGAAGAACAGCCTCGCGAGGGTCTGTTCTTGGCTGGTGCGATGAACTGCTAGGAGGAGTTCAGTCGCTCTCTCTACTGGTTTTCTGGTGAGGATTCTATTCTTCTCTACCTTGTGGTGGCTAGTCCTATTTATAGGCAAAGGCCCTGGGCCTCTTCCCAAATATTGAGCGGGAAGGGGGCCAACAATTGGCCATTTTGAAGGGGAACATCGGGTACACTTATCTTGACTAAAGTTGGTCCTCGCCTGTCAAAGGCTCTGGCGGTGACGCCTGCTTGGGCTCCACAATGACTTCCTCCCTGCCATTGGGCTGGTCTTGGTCTTGTTGCACCGAAATGGATGCCTTTGCTTGATGCTCTCGCTGCGCTTGCTCCTTTGCACCAAAGAGGAAAGGAGGACATCACATGGCGGGCGGCGCTGTTGGCGCCCTTGGTCCTCACGGCTTGCGTCATGGGCACCTCGTGAGGTACCCCGCCTTGATCTCTTCGCCTCCTCGTGAGCCAGCCTGATGAGGCCGTGCCTGAGGAAGCTCCTTGTCGTCCGCCCCGCAAGGCTTGTCCCCTCGCGAGGGTCTTGAGCTTGTGTTGATGAAGATGGGCCTTGCTGGGCCCCTTTTGAGCCACGCCGCAGGCCACAGGCAGGCAAGTCTGGGGACCCCCGTTCCCAGAACGCCGATAGTAGCCCCCGGGCCCAAGGCGCGCCCGGACTTGGCCGAGTAGAGAGGCGAAAGGGCAAGTGCGAAACGCCACGGGCCCTAACAGCCTGCGGCCTTGGGCGCCGCGTGGCGGTTGATTGGACGTGGGCGTCTCCACTTCCCCACGACGCCTTGGCAACTGCAGGAATTAACAAGTCCCTGCATGCAAAGCGGGTCATGATTACCTGCGATTGTGGAGGTCGGCGGTTGGCCTCCTTTGGCTTTAAGTACGGCACGGCGCGTGCCCTTCCAGTCTATCTCTTCTTGCTTCTCCTTCTTCCCGGTCCTTGCTCCGTCTTGCTGCAATGGCTCCGACCCGTCGGTTCTCTGCGGCAGAGAAGGGAAAGGCTCCCCGAGAGGATCATGACCCGCTTCCGTCGAAGAAATGGCTAGCCCTCTGCCATCGGGGTGAGGGCGCCCGCCAGGAAGTGTTGAGGCCCTGGTGCGAGCGGCCACCACCAGGGTTCCCGCTTCCCTTGTACGCCCACATCGAGGGCTCTGAAGGAGTCGATGCCAAACGCCATGGGCGGCGCCGCCGTCGGCGCCGGTGGGTCACAAGTGTGTGCGTCTTTCCCCCTGGAGTCCACGCCGAGGGCTCCTCCCGAGAGTTTGTGCTTCACGCCACCATGCCTCCTCAGTCTTGGATTCTCCTTCCTCCTTTCTTCGCCTCCGTCATCCCGCAGGGGGAACTCCTGGGGCTTTGGCTGCAGCACGCCGGCTGTAGCACCCTCGCGACCGGGGCAGAGGTCGCGGTCGTTGCCCCGGGCGAGGTCTTCATGACTCGAGGCTGGGGCGAGATCGCCAGTCTGCGCAGGACAAGGCGCCTCGTGATCCACCAGGTATGTATGACAAGCTTGGTGATGTTCTTCAAGGTCTTCGATGCAGAGGGTCGGCGGCTGGAGTGCTGCCCCGGGAGAGGTGGTCGGGACCCCGCTACGGTGAGGCTGAGGCCAGCTAACCGCTCCCTCGGCAGCTCCTCAGGCGGTGGAGGCGCCGGAGGGTCCAGCGACTCCGTCGAGCTCTTCGCGACTCCAGAGACGAGCGACGACAACTACGAGCCTCCGAGCCTGCGCCGCTCCTGGAGCAGGGCGGGCTCATCAGGCCATCGCCGCCTCTGATCTGGATGGGGTTGGCACCGGTGCCGGACGGCCCACTGTTGATGATGGCGTCTTTTGCGGGGGCGCGTGTAGTTAGCGTTCTTTAGGATCTGTTCCCTGCGAGGAATCAAAAACGCGCCCCGTGGGGGCTTGTAAGGTGCCTGCGGGCCTATCTGTTAATATAATCCTTGCCACGGAGTAGCGCGAGTTGCTCATTTCGTCTTAGCTCAGTTCTTCCTTTCGAACCTCGTGAGGGCTTGATGCTCTGCGCCGACAGGTCCCAGTCCCAAGGCGGCTTCAGCCATCGTTGGTATGCCAGGTCGCGATGCCGTGGTTAAGGACAGGAGGTGAGAGGCTCGTGGTCCGGTAAGAGCCCCAGAGTCGCGATGCTCAGGAGGTCCCCCTTAGCGCTCAAGCAGCCATCATTCGGTGAGAAAGGAGAGCGACGTTGCTAACACGGGATTGCATTAGGTGCGGGGATGGTGCCATGGTAGCTGGGGCTTCCGGGTGGTGACTTATCTCAAGAATCAGGGACCGCTCCCTGGTGTGTCGCCAGGTCCATGCATCGGCAGGCGAGGGGTCGCTTGGCGAGGTCCTCGCGTGCCTCTCCCCTCTCGCCTTCGCTCCCCTTTCTGCTCTACGTCCTTGGGTCCCGGCCCTCGAGCGAGTCTCAGCCGTCGCTGGTATGCCAGGTCGCGATGCCGTGGTCAAGGCCAGAGGGTGAGGGCTGGAGAGCCAGTTGGAGCCCTGAGTCGCGATGCTCAGGTACCCCCCTTTAACGTGCAAGCGGTTTGCACGGACGAGAATGAAGAAGACACCGTGAGGGCCTTGCCTGATGCTGCTCCTTGAAGAGATCATGCAGGCTCATCACAGAAAGGACGAGAGTTCACCGTGACAATCGACAGTCAGCCGTTGGTTGCTCTGGAGAGGTGGTGAGGCACTGAAGGCTCGACGAGGTGGCCTTATGCGGGGCTGCCGCGGCTAGAGCTCAGCCATTCAGGTTTGTCAGCGTTGCAGGGACGGACCCATGCGCAAGCGTCGTGCCGTTTGGGAGCAGCTCCATCAGTTGGTGTCAGTTGAGCGGGCAACTAGGTCAAGCATGTTAATCGCGGAGGAGTGAATTCATTCAAATGGATGCTGGGAAGGCGGACATCGCTGGGTCTGGCCCGAGCGACTTGGGGATGATGCAGCCCGTGGGGCGCCCCCAATAAGTAGGCTAGGAACATGGAATAAAAGGGATACACGCTGCAGGGACGGACCCAGGCGACCTGGGAATAATGCAGCCCTGGGGGGCGCTCCCAGCTGGAAATGAAACTTGAAAGACGTCACCTGATAGTGTTGACGATGAAGGGGTGTTGGTGTAGCAGACTCGGTGGGCTGTGGTAGCCGATCCTCACGAGCCCCCAGGCCCAGGGGCCTCGGGAGGCTCCGGAGGCGCTGGTGGCTCCTCGCGGACCATCTCCATCTCCGCCGAGGCTGCGGGCGCTGACCTCTTGAGCCTCAGGATGCCCCTCCCGAGGCGCTGGTACATGGCAGCGCGTTCGGCAAGCCATAAGGCATCTGAACGTAGTGTGGGGTGGACCTTCGCATGGCGCCCCACTTGTGAGGGCAGAGGCGCTCGAGAGGCGGCTCGGTTGAGCCTGGTATGTCGATCTGACGCCGCAGCCCACCATACTACGCTGGATGGGGGGCCACGGCGGTAAGCGGCGGCTGCCTCTCATGACTCTTGACTCTGTAGCTCTGAATGGCCTTGCCAGCGAACTCCCGAGGGTTTGGCCCTCCTTGCCTTGCTCCTTCTTGAGGAAGCGTGCTTCAAACACGCCTCCAAGTGGTGCCCAAGCGCCTCCCTCGTGACCTGGCGAGGTCGGCGGCCCTCGGGGAGAGCCCCGAGCCACTCGAGGAGGGCGCCAGGCGACTTCCCTATGCGATGGAAGGAGGTTCCCCCTGAGCAGGCGCGGGCCCTGAGGGGCCTGCCTCCTGAGGGGCCGGGCCGGACGATGTCTTCTTATTCTTGGGGGCGGTCTCGGGAAGCCTCCTGCTTCCGCGATCCGGGTCTTCTAGTGATGCGGCATGAAAGGCTCGTTCCAAGGAGCACACCGCGTCTTTCTCTTCGCAGGGCACCATGATGACTCTGCCACTTCCTGGCATCTTGAGGACGTTGTAGCCATGGTGGGTTACGGCCATGAACTTGGCCAGCGCTGGGTACCCGAGGATGGCGTTGTATGGCAGGC
Organism: Aegilops speltoides; assembly: GCA_021437245.1. Classification (NCBI taxonomy): domain Eukaryota; kingdom Viridiplantae; phylum Streptophyta; class Magnoliopsida; order Poales; family Poaceae; genus Aegilops; species Aegilops speltoides. The sequence goes on along the minus strand of CM038147.1, from coordinate 365,787,874 downwards.
GAATGCGGGCGACGTCGAAGTCGATGAGCTCGGTGCGGTAGTTGTCGCGCGCCCCGAAGGTGACAGGGAGGCGGACCTGCCCAATCGGGACCGTGGAGCCGTCAGTGACTCCGGAGAAAGGCTGGGTTGGCTGAAGCTGATTGTAGGGCACTTGGAGATTGTTGAATGTTTCCACGGACAGGACGTTGAGCCTGCCCCGCCATCGATGAGGGTCTGGTGACTAGCACGTTCTTCGATGATTGGGGAACAAAGCATTGGGAGGACCACGGTTGTGGCGCGCGACTTGAGCTGATCCGCCGAGTTGAGCGTGATGGTGCACGCCGACCACCCGAGAGGCGCGTGGCCTCGAGCTTGGGGAGGACTGCATTTACTTCGCGGGTGAACTGCTTGAAGATGCGTTGAGAGGCTAGGGCTTGAGCTCCGCCCAAGATGCAGGCGATCGCACGTGGCTCCTGGAAGCCCCCAGCCCCCTCGTCCTGATGACGGTCCTCATTTCTCCTTGGCTGCGGCGGTAGTGGAGGGAGGCCTGTGTTGCCTTGCGGGCGATCCTCGCGAGGCTGATCCCTCCAGTCTCCCTCGCGAGGCAGGTCCTGCCAGCGATCCTCGCGAGGTCGGTCGCGCCACCCTTGGCGAGGGCCATGGTCTTCCCAGCGTCCTGCGTTCCTTCCTCCTCCTCGGCTGTAGCCCCGGTTGCTGCGGTCGGGACGTCGGCCGATCCTTCCTGCACGCATGGCTCGGAGCTCTTGTCATTCATTGGTGTTGTGGGTGTGGAGGTCATGGTACACGCAGTATCGGCTGCTCTTGGAAGATTCGGGCTGATCTTTGCCTCTCTTGGTGTCTGGTTCTGCCGCGAGCACGGCAGCCCCCTTGCGCTTCACATCCTTGGCCTTGGGTTTCCTCTCTTCTGGGTCTACGGCAGGCAGCTCGAGGAGGGAGAGATGCCCTTCCTCAGCCCTGGCGCACTTGGTCGCCAAGTTGAACAACTCCAAGGAAGTGCATAGGTCTTCATGCATTGCCAGCTCCTCCTTCATCTTGACGTCGCGCACGCCGTCGAAGAAGGCTGAAATGATCGCCTCCTCGGTCACCTTGGGAATCTTGAGGCGTGCGTTGTTGAAGTGCTGGATGTACTTCTGCAGGGTTTCCCCTTGTTGCTGCTTGATACGGCGCATGTCGCTCACGGCGGGGGGGCGGTCGCGAGTACCCTGGAAGTTGGCGATGAAGCGGGTGCGCATCTCGTCCCAGGAGGAGATCGTTCCTAGAGCCAGGTTCAGGAGCCAGGTGCGGGCCCCATCCTTGAGCGCCATGCGAAACCAGTTCGCCATGACCTTCTCGTCTCTGTTGGCAGGCTCGATGCCCAGCTCATAGAGCTGGAGGAACTCTGCGGGGTCAGCCGTACCGTCGTAACGAGGAGGCAGGTCTGGCTTGAACTTGCCAGGCCACGCGACGCTGCGCAGCTCGGCGGTGAAGGCGCGGCAGCCCGCTGTGGCCACGGGAGGCCTTGGGTGACGAAGATCTTGGTCCTGCGGGTCCCCATGCATCACGGTACCTGGGAGCAGCAGCGCGTCTTGAGCGTCTTTGGAGTAGGGCGTGTTCGCGACGAGCCGGGCGAGGAGCTTCGGGCAGCTTCTCGCGGCGAGGACTTCTTAGCAGCTCTGCTCTTGCAGCTGGCGCCCGACGGAGCGGGTTCCGCCGAGGCCACGCGCCTTGGGGCAGGCGCCTTCTTGAGAGGGGGGAGGCGCCCGAGCCGTCGCCAGCGCGAGCGAGGCGGTGCGGTGGGGCGGACGACGCAGGAGAGCCCCCTGCGGCACGGACAAGCTCGGCGACGCGGTCGAGCCATTCTTCATAGACGTCGTTGACGGGACGATAGCGTAGGAGCTCGTTTGCCGTGATGAGCACAGTCCGAGCCTCCATGGGTGCGCGGAACGCGCGAGACGAAGAACCAGCTGGGGTGAGCGAGGGTGTAGTAGTGCGGCCGTCTTGCCTCACGGAGGGATGCTGGGACGATGCTTGCTGCTCGTTCCCCGCCGGGCGTGGCGGCGTTGACGGCAGTGACGGGAACGACGAGGGCGCCCACGACGGAGCCGTCTCAGGCGGCAGAAGCGAGCGAAGCGGCTCGCCGGGCCCGGCCCGGCAGCGTCATACATGGATGCGATGGTCGGAGAAGAGCAGGGCGACGGAAGATGAATTCCGGCGCACCCCTACCTGGCGCGCCAAATGTCGGATTTCGGGTTCCGGCAGACCCTTGAGGTTCGAACACTGGGGTGCGCGTGGAGATTTTGCCCTCAACCTACCTGCTCCTCGCCGACTCGCTAGGATCTAAACTACAAAAGGAACAACACAAGAGACACAGAGTTTATACTGGTTCAGGCCACCATAGCGGTGTAATACCCTACTCCAGTGTGTGGTGTGGTGGATTGCCTCTTGGGCTGATGATGAACAATACAAGGAAGAACAGCCTCGCGAGGGTCTGTTCTTGGCTGGTGCGATGAACTGCTAGGAGGAGTTCAGTCGCTCTCTCTCCGGTTTTTGGTGAGGATTCTGTTCTTCTCTACCTTGTGGTGGCTAGTCCTATTTATAGGCAAAGGCCCTGGGCCTCTTCCCAAATATTGAGCGGGAAGGCGCCAACAATTAGCCATTTGAAGGGGAACATCGGGTACACTTATCTGACTAAAGTTGGTCCTCGCTTTGTCAAAGGCTCTGGCGGTGGCCTTTGCTTGGGCTCCACAATGACTTCCTCCTGCCGTTGGGCTGGTCTTGGTCTTGTTGCACCGAAATGGATGCCTTTGCTTGATGCTCTCGCCTGCGCTTGCTCCCTTTGCACCAAAGAGGAAAGAAGGACACTGCGCGGGCTGGCGTCTGACTGGCGCCCTTGGTCGTCATGGCTTGCTTCATGGGCACCTCGTGAGGTACCCCGCCTTGATCTCTCCGCCTCCTTGTGAGCCAGCCTTTATGAGGTCGTGCCTGAGGAAGCTCCTTGTCGTCCGCCCCGTGAGGCTTGGCCCCTCGCGAGGGGTCTTGAGCTTGTGTTGATGAAGATGGGCCTTGCTGGGCCCCTTTTGAGCCACGTCGCAGGCCGCAGGCAGGCAAGTCCGGGGACTCCCGTTCCCAGAACGCCGACAGGGGGGGGGGCTCGCCGGAGTTAAGGAAGAACCACCCGCAGCAGGGACGGGGGCTCGCCGGAGAGGTACCCCACTATCTATCTTAGGGTTCAGGGTGGGGGGGCGGGGGGCGGGGGGCGTAGAGGGCTGGCCGGGGCGGCGGTGGCGAGTTGTTTCGAGGTGGCGAGGCGGCGCTGGGGCCGGCGGTTCGGTGATACGTCTCCAACGTATCTATAATTTTTGATTGCTCCATGCTACTTTATCTACTATTTTAGGCAATATTGGGCTTTATTATCCACTTTTATATTATTTTTGGGACTAACCTATTAACTGGAGGCCCAGCCCAAATTTGTTGTTTTATGCCTATTTCAGTGTTTCGAGGAAAAGGAATATCAGACGGAGTCAAAACGGAACAGAATCAACTGGAGAAGTTATTTTTGGAAGGAAAGCAACCCGGGAGACTTGGAGTCCATGTCAAGAAAGAAACGAGGAAGGCACAAGGTAGGGGGGCGCGCCCACCCCCTTGGGCAAGCCCTCCACCCTCGTGGGGCCCTCGTGGCCCCCCTGACGTGTTTCTTCCACCCATATATACCTACGTATCGTAAAACTTCCAGAACAGAAGATAGATCGGGAGTTCCGCCGCCGCAAGCCTCTGTAGCCACCAAAAACCAATCGGGACCCTGTTCCAGCACCCTGCCGGAGGGGGATCCCATCATCGGTGGCCATCTTCATCACACCGACGCTATCCATGACGAGGAGGGAGTAGTTCACCCTCGGGGCTGAGGGTATGTACCAGTAGCTATGTGTTTGATCTCTCTCTCTCTCTCTCTCTCTCTCTCTCTCTCTCTCTCGTGTTCTCTCTCGTGTTCCTCGATGGCACAATCTTGATGTATCCCAAGCTTTGCTATTGTAGTTGGATCTTATGATGTTTCTCCCCCTCTACTCTCTTGTGATGAATTGGGTTTCCCCTTTGAAGTTATCTTATCAGATTGAGTCTTTTATGAACACGATGTATGTCTTGCGTGGGATAACCGTGGTGACAATCGGTTATTCTATTGATCCACTTGATATATGTTTTGGTGATCAACTTGCAGGTTTCGTAACACTTGGGAACCTATGCATAGGGGTTGGCACATGTTCTTGACTCTCCGGTAGAAACTTTGGGGCACTCTTTGAAGTACTTTTATGTTGTTTGGATGAATCTGAGATTGTGTGATGCAGATCGTATAATCATGCCCATGGATACTTGAGGTGACAATGGAGTATCTAGGTGACATTAGGGTTTTGGTTGATTTGTATCTTGAGGTGTTATTCTAGTACGAACTCTTTCATAGATCGATCCGAAAGAATAGCTTTGTGGTGGTTTCGTACCCGACCATAATCTCTACGTTTGTTCTCCGCTATTAGTGGCTTTGGAGTGACTCTTTGTTGCATGTTGAGGGCTTGTCATATTATCTATCTATGTTATTATTGTTGAGAGAACTTGCACTAGTGAAAGTATGAACCCTAGGCCTTGTTTCCTATCATTGCAATACCGTTTACGCTCACTTTTACCACTTGTTACCTTGCTGTTTTTATATTTTTAGATTACAAATCCCTTTATCTACCATCATTTTGCACTTGTATCACCATCTCTTCGCCGAACTAGTGCACCTATACAATTTGCCATTGTATTGGGTGTGTTGGGGACACAAGAGACTCTTTGTTATTTGGTTGCAGGGTTGCTTGAGAGAGACCATCTTCATCCTACGCCTCCTACGGATTGATAAACCTTAGGTCATCCACTTGAGGGAAATTTGCTACTGTCCTACAAACCTGTGCACTTGCAGGCCCAACAACGTCTACAAGAAGAAGGTTGTTTAGTAGACATCAAGCTCTTTTCTGGCGCCGTTGCCGGGGAGGCAAAGGTAAAGGGTACTCACACTCCGTCACTAAGCTCTTTTCTGGCGAGGTGAGTGCTTGAAGGTATATCTTTAGATCTTGTAATCGAATCTTTTTGTTTGTTGTTTTAGCACTAGTTTAGTTTATAAAAGAAAACTACAAAAAGATGGAATTGAGTTTGTCTCATACGCTTCATCTTTTTTATATATTTTGTGAGTATGATGGAATGGATAATTGTGCTCAAGTGCTAGAAGAAGAAATCTCTAAATTGTTTGGCACTAAATATTTGAATGATGAGCATGATTGCAATGTTGTTAGTATGAATTCCTTGAATATCCATGATGCTAATGATATGCAAAGCCACAAGCTTGGGGAAGCTATGTTTGATGAATATGATATATTTTGTCCCCCAAGCTTTGATGAGCAAATTTACTATGATGATAACATGCCTCCTATTTATGATGATTATTGTGATGATACATATGCTATAAAGAAGAAGTTTGCAAATGTGGAGAGTATTAAAAAATTCTATGCTTGTAGATCATGAAAAGAATGCTTTAGGTGCTGGTTATATTGTTGAATTCATTCATGATGCTACTGAAAATTATTATGAGGGAGGAACATATGCTTGTAGGAATTGCAATAATGTCAAGTTTCCTTTCTATATGCTTAAATTCTTGAAGCTATGCTTGTTGTGCCATCCTATGCTAGTTGATTATTGTTCCCATAAGTTGTTTGCTCACAAAATCCCAATGCATAGGAAGTGGGTTAGGCTTAAATGTGCTAGTCATATGCTTCATGATGCTCCCGTTATGTTTCAATTCTTATCTTTTATGTGAGCATCATTGTCATCATCATGCCTAACTAAAAGGCATTAAAGAAGAGCGCTTGTTGGGAGATAACCCAATATGTATCCTTACTGTTTTTGTGCGTCCACATGATTATGCTACTGTAGTAATCATGTTTTATAGCTTTTGTTTCAATAAAGTGCCAAGTAGAACCTTTGGAAAGACTTGGGTGAAGTTTATATGATCTTGCTGTGAAAAACAGAAACTTTAGCGCTCAAAAGATTAGCTGCCATTTTTTTACTGGAGAGTGATTTTAGGTTGATTCTTTTTGCAGATGATTAATATACAAATTAATCAGGTCCAGCAGTTTATTTCATAATTTTTGGGGTTCCAGAAGTATACGTTTTATACAGATTACTACAGACTGTTCTGTTTTTGACAGATTCTGTTTTTTTGTGTTGTTTGCTTATTTTGATGAATCTATGAGTAGTATCGGAGGGTATGAACCATAGAGAAGTTAGAATACAGTAGATATTACACCAATATGAATTTAGAATGAGTTCATTACAGTACCTAAGTGGTGGTTTTATTTTCTTATACTAACGAACCTTACGAGTTTTGTTTTGAGTTTTGTGTGGTTGAAGTTTTCAAGTTTTGGGTAAAGATTCGATGGACTATGGAATAAGGAGTGGAAAGAGCCTAAGCTTGGGGATACCCAAGGCACCCCAAGGTAACATTCAAGGACAACCAAGCAACTAAGCTTGGGGATGCCCCGGAAGGCATCCCCTCTTTCGTCTTCGTTGATCGGTAACTTTACTTGGAGCTATATTTTTATTCACCACATGATATGTGTTTTGCTTGGAGCGTCATTTTCTTTTGTTAGTTTTTTCTTGATGTTAATTAGAATAATGTTTTGCATCTTTAGTTTCAATAAAGAAGTCAAGGATAGCCTTTGCCATGCTTATTTTGCTAGTATACATGTTGCTGTTTGAAAAACAGAAAGTTTACCGCTGTTGCAAAAATCCCCTAGAAAATTCAGAGAGTGGTATAATGTTGAATCTTTTTTCATATTGAGATCTGATAAATTTATTACAGTGGGAATTTTAGTTCATAATTTTTGGAGTCAGGTAAGGATTGATACTCTTGCATTCTTTACAGACTGTACTGTTTTGGCAGATTGCTGTTATGTTTTCATTGTTTGCATATGTTTGCTTGTTTAATGATTCTATTTGAAGATAGGAGTATTAAATATGCATAGGCATTTAGTATTAAATGTTGAATAATAATTTTAGTGATTTGTTACAGTAGAAAATGATAAGGTTTTGCATTGGTTTATACTAACCTATCTCACGAGTTCTTGTTGAGTTTGGTGTGGATGAAGCTTTTGATACAAAGAGAAACCATGGTATGAGAGGAATTAAGGAGACACAAAAGCTTAAGCTTGGGTATGCCCAAGGCACCCCAAGATAATATTTCAAGAAGTCTCAAGCATCTAAGCTTGGGGATGCCCCAGTAGGCATCCCACCTTTCTTCTTCAACAACTATCGGTTAGTATCGGTTGAGCCTAAGTTTTTGCTTCTTCACATGAGTGGTGCTATCCTTGCAATGTAGTTTTCTTTAGCTTTGCTTGCTGTTTGAATAAAGTATCAAGATCTGAAATTATTAAATTGGAGAGTCTTCACATAGTTGTACAATTATTTAGCTACTCATTGATCTTCACTTATATCTTTCGGACTAGTTTGTTTTTGCTCTAGTGCTTCACTTATAACTTTTAGAGCATGGTGGTAGTTTTATTTTGAAGAAATAGATGAACTCTCATGCTTCACTTATATTATTTTGAGAGTCTTAAATAGCATGGTAATTTTCTTAATGTTAATATACTTGGTATTCAAGATATGTGAAACTTTCTTTCGAGTGTGTTGAATACTAAGAAAAGTTTGATGCTTGATAATTGTTTTGAGATATGGAGGTGATAATATCAAAGTCGTTCTAGTTGGGTGATTATGAATTTGAGAAATACTTGTGTTGAAGTTTGCAAATCCCGTAGCATGCACGTATGGTTAAAGTTGTGTAACAAATTTTAAACATGAAGTGTACCTGGCTTGTGCATCCTTATGAGTGGCGGTCGGGGACGAGTGATGGTCTTTTCCTACCAATCTATCCCCCTAGGAGCATGCACGTAGTACTTGATTTTTGATGACTTCTAAATTTTTGCAATAAGTATATGAGTTCTTTTGACTAATGTTGAGTCCATGGATTATACGCACTCTCACCTTTCCGCCTTTGCTAGCCTCTTCGGTACCGTGCATTGCCCTTTCTCACCTTGAGAGTTGGTGCAAACTTCGCCGGTGCATCCAAAAACCGTGATACGACACGCTGTATCACATATAAACCTCCTTATATCTTCCTCAAAACAGCCACCATACCTACCTATTATGGCATTTCCATAGCCATTCCGAGATATATTGCCATGCAACTTCCATCATCATCATCATGACATACATTACTTTTGTCATATTGCCATTGCATGATCATGTAGTTGACATCATATTTGTGGCAAAGCCACCATGCATTATTTTGCATACATGTCACTCTTGATTCATTGCACCATCCCGGTACACCGCCGGAGGCATTCATATAGAGTCATATCTTGTTCTAAGTTTCGAGTTGTAATCCTTATGTTGTAATCAATAGAAGTATGATGATCATCATTATTAGAGCATTGCCCAAAAAAAGAAAAAGAAAGAGAAAGGCCAAAAAAAGGCCCAAAAAAAGAAAAGAAAAGGGCAATGCTACTATCTCTTTTTCCACACTTGTGCTTCAAAGTAGCACCTTGTTCCTCATGTAGTGAGTCTAATAAGTTGTCTTTTATACTAGTGGGAATTTTTCATTATAGAACTTGGCTTGTATATTTCTACGATGGGCTTCCTCAAATGCCCTAGGTCTTCATGAGCAAGCAAGTTGGATGCACACCCACTAGTTTTTTTTCCTTGAGCATTCATAGCTCTAGTGCATCCGTTGCATGGCAATCCCTACTCCTCATGTTGACATCAATTGATGGGCATCTCCATAGCCCGTTGATTAGCGTCGTCAACGTGAGACTTTCTCCTTTTTTGTCTTCTCCACACAATCCCCATCATCATATTCTATTCCACCCATAGTGCTATATCCATGGCTCACGCTCATGTATTGCGTGAAGGTTGAAAAAGTTTGAGATTATTTAAGTATGAAACAATTGCTTGGCTTGTCATCGGGGGTATAGAAGTTGGGAGCATCTTTGTGTGACCAAAATGAAGCATAGCCTAATTATATGATTTTGTAGGGACGAACTTTCTTTAGCCATGTTATTTTGAGAAGACATGATTGCTTTGATTAGTATGCTTCAAGTATTATTATTTTTGTGTCAATATGAACTTTTGTCTAGAATCTTTCGGATCTGAATATTCGTATCACAATTAAGAAGATTTACATTGAAATTATGCCAAAGTATCCCTCCGCATCAAAAATTCTTTTTATCATTTACCTACTCGAGGACGAGCAGGAATTAAGCTTGGGGATGCTTGATACGTCTCCAACGTATCTATAATTTTTGATTGCTCCATGCTACTTTATCTACTGTTTTAGGCAATATTGGGCTTTATTATCCACTTTTATATTATTTTTGGGACTAACCTATTAACCGGAGGCCCAGCCCAGATTTGCTATTTTATGCCTATTTCAGTGTTTCGAGGAAAAGGAATATCAGACGGAGTCAAAACGGAACGAAATCAACTGGAGAAGTTATTTTTGGAAGGAAAGCAACCCGGGAGACTTGGAGTCCACGTCAAGAAAGAAACAAGGAAGACACGAGGTAGGGGGGCGGGTCCACCCCCCTGGGGGCACCCTCCACCCTCGTGGGGCCCCCGTGGCCCCCCTCACGTGTTTCTTCCACCCATATATACCTACGTATCGTAAAACTTCCAAAACAGAAGATAGATCGGGAGCTCCGCCGCTGCAAGCCTCTGTAGCCACCAAAAACCAATCGGGCCCCTATTCCAGCACCCTGCCGGAGGGGGATCCCATCACCGGTGGCCATCTTCATCATCCCGACGCTATCCATGACGAGGAGGGAGTAGTTCACACTCGGGGCTGAGGGTATGTACTAGTAGCTATGTGTTTGATCTCTCTCTCTCTCTCGTTTTCTCTCTCGTGTTCCTCAATGACATGATCTTGATGTATCCCGTGCTTGGCTATTGTAGTTGGATCTTATGATGTTTCTCCCCCTCTACTCTCTTGTGATGAATTGAGTTTCCCCTTTGAAGTTATCTTATCGGATTGAGTCTTTTATGAACACTTGATGTATGTCTTGCGTGGGATAACCGTGGTGACAATCGGTTATTCTATTGATCCACTTGATGTATGTTTTGGTGATCAACTTGTGGGTTTCGTGACACTTGGGAACCTATGCATAGGGGTTGGCACACGTTCTTGACTCTCCGGTAGAAACTTTGGGGCACTCTTTGAAGTATTTTTATGTTGGTTGGATGAATCTGAGATTGTGTGATGCAGATCGTATAATCATGCCCACGGATACTTGAGGTGACAATGGAGTATCTAGGTGACATTAGGGTTTTGGTTGATTTGTATCTTGAGGTGTTATTCTAGTACGAACTCTTTTATAGATAGATCCGAAAGAATAGCTTTGTGGTGGTTTCGTACCCGACCATAATCTCTACGTTTGTTCTCCGCTATTAGTGGCTTTGGAGTGACTCTTTGTTGCATGTTGAGGGCTTGTCATATTATCTATCTATGTTATTATTGTTGAGAGAACTTGCACTAGTGAAAGTATGAACCCTAGGCCTTGTTTCCTATCATTGCAATACCGTTTACGCTCACTTTTACCACTTGTTACCTTGCTGTTTTTATATTTTCAGATTACAAATACCTTTATCTACCGTCTATTTTGCACTTGTATCACCATCTCTTCGCCGAACTAGTGCACCTATACAATATGCCATTGTATTGGGTGTGTTGGGGACATAAGAGACTCTTTGTTATTTGGTTGCAGGGTTGCTTGAGGGAGACCATCTTCATCCTACGCCTCCTACGGATTGATAAACCTTAGGTCATCCACTTGAGGGAAATTTGCTACGGTCCTACAAACATGTGCACTTGCAGGCCCAAAAACGTCTACAAGAAGAAGGTTGTGTAGTAGACATCATTCGGCCGGTGGTGGCAGGCGGCTCAGGGTGTGCAGGTTGAAGATGAACTGCAGGCCCTCCCTAAACTACATGTCAAGTGCCTCTCTGCTACCATTGCATTCAGTTTCGACAGTAGCATTCAGATTCCACGATTAATTTCAGTTTCGATAGTTAAGTTCAGAGTCAACAGTTTTTACCTCATCATTTGTAGTCGGTGGTTTTGTTGATGTTAATTTTACATCCATTTTTCATCATGTATTGGAGACGCTATTAGAATCGCACTTGAGATTGACGATGTCTGTCTTGTGCTGCTTCAGCCTTGATATCTTACGGCTCACCGGAGATGCTCCAACGATAGAACGATCCATCACAATAGAGCAGTGCCTTGGACGCCGTCTACAGATTCCTCAGATCTTTCTCCACACCTCCGACAGCCACCTCTGCCTCAAGCGCTTCAAATGACCAACCCAATGATCTTTGAGGTCGACACGGCTACGGCAAAGAGGTTGTACACTTGTTGTGTCACTTATTACTATACATTCACGTTGATCCATTAGGGCTATTTTGGTTCAACGGAAAAACATCGATCCATTGGTTGTTACCATCACTCTAAATTTCTGCATGCTCTTCTTACATAATCTCACCATATTTTTTTGGGTTATTTAAATCTATGCCTCTCGTCTCTTAGTTGTGCTCACTTTTCCCCATTCGTTAACTTTTTACTCACTTTTCCCCATGACTCAAAATTTTTGCCTTCACATTTTCCTCACTTTTGCCCCTGAAAAAGTGCTCAAAACCAAGGCAAAATGAGCGAGTGGGGAAAACTGAGCACAACTAAGGAATTGGGGGCACAGATGGAATAAGGCCTATTTTTTCGTATGCATGTCAGATATTGTACACAGTCATGCTGAACATGTAGAGAAAAAGAGAAGAGTTTTGCGTGGCAATACAATGTCATGCAGACATCACTCCATGGTGGGTTCAATGGCAAACCCTCCCCACCCCTCTCCAGATTGTAATCCAGAGGAAGATATCATTACGAGGCGATTAGGGCGCGTGACCACTCCTATTTACCCCCAAGGTGTTTTCTCTACCTTGGCATGATGATGTTAGTCATATCATGCATATGTTGCCTTGCAGTGCCTACTTTTGACATCATATATGTCATCCGCTTGGATTTAGACATGTTACGTAATGCCACTGTTTAGTTTCTATATCATATATGAGAATTATGTAGTCTCATGTCTTTTAGCCAGCCATAATATATGTGAAATGTGCAGTGCCATCCTGTTTAACCAGGCATCATATATTTGAATGATATCTTGCCCATCCTTTTCTTCATTACATTTCCATTTGTCGACAATGTTTGTACATTAAACTACTCTTCCCGTGAATCAGCCATTTGGGTGGGAGATGAAAAAAATCTGGAGTGAAAACAAGGCCTTCAGAGCAGACAATGCTACCTATCGAAGCAGATCTCTTGTTGGGTCCCGATAGCTCCTCAGAGATGGATTCAGAGATAGATGACCAGTCCTATTCCCCCACTGAGGTGTATGCTCTAACTTGGCACGGTTATACTGCTCATATCATGCATATGGTGTCTTGCATTGCATAGTTTAGGCATCATATACACAATATTCTACACCATGTTCTTAGTTCAGACATCATATCGAATGCCCTCTGTTTAGCATATAAATCACATATGTGAATTAAATGATGCAATCCTAATTACTTAGATAACATGTAGGTGAATTATGTCATGCGATCCTGTTTAGTTATTCATCATATCTTTGAATTATGTTATGCTATGCTATCTAGTTTAGATAGACATCATACATGTGAAATTATGTCATGCTATCCGTTTTAGTTAAGCAATATACATGTCAACTATTTCATGCCCTCTTTTTTCCACACTATCTATTGCATCTATCTCTCATACAATGTGTGTACATTCAACTATGTTTCCTGTTTATCAGCCATTTCAATTGGAGCGGGTGATGCCAGTATCTAGCAGAATAAAAACACGGTCTTCAAATAAAACAGTGCTACCTCTTGGTGCATATAGCACCCCGGTTGTACATGCACAAGAACCAGCCCTACCACACATAACCCAAACTCGCAGATTGTACCCCTCTGCGATGGACAGAGAACCAGCTTCACCCAATCTAACCCCAACCCCACCGATAGTAACCCAGTTCTGTTGACACAACACCATCTCCACCACAGAGCTCCCAAACAACAACAGTTAGTAAGGCAGCTCCGGTGCCCAAAGGGCCGATACTATCACGGCGAACCCCAACTCCACCAGTTAATACGCCTATTCTGTGGAGGAAGCACAACCATCGATCGTAGTTTAGCATCTATCGCATTTGATGTTGTTAAATTGTATGTGCGTATCTTCCCATCTTGGAAATATTATACTGAAGATGAAGGAAAATGCCAGGTACAGATGTTTGTCCAGGAGTTATGTGTAAGTAATGTTATTCATGGCAGTTACTTTGCATCGTCCCATACATCCTACCTCCATGATGGTTATAATACAACAAATTTTCCCATTTTTCTCTATAGAGAAGGACCGACTTGGAAACTCAGGATGAGGTAACCTGTGCTAATACCTCTGCTATCTTCAAGAATGCTTGGTGGCAGTATCGGAATTACCTAAAAAAAACATACTTCACCAGCAAAGAAACTCATCAAATTCCCTTATGTTCTCGTGAGACACATTTACTAGACGATGACTAGGAACGCCTTGTTCTGTACTGGTCCCGAACCAAGAATGTGGTAAGGTCTATGAGCTCATTTTTTATTTTTAAGTATTTTATTCTTGCGTCTTACTGTACTCTGTCCATGTAGAACAAGTGCCTAAACCTGATCCATTGCTATCATAGTTCAAAAAAGCGCTAGGCGTTAATTGTGCGTTTTGCCACCACCTTGCGCTTTACTTACCAAAGCGCATGCTTATGCGCAGTTATGCACAGATTATGCGTAGTTATGAGCAATGCGTTTTGCCAACGCCTAGAGCCTAGGCGCGCTTAAGCGCTCGCTTAGGCGCGCCTTTTTTAACTATGATTGCTTTGCTCTTGTATCACTTGTATTCTTGATCTGAAGTTATTTTTAAATTGAAGGATCAATCGAAACTCCAATGGCACAGCAGGTATGTTCACGCATGTTTCTTTAATGGGGTTGCTCTTATCAATAGCTCTATTGATTTCAATTTCAATTGTGTATCTGATTGACTTTCATATCATGCACATTACTAGCATCACAATGAGCCAATAGTGTTGTTGTACATGTAGACCCGTGGTAGCCATCTGAAATCTTGTTGTGCCATGTAGTTTCCCACGCTTTGTATTCTTTCACTGCTGCTTTGTCTTGAACTGATATGATTTGAACCGTGTCTCTATTTTGATTTGGCAAGACAATGCAGTGACCATAGGACATAGATATATGTTTGTTTGATGCTTTTATGATGTACTAGTACTTGGCAATAGAAGACTTGGTAGTTTAATCCTATCCACTTACTAATGAATTGGTTCACCGAAATGAGTTTCATATACTAGTACATGCTAAACTTGTTATGTGTCTGCTTGTTTCTTCTTTTAGAATGCTGACAAAATATTGGGGAAGAGTGCCTTATTAAGCAATGGTAAAGGAAGTAATGCAGATAAGGTTCAGGATAGTGACACATCCTTGTTGGGCTCCAACAAAGCTGATAAAACAGCTAAGGAAGACTATCTTGAAGACAATGAGACAACCCCAAAGTCTGTCTTGGTTTAGTGTTTGAGTTCTTGGCCACTACCGCATGCACAAGCTATTGAAACTCCTTTATCGAATCAGTTCGGTTTCTTGAGTCTCAACTACAAGTGAAAGACATCGATCATTTGTCTTTGAAAAAAAGCGGAAGGACTGCGAAGTCCCTGGAGCATTCAGATGCATACTTTCTGGTGCAACGGCAAGCGTTGGAGGACTTTAGCGCCAAACAGGACAAAGCTAATCAGCTTGGTAAGCTTATTGCCAGCATGGTGGAACCCAGGATAACGTTTCTTGAGCTCTTCCGAAGTTGTTTCAGTTATGCTCTTGTTTTGCTATCGTGTTTATTTGCACTGGTGGCCAAGTTTGACGGCCAAGTGTATGTAATATGCTGCTTTGTTCCCTATATTTGCACTGGTGGTGAACTTTGATGCCCAGTGGATGTAATATGTGTAATAGCGGTAATAGGCTAGCCTTAATTGCTTGCTTATTTATTTCCTTATTGTCTTGTTTAGTTGTTTGCTTGTAGTCACTGCAGTTCTTTTTCTGTGTTTTTCTAGTGGCCACAACAACCTATTTTTGGTAACTAGGCCAAAATAATCATGGCAACACACGAACTGTTGTAACCATGGGCCTCCTGCAGCCCGTATGATCCATGGTCCTTCGTTCGGCCGTAGGACCATTGGCCTTCTATACGGGCCATAGGATCCATCGGCCTTCTATACGGGCCTTAGGGATCAATGGGCCTTCTATGGGCAATAGGGTCCATGGGCCTTCTACGGGCCGTACTATCCATGGGCCTCATACGGGCCGTAGGATCCATGGGCCTTCTGCGGGGCGTATCATCATTTCGCCAATCATGGGCCGTACTATTCGTGGACCATAACGGGCCGTTAATAGGCCGTATTTGATAACTCTATGAAAACAGCCCAACGGGTTTTTTTGAAATGAAAACGACCTAACGTATTAACGGTCCACAAACGGGCCGACTGTGACGACGGGCTGAGTTTGGCCCACAAGCAGAAAATGACAGTAACGGGCCGTATGTAACCGAATGCTGCAAATGAGCCCAAGAAATAATGGGCCCTGAGAAGGCGGAAAGATAACTTGGGCTAGAAACAGCCCAATGGAATAATGGGCCGTTAATGGGTATAAAGTGATACACTGCTCATTACGGGCCAGTTTCACCACGGGCCGTTAATGGGCTAAGAGTTACAAAGGTTCTCATATGGGCCAAAAGAAGTCATGGGCCACACATGGGCCGGAAGTTAAAACGGGCTGAATCATATTGGACGGCCCAGATGATGCTACTGGGCCTAACTCGGATAGGGCGTAACGGACCCTGGGTTAGCGGGCTGTAAATGGGCTATATGTGAACAAGCCGTTAACAGGCTTTCCGTGGGCCGGCCCGCCACCTTTTGACCAAGTCAAACGGGCTGGCCTTTTCATAGGAATGGGCCTCTGTTGGGCCGTGCCACGTGTCGCCGTATCATAGGCACCTTCGGTCCAATGAGCGGATGACATCTGTCCCAACGGTGAGCCGACACGTGTTTGCTCCAGCCAATGATGATTTTACATGTGGAAAATCCCCATTGGTCGGGGCTGTTAACGGGTTATCGGATCCAAAACCCGACCCGATAGCTTAACAGCATTCCGTTATGGTGGATGCCACGTGTCGGTCACCCTTGACGAAAGCAGTTCTGTGACGCGCGATTTATCGTCATGGAAGTGGACACTTCCGTGATGATAATTTTGGTAATGTCATGGAACACTTCTACGACAACACAGGTATGACTATCTTGATTCTGTCATAAATTTGTCATGGATGTACATGCATGACAAAAAACACGACCTACTGTGACAAACACGTATCATCACGAAAGTGTATTTTTTTTGTAGTGATCTCTTCGGTCCGAACCTGGGTAAACAATCCGTGTGCTTGTACTGGCTCTTGATCCTGCTCTCCTCACCACCCAGCGCCCTGCAATCGTATTGTATTGTTGCCATCGAGGATAAAAAGATGGGGTTGGTATCATATTGCTTGAGTTTATCCCTCTACATCTTGTCATCTTGCTTAATGCGTTACCCTGTCCTTATGAACTTAATACTCTAGATGCAGGCAGGAGTCGGTCGATGTGTGGAGTAATAGTAGTAGATGCAGAATCATTTTGATCTACTTGTTGCGGACGTGATGCCTATATACATGATCATGCCTAGATAATCTCATAACTATGCACTTCTCTATCAATTGCTCGACAGTAATTTGTTCACCCACCGTAATACTTATGCTATCTTGAGAGAAGACACTAGTGAAACCTATGGCCCCCGGGTCTATCTTTTATCGTATAAGTTTTCATCTACTTTTATTTGCATCTTTTACTTACCAATCTATATCATAAAAATACCAAAAATAATTATCTTATCTTATTATCTCTATCAGATCTCACTTTCGCAAGTTTCCTTGAAGGGATTGACAACCCCTTTATCGCGTTGGTTGCGAGGTTCTTGTTTGTTTGTGTAGGTGCGTGGGACTTTTGAGGAGCCTCCTACTGGATTGATACCTTGGTTCTCAAAAACCGAGGGAAATACTTACGCTACTTTGCCGCATCACCCTTTCCTCTTCAAGGGAAAACCAAGGCAGTGCTCAAGAGGTAGCAAGGACGCATCTGTTTCGGCAACAATTAGGATGGTTCTCACATGAGTCATGGTCACACAAAAGTAGCAGCAGATCCCATAGATGGATTCGAACAGAGTACTAGCCCCGGAGGGATCGATAATAGGCAAGGTTCGAATAATTAGACACAATCCAAAGTACTATTAAACACTAGTTGGGGAAACTATTTCCTGCCTCGATCTAATTGGGGATGGACACAAGATGGACCTTGCCATGAACATCATCGAGGACGTCCGACAACAGCTCAATCCTGTGAACCTTCCTGAAGATAACCTTGTGGCCTCGCCACTCATAAACTTGTTTGTGGAGGCATGCCATGTCATCTTCCTGCGTAAGCTTGATAAGTACAGTATGCCTCACAAACGAAGGAGTAGCTTGGAACTTCTTGTGCTTCACTACACCCTGGACAACACGCCTGACAACAGTGAGGCTAGAATACATCTCGACATTTGTATAAGTGCAAATGGCTTCCAGGATCCAACAGCCTAAGAACTCTGTTTTCCCGGTGCATATATTCAGGTCATCCGCCTCATAGCGAGTGCCATGTACAACCAGACAATCCTTGTCTGCATCAAGGCTCTAATTGAAACAGAAACAAATTCTGAATTACTTTCCAATATAACAAACACAAGTTATTTAAACCACTATGTAGAGTCAAATGTATGCATGACAGGGAAGGTAGCATGGCATCGAAGCTAATAAAATTTTGCATTATTTATCACCACATACTTAGATGAAAAACCACAATCGAGATTGGCAAATAAGAAAATCACCTTGGGCAGCTCAGCGGGGGGGGGGGACACATCCTCGAATGGGGGAAAACTGCTCCTGCAGGGTCATGTGGGCTGTACTCTTGAATGGGGCGTTGACCATCTCAGTAGTGGCCGTGAGCCTATTTGGGGTCGGCTCGGTGGCTGCCTCCATCTTCTTGGAGCTCTCTGTCTCATGGGGATCATCCTCCCGCATCTGGTCCAACATTGGCAGATCTTTGCCTGGTTCTCCTTGGTCCATCATGAAACTGACAAATACTAGGAGACCACTGAAAGGAAAACACAATCGCAATGACAATGAAACAAAAAAGAGAGTGAGGATTGGTTACTGCTTTGCAAAAGTTCTTTTTTTCTGAATGAAAATATACCAACATCACGGATCCGCTTACCTTCCCTTTGTTGGGAGAGAAGAATAGTGGTAGATGCGAGTGTTGGCTTTCTTGAAGACGGTGAGGGAGAAGGGGATTCAACGAAGAGGGAAATGATGGTTGCTTCGTCTGTCAAGCTTAGACTGCGGGGAGGTGGGGTTTTGTGATATGACAGCTCGTTACTGCCGCACTACAACCGGGGTGACTCTCTGCCTGCATACTGCCTTCTAATTTGGTGGATGGCATTTGGGCCCGCGCGTTGCATGGCCCGCATGTCGGTGAACAAAAGTAAAACGACATTCAATAGAGGGAGACGTTTCGATGACCTCGGAGGAGCCAAAAGCGGTAGTATATCCAATGTACTAGTAGTAATTGTTTTTCTGGGTAGCTATAGAGCGTCTCCACTGTACTAGTAGTAATTGCTTCTCTGGGCCCAAGACAAAACAGCCCATCCACCCTAGTAAATAAAAAAATCAATTCAAAAGCCCATATGTTTACTTAATGAGAGGCGCTACCCAGCACACCGCCCTCCTGAGGGAGTACTGGATTAAGGGGTCCTTGGACAGCCAGACTATATACTTTGCCCGGACTGTTGGACTATGAAGATACAAGATTGAAGACTTCGTCCCGTGTTCGGATGGGACTCTCCTTTGCATGGAAGGCAAGCTTGGCAATTCGGATATGTAGATCTCCTTCGCTGTAACCGACTCTGTGTAACCCTAGCCCCCTTCGCTGTCTATATAAACCGGAGGGTTTATTCCATAGGACAAGAACAATCATAATCATAGGCTAGCTTCTAGGGTTTAGCCTCTACGATCTCGTGGTAGATCAACTCTTGTAATACTCATATCACCAAGATCAATCAAGCAGGAAGTAGGGTATTACCTCCATCAAGAGGGCCCGAACCTGGGTAAACATTGTGTCCCCCGCCTCCTGTTACCATTAGCCTCAGACGCACAGTTCGGGACCCCCTACTCGAGATCCGCTGGTTTTGACACCGACATTGGTGCTTTCATTGAGAGTTCCACTGTGTCTTCGCGATAAGGCTTGATGGCTCCTTCAATCATCTTCAACGACGCGGTCCAGGGTGAGGTTTTCGTCCCCGGACAGATCTTCGTATTTGGCGGCTTTGTACTGCGGGCCAATTCGCTTGGTCAGGTGGAGCAGATCGATAGCTACGCCCCTGGCCATCAGGTCAGGTTTGGAAGCTTGAACTATACTGCCGACATCTGTGGAGACTTGATCTTCGACGGAATTGAGCCCATGTCAGGTGCGCCGAACAGTCACGACGAGCATGACTTAGATCTACCATCAAACAGTGTTTGGGAGATTGCGCCTGCGGCAGCCCCGGGAATCAATCCGGAGCAGATCATGCCATCCGAGGATGGGTGGATGGACCCCGCCAAGGAGGCCGCACCCTCAGCGGCGATAGAGCCGAACACTGACCTCACCTCCTATGAGGCCGGTGTCATCGGACCCTCGGACTCGTCTTCGGCAACAGGCTCCGAACCGCGTGCGTCCATGCCTATCGAATCTGATTGGGCACCGATCATGGAGTTTACCTCCGCGGATATTTTTCAGCTCTCGCCCTTGGGTGACGTGCTGAATTCATTAAAGTCTCTGTCCCTGTTAGGAGACTCTTGGCCGAACTATGTCTGGCCTGAGTGGGAAGCGGACGATGAAGAAATTCGTTACCCACCCACCACCCACTTCATAGCCACTGTCGATGACTTAATCGACATGCTTGATTTTGACTCCGAAGACATCGACGGTATGGATGACGATGCTGGAGACGAACAGGAACCACCGCCCACGGGGCGCTGGACAGCCACCTCATCATATGATATATACATGGTGGATACCCCAAAAGAAAGCAATGGCGAGGATGCAACAGACGACAACCCCATCAAGCAGCAACCAAAGCGACGACGTAGGCGTCGCTCTAAATCCCGCCACAGTAAAAATAGCAATAATAGCACAAGAAAGAACAACACCCCGGTCGACTCCAAAGGAAACGACGACCCCATGGACCCATCATTGGAGCAGGATGAGCCAGGGGACGGTGACCATATTCCGGAGCAGATGTCCGATGACAGCGATCCCGAGGGTAAAATTCATCAACCTGTCTTCGGAGAGGAGAACAGCCTGGACGATGATGCACTCATCATCCTAGAAAAACACTTGGAGCAAGAGAACCTCCAGAGAAGGCTTATGGCCACTGCGAGGAGCTTGAAGAACCAGAAACAAAGGCTTAAGGCCGTGCAGGATACGCTCAACCGCAGATGGAACAAAGTGCTCGACACTGAAGAAAAATATGGTGGCATTCGCCACACAAAGAGCTATCCAAAGCGCAAGATGCTGCTTGAATTCGACGACGAGGCCATCGAGCCCATTCCGCGGAAAAGTAATACGGTCGATCAGCCGGACTGACCACCCCGTGGTCATGAAAGGGAGGCTAATGGGCGGCTAATGACGCCGCACACAAGTCAGCACATGATTTACGTGAGCTCCTGGACAAAAAAAGCCGGTATGGCCAGGTCCATCTATGGATCTAGGAAGCGTGCTCCGGCGCAAGATCATAGCCACCAAAACGATCATATTGATCGAATACCAGCTCGGAATCAACACCGAACACAACAACCATCGACAACATGCCATGACACATCCAAATACAGGGGTGCCGCACATCCCCCGTGCTCCACCGATGAGGTGCTGGATCATGAATTCCCAGAGGGATTTAAACCCGTGAATATAGAGGCATACGACGGAACGACAGACCCCGGGATCTGGATTGAGGACTTTATCCTTCACATCCACATGGCTCGCGGAGATGATCTCCATGCCATCAAATACTTGCCCCTCAAGTTGAAAGGACCAGCCCGGCACTGGTTGAAAAGCCTCCCCGAAAAATCAATTGGAAGTTGGGAGGAACTAGAGGACGCTTTCAGGGGCAATTTTCAAGGGACCTATGTCCAACCTCCGGACACAGACGATTTAAGTCATATAATCCAACAACCCGAAGAGTCAGCCCGTAAGCTTTGGAACAGATTTCTTACTATAAGAATCAAATCGTCGACTGCCCGGATGCCGAAGCCTTAGCGGCTTTCAAGCACAATATCCGATATGAATGGCTTGCCAGACACCTCGACCAAGAAAAGCCGAGGACAATGGCAGCCCTAACAAGCCTTATGACCCGCTTTTGCGCGGGCGAGGACAGTTGGCTGGCCCGTAGCGGCACCAGCGACCCAGGCACATCCGAAGTCAGGGATGGCAATGGGAAGCCACGACGCAAAAAAATAAGCGTCGAAATAATGAAGACAACCCAGATAACACGGCGGTCAATGCCGGATTCAGGGGCTCTCGGCCCGGTCAACGAAAAAAGCCATTTAAAGGCAGCAAAGATGGACCGTCCAGCCTAAATAAGATTCTAGACAGATTATGTCAGATTCATGGCACCCCTGAAAAACCTGCAAATCACCCCCATAGAGAATGTTGGGTTTTCAAGCAGGACGACAAGCTAAACGCCGAACACAAAGGGAGGGAGACGCCAAGTGAAGACGAGGATGATCCTCGCCAGCCGAACACTGGGGGACAGAAAAAATTCCCACCAGAAGTCAAGACAGTGAATATGATTTACGCAACTCATATACCAAAGAGAAGGCGCAAATGCGCCCTCCGAGACGTATACGCTGTAGAGCCCGTCACCCCCAAATTCAATCCTTGGTCGGCCTGCCCGATCACTTTCGATCGCAGGGATCATCCGACAAGTATCCGGCACGGGGGGTCGGCTGCCTTGGTGCTCGACCCAATAATTGATGGATACCATCTCACCCGAGTCCTTATGGACGGCGGTAGTAGTCTTAATCTGATATACCAGGACACTGTCCGCAAAATGGGGATAGACCCGTCAAGAATCAGCCAAAGCAATACTACCTTTAAATGAGTAATACCAGGCGTCGAGGCCCGATGCACGGGCTCTCTAGTACTAGAGGTTGTATTCAGTTCTCCCGACAACTTCGGAAGCGAAGAATTAATCTTTGACATCGCTCCATTCCGAAGCAGCTATCACACACTACTCGGAAGAATGGCCTTCACTCGTTTTAATGCAGCACCGCACTACGCTTATCTCAAACTTAAGATGCCCGGTCCACATGGCATCATCACAGTTAGCGAAAATACAGAGCATTCTTTACGTGCGGAAGAATATGTGGTGGCTCTAGCAGCCGAACACTGAACGGCCTCTCCAACCAGAATAAATGATCAGTCATCAAGACCACGGACACGGTTAGATGAGTCCGGCGCACCACCTGTTGTAACAGCCCAAATAAACCTGAGCCTGGGACGAGGGATATACCCCCATAGGTGGCGCTAGGGGCTACACGCATGTAAAAAGCCCATAGTTCGGCTTGACCCTATTAATACAATAACGGATTGCATCTTCATAATCGGTTTAGAATAACCAATTTCTCGCATGAAGTCTTTCACCTGGGTTTTTCCTTTTTTCAGATGATCATCGTGCTACAGCCTTCCAGAATACGACACAATAGAGATAAAGGTGCAGACGTGCAGCAGGGCCCTGCTCAAAGGTTTCTTTTTAGATTAAGACCCTGCGTAAACCTTTTTTAATGTCTCTTGTTGCTTCTTCCCCTCCAGTCACTTAACACAACCAGGAGGGATACTAGCGTTATTTGTATTTCGTCACGCCAGACTAATGCATGTACCTGGAAACCCCGGGCTCATTATCAAGGGCGTTACTCGGCCAAGTATATGTTGTAAAAGTCTGAATACCTTATGGAGTGTTGGGCGTCGCGAGTTTGGCCTTATATGCATCAGCTCCGAATCATGTCTTTGGTCAATAGTTGGGTTTGCCCGGCTCCCATGTTTTGCTACCTTACGTTCCGCTCTATCGGCTAAGGTGGCACCGGGGGAACTACTGCGATTGTGCCCTGGTTCATCTGGATGAGCGCCTCATTAGAGAAAGTCGAAAACTGACTGTCATGATATAGCGCGAGACTGGTCAACCACTCGATAACTCAGTGGAATCTTCGCGATTCCTCCGCATTAACGAAGGACTGGTTTCCCGGTCATGTACGTACGTGCATCGTATTCGGATAAACGCGGAAATACCAGGGGCTATCTAGTAGCCCCACCATCAAACTCCTATTGCTAAGTGAAAGTGTTAAAGCTATATAGTCTGATTGCCTGGTTCGCCGCGCTATCACTGTCAGGACCCCGATTCTATGCCACACTGATCTAGCATGTAACACCTCATATCACTTTGCGGCCTCACGCACGGTATTCCTACGGGTGTCGCCTTACCATGCCCGGGACCTTTTGCGCCTTTTGGCACATGTATATGGTAGTGTTGCTAGCATCCATATGACAAGAACCCGGGCTGACATGGCTAGTCGTGAACCCAAAGTGGCACTAACTTACAGGGACAGGCATACATGACCCAACAATGAACGTGTCGGTCATCAGCGAGTGAATCCGGGCTGTAGCAACTGGGCTAGCAGGACTTTGGTAAACCGGGCTGTAGCAGGCTAACAGGACTCCGGTAGACACCGCGCGACATTTCCCTGAAGGGACAGACAAAGGAACGAAGAAGGACACATGCCGGCCAGCCTAAGTGTTCCGGAGCAGTAGCAAGCTACCAGGGCTCAGTGGAAGCACTAGGAGACATTTCCCGGTAAGAGAGGCTACTAAGGATAAACATCCAGATAGTCAGATCCCACACATAGCAATACATATTACACGTACACATAACATGCAAGTATGTGCTGTACAACATGGCATCACAGCATAACTCAACAACTCATATAGATAAGGCTCAAGAGCCACCATAGCATTTATTACAAGCGGGGTCACATGACCCAACATTGAAACAAACAAGCAGCAAAGGAAGCATTACATGTCTGAGTACAGACATCTACAAATGAAAAAGGCTGAAGAGCTTGACTATCTACAACATCCGATCAAGATCGTAGCTGAGGTACAAGCTATTTGTCGAAGTCCACAGAAACTAGTAAGACCGAAGTATTAGCTGCAAAAACATAAATACAGAAACATGAGTACAAAGGTACTCAGCAAGACTTACATCAGATCCTACCATACATGCATTTGTATCAAGAGGGTATTGTGGGGTTTAGTTGAAGGAATCCAGCTTTAACTCAGCGGCTATCCTGTTCTATGACTACCAGAACTTCTTTGAGGTGATATGGCGCACACGATCCCACTAATCACCACACAATACACTACTATGGATTCATCCCCGTCTCCCTACGAGAAGGCCATCCATAGCACTCACACTTGTCTTGAGCATTTTAGGGTATCCACTTCAAGTTGTCTATGTACCACGTAAGCATCCAAGAAGTCCATAACCGCGGACCCGGCTATTCGAATAGATCATGTTAACCCTGCAGGGGTGTACTTCACACACGCTCTCGGCACTTACCTCCATGTACACGTCATGTATCTCGGCAACCTTCAAGCAGAAGCCTAGCGAGGGTGTCGGCCACGACTTGACTAACCACATAAGACTCTAGTCCAGGTTTATCGCCTATTCGGGTTCCATCCGCAAGGAGATCCGGCTGGGGTGTCGCTCACGGCCCCAAACGATGTGAGCAGGGTTCCCCAGCCCGCCATCCGGGTGCCACTTGGTACACCGTGCCACAATGCCTAGTCATCCCAAGCCCACCCTGCCGGGTGCCACTCGGTAGAAAAATAGCACTACCTACAAACACTAGAAACTAGTTGCGACTCCTGGACAGACATCAAGTTGGTTAATAAGTCGAGAGGGGCCGAGTTAGCAGAACCCAATGTGTGGTAGTATCGAATCATTGGACAACATACATAGAACTCAGTGCTTAAGGACGGTTCCAGTGAGACAACCCACCATGTACTCCTGCATGGCCTCTCACCGCTACCTTTACCAAATCATGTTCACACACTTCACTCTCAGCATCAGAACATAGAGCACTGCACTCCAATTCATTCCCAACAAATCAGACCTGACATACTCTAAGCAATAGCAGGCATGGCATGGTAGGAACACAACATGGCTCAATGAACTCCTACACATGCTAGTGGGTTTCAACGATTTTCTATGGCAATGACAGGTCATGTAGAGGAATGGGTTCAACTACCGCAGCACAAAGTAGCAGTTGAAACGTTGTTGTCCTAATGCAATAACTGAGAGCAGGAGCGAGAGAGTAGGATTGTATCGGAATGAACAAGGGGTTTGCTTGCTGGTAGATCAACAAGGGGCCTTGCTCCTCGGGCAATTACTACTGGAGCGGTCTCGAGTAGGACCTACTCGAGAAGGAGCAGTGTCGACAATCAATACTCAAGCATATGCAACAATATGATGCATGATCATGGCATGAATATGTGATGTTGTTTGAGCTAATGCAACTAGTATTCAATTTGAATGAAGTCCATTTGAACCAAGGGTTCAAATGCAACTCCAAATTAAGCTCTTATATATGCCATTTATATGTTTTCACCTATACAGAAGGTATATGTTGGTTTGTCATGCATGAAACTGGTACAGATGGATAGATTGAATTTTTCTGATAATTTTTCATATATAATTTATTTCAATCTGAGCTACGATTGAATTTCTACGATTTTTTTTGAAGTTTTTAGCATTTTCTGGAATTTCCTAATTATTTTTAAACCAGAAAATGCTTAATGCGTCAGCATGACAGTGGCATGACGTCAGCGGGTCAACGGAGACGGTCCAGTTCAACCCTGACCTGTGGGTCCCGTCTATCAGTGACTAATCTAACTAAGCTAGTTTAGTTAGCGTTAAACTAACACTAATCTAGTTTAGTTAGTGGCCTGGGGCCCACACATCAGTGAGTCAGAGGGGGGGAGGTTAGGTGGTGATTAGCCTTAAGCTAATCACCTGGCAGGCCGGGCCCGCACATCAGGCCGGCGAGGTCAACGGGTCAAAACCCACCGGCGTTTAGCCGCTGGCGAGGCCGAATGTGGCGGAGGGCTCGGGATCTGCCTTCCAGCGTCCATTCGGGCGGCGGAGACCATCTCCGAGGAGCTGGTGCTCGCGCGCATCCACTGGGGCAGGGGGAGGAGCCGGGGAGGCCGGAGCTCGCTGGAGCAGAGCTCGCGGCGGCGGCCGGAGTTCGGCTTCGAGCGGCAGAGGGGCTGGAGGGCGCAGAAGGGCAGGGGAGTAGGGGGATCGGCGGCGGGGCTCACAGGGGACTCGACGGCATCGTCGGCGAGCTCGGGGAAGGGCTGGAGTCGGCGGAGCGACGAAGACGATCTCCGGCGACTCAAGGAAGAAGAAGGCGTCGGGGGCGGTGTTTTGAGGCGTCCGGTGTCGCCTGATTTGATGGAGAAGACGAGGCAGACGAGGCGGATCCCTGGGGCATGTTGGAGAGGCGAGAGGGAGGTGGTGGTTGTGGCTACGGCGGCCGGTGGCGACGGTGGCGCTCGGCCGTGAGAGAGAAAGCGAGGGAGAGGAGAGGAATGGGCACGGGAGAATGAGAGGGGTACGGGGCGGCGCGTGGCGTCACGCGGGGCATCCAGAGCGACGAGAGGGAGGACAGGCAGGCAGGAGGTGGCCGGGGTCGCTTCTTCTTGGCACACACTGTTGCCAGGCGAGGGAGGAAGGCGACCAGGCGAGGTGGAGATGGGCTGGGCGGCTTGAAGAGCCGCCTGAGTAGGCGCCTGTAGGTTTCTCCCTTTCTGTTTTGTTTCTGTTTTTTTATTTTCTGACATTTGTTTTGGTTTAATAAAAATACTAAACCAATTTATTATCTTATGCCAGTTTTTGTAGGAGCTAGGTATATTATTCCAGAGCTCCTCAGCAGCTAGCATAATTTTTGGACATATATTATATATATAACATATATATATCCAAGGCAAAATAATTACTGGATTAATCCAAATGCCCAAAATAAATATCTATGAGCTCCTAAAAATATTGGTTTGATTTTTATCTCTGTCCAGTATTTTCAGAGAGCAACATGAACATTTTCTTGGACCTTTTTGGAGCAATTTTTATCTGGGTCATTTCTAGAAATGATTCTGAGGGTTTCACAAATCCCAATTTCAATTTTAAATGAAATTTAAACATGATGCACACATGACTAGCTAGCCTTGAGCATACCAGAACTAGGGATGTGACAACTCGCCCCCACTTGAAAGAATCTCGTCCCGAGATTCAGGGGTTGACGGAAAGAAAGTGGGGTACTCCAGTCGAAGACGATCTTCTCGCTCCCAAGTAGCTTCTCTCTCGGAATGATGAGACCATTGAACCTTGAGAAACTTGATGTTCTGACGTCATGTAACTCGCTCTGCTTGATCAAGAATGCAAACCAGGTACTCTCGATATGTGAGGTTATCTTGGAGATCAAGCATTTCGTGGTCCACTCCGCAGATAGGATCCGAGAAGCAACGCCTGAGTTGGGAGACGTGGAAGACATCATGCACTCTGGAAAGATGTGGGGGTAGTTCCAACTGGTAGGCAACCTCTCCTCGTTTAGCGAGAATGCGAAAAGGACTAATGTAACGAGGAGCCAACTTGCCCTTGATACCGAAACGATGGGTACCCTTCAAAGGAGTAACCCGAAGGTAAGCTTTGTCGCCAACTTCATAAGTCATATCCTTATGATGGCGGTCATCTTGGCTCTTTGGCGAGTCTGGGCTGTTTTCAAGTTCTCACGAATGATGCGAACTTGCTCTTACGCCTCTGGATCATGTCGGTCCAAAGAATTGTCTTTCACGGTTTCGACCGGTTCAAAGGTGTTCGACATCTTCGTCCATAGAGAATCTCAAAAGGAGCTTTCTTGAGACTGGATTGATAGCTATACTTATAAGCAAACTCAGCAAAAGGAAGACATTTCTCCCAGTCCATACCGAATGAGATAACGCAAGCTCTAAGCATGTCTTCAAGGATTTGATTGACCCGTTCCACCTGACCACTCAACTGAGGGTGGAAAGCGGTACTGAAGGACAAATGGGTTCCCATGGAAGTTTGGAAACTCTCCCAGAAATGAGAAGTGAAAAGACTGCCACGGTCTGAATTGATCTCTAGTGGAACACCATGAAGTGATACTATTCGAGAAATATATAAGTCGTGAGTGACTAGCGATGATACTCTCTCGAACAGGTAGGAAGTGCGCCACTTTGGAGAGATGATCAATGACTACGAAGATAGCATTATTCCCTCTCTTGGTCCTGGGAAAGCCGGTGATGAAGTCCATACCAACTTTATCCCATTTCCAATCTGGAATAGCTAAAGGCTGAAGGGTACCAGCAGGCCTTTGATGCTCTGCCTTAACGCGATGACAAACGTCACAAATAGCAATGAAGTCGGAGATTTCTCTCTTCATCCTAGTCCACCAGTACCTCTGGCGTAGGTCCTGATACATCTTAGTACTTAAGGGATGAATTGTGAGAGGGGATTCATGCGCCTCCTTAAGGATCAATTGCTACATCTGCTGACTCTTGGGAACTACCAAGCAGTTCCCAAAGTAAACAACACCTCATTCATCCATAGAGAAACAACCAGCTACTCCCTTGGAGATATTTTTCTTGATTCGGGAGATTCCCGTATCATGCTTCTGGACTTATATGATACGATCCATAATAGTAGGTTTCGCCACCAAGGTAGAAAGGAATCCGTGAGGAGCAATGTGAAGGTTAAGCTTACAGAATTCCTCATGGAGAAGTGGTTGACCCTGCTGCAACATGAGATTGTTGCAATAGGATTTACGACTTAGTCCATCAGCCATGACATTGCCCTTGCTTGGGGTGTAGGTAACCCCTAAGTCGTAATCTAAGATCAACTCCAACCAACGTCTTTGTCTAAGGTTCAAATCTGGTTGGGTGAAGATATACTTGAGACTCTGGTGATCGGTGTAGATCTCGCAACATTTACCAAGAAGGTAATGTCGCCAAGTCTTGAGTGCATAGACTATGGCTGCAAGCTCTAGATCATGTGTAGGATAATTCTCCTCATGTGGATGCAACTGTCGAGATGCATAGGCAATCACATGACAATCTTGCATAAGAATGCAACCTAGTCCCTGTCGTGAGGCGTCGCCGATGAGATAACAAAGTCCTTCGTGAAATCCGATGGCACAAGTATGGGAGGCAGAAGGGGCTTCTTTTCGGTTCTGGCTGTACTCTGTATGTGGAGACCACTCAAACTTTTTATCTTTCTTGAGAAGTTCCGTGAGAGGTTTGGCCACTTTGGAGAAGTTTTCAACAAAGCGGCGACAATAGCTAGCTAGACCAAGGAAACTCCTAACTTGTTTAAGCTGTTTGGTGGAGTCAATCGAGAAGCGCCTTAACTATCTCGGGATTGACAGCAATGCCCTTACAGAGATTACGTGGCCTAGGTAGGTCACACGGCAACAAAATTCACACTTGGAGAACTTGGCATAAAGGCGGTGCTCTCTGAGTTTTTCTAGCACAAGTCTAAGATGTTCAGCATGCTCTTCCTTGTTCTTTGAGTAAATAAGAATATCATCGAGGTAAACCACGACGAATTTATCTAAGTACTCCATGAAGATCGAGTTCATCAAGCGGGAGAATGTAGCTGGAGCGTTGGTTAGACTGAAGGACATGACGGTGTACTCATACTGGCCATAACGGGTGACAAAGGCTGTCTTGGGGATGTCCCCATTTCTGATCTTGATTTGGTGGTAGCCCAACCTCAAATCCATCTTGGAGAAGACTGAGGATCCAGCAAGCTGATCATACAGGTCATTCATCCTGGGGAGCGGATATTTGTTCTTTATCGTGACCAAATTAACGGGACGATGATCTACAACCATCCGGTCTGTACCATCCTTCTTCTTGACAAAGATGACGGGACAAGCCCAAGGAGAAGAACTCAGACGGATGAAACCCTTTTGCAAGGACTCATCAAGTTGTTTCTTAAGCTCGGCTAGTTCTAAAGGTGCCATTTTGTAAGGTCTCCTAGAGATTGGAGCGGTTCCTGGGATAAGTTCTATAACGAACTGTACATCTCTATCAGGTGGAACACCTGGCAGTTCCTCTGGAAAGACATCCGGAAAGTCACAGACTACCGGGATATCTTCAAGGTCTGGAAGAGGGCTGGCATTAAGGGAATAGAGCTAACGCTTTGCAACTCTAGTGGAGACAGTGACTATCTTGCCAGATGGGTGTGTAAGCTAAACAGACCTGGTGTAACAATCAATCTTGGCATGATGAGTTGTCATCCAGTCCTTACTCAAGATGATGTTAATATCTGAGGACTTGAGGGCTACAAGTGATGCTAGAAATACAAGTCTATCAACAAGGATTTCATTACCATAGCTGATTCTGGTGGTTTTCCATCTAGACCCTGGGGTTTGGATTTCAAGCGGAGTTGGCATATCACAAAATGACATGTCGTGCAAATGAGCATAGCCTTCAGAGATGAAAGAATGGGATGCTCCAGTATCGAACAGAACCGATGCTGGGTGACAGTTGACAAGGAGTGTACCAAGAACGACATCCGGATCATCACAAGCATCATTAGCTGAGACGTGATGCACACGTCCATGTTTAGTGCGAGTTGGCTTGGCACTGATCGTCTTGCTTGATGGCTTAACACAGCCAACAAACTTCTCGAGCTGGGATGGAGCATAACTAGTCTGAGAGCAGTCACGTGCATAGTATCCTGGCTTCCCGCATGTGCAGCAAGTCCCTGAAGTTGGACTGGACCATAGCGACAAGCGGTCTACCAGATGAGGCTGGGTAGAACATCTGTTGAGCTGGGGAGGCACCACATAGGATGGTCTCGGTGCATATCCGGAAGGAAGAGCGGAGTTTGGAACCCAAATCCGGGGCTTCTGGGAACTAAAGCTGGAGGAAGATCCCAAATCATGGGTGTGCTTACGAGACTCTTCGTAAGTGAGCCAAGCTATCTCTGCATTAATGGCCTTGTTCACAAGAGCTTGTAATGAGTCACAATGATGCAGGTGGAGATCACGACGCAACTTGGGATTGAGACCCTTCCGAAACCTAGCCTGCTTCTTGGCGTCCGTGGACACCTCTTCTGAAGCATAGCAGGCAAGGTTCTCAAACTCTCTACTATAAGCATCAACAGCCATCTTACTCTGGGTGAAACTACAGAACTCTTCTCTCTTGCAATCAATGAGGGCCTAGGGAATGTGATGGTCGCGAAAATCCTCAGTGAAATCTCTCCAGGTAGGAATCTGGCCAGCTGGAAGCATAGCCTCATAGTTCTGCCACCAAAGACTAGCAGGACCTTCCAGGTGGTATGTGGCATAGGTGACCTTGTCATCTTCAGCTACGTTTGTGGAGTGCAGCTTATGAATGATGCTACGGAGCCAGTCATCTACATCGAGTGGCTCGATGGAGTGATGAAAGGTAGGTGGGTGCAAGCGAATGAAGTCATGAATGGTTGCAGACCCTTTGAACTGATGTGCGGTGTTCTTCTCGATACGTGCCAACAAGCGGTTAGACTCACGGTTGTTTCTCTCCATCTCTAACGTGAACTCTGCCGATGAAGGTTGGTCAGGAGGATCCTCATCCCTACCATCTCCGTGGTTCTGGCTATGAGCAACAGAACTTCGCTTAACTGATGACATCCTAAGAAACGAAACCAGGGACGGATCAGCATCAACTATAGACTGTAGAATGTAGGACCAAGAAATTAGTATCTCTCGAACTCCTAGGGTAATTTCGGCAGCATAACGGCAGTAAAATGCTCAGAATGAGACATGCTGCCAAAAATGGGGTAGTACAACAACTCAACATCACCACTCAAGGTTCTGGGTTAATGCTAAACAGGCTACACCGGAATTACTCGAAACTGGGATATGACTCTGATCAACCAATCCTATGGGACTACGGAGTAGTAACACGTGATCCTGATAGATGGAAGAGAAAGCCTAGTTCCTTAACCCTACAGGAAAGGTAGGATGACTCAGATCAGAAGGCCATGAGGTATAAGGAGTAAAAGAGCCTTACGTTCCTTCCCACAATCAACTCCCTTACATAACTAAAGAATTTCTAAACTCAACTTCGACCAGTTTGGCTTGGTAATCCTACAGGCAGTCAGGCTCTGATACCAAAACTGTCAGGACCCCGATTCTACGCCACACCGATCTAGCATGTAACACCTCATATCACTTTGCGGCCTCACGCACGGTATTCCCACGGGTGTCGCCTTACCATGCCCGGGACCGTTTGCGCTTTTGGCACACGTATATGGTAGTGTCGCTAGCATCCATATGACAAGAACCCGGACTGACATGGCTAGTCGTGAACCCAAAGTGGCACTAACTTACAGGGACAGGCATACATGACCCAACAACGAACGTGTCGGTCATTAGCGAGTGAATCCGGGCTGTAGCAACTGGGCTAGCAGGACTTTGGTAAACCGGGCTGTAGCAGGCTAACAGGACTCTGGTAGACACCGCGCGACATTTCCCCGAAGGGACAGACACAGGAACAAAGAAGGACACATGCCGGCCAGCCTAAGTGTTCCGGAGCAGTAGCAAGCTACCAGGGCTCAGGGGAAGCACTAGGAGACATTTCCCGGTAAGAGAGGCTACTAAGGATAAACAACCAGATAGTCAGACCCCACACATAGCAATATGTATTACACGTACGCATACATGCAAGTATGTGATGTACAACATGGCATCACATCATAACTCAACAACTCATATAGATAAGGCTCAAGAGCCATCATAGCATTTATTACAAGCAGGGGTCACATGACCCAACATTCAGAGCAAACAAGCAACAGGCGAAAGCATTACATGTCTGAGTACAGACATCTACAACTGAAAAAGGCTGAAGAGCCTGACTATCTACAACATCCGATCAAGATCATAGCTGAGGTACAAGCTATTTGTCGAAGTCCACGGAAACAAGTAAGACCGAAGTCTTAGCTGCAAAAACATAAATAAAGAAACATGAGTACAAAGGTACTCAGCAAGACTTACATCAGATCCTATCATACATGCATTTGTATCAAGAGGGTATTGTGGGGTTTAGTTGCAGGAATCCAGCTTTGACTCAGTGGCTATCCTGTTCTACGACTACCAGAACTTATTTGAGGTGATATGGTGCACACGAGCCCACTAATCACCACAGAATATACTACTATGGATTCATCCCCGTCTCCCTACAAGAAGGCCATCCATAGCACTCACACTTGTCTTGAGCATTTTAGGGTATCCACTTCAAGTTGTCTATGTACCACGTAAGCATCCAAGAAGTCCATAACCGCGGACCCGGCTATTCGAATAGATCATGTTAACCCTCTAGGGGTGTACTTCTTCACACACGCTCTTGCCCCTTACCGCCATGTATACGTCATGTATCTCGGCAACCTTCAAGCAGAAGCCTAGCAAGGGTGTCGGCCACGACTTGACTAACCACATAAGACTCTAGTCCAGGTTTATCGCCTATTCGGGTTCTATCCGCAAGGAGATCCGGCCGGGGTGTCGCTCACGGCCCCAAACGATGTGAGCAGGGTTCCCAAGCCCACCATCCGGGTGCCACTTGGTACACCGTGCCACCTGTGCCTAGTCTGTCCCAAGCCCACCCTACTGGGTGCCACTCGGTAGAAAAATAGCACTACCTACAAACACCAGAAACTAGTTGCGACTCCTGGACAGAGATCAAGTTGGTTAATAAGTCGAGAGGGGCCGAGTTACCGGAACCCAATGTGTGGTAGTATCGAATCATTGGACAACATACATAGAACTCAGTGCTTAAGGACGGTTCCAGCGAGACAGCCCACCATGTACTCCTACATGGCCTCTCACCGCTACCTTTACCAAATCATGTTCACACACTTCACTCTCAGCATCAGAACATAGAGCACTGCACTCCAATTCATTCCCAACGAATCAGACTTGACACACTTTAAGCAATAGCAGGCATGGCATGCTAGGAACACAACATGGCTCAATCAACTCCTACACATGCTAGTGGGTTTCAACTATTTACTATGGCAATGACAGGTCATGCAGAGGAATGGGTTCAACTACTGCAGCACAAAGTAGCAGTTGAAACGTTGTTGTCCTAATGCAATAACTGAGAGCAAGAGCGAGAGAGTAGGATTGTATCGGAATGAACAAGGGGGTTTGCTTGCCTGGTAGATCAACAAGGGGGCACTGCTCCTCAGACAGGTACTCTGGAACGGTCTCCGGAGCAGGATCTATCGAGAAGGAATGGTGTCGGCAATCAATACTCAAGCATATGCAACAATATGATGCATGATCATGGCATGAATATGTGATGTTGTTTGAGCTAATGCAACTAGTATTCAATTTGAATGAAGTCCATTTGAACCAAGGGTTCAAATGCAACTCCAAAATAAGCTCTTATATATGCCATTTATATGTTTTCACCTATACAGCAGGTATAAGTTGGTTTGTCATGCATGAAACTGGTATAGATGGATAGATTGAATTTTTCTGATAATTTTTCATATATAATTTATTTCAATCTGAGCTACGGTTGAATTTCTATATTTTTTTGAAGTTTTTAGCATTTTCTGGAATTTCCTAATTATTTTTAAACCAGAAAATGCTTAATTGCGTCAGCATGACAGTGGCATGACTTCAGCGGGTCAACGGAGATGGTCCAGGTCAACCCTGACCTGTGGGTACCGTCTGTCAGTGACTAACCTAACTAAGCTAGTTTAGTTAGCGTTAAACTAACACTAATCTAGTTTAGTTAGTGGCCCGGGGCCCACACATCAGTGAGTCAGAGGGGGGTTAGGTTAGGTGGTGATTAGCCTTAAGCTAATCACCTGGTCGCCGGCGTTTGGCCGCCGGCGAGGCCGAATGCTGCGGAGGGCTTGGGATCTGCCCTCCGGCGTCCATTCGGGCAGCGGAGACCATCTCCGAGGAGCTGGTGCTCGCGCGCATCCATGGGCAGGGGGAGGAGCCGGGAGGCGGGCTCGCCGGAGCAGAGCTTGGCGCGGCGGAAGTTCAGCTCGAGCGCAGAGGGGCTGGAGAAGCGGAAGAAGGGAGTAGGGGAATCGTGGCGGGGCTCACAGGGTACTCGACGGCGTCAACGGCGAGCTCGGGGAAGGGCTGGAGTCAGCGGAGCGGCGAAGACGATCTCCGGCGACTCGAGGAAGAAGAAGGCGTCGGGGGCGGCGTTTCGATGCGTCCGGCGTCGCCTGAGTCGATGGAGAGGACGAGGCAGACGAGGCAGATCCCTAGGGCGCGTCGGAGAGGCGAGAGGGAGGCGGTGGCTGCGTCTACAGTGGTCGGTGGCGATGGTGGCGCTCGGCCGTGAGAGAGAAAGCGCGGGAGAGGAGAGGAATGAGCACGGGAGAGTGAGAGGGTGCGGGCGTGGCGTGGCATCGCAAGGCATCAGTGACGAGAGGGAGGGCAGGCGAGGGAGGTGGCGGGGTGGGCTGGCTGGCACGCAACCTGCCAGGCGAGGGGAGGAAGACGACGGGCGAGGTGGAGATGGGCTGGGCGGCTTTATGGCCGAGCCGCCTGTGTAGGCGCCAGGTAGGTTTCTCCCTTTCTGTTTTGTTTCTGTTTTTTTATTTCTTGACATTTGTTTTGGTTTAATAAAAATACTAAACCAATTTATTATCTTATGCCAATTTTTGTAGGAGCTAGATATATTATTCCAGAGCTCCTCAGCAGCTAGCATAATTTTTGGACATATATTATATATATAACATATATATATCCAAGGCAAAATAATTACCGGATTAATCCAAATGCCCAAAATAAATATCTATGAGCTCCTAAAAATATTGGTTTGATTTTTATCTCTGTCCAATATTTTCAGAGAGCAACATGAACATTTTCTTGGACCTTTTTGGACCAATTTTTATCTGAGTCATTTCGAGAAATGATTCTGAGGGTTTCACAAATACCCATTTCAATTTGAAATGAAATTTAAACATGATGCACACATGACTAGCTAGCCTTGAGCATACCAGAACTTGGGATGTGACAATCACCTCCTTAACGGACCAAGACATTGGATCAAGTGTGATTACACGCTTTTTCGAACACCCCCGCATTACATGCGTGGGGGCGGAAGCCGATGACTGCAAACTTTCAGGTTACATACATACATAAACGGCCCCACAGGAGGCACTATAATACTTTCGGGCAAAAGTATAAACATAGCCTTTATAATCAAAATATCATTGTTTTTACAATTCAGATACATGTCACTCAAACATGGTACTCTTTGAGCACTGATCCTCTATTAAATGGGCGCCTTCTAGGACTTCTTCAAACTAGTGCTCGGCCGGGTCCTGGCCTCCCGGCGGACGCCGGGTTGCAATAGCAGTGGCCTCCATCCCTGCCCAGTATGACTTAAAAACGGGCAAGAGTCATTCACGCGCCCTCTATGCACGCCGACCTCTTCACAGCGTGTATATGCGACACAACACCAAGGAATTGTTGTACCAAACCAAAATAATTGTCTGGCCTTGGTCCCTTCGGCCAGAGATGATCCATGACAGACCTCATAGCAAGCCCGGACAACCTATGGAGCTTGGCCCATGCGGCCATCTTTTCATTCAACGGCAGCGGACGCATCAAGGCACTGAAGTGCGACCAGAATAACCTTTCTACCTAATGATCTTTCTGATCTTTGTAAAACTCAGTCGCATTAGCAGCACTCTTTGCCAAGTCCGCATATGCGTCTGCAGCACTCCATAACTGATCCAAAGGGGCATACTTCGGATCTCTAAACTTCATTCGCAACAAAAAGGGCCTCCCAGCCATGATATCTCCGGCTTCATGAAGCTCCTCCCTTATCCCTCTAATTTCAGAGCGAGCTTCCTTGGCTGCCTCCAAGGCCTTTTTCAGGTCAGTCGCTTTCGCTTCGCTTTCCTTTTCAAGGAGCTCATAGCGGTTGGCGGTATCCTTCAGCTCAACAGCCATCTTGGCTATTTTTTCTTCGCTCTTGCGATGAGCAGCCTGTTCGGCTCTTAACTCTTCGACCACCTTCAGGGCAGCCGCATCACTTATTCTGGCTTGTTCCTTGGCTCGGGCAAGTTCATGAAGGGTCTCCACCGGCGGTGAGGAGTCTGGACTAGGGGTGTCGGACAGCGGACTATCAATATCCGCGGACTCCAAGACTACGAAGATAGAAGATTGAAGACTCGGCTCGTGTCCGGAAGGTACTTTCCTTGGCGTGGAAGGCAAGCAGCAATACGGATATGTAGATCTCCTACCATTGTAACCGACTCTGTGTAACCCTAGCCTCTCCGGTGTCTATATAAACGAAGGGCTTTAGTCCGTAGGACAACATACATCTCAACAATCATCTTGTAGGCTAGCTTCTAGGGTTTAGCCTCCTTGATCTCGTGGTAGATCTACTCTTGTACTAACCATATCATCAATATTAATCAAGCGGGGCGTGAGGGTTTTACCTCCATCGAGAGGGCGGACACAGGTAAAAACATTGTGTCCCTCCTCTCTTGTTACCATCCGCCTAGGCGCTTGATTCGGGACCCCCTACCGAGATCCGCCGGTTTTGACACCGACATTGGTGCTTTCATTGAGAAGAGTCCGACATTGGTGCCGAGTTCTACTTGGGCGCACAAGTATAAAAAGCAGTTATAATATAATCATTAATTTACAAGCTAATACGTTCATTTGGCGTTACATTCTTGAAAACTGCGACTCTATTTCTGAGCACGCGCATGACTTCTCAGTAGTGCTCGGCGAGGAGCGGCTTTCATTCGGACCACTGGTGGCAACGGCGGTGGCATCCATCTCGGATAATGCACCTTCACGGGCAAGAGCCATCCGCGCCCTCGATGCGAGCCGACCGCTTCATATCCTTTATATGCGGCACCGCTCAAGGAATTATTGCGATGGCGAAGTAGCTCGTCGCCTTGGACCTCTCGGCGGACATGGGCCACGATGTCCGACATGGCAAGTCCGGACAATCTATTTAGCTCGGCCCATTCGGCCAACCGGTCCGTCAACGGAAGGGAGCGATCCGGACTGTGGAATTGAGACCAATACAGCTCTTCCATCTCGTGATCCCCCTGGCTCCGGAAGTGCTTAACGGCATCAGCCGCACTTGCAGCTAAGTTCATATATGGATCCTCCGGACTCCACAGCCGCTCAAATTGAGCATACCTTGCATCCATAAACCGGCGACGCAGCAGAATAGGCTTGCCAGCCACGATCTCTCCGGCTTGGCGCAGCTCCTCCTTCATAGCCCACATTGTAGAGCGGGCATCCTTGCCTTCGGCGGTGGCCTTCTTCAGGTCTTCCCACTCCGATAAGCGCTCCTTTTCAAGAGCCTCATTGCGGTCGGTAGCATCCTTTAATCCCTTGGCCAATTCGGCCACCTCCGCCCTGCTTAGGCAGTGCGCAGCCTTTTCGGCTTTCAACTCCTCGGTCGTCCTTGAGGCAGCCGCGTCACTCCTTCGGGCTTGCTCCTTAGCTAGAGCAAGTTCGGCCCGAAGGCTCTCCACAGCAGCAGCACCGTCTGTATAAACAGCATATATTTTATCAGAGGCAGGCTTTGACCCCCCCCCCTTAAATAAAGCAACTGCGGAGAATTTATTTACCTTGCGACTCGTCAAGTCGCCGGTTGACAAGTGCGATATCAGCATCTGCCACGTCAAGTTGCCGACTTAATTCGGCAAACTCATTAGTCCGGCTGGCCCCTGGACTATCCGCCACCTGCACAAGGATGGCGGTATTCATTACTTGAGATTTTGAGATTTCGATCCTCGGCACGCTGTCGTTTCCGACAACCTACCGAGTCTCAGGGGCTACTATCTATACAGGGCGCATTTTTTATATGCAAAACTGTTAAACGACAAAGGGGAGCGCCATTTTCGCATACCTCAAATCCCGCCAGCAAACTCATGGCGGCATTACACAATCCACTCTCGGCGGACGAAATCCTTCCAATCACCATGCGCATTAACGCACGCGATGATCTTGAAATGGGCGCCCTCTCAGCAGATTCTTGATTCTCCGGCGAACCTTTGGCAGTGCGAACTCTGGCCCCTCCGGACTTGGGGCGCCCCGTGGCGACACTTGGGCTCGCTTTGCTTCATCTGGCGGCGCTGCGAGCGGAGGCGATCGCTCTCCATCATCTCCGGAAGAAGGTCCCGAAGATGAACTCATCGAGAAGGCTGCAGATCCGAACTGCAATATAAATATTTCGATTACCACGAAGCACAAATGAAGGTACTTCCTTACTAATTAATTTCCTCTTTCATACTCACGGCTCGTTGGAGGGCTGGTCCTTGGCGATGATTGTGCGTCCGGATTCTCTCCGGACCGGACCAGTGAGATTTCTTCCCACGCTTAGGGCTTTGGCCTCCGGATCTTGGGCGGTCCTCTTCTCCCTCTGAAGGGAGGGTTCTTGGTTCCCTCCTCTTGATCGCCCCTTTAGGCGGAATATTAGCTCCTCTATTTTCCCCGCTGCCCCTTACAGGCGCAACCTCCAACATTCGACCAGCCACGGGCTCCGGTCACGGTCTCGGGAGGAGCGGACACCTTATCGGCCTTGATCCGCCACCCATTCCTGTAAAGAACAAAGGGTCGGAGGCGAACTTTTGAAAGGCATATAAATAGAATGTCCGAACTCGAGCTATCTACCCGAGTATCAGGCGATCGCGGCTTAGGCTGCGTCCTCGGCGAATCCGGACACGCCACTGCGGTCGAAGAACAGCTTGTACATCTCCATGGGTGTCGCACCCATAAAGTGCTGGAGAATATGAGGTCCCTCGGATTGAACTCCCATAGGCGGAGAGGGCGGCGTTCTGGCGGAAGATGCCTGATTAGCATAACCTGCATCACCTTGATCAGGTCGATCTCCCTCGCTTGGAGGTCTCGAATCCGTCCCTGCAGTGAGGGCACGTCCTCGGACGGCCCCCAGTTGAGCCCTTGGTTGACCCACGACATCAGTTGGCGTGGAGGTCCCGGGCGGAATAAGGGCGGTGGCTTTTGCCTGCTGCCCCTTGGAGCGGTGATGTAGAACCACTCCTGCTGCCACGATCCAAGTTCCTCTTGGAAGGAACCTTGGCCACGGGCATCAACCTTTCGCTTATGGTCGCGCCCGCAGACTCCGCAGCGCCCCCAATCATCTTTGGCTCCACCTTGAAGGTCTTGACCATAGGCGAAGTGGGGAATGACGGAGGAAGGCCTCATGACGATAATGAATGCGGAGATATGGAGGATGGACTCGGAGCAAAGTCGTGAAAGTCCAGCCCATAGTAGAATAGGAGCCCTCTCACGAAGGGATCCGTCGGGAAGCCTAAACCCGGCGGAGGTGGGATACTGGCAGCGTATTCACCGGGCTCGAGGCGGGCACGGCCTGCCCCGGGCAGGCAACCTGTCTTGAAACCTCGTGGGCCGGTGCTTGGCCTCACGCACTTCAATATGTCCTCCTCCGTGGCGGAGGAGGGCATCCACCGCCCTGGAGGTCGGAGCGGACATGGTTGAGGATCCGGCGCTCGAATCGAGGATCTGGGTGTTGGGCGGGAGGCGGAGGAAAGATTCGATCTGAGATTAAAGAACAAGGACAGGCCTTGGTCCTCTTATAAAGGGCAAGAAATACCAAGGGCCGTCTCGTGACCGTTTGGGATTCCCCTTCGATAGAGGAGGCGTGGCGGCGGAGCGGTTAGGTTACCCACGCGTATTGATGGCGATCCGGAATAGAGGAACACGATCTCGCCCGACAAGGCGTGCCAAAGAAACGCGCCGCTAAACATCTTT
Source organism: Aegilops speltoides (assembly GCA_021437245.1). NCBI lineage: Eukaryota > Viridiplantae > Streptophyta > Magnoliopsida > Poales > Poaceae > Aegilops > Aegilops speltoides. Next base: position 365,746,662 of record CM038147.1, on the reverse strand, counting down.
GAGGTGGAATAGTAAAAATGATCAAGCGAGGGCTTGGTGGCGGTGTGATGTCACGCCGCATAATACGTCAGCAGATTGAGTCAGTGTATATGTTTTATTCTCTCTACGGTGGAATGTGGAAAATCATTTTTGCAGAGCCGGACACTATCCTCGTGTTCGTTATCTTCTCTGGATTATTCAAGGGAGGAACCCGCCTTGCAATGCCGAACATTATGCACGCCGGACTTATCGTCATTGAAGACTGGTTCAGGAGACTCTTGAGGAGTCTGGACTAGGGGTGTCCGGACAGCGGACTATCAATATCCATGAGACTCCAAGACTACGAAGATAGAAGATTGAAGACTCGGCTCGTGTCAGGAAGGTACTTTCCTTGGCGTGGAAGACAAGCTTGCAATACGGATATGTAGATCTCCTACCATTGTAACCGACTACTGTGTAACCCTAGCCTCTCCGGTGTCTATATAAACCGGAGGGCTTTAGTCCGTGGGACAACATACATCTCAACAATCATACCGTAGTAGGCTAGCTTCTAGGGTTTAGCCTCCTTGATCTCGTGGTAGATCTACTCTTGTACTACCCATATCATCAATATTAATCAAGCGGGGCGAGGGTTTTACCTCCATCGAGAGGGCCCGAACACAGGTAAAAACATTGTGTCCCTCATCTCTTGTTACCATCCGCCTAGACGCATAGTTCGGGACCCCCTACCCAAGATCCGCCGGTTTTGACACCGACAGCGGCAGCTCCATCTGCAGTCACAACATATTATAGATACTAGCATCATGCTCCTCTTAATATTTGCTGATAAGCCAAAAATACATACCCTGTGCCTCGTCAAGCCGCTTGTTCACAAGCGCGATGTTGGCATCTGCCACGTCAGGCTGTCGCTTCAGTTCAGCAAAATCAGTAGTCCGGTCAGCCGCCGGACCCTCAGCCGCCTGCACATGGAAGCAGCGCGATCATTACCTGGGACTATGATCCTCCGTTTGGCACCTCCTGATGGCAACCAGAGTCTTAGGGGCTACTATCTATACAGAGCACACCTAGCGTGTGCGGTACCATCAAAAATACATATATTATTTTGCATACCTCAAAGCCGCTTAGCAGGCTCGTAAAAGCTTCATTCAAACCGCTTTTTGCGGATGAAATCTTCTCAACCACCGTACCCATTAAGGTATGATGCGCCTCTGAGATAGCCGCTCGCTCCAGAAGACCCATCAGTGTGTTTGGTCGTGTGCCGGACAATCCTGGACTTTTTCTGCTGCCCTTTGGGGAGCCAAATACTCCGGACTTCGGGACGCCGGAGTGTTAACTTCTGGCCTTGGCGGATTAGGATAAATCATCCGTGACGACACCTCGGGGTCGTCCGCCCCATGTGGCGGGGAGGAAGGAGGAGGCGTTTCGCTCTCCATCATCTCCGGAAGAAGATCCCCCGAGGACGAACTCTGTGGAGAAGGGCTATGAGCCGGACTGCAAGATATATGTCTCGGTTATTATTCACAGAGGTTCCTTCATGGAGGTTTCCTACTTATGGCAATGGGAGTGGTTTTGCATCATAGCTCCCCGAGGTACAAAGCGGGCGGCCGCTCCAGCGTTCCGCTGGGGCCCTCTGCCTCAACTGGCGTCATGGGTCAACAAGGGGCTGGACTAGGGGCCAGTTAACGACGTGCTGACACTGCAAAGCCGCATCCGAGATCTCCTTAAGAGGGATGTCAGTCTCGTCAAGATAATGCAAGTAATGCTGGTTCGTCGGGTCCTGCCATGCCAATGTTGATCTCTCTGTATGTGGGAGTTCAACCCGGAAGGACCGCGGACTATTCAACAAATCTTTGGCGTGACGCTGAAAGAGATGTATGGATTGTTCTTCGGATAACGAATAAAGTGTCCGGACACCACCGAGGATGCGGGTCTCAACTGCAACCGTCCGGATACCTAACTAAGTAATTCCGCTACCGAACATACCGTCCTTTATGTTTGTTACAACATCATTCTCAAAAATAGCTATCACGTAACATATTCTCAACACAATCCAGATGCATGCAAAGTTGACACTCTTCCAAGATAGTGGGATTAACATTAACTAAAGTCATGACCTCTCCAAACCCACTTTTATCGAAAATATCATAAGATTCAACATACTCCAAATATGTGGGATCTAAAGTTGACACTCTTCCAAATCCACTTTCAATATTATTACAAACACTATTATCAATCTCATATTCATGATGGGGCTTAAATAAATTTTCAAGATCATAAGGAGAATCACCCCAATTGCAACAAGTACTAGATATAGCAAAACTAGCATCCCCAAGCTTAGGGTTTTGCATATTATTAGCACAATTGACATCAAGAGAATTTATAGTAAAATCATTGCAATCACGCTTTTTATTCAAGGAGCCATCGGGAATCTCTTCATAAATTTCTTCATCACAATTTTCAGATTCATGAATTTCAAGCAAAACCTCATAAAGATAATCTAGTGCACAAAACTCACTAGCAATTGGTTCAACATAATTGGATCTCTTAAAGAGATTAGCAAATGGATGAGGATCCATAAACTTTTAGCGAGCGAAGATGCAAGCAAAAAGAAGGTACAAGCAAACATAAGATCGAACGGAAGAAGGGCGAATAAAACGGCAAGGGTGAAGTGGGGGAGAGGAAAACGAGAGGAAAATGGCAAATAATGTAATGCGAGAGATAGGGATTGTGATAGGTACTTGGTATGGTTGACTTGCTTGCGTGAGCCTCCCCGGCAACGGCGCCAGAAATTCTTCTTGCTACCTCTTGAGCACTGCGTTGGATTTCCCCGAAGAGAAGAGGATGATGCAGCTAAGTAGCGTAAGTATTTCCCTCAGTTTTTGAGAACCAAGGTATCAATCCAGTAGGAGACCATGCACACGTCCCTCGTACCTACACAAAACGATAGCAACTCGCAACCAACACGATTAGGGGTTGTCAATCCCTTCACGGTCACTTACGATAGTGAGATCTGATAGAGATGATAAATAATATTTTTGGTATTTTTGATAGATAGATGCAAAGTAAAAAGTAAAAGGCAAAGTAAAAACAAGGCAAGTAAATAAAGTGATAGAGATTGATATGATGAGAATAGACCCGGTGGCCATAGGTTTCACCAGTGGCTTCTCTCAAGAGCATAGATTTCCTACGATGGGCGAAAAAATTACTGTTGAGCAATTGACAGAATTGAGCATAGTTATGAGTATATCTAGGCAATGATCATGTATATAGGCATCACGTCCAAAACAAGTAGATCGAAACGATTCTGCATCTACTACTATTACTCCACTCATCGACCGCTATCCGGCATGCATCTAGAGTATTAAGTTAAAAACAGAGTAGCGCCTTAAGCAAGATGACATGATGTAGAGGATAAATTCATGCAATATGATAAAAAAACCATCTTGTTATCCTCGATGGCAACAATACAATCGTGCCTTGCAACCCTTTACATCCTTTGGTAAGGACACGCAAGATTGAACCCAAAGCTAAGCACTTCTCCGTTGCAAGAACTACCAATCTAGTTGGCCAAACCAAAAAAGATAATTCGAAGAGACTTGAAAGATAACTCAATCATACATAAAAGAAGTCCGAGAAGAATCAAATATTTTCCATAGATAATACTGGATCATAAACCCACAATTCATCGGTCTTAACAAACACACCGCAAAAAGAAGATTACATCGAATAGATCTCCACGAGAGAGGGGAGAACATTGTATTGAGATTCAAAAGAGAGAAGAAGACATCTAGCTACTAGCTATGGACAGAAGGTCTGAAGTAAACTACTCACACTTCATCGGAGGGCTATGGTGATGATGTAGAAGCCCTCCGTGGTGGATGCCCCCTCGTGAACTCGAACAGGCCCCAAGATGGTATCTCGTGGATCTGAAGGTTCTTGGCGGTGGAATTAGGTTTTTGGCTCCTCCTCGATCATTTGGGGATATGTAGGTATATATAGGAGGAAGGAATGCGTCGGTGGGGCGTCGGGGGCCCACGAGGTAGAGGCGCCAGGCGCCCTCCACCTCGTGACCGCCTCGCCTTGCTGGAGTAGGGTCCAAGTCTCTGGATCGAGTTCGGATGGAAAATCACGTTCCCAAAGGTTTCATTCCGTTTGGACTCTGTTTGATATTCCGTTTCTTCGAAACACTGAAATAGGCAAAAAAAACAGCAATTCTGGGTTGGGCCTCCGGTTAATAGGTTAGTCCCAAAAGTAATATAAAAGTGGAAAATAAAGCCCAATATAGTCCAAAACAGTAGATAAAGTAGCATGTAGCAATCAAAAATTATAGATACGTTGGAGACGTATCAATGACCGTGACAGATTTGGATTCTGACATTTGGGACCCGCGAGGAAAAAGCCTATCCAAGGTGGTGTCGACTTACTAGCTAGTCAACAAACGATTCTGTCCACCAGCCGTTGGATTAACATCCAACATCTATCGTGTATCTTCTATCTCTTGTCTTCTTCCTCCAGCCGCCCAAACCAAACCACCCCGTCGGTTCCGCCCGCTCCCACCTCCCACGGCTGGCTATGCCTCCGCCGCCCTACCGTACCCTCCAATGTTGGCTAGTCCCTCCCTCTATTCCCCCACACATCCTGTTATTCTCTGGCAACGTCAGCCCCAACACGCACCCGCACCCGAACCAGTCAACCCTCGTACTCCCCTCCGCCTGCGACTGGACCGATGCATCTTCCATGGCTCCCGTTCGTTCTGTCCGAGGCCTCGCCATCGTCCTCCGCCTTGGTTAGCTCAGTGTGCGCGGTGCGCCGCCCTCTTGCGTTGTCAACTTGTCAACAACCGAGAGGAACAAGGAGATGACTGTACCTGGAGAGGATGATAGTAGGGACCCGCTAGGGTCATGGAAGTACGCAAGCAAGTGCCTCGTTATTACAATCCCAAAAATGGTTCCTCCTAATGGTTGGACATTTGGGGCCCATGCCATTGTCAAGGTAGTCAATAAACGAGAGAATTACACAACGAGCAGCTGACACTAGGGACCCCGCAGGTCGCACAGTTGTTATTTACTTTTTTTGAGGAACAAGCAGTTGTTATTTTTATACTAGTTTTAGAGATGGATCAGGGTAACAACGGGGCTGTGCGCGGGCTGTGGCCCGTATAGCCAGGGTTTTCTTTATGTTTACCACACCATGAGCCCAGTTGTGTTTTTTTGCTGAAAATGGTAGCCCAGTTATAATTTTTTAAAGAAATACCCAACCGAGGCCTCCTTGCTTTGTCAGCCCTGGTGGGCTGCAAAATCTTACAAGACGAGGAGAGTTTTAGTCGGCTTGCCCAGAAAATGGGCTATCAGTAATGAGAAATGGGTTGTACACTTTTTAAACACATTAAACCGGGAATTTTTTCATTTCAAGATTTTAAATTCCATTGATTTTTATGCATGGACAATTATTTGGATTTTAAATTTATATAAAAAAATCAAATTAGTTTGAATGTGATTCGAAATTTTGGGATTAAAAATAGTTGACCGCACTGAAATATGCAAAATATCGTATAATTTTTAACCGTGGCCACAATATGGGCTGTAATGCTAACAAAAAGAAGATGGGCTCCAAAAAACCCTTAGGAATTAGCAAATGGGATGTAAATTATTAGAAATAATGGCAGATGGGATGTATGCTGTTTTCCATACATTTGAGGCTGGCTAGTGCGCCTACTATAGGCTGACACGTACACTTTCCTGGAAAAAAGGTTGACGCACACGCAACGTCGTGTCAACTTAGTCAACACACAAGAGCAGTGACTGTTGGATGTCCATCGAACGGCCGTCGTGCTTCTTCAATCTCTGTTATTCCTGCTTTAGCTGCTCAAACAAGCACTGATGGGACTGCCTACCCCTCCTCCCGCGGCCGGCTATGCTGCCGCGCAGGCCTCACCGACCCACCGTACTCCCATCGTTGGCCTAGCCATCCCTGTACTCACCCACACCTGCTGTTATTCTTCGGCGACGGTAGACGAACCAGTAAACCCTTGTACTCCCCTCCGTCTGGGAAACAACTGTCAAGTCTTCCCTGGCTCCGTGTCATTCCCTTCCTAGGCCTCTCCGTTGTCCATTGCCCTGGTGCTCTCAACACGGCATGGTCAACATGGTCAACGAACGACATCCATCGGAAGTGGACTATACATGGAGAGGCTGACAGCTGGGTCCACGACCGCACGCAAGGAAATGCCTCCTTATTGCACGCAAAATAATGATTCCTCTACCTGACAGTTAGGACCCACCAGAAGGGCCTCTGTATTTCGCAAAAAAATGTTTCCCTCGCTGACATCTCGAACCAGTCAACCCTCATACTCCTCTCCGCGTGGGCATCCACTGCCACGTCTTCCCCGGCTCCGCGTTGTCCCCTTCCTAGGCCTCGCCGTTGTCCACCGCCTTGGTGCTCTCGACGCGGCGTGGTCAATATGGTCAAGGAATGACTTCCATCGGAAGAGTACTATACGTGGAGAGGCTGACAGCTGGGTCCACAGACGCAGCAAGGAGGTGCAACCTTATTATGCGTAAAAAAAATTATTCCTCCACCTGAAAGAAGGAACCCACCAGAAGGGCCTCTGTATTTCCCGAAAAAAATGTTCGCCCCGCTGACAGCTCGGACCCACCAGCTGTATCTTCGCATGCAAGGAAGTGCCTCCTTACTATGCACAAAAAAATGAAGACTCCCCCTGCTAGTTGGGACCCACCATAGTGGGAGGCTGACTTGTGGGCCTACTAAGTTGATGCGGAAGAAGGGTTTTGTCAACTTAGTCAATATGAATGATTCTAGCTCCAGTGACCGTACGATGTCCATCCAATGGCTGTAGTGTTTCTTCAACCTCTGGTCTTCTTGCTCCAGCCGCACAAACAAGCGCCGGTCGTGCCGCCTGCTCCTGCCTCCGGCCTCCGGTGGGCGGCTCTGCTACCGCACAGGCCTGACCGCCCCACCCTACTCCAACCTCGTGCCAGGCCATCCCTCTAGTCACCCACAACCCCTGTTATTCTGCGGTGACAGCAGCCTCACACCGCAGCCGAACCCGTCAACCCTCGTACTCCTCTCTGCGTGGGCATCCACTGTTGCGTCTTCCCCGGCTCCGCGTCGTCCCCTTCCTAGGCCTCGCCGCCGTCCACCGCCTTGGTGCTCTTGGTGCGGCATGGTCAATGTGGTCAAGGAACAACTTCCATTGGAAGAGTACTATACGTGGAGAGGCTGATAGTTGGGTCTGTCGACGTTCGGGAGCAGGGGTCCCAGACTTGCACTGCTGACCTCTGGTAGCGGCTCCACCAAATGTGAGACGACCCGCCTTCATCAACCAACACTCAAGACCCTCGCGAGGGGCCAAGCCTCGCGGGGCGGACGACACAAGGCCTCCTCAAGAGCAGCCTCACCAGGCAGACTCGTGGGGGAGGCGGAGAGATCAAGGCAAGGGGTACCTCGCGAGGTTCCCATGACGCAAGCCATGACGACCGAGGCCAGGCGGGCACCAGGCGGGCGCCTATGCGTGCAGTGTCCTCGTTTCCAGTTTGGAGCTAAGGGGGAAAGCGCAGTTGCGGAGTACCGAGGCATCAGGCAAAGGCTTTCATATCAGTGCAACAAGACCAAGACCAGCAGGACGGCGGTCATCATGGAACCCAAGATGGTGTCACCACCAGCGCCTTTGACAGGCGAAGACCACCTTTAGTAAGGATAGCTTGTACTAGCTGTCCCCTTTCAAAATGGCCGTTGTTGGATCCCTTCCCGCTGAATATTTGGGAAGAGGACCAGTGCCTCTATAAATAGGGTTAGCCACCACAGTAGAGGGGCACCTGATCTGAGGGCGGACGGATCATTCAGACCATCCTCACCCACACAAGTTCACCACACCAGCTCAAGAACACCTCTCCCCAGGAGGCTGTTCTTCCCTTGTACTCTTCATCATCATCCCAAGAGGCAATCCACCACCACCACACAGGAGTAGGGTATTACACCACAACGGTGGCCCGAACCTGTATAAATCTCGTGTCTCTTGTGTTGTGAGTTCATCGAGCTAGCTTAGGGATCGCGGCGAGGCTGAGGGCATGTTTCGGTAGGGGGAACTCTTCATGCGCACCGCAGTGTTCGAACCTCAAGGGTTTTGCCGGAACCCGATATCCAACATTTGGTGCGCCAGGTAGGGGTGCGCCACAGTCTTCTTTCCGCTGATCTGCATCCCATCGCTTCATCGCATCCATGTCTGATGCCCACCGAGGCCGCGCCGAGCGCCGGGCTACTCTCGCCGCTCGCGTCGCCCAGATGGCTGCTGTCGGCGGGCCTCCCCATCATTCTCCATCGCCTGCCGCCAACGCCGCCACCGGCCTGGCGAGGAATGAGCAACAAGAATCCTCGCTGCACCCCTCGGTGTAGCGGGAAGGCCACACCGCCACTCCGTCACTGACCCCGGCCGGTTCATCGTCCCACGCTCGTCGCGCCCCCACTGACGCGCAGGCCGCGCTGCTTCTGGCACGTGAGCTTCTGCATTACCGCCCCATCGACGACCTCTACATAGAATGTCTCGCTCGCATCATCGAGCTCGTCAGTGCCGCAGGGGGCTCTCCCGCGCCATCTCTCTCGCTGCCTCGCTCTCTTCCAGGTATGGGCGATAAACCTCAAGGAGCGCCTCCACCACCTCTCCCACAAGACGGCGCCCTGGCTCCAAGGCATGTGGCCCCTGGATGTGATCCACCGCATCCAGCATCCGCGAGACAAGAAAGAAGCTGCCAAGAAATCCCTCGGCCTCAAGAAGGCGCCCCTGTGCTCCCTGCACCAGCGCGACAAGACCGCGTACTTGTAGGATCGTTGAAGGTGAGAGTGTCTAGAGGGGGGGTGATTAGACTACTCGACAAGATAAAAATTATGCCTTTTGACAAGAACAAGTTTTTGTCAAGTTTTTGGCAAGTTCACAATGGAGATCAAGTCAAGCTTCATGCATACAAGTCAAGTAGCATACTACACATGCAATTCTAGAGTATGGGCAGCGGAAAGTAAATTGCACATGTAGTAAAGAGAAGTGGAGAAGATCAAACGCAGTTTGGAGACACGGAGATTTTTCTCGTGGTTCCGATAGGTGGTGCTATCGTCAATCCACGTTGATGGAGACTTCAACCCACGGAGGGTAACAGCTGCGAGAGTCCACGGAGGGCTCCACCCACGAAGGGTCCACGAAGAAGCAACCTTGTCTATGCCATCATGGCATACGCCCACGGAGGACTAGCCTTACTGGGGTAGATCTTCACGAAGTAGGCGATCTCCTTGCCCTTACAAACTTCTTGGTTCAACTCCACATCTTGACGGAGGCTCCCAAGCGACACCTAACCAATCTAGGAGGCACCACCCTCCAAAAGGTAATAGATGGTGTTGGTGATGATGAACTCCTTGCTCTTGTGCTTCAAATGATAATCTCCCCAACACTCAACTCTCCTCACTGATTTGGCTGTGGTGGAAGAAAGGATTGAGTGGAAAGCAACTTGGGAAGGCTAGAAATCAAGTTTCATATGGTGGGAGTGGAGCAACTTGATCTCAACACAAGGGTAGGTAGTTTTCTTCTCGAAATGTAAGGTAGGAGTGGTAGTTCTTTCGATGGCTCTCTCCACGAATGAAGAGGAGGTGGAGGGTATTTATAGCCTCCACACAAAATCCAACCGTTACACACATTTGACCAATCTCGGTCGGACCGAAGTTGACAACTCGGTGAGACCGAAAGTTCAAATCTTGTGAGCGTTGGGATTTTCGTGGGACCGAAAATACAATCTCGGTTAGTCCGATTCTTCCAAAGACTAGGGTTTGCCAATCTCGGTGGGACCGACTTTATCATCTCGGTGACACCGATATGATGATGAATGTTCTGAAGCTTGGCAACACTAGTTTGGTGAGACCGAGTTTGGAATCGGAAAATCCGAAATTACTAGGGTTTGGGTATATGGTGAGGTGGTTCATCTCGGTGTGGTGAGTTTATGGAATCGGTGGGACCGAGATTACTTATGAGTATATGTTGGAATGAAAGATTGCCGATAGTTTGGGAGATAGATCACTAAGCACTTTGAGCAACGGATCATTATCATAACCTCATCCCCTTTTAATAGTATTGGCTTTCCTATAGACTCAATGTGATCTTGGATCACTAAACCAAAAATGGAGTCTTGAGCTTTGCCAATGCTTGCCTTAGCATTCTAGGGTCCACCTCTTGATCCTTTTGCCATGCCAAAGTGATTGACTTTCTGAAACATACTTGATAAAAGCATTAGTCCAACCACAAAGTATGTTGTCATTAATTACCAAAACCACCCGAGGAGCAAATGTGCTTTCAATCTCCCCTTTTGGTAATTGATGGCAACACACAAAACAAGACATCAAAGCTTCTTGAAATAAAGCAGAATTATCACTAAAGCTTTGACAAACATGTAGTACTGAGGCTCCCCCTACAAGTGTGCAAGATTTTCATAGATTAAGGTTTTGGACTACCACAGGCACACAAGAGAGAAGAACAAGATGTGCTACATGCAGCTTGGCTATATGCATCAGAGCAGATGAGGATAAGTGAGTGATGATGCATATGTGCATGGTGATTTCTTGCAAACAAGTATTCACAAGCAAGTCACCATCATGCACATTCTGCAAGATGCATATACTTACCTTGAAGTTCCTTGGTATTGTACCTGAAGAAATAAGCTTGGGAAAACATGGTCAGATAACACAAGAGTATTTCTTCATCCAACTGCAAGAACATCAAGAGTACCAAGCCAGGGATGACATGTATAAAGAGTGTCTCATGTTGAGCACTAGCTTGAATCAGCAAACATGTCTCCCAAGACTAAAAGATTTTCAATGAGCTCTGAGAGATTTTGCTTTCCATAAGATATCAATTGTGTGAGCGAAGGAAGCAAAATCTAAAGAATGATGCCAAATGTAATATCCAATGTGAACCACGGCAAAGCTTTGATGTGATCCTCTCCCCCTTAAGATAAGATTGTTCTTCTTCTCCCTTTAAATCTTCTCTTCTCCCCTTATCTTCCAATCTCCCCCTAAGCTCCCCCTAAATCTTCTCCCCCTTTGACATCAAGTGCCGAAAAGGACAGTAAACTAGGAAGGTCAGGAAAGATGGAAGGAAAGAAGTGGGATCCTTAAGAATCACAACTGAGCAAACTAAATATGCAAAACAAATCATTTAGTTGAGCTGCAGAAGATGCTATCCTGAAAGGAAAATTGGTGACACCGAAGTGAGATGGATCGGTGGGTCCGAAAGTCGGAGACTTAGGGCAGATCCTTTTTCGGTCAGACCGAAGTAATTCAGTCGGTGACGCCGAGTTTAATTCCAAGGAAATAATTCAGCTCACTTTGCAAGGATTGTTTCAAAAGATTTGCAATGAATTTGTAAATGATTTTCAAGGAATTGATCAGAGCCAAAGAGATATACACAAAAACAGAAGAATAGAAATGAAAAAGATTGCTGGATGAAGTTTTTTTTTATTAAATAAGCAAGAAAACTCAATGAGAGAGCATAAGAGAAAAACAGAAAAACTCCAAAACATATGTACTTCATCTAGACAGGGGTCGGCGACTAAGTCACCTATGTTTGAGTATATTGACTTAGGAGTCAAATGAGAACATTTGACCATAGGTCATACTCATCGTTTTAAGCTCAAAATGGGGTTGCCATTTTCGATTAAGCATTTGATGTGATCACATCTTATGAAGCTGCTTGTACTCATGACTTTGAGCAAAGCTTCTTCAAGATGTGAAGAACATACCTTGGGCTTGTTGTTGTTTGTACTCATGTAGGTGAACTTGATGTAGATGCTCATAGAATGTGAAGTTGGAACACCTTTTCCTATCGTGTAGTTCATCTTCCTACATGGGTTAGGCAAGCAAGGAAATACTCAAGAATATCCAAGATGACAAGAGTGAAATACTAGATGTATTAGGTGTCAAAAAGGATATGTGGAATTTTGTTCCTTGAACTCAACATCCCAAAGGGCTAGATACTTGGTCAATGACAAGATTACTCATGATTTGAGTGTGTGGTAATCTTGTGGAATGTAGACCATCCAAGTACCTGCAAGGAGTTAGATGCAATACAAGGGGGCAAATGTGTCCAAGACATATGATCATCATCATAAGAGAAATATCTAGGATTAGTCAAGTAGGCTCATGCCTTGCATGCATCAATGGAGTTTTCACTCCAAGTTTGAAGCATCAATGATGTTCAACTCACTCCTTAAGCGACAAAATATTTTCTCATCAAGTGGTTTTGTAAAGATATCAGCAAGTTGTTTGTCAGTTCGAACATGCTTAAGATCGATGTCACCCTTAGCAATGTGGTCACGAATAAAGTGGTGACGAACTTCAATGTGTTTCGTGCGAGAGTGTTGCACGGGATTGTGTCCAATCTTAATCGCACTCTCATTGTCACAAAGCAAAGGAACATGTCTCGCATGTATCCCATAATCCTTAAGCGTTTGTGTCATCCATAGCAACTGAGCACAACATGAACCAGCAGCAATATATTACGCTTGGCGAAGAGATAATGATATCGAATTTTGTTTCTTGGAGGACCAAGATACAAGGGATCGACCAAGGAATTGACACGTAGCCGAAGTTGACTTTCTATCAATCCTGTCTCTGGCATAGTCCGAGTCGGAATAGCCAACAAGATCGAAAGAGGCCCTCTTAGGATACCAAATGCCAAAGTTAGGTGTGTGTATCAAATATCTCACAATTCTTTTAACAGCTTTAAGATGACATTCTTTAGGGGCTGCTTGATATCGAGCACACATGCATACACTCAACATTATGTCAGGACGAGAAGCACAGAGATATAGTAGAGAACCAATCATGGATCGGTAAACCTTTTGATCAACAGGTTCTCCATCTTTTGTCAAGTCATTATGTCCACTAGTAGGCATGGGGGTTTTCATACCTTTGCTTTCTTGCATGTTGAACTTCTTGAAGAGATCCTTGGTGTACTTTGTTTGTGAGACAAAAGTACCCTCCTTAGATTGCTTGATTTGCAACCCAAGGAAGAATTTGAGTTCACTCATCATGGACATCTCATACTTCTCCGACATAAGCTTTCCAAACTTCTCGCTAAAATGAGGGTTAGTTGAACCAAAGATGATATCATCAACATATATTTGGCATACAAATAGTTCACCATCGACCCTTTTCGTGAATAGTGTTGAGTCTATTTTTCCAATCTCAAATCCTTTTTCAAGAAGAAAGCTAGTCAAGCATTTGTACCAAGCTCTAGGAGCTTGCTTAAGACCATAAAGAGCTTTGTGCAACTTGTAAACATGATTAGGTTTTTTAGGATTCACAAATCCGGGAGGTTGTTTCACAAATACTTCCTCCTCAATTTCACCATTTAGGAAAGCACTTTTAATGTCCATTTGATAGAGAGTAATATCATGGTGGTTGGCATAAGCAAGAAGAATGCGAATGGACTCAAGTCTAGCAACGGGGGCATAGGTCTCACCATAGTCCATACCTTCGACTTGTGTGTAACCTTGTGCTACGAGACGAGCCTTGTTGCGGATGACTTGTCCATCTTCATCTTGCTTGTTCCGAAACACCCATTTGGTTCCAATGACGTTTTGGTCATCATTGGGCTTCTCTACCAAAGTCCAAACGTTGTTCCTCTCGAAGTTGTGTAGCTCTTCGTGCATAGCGTTCACCCAATCCGGGTCTTCAAGCGCTTCTTCTACCTTCATAGGTTCAAGACTAGAAATAAATGAGTAATGCTCACAAAAGTTAGCTAAACGAGTATTAGAGCGAGTAATTCTCCCGGAGTCGATGTCATTCATCATTTGTTCCACGGGATGATTCTTCTTGACTCTTGCTCGAACTCGGGATAGCTTTTGTTGCGGTTGAGGTTGAGCTTCCTCATCATCCTCATCTTCCTCATCTTCTTCATTGTTGTTGGTGTTGTCTTGAGGTGGAGGAGAAGGAGGTTGTGGTGGATCTTCTTGTCGCACTTCCTCATCTTGGTGAGTTCCACTTGTGGAGGCCTCCATGTTGCCTTGAGGTTCATCTTGCCGAGAGGTAGGGGGCTCCACATATGTAGATGAGGTACTCTCCTTCACTTCCATGGGACGGATCTTTCCAATAGATAAATCTTGAATGGCTTCCGATGGGTCCTTGTCTCCTACATCAATAGGCATTTGCTCTACTTGCGAGCCATTAGATTCATCAAACTTCACGTCTACCGTCTCTTCAACCTTTCGGGTGAAATTATTGTAGACACGGTAGGTGTGGGAGTTTGATCCATAACCGAGGAAAAAGCCTTCATGAGATTTAGGAGCAAATTTAGACCGACGATGCTTATCAAGGATATAGCATTTTGAACCAAAGACACGAAAGTATCCCACTTGGGGTTTGTTACCGGTGAGGAGCTCGTATGAAGTCTTGCCGAGGAGCTTGTGAAGATAGAGCCTGTTGATAGCATGACAAGCTATCTCGACGGCTTCACCCCAAAAGTGCTTTGGTGTCTTGTATTCATCAAGCATCGTTCTCGCCATCTCAATGAGCGTTCGGTTCTTCCTCTCAATAACTCCATTTTGTTGAGGAGTATACGTAGCCGAGAACTCATGTAGAATCCCTTCCTCATCGAGAAAAGAGTCCACATGGGCGTTCTTGAACTCCGTTCCATTGTCCTCGAACTTTCTTGATCTTCACCTCAAATTGATTTTGGGCCTTTCGCAAAGGTTTTGAAGATTCTCTGAACACGTGACTTGTCATCAAGGAAAAATACCCACGTAAATCTGGAATAATCATCAACTATAACTAGACCAAAAGAGTTACCACCAAGGCTTTTGTAAGCATTGGGACCGAAGAGATCCATATGAAGAAGCTCAAGCGGTCTCCTTGTGGTCATGATGTTCTTCACGGATGACTTCCACCTACTTGTTTTCCCGCTTGACAGCACTACTGAGTCTATCTTTGTCAAAGAAAACATCTTTAACACCAAGAATGTGATCACCTTTGATTAGCTTATCTAGATTACGATACCAACATGTCCAAGCCTTCTATGCCATAACCAACCTTTAGCAGATTTAGCAATGAAGCAAGTTCTAGGTTGAGCTTTCTTAGTGAAATCAACAATGTATAGATCACCTCTACGGATACGGTAAAAACCATGTTATGATTATCACGACGAAAGACTTGGCAATCTACTTCGTGAATAGCACATTAAATCCAAAGTCAGCTAATCTAGACACGGAAAGTAAATTGTATCCAAGTGATTCAACAAGCATGACATTTTAATGGAGCTATCATGAGATATGGCCACCTTACCAAGGCCAAGTACCTTACCCTTGAGTTGTCTCCAAAAGTCACATACTTGCGTGGACCATCGTTCTTTGCAAGCTCTCGAAACATGTCTTCATCTCCGGTCATGTGATCGGTGCATCCACTATCAAGAATCCACTCTTTTCCACGGATATGTAGTCTCTCGATTTGCCATAAGATTGAGACTCTTCATAATCTTGTCTAGCTCGGTGTCCGAATCGAGTAATGTCGTCATCATGCTCATGCTCATCATCATATTGACCCATAGATAATTCATCATCAATACCTAGGTCAATTTGACAATGACTTGCATCAGTTTTGTCAATGTGACAATAATCATCGAATGCAATACAAGAGCATTTCTAATTAGAACATTGATAAGTCCGGATCACCCTTCTTTTCATAAGATCACGAAGCTCAAAGAAGCATTTATCAAAGTTGGGATCATTGGGCGCATCATATCAAATTCAATAGTCTTGTATAGAATTTCATCAAGACCTCTCAAAGAGTAGTCCGGATAAAGTTCTTCCAAGAACTTCCACATAGCATAGGCGCACTCAAAGTTTGTGACAAGCTCAAGCAAGTTATCGGGCAAGCCTCTAATGATGAGATTTACAGTTCTAATGTTACGAAGCAAATCAAGCTCTTCATCCATAGTAGGGTGCAGGGGGTCAAATGGAGGTACATATGGGGTTTCAACATGTTTGCGCAAGTTGTACATCTTAAAGATAGCAAGCATTTCAATCCTCCACGAGTTATAGGACACTCCATCAAGAATAGGCACTCTATGACTAACACTCCCAAACGTAGACACGTCCATCTTCCTCCAATGGTGTGCAAACCAAAGCAATGGAGACCAAGGCTCTGATACCAATTGTAGGATCGTTGAAGGTGAGAGTGTCTAGAGGGGGGGTGATTAGACTACTCGACAAGATAAAAATTATGCCTTTTGACAAGAACAAGTTTTTGTCAAGTTTTTGGCAAGTTCACAATGGAGATCAAGTCAAGCTTCATGCATACAAGTCAAGTAGCATACTACACATGCAATTCTAGAGTATGGGCAGCGGAAAGTAAATTGCACATGTAGTAAAGAGAAGTGGAGAAGATCAAACGCAGTTTGGAGACACGGAGATTTTTCTCGTGGTTCCGATAGGTGGTGCTATCGTCAATCCACGTTGATGGAGACTTCAACCCACGGAGGGTAACGGCTGCGAGAATCCACGGAGGGCTCCACCCACGAAGGGTCCACGAAGAAGCAACCTTGTCTATGCCATCATGGCATACGCCCACGGAGGACTAGCCTTACTCGGGGTAGATCTTCACGAAGTAGGCGATCTCCTTGCCCTTACAAACTTCTTGGTTCAACTCCACATCTTGACGGAGGCTCCCAAGCGACACCTAACCAATCTAGGAGGCACCACCCTCCAAAAGGTAATAGATGGTGTTGGTGATGATGAACTCCTTGCTCTTGTGCTTCAAATGATAATCTCCCCAACACTCAACTCTCCTCACCTGATTTGGCTGTGGTGGAAGAAAGGATTGAGTGGAAAGCAACTTGGGAAGGCTAGAAATCAAGTTTCATATGGTGGGAGTGGAGCAACTTGATCTCAACACAAGGGTAGGTAGTTTTCTTCTCGAGAAATGTAAGGTAGGAGTGGTAGTTCTTTCGATGGCTCTCTCCACGAATGAAGAGGAGGTGGAGGGTATTTATAGCCTCCACACAAAATCCAACCGCTACACACATTTGACCAATCTCGGTCGGACCGAAGTTGACAACTCGGTGAGACAAAGTTCAAATCTTGTGAGCGTTGGGATTTTCGTGGGACCGAAAATACAATCTCGGTTAGTCCGATTCTTCCAAAGACTAGGGTTTGCAATCTCGGTGGGACCGACTTTATCATCTCGGTGACACCGATATGATGATGAAGATTCTGAAGCTTGGCAACACTAGTTTCGTGAGACCGAGTTTGGAATCGGAAAATCCAAATTACTAGGGTTTGGGTATATGGTGAGGTGGTTCATCTCGGTGTGACTGAGTTTATGGAATCGGTGGGACCGAGATTACTTATGAGTATATGTTGGAATGAAAGATTGCTGATAGTTTGGGAGATAGATCACTAAGCACTTTGAGCAACCAGATCATTATCATAACCTCATCCCCTTTTAATAGTATTGGCTTTCCTATAGACTCAATGTGATCTTGGATCACTAAACCAAAAATGGAGTCTTGAGCTTTCGCCAATGCTTGCCTTAGCATTCTAGGGGTCCACCTCTTCTGTCCTTTTGCCATGCCAAAGTGATTGACTTTCCTGAAACATACTTGATAAAAGCATTAGTCCAACCACAAAGTATGTTGTCATTAATTACCAAAACCACCCAGGGAGCAAATGTGCTTTCAGTACTGCCCCTTGAGGCGGTGCACGGGTACCGTCAAGAGCAAGCTCTGCGTCAGCAAAGGGCCCCGGTGACCACAACAGGTTGGCGCGCCTTCACCCCCGAGCTGCGTAGCGTCGCTTGGCCGGGCAAGTTCAAGCCGGAACTGCCTCCTCGATACGATGACACCCCCGACCCTGCGGAGTTCTTGCAGCTCTACAAGCTGAGCATCGAGGCGGCTAACGGCGATGAGAAAGTCATGGCGAACTGGTTTCCCATGGCGCTGAAGGACGGTGCCCGCTCGTGGCTCCTGAACCTGCCTCCCGGCTTGATCTTCTCCTGGGATGAGATGTGCAGCCGCTTCATCGCCAACTTACAGGGCACTCGCGACCGCCCGCCAGCCACGGGTGACCTGTGCCGCAGCAAGCAACAGCTTGGGAAGACCCTGCAGAAATACATCCAGCGCTTCAACAGCGTCCGCCTCAAGATCCCCAAGGCGACGGTCGAGGCCATCATCTCGGCGTTCTCTGATGGCGTCCATGATGTCAAGATGAAGGACGAGCTCGCCATCCATGAGGAGCTGTGTACATCCCTGGAGCTGTTCAACCTGGCGACCAAGTGCGCAAGAGCTGAGGAAGGACGCCTCTCCCTCCCCGAGCTTCTAGCTGCTGACCGGAAGAAAAGAAGACCAAGGCCAAGGACGTGAAGCGCAAGGGAGCGGCCGTGCTCACGACAGAACCAGACATGAAGCACGGCAGGGACCAGTCGGAGTCATCCAAGGGCAGCCGAGCGTTCTGCGCCTACCACAACCTCCACACCCATAACACCAGCGACTGCCAGGAGCTTAGGGCCGTTCGAGAAGGATGCTTCGGTCAACGCCCCGAGCGCAACGACCGGGGCTACAGTCGAGGAGGAGGACGTGGCGGACGACGATGGGCCGACCATGGCCCTCACCAGGAGTGGCGTGACCGACCTCGTGAGGATCGCTGGCAGGACCAGCCTCGCGAGGGCGCCTGGAGGGATCAGCCTCGCGAGGACCGCCCGCAGGGTAACGCTGGCCTTCCTCCACTGCCGCCGCCGCCAAGAAGGAATGACGACCATCATTAGGACGAGGGGGCTGGGGGCTTCCAGGAGCCACGTGCTATCGCTTGCATCTTGGGCGGAGCTCAGGCCCCAGCCTCTCAGCGCATCTTTAAGCAGTTCGCTCGCGAGGTGAACGTAGTCCTCCCCAAGCTCGACGCCACATGCCCGCTCAGGTGGTCCAAGAGCGCCATCATCTTCAGCTCGGCAGATCAACTCAAGTGCCTGGCTACTGCTGGCGTCCTCCCAATGCTCTATTCACTATTCATCAGCAACGTGCAAGTCACCAGGACCCTCATCGATGGCGGCGCAGGGCTTAACATCCTGTCCGTTGAGACGTTCGACAACCTACAAGTGCCATACGATCAGCTCCGGCCTACCAAGCCTTTCTCAGGAGTTACCGACGGTTCCACCACCCCAATAGGGCAGGTCCGCCTCCCTGTCACCTTTGGACAGCATGACAACTACCGCACTGAGCTCATTGACTTTGATGTCGCCCACATCCACCTGCCATACAATGCCATCCTCGGGTATCCAGCCCTGTCCAAGTTCATGGCAGTGACCCACCACGGCTACAACGTCCTCAAGATGCCAGGAAGCGGCGGAATCATCACGGTCCCCTACGAAGAGAGAGATGCGGTGTGCTCCCTTGAGCGTGCCTTCCAAGCTGCATCAATCGAGGACCCGGACAGCTCGGGCAAGAACCCTCCTGAGGCAGTCCCCAAGAAGAAGAAGCAACCGCTCCACACAAGGCCTCAGGAGGTTGGCATCCCGGGTGGTGTCGCGTCAGGATCAGCGCCCGTGCCTGGGGCGCCTTCTTCCATCGCATAGGAAGGCGCGCCCGGCACCCTCCTCGGACAGGGCTCGGGGGCTCTCTTCTGGAGGGCCTTAGACCTTGCCAACATCACGAGGGAGGCGCTCGGGCACCACCTAGAGGCGTGCTTCGCGGCACGTTTCCCTCAGGAAGGCACAGGGCGTGGAAAGCCTAACGTTCAGGAGTTCATTGCCAAGACCACTCTGGAGCTTCAGGAAGCAAGGGCCGTGCGCGGTGACCGCCGCCTACCCGGCGCGGCTCCCCATCTAGGCGAGGATGGTGGGCTGCGCATCTGCATCGACGTCCCAGGGTTGAACCGAGCTGCATCTCAGGAGCGCTTCTCGCCTTCGCGCGTGGGATGCTGCGAGGGTCCGCCGCACAACTACGTTCGCATGCCTTTCGGCCTGCCAAACACGGCTACCACCTACCAGCGTCACCTACGGAGCATCCTGGCAGCTCAGGAGGCCAAGCACCACCCGGTCCTAGCAGAGATGGAGATGGTCCTCAAGGAACCACATGGATCCCGGGAGCCTCCCGAGGCTCAGGACCCCGGTGGCTCGTGAGGGACGGTCTCTTCACCGTGCATCTTCAGCTGCCTCAACACCCCTCATCTGCAATGGTACCAGGTGACATCTTCCAAGTTCATTTCAGCTAGGAGCGCCCTCAGGGCTGCATCATTCCCAGGCTGCGTGGGTCCGTCCCTGCGGCATGTATCCCCTTTTCTTGTGTCTTTAGCTTACCTTGCTGGGGGCGCCCCTCGGGCTGCATCATCCCCAAGCCACTTGGGCCTGACCCAGTGGCATGTATCCATTCTGCGTTTACCTAAGCTGATTTTCCTTTCATGCCTAACCTACCTGTGATTATCGCCTGCTCGATTGACGTCTACCAGGGAGCCGCTCGCGCTGGCATGGTGCTTGCGCACGGGTCCGTCCCTGCAACACTGACAAATCTGAGCAGTCAAGCTCTGGCCCGCGGCAGCCCCGTGCGCGTCACCTCACCAGACCCTTAGTGCCCTCACCTCTCTCTCAGAGCAACCAATGGCCAGCCGTCAATCATAATGGCAACCCGTGCTTTTCTTGTGCTGATTTACAGGAACCTCCTGAGGTCTACAGCGGGCGGCACCACGAGCTCCCTCTCTTTCCCATGCGATTCGCCTGCGTATTAAAAGGAGGGCTCCTGACCATCGCGACTCAGGAGCTCTTACTGTCTCTCCAGCCCTCACCCCTTGCCTTGACCACGGCATCGCGACCTGGCATACCAGCCGCAGCTGAGCTCGCTCGAGGGCCGGGACCTGAGGACGTAGAGCACGAAGGAGAGTGTGGGGAAGAAAGCGGAGGCTCGCACGGGCCTAACCTAGCTGTGCCACGACCACCGATGCACAAGTCTGGTGCAATGCAAGGGAACGACTCCAGACTACCGAGATAAGTCTTGCACCTGGAACAACTAATCATAGCAATGCAAAAATTCTCACTTGCTACGGCTCTGTGACGGAAAAGTTGCCTTCCTTTCTCACCTCTCGACGGCTGCATGCACGCTAAAGGGGACCTCCTGAGCATCGCACCTCAGGGGCTCTTACTGGACCTCGGGCCGCTCACCTCCTGGCCTTGACCATGACATCGCGACCTGGCATACCGGCGATCACTGCAGCCTACCTGGGGACCGGGACCTGTCAGCGTAGAGCGCTAAGTCATCGCATGGTTAGAAAGGGGGAACCAAGCCGCGATAGGACAAGCACTCGCACGATTTCATAGTAAGGATAACATCATCAAAAGACATCGCAGACCCTTTACACGCCCCCGCGGGGTGTTTTCTCGATTCCTCGCAGGGAACAAAAGACGAGAACTCTGAGGAGCCCTAACTACACGCGCCTTCATGGCCGACGCCATCATCAACAGTGGGCCACGAGAGGCCGGTGCCAACCCCATCCTGATCAGCGGCGGCAACGTTCCAATGCAGTCGCCTTGCACCGGGCCCGGAGAAAGCTCGGGGGTGCGTAGCTGTCATCGCTCGTCTCCGGAGTCTCGAAGAGTTCGGGAGAATTGCTGGACTCCCAAGCATCGCTGCTGCTACCGGAGGAACCATTGGGGGAGCGGACGGCGGGACCGGCCCCTGCCGCGTCCATGCCCTGTCTGCCCCCTCCGGGGCGGCACTCCAGGCGGCGGCCTTCCGCGTCGAAGACCTTGAAGAACAACAAGGAGGCGTCGTCGTACTCAAAATGGATCACGAGGGCGCCTCCCATTCGGCACACCCGGGCGACCTCGCCCCAGCCTCGGGTCATGAAGATCTTGCTCGGGGAAACGACTTCGACCTCCGCTCCGGTCACTGGGGCGCCACAATTGGCGTGCTACAGCCAAAGCTGAAGAGGCCCCCTTGGTGGCACCTCGGTGGAGAAGAACAAAGGGAAGCGGATCCAGGTGCTTGGAGGCATCACCGCGTGCAGCACGAGCTCACGCGAGGAGTCCGCGGCGTGGACTCTGGGAGCGACGGCGCGCGTCACCACGGCTCACCGACCACGACCACAGTGCGGGACGTGCCGCTCGTCGTCCCTTTCTCCAAAGCCCTCGGCTCGGGTGCAATGGGGCAGCGGGTACCCAGGAGGTGGCCGCTCACACCAAGGCCACGTCATCACCAGCCCCACGACCTCACCACGGTGGTGTACCAGCCTCTTCTTCGGCGAGAGCGGATCAGGTCCATCCCGGGGAGACTTCCCCTTCTCTTCGGCTGAGAATCTGTGGATCGGTGCCATTGGCGCCAAGGCTGGAGGTGGAGCAGGGGAGAAGAAGCAGGCGGAGCGAGAAGAGATGGGCGATGAGGGCTTCTCGCCCCTCCTAATTTATAGCCCAAGGGAGACCAACCGTCGACCTCCACGATCACAGGTAATGATGACCCTTTTTGCATGCAGCAGGGACTTGTCAAGTCGGGCAGTTGCCGAGGCAGCGTGGGGAAGCGGATACGCCCACGTCCAATTAGTCGCCACGCATCAGCCAAGGCCGCAAGCTGTTGGGGCCCGCAGCGCTCCGCGCTTGCCCTTTGGCTTTGCCGCTAAGCCAAGTCTGAGTGCGCCTTGGGCCCAGGGGCTACTGTCGGCGTTCTGGGAACGGGGGTCCCCAGACTTGCCTGCCTACGGCCTGCGGTGCGGCTCCACCAGTGGCCCAGTACGCCCGTCTTCATCAACCAACACTCAAGACCCTCGCAAGGGGCCAAGCCTCGCGGGGCGGATGACAGAAGGCATCCTCAGGAGCAGCCTCACTAGGTAGGCTAGGGAGGCGGAGAGATCAAGGCAAGGGGTACCTCGCAAGGTTCCCATGACGCAAGCCATGATGACCAAGGCCAGGCCCGCCTGGCGCGTGCAGTGTCCTTGTTTCCGCTTTGGTGCTAATGGGGCAAGCGCAGGCGCGGAGTACCGATGCATCAGGCAACGGTTTCCATAGCGGTGCAACAAGACCAAGACCAGCAGGAGGGCAGGACGGAGGTCATCGTGGAGCCCAAGACGGCGTCACCACCAGCGCCTTTGACAGGCGAAGACTACTGTCGGTGTCAAAACCGGCGGATCTCGGGTAGGGGGTCCCGAACTGTGCGTCTAGGCGGATGGTAACAGGAGACGAGGGATACGATGTTTTACCCAGGTTCGGGTCCTCTCGATGGAGGTAAAACCCTACGTCCTGCTTGATTAATATTGATCATATGGGTAGTACAAGAGTAGATCTACCACGAGATCAAGGAGGCTAAACCCTAAAGCTAGCCTATGGTATGATTGTTGTAATGTATGTTGTGTCCTACGGACTAAAGCCCTCCGGTTTATATAGACACCGGAGGAGGCTAGGGTTTACAGTCGGTTACAATGGTAGGAGATCTACATATCCGTATTGCCAAGCTTGCCTTCCACGCCAAGGAAAGTCCCATCCGGACACGGGGACGAGTCTTCAATCTTGTATCTTCGTAGTCTTGGAGTCCGTGGACGATGATAGTCGGCTGTCCGGACACCCCTAGTCCAGACTCCTCGGTAGCCCCTGAACCGGGCTTCAATGTCGATAAGTCCGGCGCGCATAATGTTCGGCATTGCAAGGAGGGTTCCTCCCTTGAATAATCTAGAGAAGATCATGAACACCAGGATAGTGTCCGGCTCTGCAAAATAAATTCCACATTCCACCGTAGAGAGAATAAAATGTACACAAGTCCAATCTGCTGACGTATTATGCGGCATGACATCACACCGCTACCAGGCTTTTACTTGAATCGTTTTTTATTGTACCACCTCAGCACGTTTAGCGAAGCGAATTCCTTGGCACGTCTTGTCGAAGCAGAGATCGTGTTCCACTTATTCCGGGATTCCCATCAATACGGACGTGGGTAACCCAACCGCGCCATTGATGGTGGCGCTTGGGGGATAAGCGACTTTTACCAGGCCGGTGGGAGACGCACAGTTCGGGACCCCCTACCCGAGATCCGCCGGTTTTGACACCAACAACCACCTTTAGTCAGGATAGCTTGTATTAGTGTTCCCCTTTCAAAATGGCCGTTGTTGGATCCCTTCCCGCTGAATATTTGGGAAGAGGACCAGGGCCTCTATAAATAGGGTTAGCCACCATAGTAGAGGGGCACCTGATCTGAGGGCGGACGGATCACTCAGACCATCCTCACCCACACTAGTTCACCACACGAGCTCAAGAACACCTCTCCTCAGGAGGCTGTTCTTCCCTTGTACTGTTCATCATCAGCCCAAGAGGCAATCCACCACCACCACATAGGTGTAGGGTATTACACCACAACGGTGGCACGAACCTGTATAAATCTTGTGTCTCTTGTGTTGTGAGTTCATCGAGCTAGCTTAGGGATCGCGGCGAGGCTGAGGGCGTGTTTCGGTAGGGGGAAATCTTCATGCGCACCCTAGTGTTCAAACCTCAAGGGTTTTGCCAGAACCCGATATCCGACAGGGTCCACGGCCGGAGCAAGGAAGTGCCTTGTTATTACGCGCAAAATAATGATTTCTCCACCTGACAGCAGGGACCCACCATACGGGCCACCATATTTCGCAAAGAAAAGTTTCCCCCCTGACTGCTGGGACCCACATGCTACATCTTCGCACGCAAGGAAGTCCCTGACAGGCGAGACCCACCTGGTCGAAGTGTACGTAGCATTGTCATTCTGGTCGTGAACGTGTACGTAGATACTGTAGATCGGTCTATCTGCAGGCTGCAGCGATGAACCATGGCCGAGTAAGGAAGGGCACATGTCGTAGTAGAGGCGTGCACGTGTCGTAGTAGAGGCGTGCATGTAGCATGTACACGTACGTACAGCCAGGGTGCAAGAAAGTAAATACAACCACATACGTACATATGGGCGGGGTCTCAAACGCGTACTCGCGCATATGTACGATCAGGGCTCGTGTACATGGAGAGGTAGCGAAGGCGTCCTGATCATGGGCAGCCAACCGGCTGGGTCAGAACGGAGGAAACAATGTCGTGTTCACTGGGAGCCAAGTGACTAGGTCGGAACGCGTCCTGTTCATCGGGAGGCAACAGACTGGGTCAAAATGGATCATGTTCACTGGGAGGCAACCGGCTTGGACGGAACAGCCGATCGAAATGTGGCCTGGTGTACTATAGAACGAAGGAAACAACCTTGTGTTTGACAGCCTAGGGTCAAAACGGGATCCTGTTCATCGGGAGGGGTCTGGCGTACCGCAGAACGGAGGAAACGGACTTGTGTTCGAGTGCCTATGGTCGAAACAGGGTCCTGTTGATCAGGAGGGGTGTGGTGTACCGCAAAACGGAGGAAACTGACTTGTGTTGGAGCGCTACCGGTCGAAACGGAGGTCTTGATCATCAGGAGGGGTCTGGCGTACCGCAAAACGGGACTCCACGGGCTACTGTTCGTCTCCACCATTGACCTCCTCTAGCCTCTACGGGCTACTGTTCATCCACCATCGACCTCCTCCAGCCTCCACCCGCGACTATTCATCCACGGGCTCCTATTCATCCAGCCTCCATCGCACCTCCACCGGCTACTGTTCAACCAGCCCTCTCCACGGGGTCCTGTTCAACCACCCCTCCACGGGCTACTGTTCATCCAGCCCTCCACCAGCTACTGTTCAACCAGCCCTCCACGGGGTCGTCTTGTTCATCTAGGCCTCCACGGGGTCCTGTTCATCCATTCCCAACCGGCTCGATCGATCGGGGTCCTGTTCATCCAACGGGAATGGCCTCTGCTATCATAGGGTCATTTTCATCCAACCCCCCACCAGGAACTATTCATCCACCCCCCCCCCCCAACAACGCTTACTGTTCATCAAGGGAATGAGGCAACATGTTCGACCAGCTTCAGTTAGCAGCAGTAGCGAAGGAATTGCTGGATCGGGTTCAGTTACCAGCAAGGGATCGATCGGGGTTCAGTAACGTAGCTAGTGAAATCGCTCGGGTTCAGTACGCGAATGCCTCGGTCAGGTTCAGTTAGAGCCTGACGCCTCACACCCACACACGTACATGTACAAGAGAAACGCGCAATCCCTCCGTGCATCGCTCGGCCCCGACCGCCCACCGTAACCTGGAACTCCCCGAAATTTTCCTCGCCCTCGCTTGTACCACGATTTTTCCCGTCATGGACGGCCCAAAGAATGTCATGCAGGTGCGACTCCGGCCCGCCCAGGATGAAAAGTCCATTTTCTGTCATGATTTTTTGTCATAGAAGTAGGAGCCCACCACATCTATGATGATACTGGGTTTTGTCATAATTATCGTCATAGAAGTGTCATAAGTATGACAGGAAAAAAATTTGTTTGGACCAAAATGTCACGGATGTGTCTTTTTTTGTAGTGCCTTGTCCTCATAATTAAAAGCATAGTGTGGTTCTAATCTCCTCCCTCTAATTCTCTGGCGACGATTAGCTCTGGACAGTGAAGCGCTGCTAGATCGTGAAGGATGCACACTTGCAACCAAGTAGAGTGGTCGTGCTTTCGGTCTTCAGTTCAAGGGATTGTTCGTGGGCGGTGCGAGGGATCATTCATCGATGGTTCAAGGGACTCCAAGTATGATCTAGACTGACACGTTCTTCTTCCGCTACAACTCGGGATGGTAACGATCATTGAGGGAGTCCTGGACTAGGGGGTCCTCGGGCGTCCAGTCTATTCGATATGGGCCAGACTGATGGGCCATGAAGATAAAAGCAGAAGACCATCCCCCCGTGTCCGGGTAGGACTCCTATATGCATGGACGGCAAGATTGGTGTGTGGGTATTCTATTTCCCTTCCTTGTAAACCGGTCCTGTACAACCCTAGGTCCCTCTGGTGTCTATATAAACCGGAGGGTTTAGGCTGTAGGGAAGATCAAAATATTCATAGGCTAGACAGTTAGGGTTTAGCCATTACGATCTTGAGGTATATCAACTCTTGTAACCCCTATACTCATCGAATACAATCAAGCAGGATGTAGGGTTTTACCTCCTTTAAGAGGGCCCGAACCTGGGTAAACATTGTGTCCCATTGTCCTTGTTACCATCGATCCTTAGACGCACAGCTTGGACCCCCCTACCCAAGATCAACGAGTTTTGACACCGACATTGGTGCTTTCATTGAGTGATCCGTTGTGTTGTCAACAGAGGAATCGATGGCGCGCCTCGTCATCAACGACGATGCTGCGTCTGGGAGACCTTTCTCCCTGGTCAGCTCTTTGTGTTCGGTGGCTTCATGCTACATGCCGACTCGACCGACCACCTTGAGCAGGTCAACAGCTACTCCCCCGGTCACCAGATCAGGTTTGGAAGCATGAACTATGTTGCTGATATCCAAGGAGACCTGATCTTCGAAGGGTTCGCGGCTTTGGCCGCCGCTCCCCACCTTTATGAAGAAGGTCCTCCGGATCCGCTATCATATCCCATCCAGGGGTCGATGCTCATACCTGCCTCGGCCTTAGATCCGTGGCAGATCGCATTGTCCGAAGATGGAAGGATTAACCCCATCGGACTCTCTCATGTCACGGAGCTCCCAACTAGAGACCCAGATGTGACCACACCGTTGGTGAACCCGAAGTCAAATGGGACTCTCCCAGTCATCGGGGAGCCAGACTCGCATCTGGACGATAACTCTAAACTATCGAGGTCTGCATCCATTGGGCTCGATCAAGTGTCTATCACCGAGCCTGGCCCCGTAGATCCGCAGACTCCTATCCAGCTTTCGCTCTTAAATGAAGCACTGGACTTAATACAATCTCTCGCCATCATAGAATTTTCACCTCTGAACTACACCTAGCTCAGGCTGGTGGCTGGGGGTTGAGAGCAGGGAATTTTACACCCCATCCACTTAATAGCCATTGTCGAGGATTTAACTAGCATGCTAGACTACGCCTCCGAAGACATCGACGACATGGACGATGATGTCGATGCCGAACCAGGTCAAAACCCGCCCATCACTGGGCATTGGACGGCCACTTCTACATACGGCGCATACATGGTGGACACGCCTGAGAAGAAGGACGCCGATGGCACTCAGGATCCAGGCAAGGACAAGCCTGTCGATGAACCACCAAAGCGCCGGCGTCAGCGGTGTCGCTCACGATCGCGTCGGGCAAAGGATAGCAATACCAGCACCGAACATAATGACACTCCGGATAACACCGAAGACCCCGACCACCCTGTCGAACCCACGTCTGAACAGGATGAGAGGGAGGAGGCTCAATATAGCCCCGAACACGCTGATTACGAAGATTCGGAAGGCGGCAACTACTTACCTGCCTCCGAAGAGGATGTTAGCCTCGGTGACGAAGATTTTATCGTCCCAGAGGAACCCCTCGAACAAGAGCGCTTTAAGCGACAACTCATTGCCACCGTGCGGAGCCTGAAAAAGAAACAGCAATAGCTTCAAGTTGAACAGGACACGGTCAACCATAGATGGACCAAGGTCCTAGCCGCCGAAGAATACGGCCTCGAGCAACCAGTAAAGAGTTACCCCAAGTGCAGGGTGCTGCCAGAATTTGACGATGAAGCCCTCGAGCCAATACCGTCAAAATACAATTATGTTGATCAACCAGACCGACCACCACGTGGACGGGACAAAATGACTCATCACGCCGAACATCTGCCCGCACCCCCTTGCCGTAGAGGCAAGGAGATAGCGGCTCCGGACTACACATACGACTTACGTCAGGACATGGCCAATAAAGCCGACCAAACTAGATCAATTTATGGATCCAGAGGACGTGCCCGGCACGAGATGACGACCATGAAGCCTGGCACGATGAGCATCAAGAAGTTCGCGGTCAGCACTGAACACAAATGTCATACAAATTCCGATGAGTCGCCCGGTATAGAGGCGCCGCACACCCTATGTGCTTCACTGATGAAGTAATGCAGCACCAATTTCCTGAAGGGTTTAAACCCGTGAACATCGAGCAGTACGATGGAACGACGAATCCTGCCGTATGGATCGAAGATTTTCTTCTCCACATTCACATGGCCCCCGGAGATGACCTCCACGCCATTAAATACCCCACCTAAAGCTGAAGGGACCAGCACGACACTGGTTGAATAGCCTCCGAGAGAACTCCATTGGGAGCTGGGAAGATTTAGAAGATGCTTTCCGGGCCATCTTTCAGGGCGCTTATGTCCGGCCAGCGGATGCTGAGGACCTAAGTCACATAGTCCAGCAACCTGGGGAGTCAGCTCGCAAACTTTGGAATCGGTTCCTAGTTAAAAAGAACCAAATCATGGACTGT
Organism: Aegilops speltoides; assembly: GCA_021437245.1. Taxonomy (NCBI): domain Eukaryota; kingdom Viridiplantae; phylum Streptophyta; class Magnoliopsida; order Poales; family Poaceae; genus Aegilops; species Aegilops speltoides. The sequence continues at coordinate 365,717,385 of CM038147.1, read as the reverse complement.
CCAAACACCGAAGCCTTAGCGGCCTTCAAGCACAGTGGCCGTGAGGAACGGCTCGCCTGACACCTCGGGCAGGAAAAGTTGAAGACCATGGCAGCTCTTACTAAACTCATGACCCTCTTCTGTGCAGGCGAAGGTAGTTGGTTGGCTCGTAGAAGTAACAGTTCCAGCGACCCCGACGCTTCTGAGGCTAGGGACGACAATGGTAGGCCACGATGCAATAAAAACAAGCGTCAGAACAATAATGACAAAGTAGAAGATACGACAGTTGAAAGGATCGAGAAGAGGTGTCTAGAGGGGGAGATTAGACCCTCAACAAGCAAAGATAGCAGTTTTTAAGTTCTTCAAGTTGAGGTTGGAAATTAGTACAATTTCAAGCATTCACAATACAATTCAAGCAAGCATGCAAATAGTATATGAGCAGCGGAAAGTAAAGCATGCAACTTGCAAGAAAGTAAAGGGATGGGATTGGAGTGTGCAAACGCAATTGGAGAGACGGAGATTTTTGGCGTGGTTCCGATAGTTCGTGCTATCGCACATCCACGTTGGTGGAGACTGAAAGTGCAATCATGCCCTTAATCATATTTTGATGTTGATGACAGCATGCATATATGGGACTGATCATGTTTATCAAGTATATCTCAGGATTATGTCTCAAAGGCCGTGTGTGGATCATGACTAGGGACAAATGCATATAACTCAAGATCGGAGACACAAGACATTAGCCTTGGCTTTGTTTACGGTTTGTTCTTGAGTATAGGGATCCCGCACTATTAAGAGGGGATCGTTGGATCTAGTGAAAGATTTGCTCAAACCCACCAACTCCAGTTTTTCTCTCTGGACGTCCGGTACTCTATGGACGTCCAATCCCTCTCAGCTGTCCGGACGTCCGGCTCTCTACGGTCATCCGGTGTTTCTCTTACAGAACAATATTCACGGATTTCCGAGCCTCTCCAGACGTCCGGTCTCCGGACGACCGGCATGTCTCGGACATCCGGTGTTTCTTCCACAGAACAATATTTACGGATTCCCGAGCCTCTCCGGACGTCCGATCTCCGGACGACCGGCACGTCTCGGACGTCCGGTTGCTGTGTGCTGGTTCGTGGCTTATGAATTCCCAGCGGCTGGACGACCGATGGCTGTCGGACGTCCGGACATATTTGTGCCACCGGACGTCAGGTGCTGTCCGGACGTCCGACCTCTTCAGTGCACTTAAGTGGCTCAAACAGTTACTTTTTCCACACCCACTATATATAGGCTTCTCCCTTCCACGGGATGCGGTTGACCATTCACTTTGAGCTTGCCAAGAACACTTTTCACTCTCTCTCTCTCTCAATCCTCTACACCAAATCCTAGATCCCCAAGTGATTTGGGAACATTTGAGAGAAGTTCTCCAATCAAGTGATAGATCCACTCCTTCCCTTTCTTTGCACCAAAGGAATTCGTGATTTGAGCAAGTCTTGAGATTTTCCCCATCGTTCTTATTACTCTTGGAGGTTGGAGACTCCTAGGCGGTAGGAGTCTTTCGGAGAGGAATCGACCTTTGTGATTACCCCCGGAAAAGTTTGTTAGGGTTTGGAGACCACCCTAAGGTCTACCACTAGTGGTTGAGAAACGCCTCCATGGTGTTGTATCAAAGGGAGAATAGGGTGAGCCTTCGTGGCGTTGGTGTGCCTTCGTGGTAACATCCACCTATCTAACAGTGATGTAGCTTCCCTCCAAGGAAGTGAACATCGACATACATCCTCGTCTCCCGGAGTTGCGGTTATTCCTAACCCTAACTTTCTACTTGTGGTTACTTGTCTCTTAGCACTTACTTATATCATATTGTGCTTGCTTACTTACATACTCGTGTTACTTGCTTAGTACTTAGCACTACACTTGCAATTGTTAGGCTCACCTTCATATTCTGCATTATTGCCTAAAATTGCTAAGTAATAATTAAAATTTGTAATTGTACCTATTCACCCCCCCCCCTCTAGGTCCATCTCGATCCTTTCAATTGCTATCAGAGCCTCGTGCTCTATTCTTGTGGCTTAACCGTCCTAGAGCTAGATGAACCCCGATGGGACTCCCCTTGTTGCAGATCCGAAGGATAAAGGCGAGGCTTCTTCTGAAGTCAAGTCCTTTACTTCTGAGGATATGGAACGGGCCCTTGCTAAGCAAAAAGAGGAGCATGATGCTTCTCTTAAGGCCTTGGTCCAAATGAGATTAGCCACGTTGTCCACGGTGCTTGCACCACTTTTGGGTGGTGCGGCTTCAAGGCCAACTGTGCCTGCTACGTCAGTTGGTCAACAACCTCCTAGAAATGATCAATCCAGTGTTCCTTAGCTTTATGCAAGACCCCAAGTTGAGAAACCGAAATATAATCCTCAAGGAAAACCTCCTTTACTTGATGCCACTTCCGATTTTGCCTTGTGGAGAGTTGCTATGCAGGATCATCTTTGATATGGAAATGATGAGATGCTGGAGATCTTGGAGTATGGTTACCATGTGGTTGATCCAAATAATCCTACACCAAGAGAAATTTATGACAAGAATCTCAATGACACTGCAACCATGTGTATAAGGAGAGCTATGGTTGAAAAGCAAAGGAGACCGTTCATACACATCACAAGTGCCAAGGAACTATGGGAAAGTATTATAAGATCCAAGACTGGTACCTCCACCCTCCGGAGTGCTCAATATGAAATTGCCAAGGGGAAATTGCAAAACTTTTGTATGGAGAAATGTGAAACTCCCAATCAACTCCTTGAGCGTCTCATGACTCTCACCGCTGACATTGAGTCGTGTGAGTGTGACAAGACACAAGATGGATTCAACATGACTAAGCGATTCCTTGTGGATGAGTTGCTTCATGCTCTTGCCCCATATCACCATCAAATGGTGTGGGACATAAGACAACACCATGCCTTCAAGGAAATGACTACAGATGACATCATATCCACCTTCCAACTATTTGAAGAGTCAAAGGCAAATGCCACAAAACATCTTGCCATGCATGGTACTCCAACATCAAAGGTCAATCTTGCATTGAAGGCCAAGCATGTATGTGAAGAAGAAGAAGATGATGATGATGAAGATGGTGATGAGATTGAATCCGATGAGGGCTCTTCATATGAAGACATGGCTCTCTTTGTCAAGAAGTTTAGTGCGGGAAAATTCAAGGGAAGATTTCAAAAGAAGAAAGTTAGAAAATGCTACAACTGTGAAGAAACCAACCACTTCTCCAACGAGTGCCCTTATGAGAAGAGAGAGGATAAACGAAGATTTCCCAAGACCTTTCCCAAGAAGAAGTCGCCAAATCCTTTGAACTCCATGCTCAAGAAGAGAGATGGGAAAGCAATGGTTGCTCAAGAAGAATCCGATCCGGATGATGTTAGTGGTGTTGCCGGAGTTGCTCAAGACTCTCAAACCACTTTGAGGTTAGTGAACAAGAGTGGTGATGTGGTCACCTAAAACTACATGAAAGACTACAAGGGCAACGCTCACAAGTGCCTAATGGCAAAGGCCATGGTAGAAGATGGAGAGGACCAAAGCTCTCCTAACAAGGTTAAGGTAACCCCACGATCAAATCCTTCTCTTTTCACTCCTTCTACTCCTAGTGATGAGTATCTTGATGTGAAGGATAGTTATGAGGATGATGATCTAGATGATCCTATGCTTGCTAAACTTAATAAGTTCATGTGCTCCCTCAAAGGAAAGAAGCTCACTATGTTTCGTATGCTTATGGATATGGTGAGTAAGCACACCATAACCATTAAGGAACTCGAAACCCTCGTCACCGAGGAAAAGGAAAAATGTGAAATCCTTGAGCGGAAAGTCCAATATGAGGAAGCACGAAATGATGAACTATGCTTAAAAATTGGTGCAAACATTGATGTTCATACTAAAGATCTTGCCTCCTTGAAAAAGGCTATTGACTCTTGCGAAGAGTTGATGAATGATAAAAGTAAGCTTGTGAAGTCTCATCCTTCTCTCTGTAAGGATTGTGAGCTTCTATCCATGCCCCTCAAGACTAAGGAAGAAGAGCTCACCCATCTTACAAAGAGTTTTGAGACGCTCAAACTTACTTATCTTGAAACTCTAGCCAAGGCTTACTCTTCTCCTATTATCAATGTTGATGCTTGTACTACTAACTCTAGTAGTGATCTAGCATCATTCTTGAGGAAAATCGCTTCCTCAAGGCTCAAATCGAGAAAGGTCTCATGACATGTGCTCAAGGGCAAAAGAACCTTAATGAGGTATTGAGCCAACACAATGAGGTGTTTGCCAAAGAGGGACTCGGGTTTGACCCAAGCACAAGCAAGAAGAAGACGTCCTCTCAAAAGTGCACAACCCCTCTAAAGGAAACATTTATATGAAAAGGGCACAATGAGAAAGGTAAGGTTGTTAGTGGGAAGGCCACAAAGGGCATGCCCACTCTCAACAAGCCAAAAGAGTTCATGCCTCCATCCTATGTACTTCGTAAGACTAAGGATGGAGAAGTTTATTTAAAATTTGTTGGTCCTCGAAATGCATTCCAGTTCTATGATATTTGGGTCCCTAAGACCCTTGTGACTAACTTGAGAGGTCCCATTGCAGAATGGGTGCCTCTAACCAAGTCATAATTGTGTGTAGGTTGCCTTATCCGGTGGAGTAAAATGGGTGATTCATAGTGGGTGTACCAATCATATGACCGGACATAGCAAATTGCTCTATGATTTCATGGAAGCTATTCAACCATTCATGAGCATTATGTTTGGTGGAGGTTCAAAAGGACAGGTACTCGGGTTGGGCAAGGTGGCTATCACAAATGACATGTCTCTTGCAAATGTCATGCTTGTCCAATCCTATAAATACCATTTGCTTTCTGTTTGCCAACTGGCTTCTGTTGGTTACGATACACTCTTTGGACTAACGGATGTGAAAATCTTTAAGAGAGATACTCTCGAAGTGGCATTTGTTGAAGAGTTGAATGGAAACCTTTACACGGTTGATTTCTCGAAAGAGAGCACATTCCATGCAACTTGTCTAATGGCCAAGGCCGACAAGGGGTGGCTATGGCATCACCGGCTAGCCCATGTCGGCATGAGAAATCTTCAAGATCTCTTAAAGGGGAATCACATCCTTGGACTAACCAATGTCTCTTTTGAGAAAGATCGTGTGTGTAGTGCATGCATAGTCGGGAAGCAACATCAATCAAAGCACCCACCCAAGAACATTGTGTCTACTTCAAGGCCCCTGGAGCTCCTTCATGTGGATCTTTTTGGGCCTCCTTCATGGGATAGTCTTGGTGGGAAAAAGTATGGACTTGTCATTGTTGATGATTACTCAAGATATACATGGGTGTTTTTCCTCAAGTCCAAGGACGAGACAAAGATCACCTTCATTGATTTTGCCAAGCAAGCACAACGCAAGTTTGACAAAGAAATCTTGGCAATAAGAAGTGAAAATGGCTCTGAGTTCAAGAACTATACCTTGGAAGAATTCCTTAGTGATGAAGGGATTGAGCATCAATATTCAACTCCATACACTCCCCAGCAAAATGGTGTAGCCGAAAGGAAGAACCGTACACTTGTGGAGATGGCAAGGTCCATGTTGGATGAATACAAGTCACCACATAGTTTTTGGGCCGAAGCTGTCAACACTTCATGCCATGCATCAAATTGTCTCTTCCTCCGCACTATATTGGAAAAGATTCCTTATGAGCTCCTAATTGGGAACAAGCCAAATGTTAAGTACTTTCGTGTATTTGGGTGCAAATGTTTCATCCTCAACAAAAGAGAACGGTTAGGAAAATTTCAATCCAAAACAATTGAGGGCATATTTGTTGGCTATGGATCAAAGTCTCACGCCTATAGAGTCTACAACAAATCCAATGGATGTGTTGTAGAAACTTGTGACGTGGTGTTTGATGAATTTAATGGCTCCCATGGGGAGCAAGTTGATCTAAGTGATGTAGGTGAAGAAGATTACTCTCAAGATATTTTGACCATGGGTGTTGGTGCACTTCTTCCAATGGAACAAGAACCTCATGATGATGAAGAAGAAGATGGAAGTTTCACACATCATCAAACTACTTCAACACTCATACCACCACAAACTCCTATTGTTCAACCAATGCCCTCAGTCCAAGTACAAGCAGATGATCTGTGACGCCCCCGATTCAATCATACACTAATCATGCACGCAAATGTGTATGATAAAGATCAGGGACTCACGGGAAGATATCACAACACAACTCTAAAAGTAAAATAAGACATACAAGCATCATATTACAAGCCAGGGGCCTCAAGGGATCGAATACAAGTGCTCGAACATAAACGAGTCAGCGGAAGCAACAATATCTGAGTACAGACATAAGTCAAGCAAGTTGCCATAAGATGGCTAGCACAAACTGAGATACAGATCGAAAGAGGCGCATGCCTCCTGCCTGGGATCCTCCTAAACTACTCCTGGTCATCGTCAGTGGCCTGTACGTAGTAGTAGGCACCTCCAGTGTAGCAGGAGTCGTTGTCGATGGTGGCATCTGGATCCTGGGCCCCGACGTCTGGTTGCGCCAACCGAGAAGAAAAGGAAAGAGGGGGAAAAGAGGGAGCAAAGCAACCGTGAGTACTCATCCAAAGTACTCGCAAGCAAGGATCTACACTACATATGCATGGGTATATTAAAGAGGCAATATCGGTGGACTAAACTGTAGAATGCCAGAATAAGAGGGGGATAGCTAGTCCTATCGAAGACTACGCTTCTGGCAGCCTCCGTCTTGCAACATGTAGAAAAGAGTAGATTGAAGTCCTCCAAGTAGCATCGCATAGCATAATCCTACCCAGCGATCCTCCCCTCATCGCCCTGTGGGAAAGCGATCACCAGGTTGCCTCTGGAACTTGTCTGGGTGTGTTTTAAGTATCCGGTTCTAGTTGTCATAAGGTCAAGGTACAACTTCGGGTCGTCCTTTTACCGAGGGACACGGGTATTCGAATAGATCAACTTCCCTGCAGGGGTGCACCACATTACCCAACACGCTCGATCCCTCTGGCCGGACACACTTTCCTGGGTCATGCCCGGCCTTGGAAGATCAACACGTCGCAGCCCTACCTAGGCATAATAGAGAGGTCAGCACGCCTGTCTAAATCCTATGCGTGTAGGGGTCTAGTCCCATCGCCCATTGCACACCTACACGTTGCGATGGCGGCCGAAAGCAGACCTAGCCTCCCTAATACAAGAGCAGGCGTTCGGTCCAATCCAAGACGCGCCGCTCGGCCGACGACGTCAAGAAGGCTTTACCGATACCACGACGCCGAGTGCCCATAACTCTTCCCGCGTGTAGTTGGTTAGTGCGTATAAGCCGGTGGCGGACTCGGATCAAATACCAAGATCTCGTTAAGCGTGTTATTTTAACGAATCGCAGACGCCGACCAGGCCAGCCCACCTCTCTCCTAGGTGGTCTCAACACCGCCTGCCGCTCCGCCACAAAGTAACGATCGAGGGTCGTCGGGAACCCGAGCCCACCTCTACGGGATGGAGCCACCGCCTTCAAATTTCATCTCGAAACAAGATCATAAGTAATGTAACAAGATAGTAGCATATGCCCGTAATCACCTCCAAGTGATCACGCCCAAAGAGTATAGCATGGCGCATTTGACAAGAGTGTAGGGCCAGCGATGGAATACTAGCATCCTAAACTAAGCATTTAGGATTGCGCGTAAGGGTAACAATCAGAATAACAATGACAAGCTATCAATGTAATAGGAGTAACCGAACAGTAACATGCTACACTACTCTAATGCAAGCAGTAGAAAGAAGAATAGGCGATATCTGGTGATCAGGGGGGGCTTGCCTGGATGCTCTGGCAAGAAGGAGGGGTCGTCAACACAGTCAATCGGGGCACCGGCAGCAGCGTTAATCTCATAGTCTACCAGAGATAAGAGGGGGAAGAAACAATGAATACAATGCAAACAGATGCATAACGATGCATGGCATGACAATGAACGGTGCTAGGTGTGCCCTAACGCGGTAGTAGGTGATATCGGTGAAGGGGGAAACATCCGGGAAAGTATTCCCGGTGTTTCGCGTTTTTGGCCAGATGAACCAGAGGGGAAAGTTTCGAGTTTGCTATGCTAGGGATGTGTGGCGGACAAACAGGCTGCGTAACCGGATTCGTCTCGTCGTTCTGAGAAACTTTCATGTACAAAGTATTTTCTGACGTACAGATTATTTTATATTAAAATTTAAAGATTTAAAATGATTTTCTAAATTTTGGATTTAATTTAATTCGAAATCAATTTTCTATTTAAGTGCTATGGGTACACAGGAAGTGTACCCAGAGTGTGTCTAAGGGGCTGACCGATGGGGCCCTGGTCAAATGTCCGGTCAGTGTTTGACTGGACCGTTGACTGGTCAAAAGGGCCCATGGGACCCGCATGTCACAGATACATGTTTTACTAAACAACATTTGATTAACTAATATGGTTGATTAAGTTATTAAGCGGGTTAATTAAGTTAAGTAATTAATTAATTAATATTTAATTAATCTCTTTTTTAGGCATGGGCCCCATATGCCATAGTCCCAGGAGGTTAACGGGGCGGTTAACCGGGCGTCTAGACAGGGGTTAACACGCGGTGGTGCCCTGCGGGCACACGCCCAGATCGACAGGAGGGGCGCCGGCTATGGGCACGGCAAGGCTGGCAGCCGAAGGCGGCAGTGGCAAGGCCACAGCGGGGTGACGCCGGGGCGCAAGAATAGAGGCGGGAGCGTTCGGCTGCAAATGCGTGCGTGTGGGGAAGGCCGGGGCGGCGAGGTAGCAGCAGCGCCGACGAAGCGGGGCTGCGGGCGAGGCCAGGGGCCGAGCGAGAGCGCGGCCACGAGGCGGCGCAGGGGCCGTAGGGGAGCTCCGACGAGCGCGGCGAGGGGCGACGCTGTGGCTGACGGGGAGGGAGCCGTGGTCGCACGACAGCAAGGCAGAGCAGCCGTGGGCGCGTGCGGAGGCACGCCGGGCGAGGCGAGAATGCGGTGAGCACGGTCAGCGCGCGTACGGGGCGATGGTCAGGGGCGTGCACCGGCGCGGTGGTCGGATCAACGACGGAGTGCAGGGGGAGCAGGAGGCCGGTGGCCTCACCAGCGTTGAAGAGAAGCGTGGCGGCGAGGCGCGAGGAGGCCGGTCGTGGAGGAGGACAAAGACGGGTGGTTCGGCAACGCGGTGTCGGGGAGGCGGGGTCGAGGTAGCTCCGGGCATGGTCCAGCGACGCCACGGTCGAGGACGGGGTGACGGGCTGCGACATCGAGCGCCGGCAGCGCCGGCTGTCGTCAGGGTAGAGGCGAGGTCGGGGGGGTCGCGATTGGGCGGCGGGCTCGGTGCCCCCGATCTCGATTTGGATCGGGGAGGGAGGCAGAGGGAGGAGTGGGACGTGGGGAAGTGGGGACGATGGGCTAGGGTTTCCGTCGATGGGGGTTATGGAGGGGCTAGGTGGGCCAGTCTGGTTGGATGGCCAGCTGGGCTAAGGCCCAACGTCGGGGGTGTCCTTTTGTTTTGCTTTGTTTTATTTCTTTTCTTTTTATTTATTCTTTTTTTGTTGCGTTTTATTTTATTAAAATATACACTTAGTATCTAAATTAGTATTCCAACTTAGTCCACAATCACAAAAAGTCTAGACCCCAAATAACTTAATTTGTCATTTTATTAATTATAAAAGGTATTTAAATAATCGTTTTGTTACTCTTTTATTCATCTCATAGTATTTAAACATTTTATAAAGGTGTGGTTTCACCACCATAATTATCTATGTAATATTTGGTTCACTCCGAACATTTTAGTTTCAATATTTGAAAACTTTTATTGCTTGCTTGATTTTGGACTTGAATTAGAATCGGATTCGAACTAACGCGAGATTAGCAACAGTAATCGAGGTGACGTGGCATCATTAGAAGAGAATTACTGTACCTTAAATATCTGGGCGTCACATGATCAAGTTCCTCTTCATGATAATCTTCAAGAACAAGATCATCATCAAGGGCAAGAACAAGAAAGTACATTCATTGATGATGAGCCTCAACAAATGCAATATGAACAAGAAGATCTTCCACCACACATTAATGATTCATATGTTGAGGACGTGGATGATGGACATGAAGTTGAACCTCGAGAAACACTAACCTCCATCATGCCTCGAGTCGCCGGTCGTGTTGATGCTGACAAAATTCTCACGGTATCTCGGAAGGTAGAGTCACTCGTATACATTTGACAAACTTTTGTACTCACTTCTCGTTTGTGTCTAGTGTTGAGCCCCTCAAGGTACAAGATGCATTGATGGACAATGATTGGCTTGTTGCTATGCAAGAAGAGTTGAACAATTTCGAACGCAACCAAGTGTGGTCATTAGTCAAGAGGCCACCTACCGAGCACAACGTCATTGGAACAAAATGGATTTTCAAGAACAAGCAAGATGAGAATGGTGTAATCATCCGTAACAAGGCAAGGTTAGTGGCACAAGGGTACTCACAAGTTGAAGGTTTGGACTTTGGTGAGACCTTTGCCCCCGTTGCCCGTCTTGAATCCATTCGCATCTTACTTGCTTATGACGCTTTCAATGGTTTTACTTTACATCAAATGGATGTGAAGACTGCTTTCCTTAATGGTCCTCTACAATAAGAAGTATATTTGTCACAACCACCTGGGTTCGTTGATCCAGATCACAAAGACTATGTGTATAAACTTCATAAGGCTTTGTATGGCCTCAAACAAGCACCTTGTGCTTGGTATGATCATTTTAAGAAGTTTTTACTCGATGATGGTTTTGTGAGAGGGGTGATCGATCCCACTCTTTTTACTAAGAGGGACAAGGGTGATCTTATGCCAAATCTATGTAGATGATATCATTTTTGGTTCTCCTAACATTCATTTGTGCAAGAAGTTTGCGGCTTCAATGACCAAGAATTTTGAAATGTTACTCAATGCGGATTTGAAGTTCTTTCTCGGATTTCAAATTCAACAATTTCAAGAAGGAATTTCCTTGTCTCAAGCAAAATACCTCAAGGATATCCTAGAGAAGTTTGGCATGTCTGATGCTAGTCCATGCAAGACACCCATGCAAACCAAAGTTGCACTCACTGAAGACACAAATGGTATTCCTTTTGACCCATCTATTTACCGCTCTATGATTGGTTCATTGCTTTATCTTTGTGCATCTAGACCAGACATCATGTTCAGTGTATGCATGTGTGCTAGATTTCAAGCTTCCCCTAGGGAAAGTCATCATAAGGCGGTTAAGCATATTCTTAGATACCTTGTTCACACCCCAAAGTTGGGTTTATTGTACCACAACGATGCTAAGTTCGATCTCATTGGGTACATGGATGCGGATTGGGATAAAGATAAAGTGGAACGTAAGTCCACCTCTGGCGCATGTCAGTTTCTTGGACGCTCATTGGTAAGTTGGTCCTCGAAGAAACAAAATTTTATTGCCCTCTCTATCGCAGAAGCTGAATACATTGCAACCGCCAGTTGTGCAACTCAATTACTATGGATGAGGCAAACTAAGGATTACGGTATCACCTATAGACATGTGCCTCTTCTATGTGATAATGAAAGTGCCATCAATATTGCTGAGAACCCCAAAGATCATACCCGCACCAAGCACATTGATATTAGGTATCACTTCTTGAGAGATCATGTGGAAAACAGTGATATTCACATAGATCATGTTGGCACAGATTTGCAACTTGCGGGTATTTTCACAAAACCATTGGATGAAGCAAGGTTTTGTCGGCTTAGGCGTGAACTTGGTATGTTGGAGCTTGACAATATTATGTGAAATCTAGTACCCGTTCATGCATGAAATTAATGTCCTGTCTTGATGTAGGCATATATTTAGGGGAAGACACTCAACTCATGAGTACTCTCACCCTACGTAATGCGTAAAAAGAACAACCACTCTCAAAGCTACCATGTTATTCTAACTATGGTGCTTTCCATGATGGAGTAGTGATTATGCACCCAAAGTTCAAATCTTTGGGAAGTCATGTCAAGTACAGTCATACATGGTGGCCCTCGCCACCGCTCTTGTCATTAAAACAGATGCTCATTGCTCATATATTGTGTCTTTACATCCTGCTATGTATTGAACTCATCATCTTCCCATCATTGTCGTTAGCACCAACTATGACCCCCTAGTCTCACAAATCCATAAGTACTTCTGGTCGTCCGCTATGTACCAGACGTCTGCTAATTCTTCCCTAGCCCAGGCACCGGACGTCCGCAGATCTCCGGTCGTCCGGACTTTTCCCAGGCACCGGACGCCGTAGAATGCCGGTCGTCCGTAAAAAGCCCTCTATTGTCCTCAGGATGGTCGTCCGGTCTATCCGTCTTACGGTAATTCTTTCCTTGGCCCAGGCATCGGACGTCCGCAGATCTCTAGTCATCCAGACTTTTCTCAGGCACATATATATAGCGTGGGGTGCGGTATGGGTTAGTTTACCCTAATCCGTTCGCCCCCTCTCCTCCTTTTCCCCGACGTCGCCGCCCCTGTCTCGCAGCCCCTCACCACGGTCGCTCGCCGCCCGTGCCCCTCGCCAATGCCACACCGCTCGGGTCGTCCCCGTTCCCGACGCGGCCCATTGCCGGATTCTCTCCGGTCGTCGTCTTCCTCCCCGTTCTTCACTCTGAGGTAGCACCTATCTCTTCTTCCCTCATCCATCGATTCATCGATTTATGGTGGTGGGTTGTTGATTTGGGTTTCCCTCCTCTTCTAGGTCGGAATGGTGAAGACCAAGCACACTGCTCGCAAGGACCCCCATCTGGGTCCTCTCGTCCCTCCCATCACGGTGATTCCGACGATTCCCAAGAACGGGCTCGTCCTAGGAAGCGTGTTCCTCCATCTCGCTGCTCTCCAAGCGAAGACTCGTCGGAGGGCTCTGACTATGAAGATGAGCTGGCTCATATGGAGAGAGGAGAGCATGTCCCTGTTTGCACCACTCCTCCCAAGCCCGGGACTCAGCGGCCCACCTTCCAGCCTCCCCCTCCTCCGGTCCAACCTCACAATGATGCTCGTCATATCTCGCTTGAACCTCCTTTACCACACAACCGTCACGTTAAGAAGTTCAACATGGTTCCCATTGCTTCCTATCTTAAGTTGCATCGTGATTTTGATCAATTTACGATTGCTCGTGACTCCAGGGACAATCGTTTCCGCACTAATGGCCAAGCTAACATTTTTACCACTATCATCATTCCTAAGGGTCTTTCTCTGCATATGTGCATTGATTTAGAGCATATTCATACTCATCCGGAGAAATATTCCAGGGCTATTGAGCTCATTGAGTCCTCCAATCTTGCTGCCCCCTTTACATTTAACCAAGCCGCCATTCATCAATTTTATGCCACATGTTTCTCCGGTTCAAATAACACTATTACTTGGATGACCTCTGACACGAAGCTCTCGTATTCCTATTCTCAATTTGTTGCTACCCTTGGTTTTCCCGACACCGGGTTCAAAATTCACAACGATGACCCCGAACATAGACCCAAGGGCACTGATGCATGTGTTGATCTTATCAAACCCATAGCACAACTGTCTGATGATGAGAAACTTAAGGGTTTTAAACAAGTCTCCGTTTGGCGTGCTCCTTTCTTCATTATCTATCAATGTGTCATTCGCACCATTTATCCTAAGATGGGTGACAAGGGGACCTGCAGTAGCTACTGCATCGATCTCATGCATCGCCTCTATACGTCTCCGAAAGGGAAGATCAATGTGCCTCATTTTCTATGGCATGACATTCGCCTCGCTTCTTTTTAGCACAAGCGGGCCTTTCCTCATGCTCCCCTTCTTCACGCATTCATCGAGAGTGTGGCTTCGTTACCTATTGTCCGCACTCATTTGCATGAGGTCATTCCCGCACACATGGCCGATAACTATGTTCCCAAGGACTCTTCATCTTCTGCTCATCCGCGTCGCACTGTTGCTGGCATCCCCCGTTCTGCTCCCTTCGGATGCACCCTTTGGTCGCATTGCTTGCTTTCTGGGGAAGGCCCACTCTGCCTTGATGAAGGCTATTACTTTTAACTGGTCCCAAAATCACGATGTCGTCACGCGCCTTATCACCTCCAAGAATGCTGTGAAGGCTCATCTGAGAGACTCCGGATTGTTTGATGTGAGTGATGATCACCGTTTTCCTGATGAGCCCCCTTTTGACTTTGGCTTTCTCTCGGGTCCTGAGTGGTCTGATTTCTTTGACGATTCCGGTGGGAGTGGTGCTCATGATGATGATGATGAGGCAGGGTTTTGATGATGATGATGATGTTCTGGTTGCTCCTCTTGCCCCCCCCTTTTGGGTACTTGATGCCAAGGGGGAGTAGCACTTCCTTTTAGTACTGTGTAATATGGTGATATTAGTTTGTTAGTTTGTAATGTACCATGAACTATGCTAACTATGTTATGGGTCATGCCATGAACCATGCTTCACTAAGTTTTATGATCTATGATATGAGTGGCATTATGGGTTCTTGTGTTCTTTGAGTGTTTGGCTGAGTTTTGGTTTGGATGCTTGGGTATAAATATGAGGGGGACCTCCTCTCATGCCTATTTTTACTATGCATATGGTTAGGGAGAGCTCCACAACAAACTCCTTCGATAGTCAAAGTTTTATTATTATTGAGAAGTGCATGTATGTTGTAATCAACTAACCAAAAATGGGGAGATTGAAAGTGCAATCATGCCCTTAATCATATTTTGATGTTGATGACAACATGCATATATGGGACTGATCACGTTTATCAAGTATATCTCAGGATTATGTCTTAAAGGTTGTGTGTGTATCATGACCAGGGACAAATGCATATAACTCAAGATCGGAGACACAAGACATTAGCCTTGGCTTTGTTTCAGTTTGTTCTTGAGTATAGGGATCCCGCACTATTAAGGGGATCGTTGGATCTAGTGAAATATTTTCTCAAACCCACCAACTCCAGTATTTCTCTCTGGACGTCTGGTACTCTACGGACGTCTGATCCCTCTCAGCTGTCCGGACGTCCGGCTCTCTACGGTCGTCCGGTTTTTCTCTTACTGAACAATATTCATGGATTTTCGAGCCTCTCCGGACGACCGGCACGTCTCGGACATCCGGTATTTCTTCCATAGAACAATATTTACGGATTCCCGAGCCTCTCCGGACGTCCAGTCTCCGGACGACTGGCACATATCGGACATCCAGTTGATGTGTGCTGGTTCGTGGCTTATGAATTCCCAGGGGCCGGACGACCGATGGATGTTGGACGTCCAGACATATTTGTGCCACCGGACGTCCGGTGCTGTCCGGACGTCCGACCTCTTCAGTGCACTTAAGTGGCTCAAACGGTTACTTTTTCCACACCCACTATATATAGGCTTCTCCCTTCCACGGGATGCGGTTGACCATTCACTTTGAGCTTGCCAAGAACACTTTTCACTCTCTCTCTCAATCCTCCACACCAAATCCTAGATCCCCAAGTGATTTGGGAACATTTGAGACAAGTTCTCCAATCAAGTGATAGATCCACTCCTTCCCTTTCTTTGCACCAAAGGAATTCGTGATTTGAGCAAGTCTTGAGCTTTTCCCCATCGTTCTTATTACTCTTGGAGGTTGGAGACTCCTAGGCGGGAGGAGTCTTTTGGAGAGGAATCGACCTTTGTGATTACCCCGGAAAAGTTTGTTAGGGTTTGGAGACCACCCCAAGGTCTACCACTAGTGGTTGAGAAACGCCTCCGTGGTGTTGTCTCAAAGGGAGAATAGGGTGAGCCTTCGTGGCGTTGGTGTGCCTTCGTGGTAATATCCACCTCTCTAACGGTGACGCAGCTTCCCTCCAAGGAAACATGGGCATACATCCTCGTCTCCCGGAGTTGCGGTTATTCCTAAGCCTAACTTTCTACTTGTGGTTACTTGTCTCTTAGCACTTACTTATATCATATTGTGCTTGCTTACTTACATACTCGTGTTACTTGCTTAGTACTTAGCACTACACTTGCAATTGTTAGGCTCACCTTCATATTCCGCATTATTGCCTAAAATTGCTAAGTAAAAATTAAAATTTGTAATTGTACCTATTCACCCCCCCCTCTAGGTCCATTTCGATCCTTTCAGAGACTTCAACCCATGGAGGGTAATGGTTGCGCGAGTCCATGGAGGGCTCCACCCACGAAGGGTCCAATAAGCAACCTTGTCTATCCCACCATGGCCATCACCCACGAAGGACTTGCCTCACTTGGGTAGATCTTTGATAGGTCTCCAACGTATCTATAATTTTGGATTGTTCCATGCTATTATATTATCTGTTTTGGATGTTCAATAGGCTTTATTATACACTTTTATATTATTTTTGGGACTAGCCTATTAACCGGAGGCCCAGTGTTTCGCAGAAAAGGAATATCAAACGGAGTCCAAATGGAATGAAACCTTTGGGAGAGTTATTTTGGAACAAACGGAATTCAGGAGACTTGGAGTGGACGTCAAGAAAGAAACGAGGCGGCCACGAGGCAGGGAGGCGCGTCCCCCACCCTCGTGGGCCCCTTATGGCTCCCCTGACCGACTTCCTTCGCCTATATATACTCATATACCCTAAAAACATCCAGGAGCACCACAAAACCCTATTTCCACCGCCGCAACCTTCTATACCCGTGGGATCCCATCTTGGGGCCTTTTCCGGCGCTCCGCCCGAGGGGGAATCGATCACGGAGGGCTTCTACATCAACACCATAGCCTCTCCGATGGAGTGTGAGTAGTTTACCACAGACCTTCGGGTCCATAGTTATTAGCTAGATGACTTCTTCTCTCTCTTTGGATCTCAATACGAAGTTCTCCTCGATCTTCTTGGAGATCTATTCGATATAATTCTTTTTGCGGTGTTTTTGTCGAGATCTAATGAATTGTGGGTTTATGATCAAGATTATCTATGAAGAATATTTGAATCTCCTCTGAATTCTTTTATGTATGATTTGTTATCTTTGCAAGTCTCTTCGAATTATCAGTTTGGTTTGGCCTACTAGATTGATCTTTCTTGCAATGTGAGAAGTGCTTAGCTTTGGGTTCAATCTTGCGGTGTCCTTTCCAAGTGACAGCAGGGGCAGCAAGGCACGTATTGTTTGTTGCCATCGAGGATAAAAAGATGGGGCTTATATCATATTGCTTGAGTTTATCCCTCTACATCATGTCATCCTGCCCAATGCGTTACTCTGTTCTTATGAAGTCAATACTCTAGATGCATGCTGGATAGCGGTCGATGTGTGGAGTAATAGTAGTAGATGCAGAATCGTTTTGATCTACTTGTCGCGGACGTGATGCCTATATACATGATCATGCCTAGATATTCTCATAACTATGCGCTTTTCTATCAATTGCTCGACAGTAATTTGTTCACCCACCGTAATGCTTATGCTATCTTGAGAGAAGCCACTAGTGAAACCTATGCCCCCCGGGTCTATTTTCCATAATATAAGTTTTCAATCTATTTTATTTTGCAATCTTTACTTTCCAATCTATATCATAAAAATACCAAAAATATTTATCTTATTATCTCTATCAGATCTCACTTTTGCAAGTGGTCGTGAAGGGATTGACAACCCCTTTATCGCGTGGTTGCAAGGTTCTTATTTGTTTGTGTAGGTACGAGGGATTTGAGTGTAGCCTCCTACTGGATTGATACCTTGGTTCTCAAAAACTGAGGGAAATACTTACGCTACTTTGCTGCATCACCCTTTCCTCTTCAAGGGAAAACCAAAGCAAGCTCAAGAGGTAGCAAGAAGGATTTGTGGCGCCGTTGCCAGGGAGTCTATGCACAAGTCAAGACATACCAAGTAATCATCACAAAATCTTATCCCTCGCATTACATTATTTGCCATTTGCCTCTCGTTTTCCTCTCCCCCACTTCACCCCTGCCGTTTTATTCGCCCTTCTTCTGTTCGTCTTTTCTTTTGCTTTGATGTCTTACTTGGCTCGTTTGCTCGTTTGGTTGGAATAGTTGTTTATTTATTGCTAAACAGAGAACCTAAGATCTATGGATCCTCATCCGCTTGCCAATCTTTTTAAGAGATCCAATTATGATGAACCAAATCCTAGTGATTTGAGTGCACTAGATTATCTTTATGAGGTTTTGCTCGAAATTCGTGAATCTGAAAATTGTGATGAAGAAATTTATGAAGAGATTCACGATAGCTCCTTGAATAAAAAGCATGATTACAGTGATTTTATTTTAAATTCTCTCGATGTCAATTGTGCAAATAATGTCCAAAACCCTAAGCTTGGGGATGCTAGTTTTGCTATGTCTACTACTTGTTGCAATGATCATGATTGGGGTGACTCTTCTTATGATCTTGAACATTTATTTTAGCCCCATGATGAATATGAAATTTATAATAGTGTTTGCAATAATATTGAAAGTGGGTTTGGAAGAGTGTCAACTTTAGATCCCACATATTTGGAGAGTGTTCAATCTTATGGTATTTTTGCATCACATGTTCCAAAGTTAAGATAGTTCCATTAACCAAAAGAGGGGGTGGATCAAACAAATCTAACATGGCATTATAGGCATCAAAAGTGTGGATACCCAAGAAGTTCCCTCCGGTAATGGTCTCAAGAATATATCTATTCCAAGGAGTAATGCCTACATAAAAATTGCGAAGAAGAACGGAAGTGGATTGCTTCCTAGTAGATCTATTTTGAGCATTGCAAATTCTATGCCAAGCATCCTTTAAATTTTCTCCCTCCCTTTGTTTAAAATTAATGACTTCATGATCGGGAGTATTAACGATAATAGGAGGACTAGCCATAGCGACGAGCACACAAAAGGCAAGCGAAAGAGAGAGGAGATTGGGAAAGAGAGGGCGAATAAAACGGCAAGGGTGAAGTGGGGGAGAGGAAAACGAGAGGCAAATGGCAAATAATGTAAATGTCGGATTTCGGGTTCCGGCAGACCCTTGAGGTTCGAACATTGGGGTGCGTGCGGAGATTTCGCCCTCTATCTACCTGCTCCTCGCTGAATCGCTAGGATCTAAACTACGAAAAGAACAACACAAGAGACACAGGGTTTATACTGGTTCAGGCCACCATTGTGGTGTAACACCCTACTCCAGTGTGTGGTGTGGTGGATTGCCTCTTGGGCTGACGATGAACAATACAAGGAAGAACAACCTCACGAGGGTATGTTCTTGACTGATGCGATGAACTGCTAGGAGGAGTTCAGTCGCTCTATCTACTGGTTTCTTGGTGAGGATCTAGATGCCTCTACCCTGGGGGTGGCTAGTCCTATTTATAGGCAAAGGCCCTGGGCCTCTCCCCAAATATTGAGCGGGAAGAGCGACAATAATTGGCCATTTTGAAGGGGAACAGCGGGTACACCTATCCTGACTAAAGTTGGTCCTCGCCTGTCAAAGGCTCTGGTGGTGACGCCTGCTTGGGCTCCACAATGACTTCCTCCCTGCCGTTGGGCTGGTCTTGGTCTTGTTGCACCGAAATGGATGCCTTTGCTTGATGCTCTCTCCTGCGCTTGCTCCCTTTGCACCAAAGAGGAAAGGAGAACACTGTGCGGGCTGGCGCCCGACTGGCACCCTTGGTCGTCATGGCCTGCGTCATGGGCACCTTGCGAGGTATCCCGCCTTGAACTCTCCGCCTCCTCGTGAGCCCGCCTGACGAGGCCGTGCCTGAGGAAGCTCCTTGTCGTCCGCCCCGTGACGCTTGGCCCCTTGCGAGGGTCTTGAGCTTATGTTGATGAAGGTGGGCTGCGCTGGGCCCCCTTTGAGCCATGCCGCAGGTCGCAGGCAGGCAAGTCTGGGGACCCCCGTTCCTAGAACGCCGACAGTAGCCCCCGGGCCCACGGCGCGCCCGGACTTGGCCGAGCAGAGAGGCGAAAGGGCAAGTCTGAGCGTCATGGGCCCTAACACTCTTGACCTTGGGCGCCGCGTGGCGGTTGATTGGACGTGGGCGCCTCCGCTTCCCCACTATGCCTCGGCAACTGCACGGATTCGACAAGTCCCTGCATGCAAAGCGGGTCATGATTACCTGTGATCGTGGAGGTCGACGGTTGGCCTTCGCCGGCTATAAGTACGGAACGGCGTGCACCCTTCCAGTCTATCCCCTCTCGCTCCTTCTTCTCCATGGCTCCGCCAAGGAAGTTCTCGGCCGCAGAGAAAGGAAAGGCTCGCCAGGTCGACTCTACCTCTCCCCCGCCCAAGCGCGGTCGAGGTCGCCCACACAAACATCCTGTGGCCTCCATGGTGGGCCCCCGCGGTCGCGGAGGTCGCTCTCTGCGCGGCGATGAGCGGCTGGCCATGGTCGGGGGGCGTGCTCCGGCCATGCGACCCCCGAGGCCGCGCTTCCATACTGCGGAGGTGCTGCCGGAGTTCATTGTGTGGGCGGCGGAGCCAACCAGTGCCCGGCTTCAGCTCCCCCACTTCCTCCTAGGTGAGCTCCCGGTGGCGCCTGGGCGCCTCGGCTCGAGCGGATGGCTGCAGCCGGGCCTCGTGGGCTTCGCTTGAGGTCTCCGCAGCTGGGAGCCTGGCCTTGACCTGCGGCTGGCAGACGTTTGCCCGCGCGCGTGGCCCGAGCCGCCGGTGCACTCTACACTTCAAGTTCGACGGTGACGCCACCCTCTATGTGACGGTGTTTGGGGAAGATGGTCGCTGTGCAGGGTGCTGCCTTGAAGACGACGACCGCGGCCGGGGACCCAGCCCTGGCGAGGACGGAGAGGACAGAGCGCGCGTGGTTGGCGGTGCCCGGGACTCCTCAAGCTTCACCAGCTCTTCTTCGGGTAGAGACTCTTCTAGTAGCGGCCGCGGTCAGCCTCCACGCCGTCATGCCTACTTGGAGGGCGGCAGCGGGTCTGCCCGCCATCGTGCCCCGGTGAAACGCGAGAGGGAGTCCGCCTGAGCTTCGGAGGTGGCTCGAGTCTTCCCTAAGGGCCGGCGTAGGGCGAGCTTCGCCTGATTTGTTCTTTCCTTTCTTTTCTCCTGCGCAAAAAAGACAGCAGTGTGGGGCCCCGTGGGGGCGTGTTTGGGTTATCGTCGTCAATCATCGTACTGTTTCTGTTATTTCGGTATTGTTCCTTTCTGTCGCATGCCCGTGCGTAGGTAATCTCCAGCCTCAGCCGTGGGGGCGACCGACCCAGGCCCTGTATTCGTGTCATGGTGCCCGTGAGGCATGGACCGGAGGGGCGCTCCTGTAGTGGACCCGGGCCATGAAACCTTGAGCGATAGGGACAGGAACACTCGCGAGGGCACCCGGGGCTCCCACCTCGCGAGCCCTTGCGCAAGAGAAATCGAGGCTAGAGAGCGAAAAAGCCGAAGAACCACAAGTCAAAAGGCGGCGATAGTTTTGATAAAACTCCAAATGAGAACGAACTAGCCAACTACAGAAAGCAAATGAAAAAGCCGCGTCCGGCACCTCGACGTCTTCTCACCAGCGCGGAGCTAAGTGCTGCAACTGGGCGTGGAAGGGAGCCCCAGGGCCTGAGGCCGGCACCCCTGAGACTCTAGGGCGTGTACAGCCCCAACTCATTATTACGTGAGAGTGTCACGGGCGGCGAGCTTCACAGGCGTTGGCCTTCTTCATAGGCTCCGGGCCTTTCTTCGGGGAGGCAAGCTTCACGGGCATTGGCCCTCTTCACAGGCTCCGGGCCTTTTCCAAAACGCGACAGCTTCACAGGCATTCGCCTTCTTCACAGGCTCTGGGCCTTTTCCAAAAAGATGAGCTTCACAGGCATTCGCCTTCTTCACAGGCTCTGGGCCTTTTCCAAAAAGATGAGCTTCATAGGCATTTGCCTTCTTCACAGGCTCTGGGCCTTTTTAGGGGTAAAACCTCCGGAAGTGTTGGATGTTCCATGTGTTCTGGACAGGTACTCCCTCCTGAGTCTCCAAGCGCGCGGAGCCGGACCTGGAAACATGAACAACCTTGAACGGGCCCTCCCACGTGGGAGAGAGCTTATGCAGTCCCTCCCTTGAGAGGACCCGCCGGAGCACGAGGTCCCCTACCTCGAGAGTTCTGGGGCGGATGTTGTGGCAGTGGTATCGCCGCAGTGCTTGTTGGTACCTTGCCGCTCGCAGCGCGGCTTCTCAATGATGCTCCTCCCCCAGCACGAGGTCCATCCCCCGCATGGCGTCCTGCTGCGTCTCATCGAATGCCAGGACCCGCGCGAATGACGCCTGACCTCGTGAGGGAGGACCGCTTCAGCTTCGTAGACCAGGAAGAAGGGGGTCTCCCCAGTCGGCTTGGTCGCGGTTGTCCGGATGGACCACAACACGGACTGAAGCTCGTCGTGCCAACCTCTGCCACAGGCCTCCAGTTTCTTCTTGACGTTCTAGTCTTGAGGCCCCTCAGGACTTCTGCGTTGGCCCGCTCGGGCTGGCCGTTGCTTCTGGGGTGCACCACCGAAGCGTAGCATATCTGCGTTCCAAGGTTAGCACAATATGTTTTGAAGAGGTTACTGGTGAACTGCGAACCGTTATCAGTGATGATGCAGTTCAGCACCCCGAACCGGCTCACGATGCCCTTGATGAACTTGATCGCAGAACCAACAGGGATGGTGCGGACGGCCTCGACTTCAGCCCACTTGGTGAACTTGTCCACGGCGATGTATAGGTAGCGATAGCCCCCTGGCGCCCGAGGAAACGGGCCCAGGATATCCAGCCCCCAGACTGCAAACGGACACGTGAGGGGTATGGTTTGCAGACCTCCTGCCGGCTGATGGATCTGCTTGGCATGGAATTGGCAAGCCTCGCAAGCCTTCACTAGTTCGACAACGTCATTGAGCGCAGTAGGCCAATAGAAACCGCTGCGGAACGCATTGCCGACGAGGGTCCGTGACGACGAATGATGCCCACAGTCTCCACCGTGTATATCTGCCAGCAGTTCCTTCCCTTGCTCCCTGGTGATGCAACGTAGGGACACATCGTTTGGTCGTTTCCGGTAGAGCTCTCCATCCCTGATGCAGTACGCTGTAGCTTGCCGCGCCACATGCTCTGCTTCCTCCTCCTTCTCCGGTAGGGTCCCTTGCGTTAAGTAGCTCCGGAGCTCTGTGATCCGACACCCCTCCCGAGGCTCCATCGTCAGGAGCAGGCGTGCTCCTGAGGCCGGGCCACAGGCTGGGGCTCCCGAGGCAGGTGGCTGGGGAAGCTCCACCCGAGGCTGTGCTGTGTTCGATAATGATGGTAGGGCCAAGGGCTTGAAGAGCCGTTCCTCGAAGACGCCCGGCTCCTGGGGCAACCGCCTGGAGGCTTGCTTGGCGATGTCGTCGGCCTCTTAATTAGTGCCACGGGGCACATGTTGTAGCTCCAACCCCCAAAACTGCTTCTCCATCCTGCGGACCTCCCCAAGGTAGGCTTCCATGTGCTCATCTCTTGGCTCGTATACCTTGTTGGAGAAATTGACGAGGAGCTGCGAAACGCCCTTGATAGTAAGGCGCTTCACCCCTAGGGCAGCGGCGGCCTTCAAGACCGCTATCGGTCCTTCGTACTCCGCTATATTGTTGGAGACCTTTTCACCCTACTGGAAACAGAGCTGCACGGTGTAGTAAAGCTTGTCCTGAGTGGGAGATATGAGCACCGACCCAGCCCCAGTGCCATGCCTGGAGAACGCTCCGTCGAAGTACATGACCCAGCCTTCTGGCGCCTCGCTTCCCGGGGAGAGGGATCGGTCCTCGCCGGCCTTGAGGTCCGGTGCCTCCGTCCATTCAGCCACGAAATCTGCTAGCGCGGCTCCCTTGATGACCCTGGTCGTGCTGAATTCGAGCTGAAATGCTTGCAGTTCAATGTTCCACTCGGCGACCCTTCCGGCCGAGTTAGGGCTCCTGAGCACACTTTCCAAGGGGTATGCTGAGACAACCTTGATCGGGTGACCCTGGAAGTAGTGCCACAGCTAGCGTGAGTCCACCAGTAGCGCGAGGAGGAGCTTCTGTGGCATGGGGTACTGTGCCCTCGCATCCCGCAACACCGTGTTGACGAAGTACACCGGGTGCTCGACGAGGCTTGGAGCGTCGGTGCTGGTGGCGTCCTCCGGAGGCCATGGCGCCTGTTGAGGCGATGGGGCCTCCGGAAGTTGGTCGCCTGGGGGAGGGGCCTCCTCCGTTCCCGGCGCGCTCCCCTGTGGCGGCTGATCCTCCTCAGCCGTGGTAGCAATCTCTGCGAGTCCTTTTTGGTCCTGCTTTGCCTTGACACGGGTAGCAGCCGTGGCTTTGGTTCGATGCTCCTCCCTAACTGCCACCAGAGCCGCGCTGGCGGAGTAAGGAGTGGTGGCGAGGTAGAGACCAAGGGCTCTTGAGGGCGTGGGGCCACCATCACCAGAGGGCTGGTTAAGTATCTCTTGAGATCTTGGAACGCCTTGTCGGCCTCTTCAGTCCATTCAAAGGGCCCCTTTTTCTTCATCAGCTGGAAGAAAGGCAGCGCTCGCTCCCCTAACCTGGAGATGAAGCGCCCCAGCGCAGTCACGTGCCCCATGAGCTTCTGCATTTCTCTGAGGGTCTTTGGTGGGCTCATGTCCTCAACTGCCTTGACCTTTTCTGGGTTGGCCTCGATGCCTCGGTGTGGAAGCCCAAGAGCTTTCCCGAGGGGACTCCAAACACACACTTCGCCGGGTTGAGCCGCAGGCTCACTGCATTGAGGCTTGCGAAGGTTTCCTCCAGGTCTTGTATCAGGGTCTTGGCCTCGCAAGACTTCACTACGATGTCATTGACGTAAGCCTCCACATTCTTCCCGAGCTGCGGGCCCAAGGTGATGTGCATGAGCCGCTGAAAGGTTGCCCCAGCGTTGCGCAGTCCGAACGGCATGCATGTATAGCAGTACACCCCACACGGGGTCAGGAAGGCCGTCTTCTCCACGTCTTCCACCGCCATCTTGATCTTGTGATACCCGGAGAAGGCATCCAAGAAGCATAACAGGTCACACTCAGCGGTGGAATCGACGATCTGATCGATGCGAGGGAGTGGGAACGGATCTTGCGGGCATGCTTCGTTGAGGTTGGTGAAGTCGACACACATGCGCTCCTTCCCTCCCTTCTTTGGCACAACCACGGGGTTGGCCAACCAATCTGGATATCGGACCTCGCGAATAACCCCCGTGGCTTCTAGCTTGCGGGTCTCCTGGACGATGAAGGCCTGCTTTTCAGTGGACTGCCTCTTCGCCTTCTGCTTCACGAGGCGCACGTTGGGGCACACATTGAAGTGGTGCTCGATTACGCCCCGTGGGATCCCTGCCAACTGATCGGGCTCCCAGGCGAACACCTTCTTGTTTGCGCACAGGAACTTGACCAGGGCTTCCTCCTGCTCGGGCCCGAGGTTGGCGCCTATGGTGAAAGTGGCGTTAATGGACCCGTCCTCGTCGACAGGTATCTGCTTGGTCTCTGCTTTGTCTTGGGTGAACAACTGTTTCTTCTTGGTTGGCGCAGCCCCCTTGGGCTTGGGGGTTTCTGCGTTGGCGGGCCGTGCCGCCGCCGCCGTCTTGAGGGCGAGCTTGAGTACTCGCAGCGCATCTCCGATGTCCCCGGGCACGGTGAGCACACAGTTGCTCCCGGGCATCTTCATGAGGTTGTACGCCGGGTGAGTCGCGGCCATGAATTTGGCAAGTGCTGGATAGCCGAGGATGGCATTGTAGGGGAGGCCGATGGGGGCGATGTCGAAGTCGACCAGCTCTATGCGGAAATTGTCGTAGGTGCCGAAAGTTACCGGGAGCCGGATCTGTCCCAAGGAGCTGGATGACCCGCCTCCGACGCCCGAGAAAGGCCGGCTGGGTTGCAGCCGCTCCCTGGGTATGCAGAGGAGGTTGAAGGCCTCAACTGAGGGCACGCTGAGGCCCGTGCCGCCGTCGATGAGAGTCCTGGTGACAGCCACCTGGCAGATGGTGGGCGTGCAGAGCATGGGGAGCGCACCCGAGCAGGCCGAGTTGGAGGGTGGTCTCGAGTCAAGGCCAGCTGGCCGATGGCTCCGACCGCCCGGGAGCCTCGCAGCGGAGGCGGCGCCGACCCGGCGGACGAATGGCTTGACGTGGTGGTTGAGGGCGGCGCCTGCGAGCCGCCCAGGAGGGCCGCGACGACCGAGGGAGCCCGCGCGACGGGGTGGGTGAGGAAGAGGCCGCGTGGCTCTCCCCAAGAGGCCACGGAGGGATGCTGGGATGGTGCTTGCTGCCCGTTCCCCGCCAGGCCGGTGGCGACGTTGACGGCAGGTGACGGGGAACGACGAGGACGCCCGCCGACGGGAGCCGTCTGGGCGACACGGGAAGCGAGGGCGGCTCGGCGTGGGCCCGACGAGCGTCTAACATGGATGCGATGGTTGGAGAAGAATAGGGCGACGGAAGACGAATTCGGGCACACCCCTACCTGGCGCGCCAAATGTCGGATTTCGGATTCCGGCAGACCCTTGAGGTTCGAACACTGGGGTGCGCATGGAGATTTCTCCCTCTATCTACCTGCTCCTCGCCGAATCGCTAGGATCTAAACTACGAAAAGAACAACACAAGAGACACAAGGTTTATACTGGTTCAGGCCACCATTGTGGTGTAACACCCTACTCCAGTGTGTGGTGTGGTGGATTGCCTCTTGGGCTGACGATGAACAATACAAGGAAGAACAGCCTCGCGAGGGTCTGTTCTTGACTGATGCGATGAACTGCTAGGAGGAGTTCAGTCGCTCTATCTACTGGTTTCTTGGTGAGGATCCAGATGCCTCTACCCTGGGGGTGTCTAGTCCTATTTATAGGCAAAGGCCCTGGGCCTTTCCCCAAATATTGAGCGGGAAGGGCGCCAACAATTGGCCATTTTGAAGGGGAATAGCGGGTACACCTATCCTGACTAAAGTTGGTCCTCGCCTGTCAAAGGCTCTGGTGGTAACGCCTGCTTGGGCTTCACAATGACTTCCTCCCTGCCGTTGGGCTGGTCTTGGTCTTATTGCACCGAAATGGATGCCTTTTCTTGATGCTCTCACCTGCGCTTGCTCCCTTTGCACCAAAGAGGAAAGGAGGACACTGCGCGGGCTGGCGCCCGACTGGCGCCCTTGGTCGTCATGGCCTGCGTCATGGGCACCTCGCGAGGTATCCCGCCTTGAACTCTCCGCCTCCTCGTGAGCCCGCCTGACGAGGCCGTGCCTGAGGAAGCTCCTTGTCGTCCGCCCCGCGAGGCTTGGCCCCTCGCGAGGGTCTTGAGCTTGTGTTGATGAAGGTTGGCTGCGCTGGGCCCCCTTTGAGCCACGCCGCAGGCCGCAGCAGGCAAATCTGGGGACCCCCGTTCCCAGAACGCCAACAGTAAATGCGAAGGAGATGAGTTTGTGATGGGTACTTGGCATGTCTTGACTTGAGCGAAGACCTCCCCGGCAATGGCGCCAAAAATCCTTCTTGCTATGTCTTGAGCTTGCGTTGGTTTTCCTTGAAGAGGAAAGGGTGATGCAACAATAGTAGCGTAAGTATTTCCCTCGGTTTTTGAGAACCAAGGTATCAATCCAGTAGGAGGCCCCTCAAGAGTCCCATGCACCTACACAAACAAACAAGAACTCGCAACCAACGCAATAAAGGGGTTGTCAATCCCTTCACAACCACTTGCGAAAGTGAGATCTGATAAAGATAGTATGATAAGATAAATATATTTTTGGTATTTTATAATATAGATTGGAGAAGTAAAGATGCAAATAAAAGTAGATTGAAAGCTTATATGATAAAAGATAGACCCGGGGGCCATAGGTTTCACTAGTGGCTTCTCTCAAGATAGCATAAGTATTACGGTGGGTGAACAAATTACTGTCGAGCAATTGATAGAAAAGCGAATGATTATGAGATTATCTAGGCATGATCATGTATTTAGTCATCACGTCCGTGACAAGTAGACCGACTCCTG
Organism: Aegilops speltoides; assembly: GCA_021437245.1. Taxonomy (NCBI): domain Eukaryota; kingdom Viridiplantae; phylum Streptophyta; class Magnoliopsida; order Poales; family Poaceae; genus Aegilops; species Aegilops speltoides. The sequence continues at coordinate 365,689,581 of CM038147.1, read as the reverse complement.
TCTGCATCTACTACTATTACTCCACACATCGACCGCTATCCAGCATGCATCTAGAGTATTAAGTTCATAAAGAACAGAGTAACGATTAAGAAAGGTGACATGATGTAGAGGATAAACTCATGCAATATGATATAAAACCCATCTTTTTATCCTCGATGGCAACAATACAATACATGCCTTGCTGCCCTAACATCACCGGGAAAGGACACGCAAGATTGAACCCAAAGCTAAGCACTTCTCCCATTGCAAGAAAGATCAATCTAGTAGGCCAAACCAAACTGATAATTCGAAGAGACTTGCAAAGATAACTTAATCACACATAAAAGAATTCAGAGAGAATCAAATATTTCTCATAGATAAACTTGATCATAAACCCACAATTCATCGGATCTCGACAAACACACCGCAAAAAGAGTTACATCGAATAGATCTCCAAGAAGATCGAGGAGAACATGGTATTGAGATCCAAAAAGAGAGAAGAAGCCACCTAGCTAATAACTATGGACCCGAAGGTGTGTGGTAAACTACTCACAACTCATCGGAGAGGCCTTGGAGATGATGTAGAGGCCCTCCGTGATTGATTCCCCCTCCGGCAGAGCGCCGACGAAGGCTCCAAGATGGGATCTCGCGGATACAGAAGGTTGCGGCGGTGAAATTAGGTTTTCATGGTATGTTCTGATGTTCTCGGGGTACGTCGGTATATATAGGAGGAAGAAGTAGGTCGGTGGATGCCCGAGGGGCCCATGAGATAGGGGGCCGCGCCTAGTAGGGGGGCGCGCCCTCCACCCTCGTGGCCGCCTCGGCTGTTGCTTGACTTCCACTCCAAGTCCTCTGGATCACATTCGTTCCAAAATCACACTCCTGAAGGTTTCATTCCATTTGGACTCCGTTTGATATTCCTTTTCTTCGAAATACTGAAATAGGCAAAAAAATAGCAATACGGGTTGGGCCTCCATTTAGTAGGTTAGTCCCAAAAATGATATAAAAGTGTAAAGTAAAGCCCATAAACATCCAAAACGGGTAATATAATAGCATGGAACAATCAAAAATTATAGATACATTGGAGACGTATCACAAACCAAGAAAGAACTTGAGTTCACTCATCATAGACATCTCAAACTTCTCCGACATTAGCTTTCCAAACTTTTCACTAAAATGAGGGTTAGTTGAACCAAATATGATATCATCAACATAAACTTGGCACACAAATAATTCTCCATTAACCCTTTTAGTAAAGAGTGTAGAATCAGTTTTACCAATTTCAAAGCCTTTTTCAACAAGAAAGTTGGTCAAGCATTTGTACCACGCTCTAGGAGCTTGTTTAAGACCATAAAGAGCTTTGTGAAGTTTGTAAACATGGTTGGGTTTCTTAGGATTAACAAAGTTGGGAGGTTGTTTAACATAAACTTCCTCCTCAATTTCACCATTAAGAAAAGCACTTTTGATGTCCATTTGATATAAGGTGATGTCATGATGATTGGCATAAGCAAGTAAGATGCGAATGGACTCAAGTCTAGCAACGGGGGCATATGTCTCACCGTAGTCCATACCTTCGATTAAGTGTAGCCTTGAGCAACGAGACGAGCCTTGTTGCGTACAACTTGTCCATATTCATCTTGCTTGTTCTGGAACACTCATTTGGTTCCAATGACATTGTGTTTCTCATCGGGCTTTTCAACCAACGTCCACACTTGGTTCCTCTCAAAGTTGTGTAGCTCTTTGTGCATGGCATTTATCCAATCTGGATCTTCCAACGCTTCTTCAACCTTCATAGGTTCAATTCTAGTAATTAATGAGTAATGTTCACAAAAGTTAGCCAAATGAGTTTTAGAGCGAGTTATTCTCCCGGTTTGAATGTCATCAAAGATTTGTTCGACGGGATGATCTCTTGAGACTCTTGCTCAAACTCATGAGAGCTTTTGTTTGGGTCGGGGTGGAACATCCTCTTCATTGTCTTGTTCTTCCTCTTGTCTTTCTTCGTTGTTTTTGGTGTTGTTGTTCTCCCGTGGAGGTGAAGAAGGAGGTCGTCGAGGTTCATCTTGTTGTACATCCTCGTTCTCATTGTCTTGATGTGTCCCCCTCATGGATGCCTCCAAGTCAACTTGTGGTTCACCTTGGCGTGAAGTTGAGGCTTCCACTTGGACGGATGAGGTACTCTCCTTCACCTCTGTTGGGCGAATCTTGCCAATAGACAAGTCTTGGATTGCTTCCGAAGGATCTTTGTCACCTACATCAATTGGAAATTGCTCTACTTGCGAGCCGTTAGATTCATCAAACTTCACATCTACCGTCTCTTCAACCTTTTGGGTGAAATTGTTGTAGACACGGTAAGTGTGAGAATTTGAGCCATAACCAAGTAGGAAACTTTCATGAGATTTAGGATCAAATTTTGAACGACGATGCTTATCAAGAATGTAGCACTTTGAGCCGAATACCCGAAAGTATCCAACTTGGGGTTTGTTACCGCTGAGAAGCTCGTATGCCGTCTTGCCGAGTAGCTTGTGAAGATATAGACGATTCGTTGCATGACAAGCTGCCTCAACCACTTCCGCCCAAAAGTGTTTTGGTGTCTTGTACTCATCAAGCATCATTCTCGCCATTTCGATGAGTGTCCGGTTCTTTCTCTCAACAACTCCATTTTGTTGAGGTGTGTACGTAGCCGAGAGCTCATGTGAGATCCCTTCTTTGTCAAGAAAGGTGTCCACATTGGTTTTCTTGAACTCCGTTCCGTTGTCGCAATGAACCTTCTTGATCTTCACTTCAAATTGGTTTTGGGCCTTCCTAGCGAAGTTTTTGAAGATCTTTTGGACCTGCGATTTATCATCAAGAAAGAACACTCACATAAATCTTGAAAAATCATCAACAATGACCAATCCAAACGAGTTACCACCGAGACTCTTGTAGGCATTGGGACCGAAAAGATCCATGTGAATCAGCTTGAGCGGTCTCCTTGTGGTCATGATGTTCTTCACGGGGTGGCTTCCTCCAACCTGTTTTCCTTCTTGGCAAGCACTGCAAAGTCTATCCTTGTCAAATATGACATCTTTAACACCAAGGATATGATCACCTTTAATAAGCTTGTCAAGATTTCGCATGCCCACATGACCTAACCGTCTATGCCACAACCAACCTTTAGAGGATTTAGCAATAAAGCAAGTTCTAGGTTGAGCCTTTTTAGTGAAATCAACAATGTAAAGATCACCTCTGCGTATACCAGTAAAGACCATTTTATGATTATCTCTTCGAAACACTTGGCAATCTACTTTAGTAAATAGGACATGGTATCCAAAGTCAGCTAGTCTAGATACAGAAAGTAGATTATAGCCAAGAGATTCAATGAGCATAAAATTTTGTCTGGAGCTGTCATGTGAGATGACCACCTTACTGAGGCCAACCACCTTACCCTTTGAGTTATCACTGAAAGTGACATACTTTTGAGGGCCGTCATTTTCAGCAAGCTCACGAAACATATCCTTGTCCCCGTCATGTGATCGGTACATCCACTAGTACTATCAAGGACTCATTCCTTTCCTCCAGCCATGTAGCCGTGAAGGTTGATGTCTACTATGCAACCTTCTTATTGTAGACGTTGTTGGGCCTGCAAGTGCACAGGTTTGTAGGACAGTAGCAAATTTCCCTCAAGTGGATGACCTAAGGTTTATCAATCCGTGGGAGGCGTAGGATGAAGATGGTCTCTCTCAAGCAACCCTGCAACCAAATAACAAAGAGTCTCTTGTGTCCCCAACACACCCAATACAAACGTAAATTGTATAGGTGCACTAGTTCGGCGAAGAGATGGTGATACAAGTGCAAAATAGATAGTAGATATAGGTTTTTGTAATCTGAAAATATAAAAACAGCAAGGTAACAAGTGGTAAAAATGAGCGTAAACGGTATTGCAATGATAGGAAACAAGGCCTAGGGTTCATACTTTCACTAGTGGAAGTTCTCTCAACAATAATAACATAGATAGATCATATAACAAGCCCTCAACATGCAACAAAGAGCCACTCCAAAGCCACTAATAGCGGAGAACAAACGTAGAGATTATGGTAGGGTACGAAACCACCTCAAAGTTATTCTTTCGGATCAATCTATAAAAGAGTTCGTACTAGAATAACACCTTAAGATACAAATCAACCAAAACCCTAATGTCACCTAGATACTCCATTGTCACCTCAAGTATCCGTGGGCATGATTATACGATATGCATCACACATTCTCAGATTCATCCAACCAACACAAAGTACTTCAAAGAGTGCCCCAAAGTTTCTACCGGAGAGTCAAGAACGTGTGCCAACCCCTATGCATAGGCTCCCAATGTCACAAAAACCGCAAGTTGATCACCAAAACATACATCAAGGGGCACATGATATCCCATTGTCACCACAGATAATCACGGCAAGACATACATCAAGTGTTCTCATAAAGACTCAATCCGATAAGATAACTTCAAAGGGGAAACTCAATTCATCATAAGAGAGTAGAGGGGGAGAAACATCATAAGATCCAACTACAATAGCAAAGCTCGGGATACATCAAGATCGTGCCATCAAGGGACACGAGAGAGAACACGAGAGAGAGAGAGAGAGAGATCAAACACATAGCTACTGGTACATACCCTCAGCCCCGAGGGTGAACTACTCCCTCCTCGTCATGGATAGCGCCGGAATGATGAAGATGGCCACCGGTGATGGGATCCCCCTCCGGCAGGGTGCCGGAACGGGCTCCCGAGAGGTTTTTGGTGGCTACAGAGGCTTGCGGTGGCAGAACTCCCGATCTATCTTCTGTTTTGGAAGTTTTAGGGTACGAGAGTATATATGGGTGCAGGGGGTACGTCGGAGGAGCTACGGGGGCCCCACGAGGCAGGGGCCCCGGGCGCGCCCCCACCCTCGTGAGCACCTCCCGCATCTCCTGACGTGCACTCCAAGTCCATCAGGTGGCTTTCCTTCCAAAAATAACTTCTCCAGTTGATTTCGTTCGTTTGACTTAAATCGATATTCCTTTTCCTCGAAACACCGAAATAGGCATAAAACAGCAAATTTGGGCTGGGCCTCCGGTTAATAGGTTAGTCCCAAAAATAATATAAAAGTGGATAATAAAGCCCAATATTGCCTAAAACAGTAGATAAAGTAGCATGGATCAATCAAAAATTATAGGTACGTTGGAGACGTATCAAGCATCCCCAAGCTTAATTCCTGCTCGTCCTCGAGTAGGTAAATGATAAAAAAGAATTTTTGATGCGGAGTGATACTTTGGCATAATTTCAATGTAAATCTTCTTAATTGTGATATGAATATTCACATCCGAAAGATTCAAGACAAAAGTTCATATTGACATAAAAATAATAATACTTCAAGCATACTAATCAAAGTAATCATGTCTTCTGAAAATAACATGGCAGAAGAAAGTTCATCCCTACAAAATCATATAGTTAGGCTATGCTTCATTTTCATCACACAAAGATGTTCCCAACTTCTATACCCCCGATTACAAGCCAAGCAATTGTTTCATACTTAAATAATCTCAAACTTTTTCAACCTTCACGCAATACATGAGCGTGAGCCATGGATATAGCACTATGGGTGGAATAGAATATGATGATTGGGATTGTGTGGAGAAGACAAAAAAAGAGAAAGTCTCACATTGACGAGGATAATCAATGGGCTATGGAGATGCCCATCAATTGATGTCAACATGAGGAGTAGGGATTTCCATGAAACGGATGCACTAGAGCTATGAATGCTCAACAAAAGAAAACTAGTGGGTGTGCATCCAACTTGCTTGCTCATGAAGAGCTAGGGCATTTGAGGAAGCCCATCGTAGGAATATACAAGCCAAGTTCTGTAATGAAAAATTCCCACTAGTATAAAAGACAACTTATGAGACTCACTATATGAAGAACAAGGTGCTACTTTGAAGCACAATATATGAGACTCACTACATGAAGGACAAGGTGCTACTTTGAAGCACAAGTGTGGAAAAAGAGATAGTAGCATTGCCTTTTTTATTTTCTTCTTTTTTTCTTCTTTTTTTGGGCCTTTCTTTTTTTTGGGCCTTTTTTTTGCCTTTTTTTTGGCCTTTCCTTTTTTTTGGGGCAATGCTCTAATAATGATGATCATCACACTTCTATTGATTACAACATAAGGATTACAACTCGAAACTTAGAACAAGATATGACACTATATGAATGCCTCCGGCGGTGTACCGGGATGGTGCAATGAATCAAGAGTGACATGTATGAAAAATAATGCATGGTGGCTTTGCCACAAATACGATGTCAACTACATGATCATGCAATGGCAATATGACAAAAGTAATGTATGTCATGATGATGATGATGGAAGTTGCATGGCAATATATCTCAGAATGGCTATGGAAATGCCATGATAGGTAGGTATGGTGGCTATTTTGAGGAAGATAAAAGGATGTTTATGTGTGATAGAGCATATCGTATCATGGGGTTTGGATGCACCGGCGAAGTTTGCACCAACTCTCAAGGTGAGAAAGGGCAATGCACGGTACCGAAGAGGCTAGCAAAGGTGGAAAGGTGAGAGTGCGTATAATCCATGGACAAAACATTAGTCAAAAGAACTCATATACTTATTGCAAAAATTTAGAAGTCATCAAAAATCAAGTACTACGCGCATGCTCCTAGGGGGATAGATTGGTAGGAAAAGACCATCGCTCGTCCCCGACCGCCACTCATAAGGATGCACAAGCCAGGTACACTTCATGTTTCAAATTTGTTACACAACTTTAACCATACGTGCATGCTACGAAATTGCAAACTTCAACACAAGCATCTTTAAATTCACAACTACTCAACTAGCACGACTTTGATATTATCACCTCCATATCTCAAAACAATTATCAAGCATCAAACTTATCTTAGTATTCAACACACTCATAAGAAAGTTTCACATATCTTGAATACCAAGTATATTAACATTAAGCAAATTACCATGCTATTAACGACTCTCAAAATAATCTAAGTGAAGTATGAGAGTTCATCTATTTCTTCAAAATACAACTACCACCATGCTCTAAAAGGTATAAGTGATGCACTAGAGCAAATGACAAACTACTCCGAAAGATATAAGTGAAGGTCAATGAGTAGCTAAATAATTATGCAACTATGTGAAGACTCTCTCTCATTTAATAATTTCAGATCTTGATACCTTATTCAAACAGCAAGCAAAGCTAAAGAAAACTACATTGCAAGGATAGCACAACTCATGTGAATAAGCAAAAACTTAGGCTCAACCGATACTAACCGATAGTTGTTGAAGAAGAAAGGTGGGATGCCTACGGGGCATCCCAAGCTTAGATGCTTGAGACTTCTTGAAATATTATCTTGGGGTGCCTTGGGCATCCCCAAGGTTGAGCTTTGTGTCTCCTTAATTCCTCTCATATCATGGTTTCTCTTTTTATCAAAAGCTTCATTCACAACAAACTCAACAAGAACTCGTGAGATAGGTTAGTATAAACCAAGGCAAAACCTTATCATTTTCTACTGTAACAAATCACTTAAATAATTATTCAACATTGCATACTAAATGCCTCTGCATATTTAATACTCCTATCCTCAAATAGAATCATTAATTAAGCAAACATATGCAAACAATGCAACCATAACAGCAATCTGCCAAAACAGTACAGTCTGTAAAGAATGCAAGAGTATCAATACTTCCCTGACTCCAAAAATTATGAACTAAAATTCCCACTGTAAAAAATTATCAGAGCTCAATATGCAAAAAGATTCAACATTATACCACTCTCTGACTTTTCTAGGGAATTTTTGCAACAGCGGTAAACTTTCTGTTTTTCAAATAGCAACATGTATACTGGCAAAATAAGCATGGCAAAGGCTATCCTTGACTTCTTTATTGAAACTAAAGATGCAAAACATTATTCTAACTAACAGCAAGCAGAAACTAACAAAAGGAAATGATGCTCCAAGCAAAACACATATCATGTGGTGAATAAAAATATAGCTCCAAGTAAAGTTACCGATTAACAAAGACGAAAGAGGGGATGCCTTCCGGGGCATCCCCAAGCTTAGGCTCTTGGTTGTCCTTGAATATTACCTTGGGGTGCCATGGGCATCCCCAAGCTTAGGCTCTTTCCACTCCTTATTCCATAGTCCATCGAATCCTTACCCAAAACTTGAAAACTTCACAACACAAAATTCAACAGAAAACTCGTAAGCTCTGTTAGTATAAGAAAATAAAACAACCACTTAGATACTGTAATGAACTCATTCTAAATTCATACTGGTGTAATATCTACTGTATTCCAACTTATCTATGGTTCATACCCTCCGATACTACTCATAGATTCATCAAAATAAGCAAACAACACATAGAAAACAGAATCTGTCAAAAACAGAACAGTCTGTAGTAATCTGTATCAAGCGTATACTTCTGGAACTCCCAAAACTCTACCAAATTAGGGGGTCCTACGAAATTTGTGTACCAATCCAGGGCAAAAATAATCAGATCAGAATCTTGTTTCTGTGTATTAATAAAACTAATATACTGGGTGCAAAAGTTTCTGATTTTCAGCAGGATCAACACAACTATCACCGTAAGCTATCCTAAAGGTCTTACTTGGCACTTTATTGAAACAAAAGCTATAAAACATGATTACTACAGTAGCATAATCATGTGGACACACAAAAGCAGTAAGGATAAATATTGGGTTGTCTCCCAACAAGCGCTTTTCTTTAATGCCTTTCTAGCTAGGCATGATGATGGCAATGATGCTCACATAAAAGATAAGAATTGAAACATAACGGGAGCATCATGAAGCACATGACTAGCACTTTTAAGTCTAACCCACTTCCTATGCATAGGGATTTTGTGAGCAAACAACTTATGGGAACAATAATCAACTTGCATAGGAAGGTAAAACAAGCATAACTTCAAGATTTTCTTCTTTTTTTTCTTTTTTTGGGCCTTTCTTTTGCCTTTCTTTTTTTTCTTTTGGCCTTTCCTTTTTTTTGGGGCAATGCTCTAATACTGATGATCATCACACTTTTATTGATTACAACATAAGGATTACAACTCGAAACTTAGAACAAGATATGACTCTATATGAATGCCTCCGGCAGTGTACCGGGATGGTGCAATGAATCAAGAGTGACATGTATGAAAAATAATGCATGGTGGCTTTGCCACAAATACGATGTCAACTACATGATCATGCATTGGCAATATGACAAAAGTAATGTATGTCATGATGATGATGATGATGGAAGTTGCATGGCAATATATCTCGGAATGGCTATGGAAATGCCATGATAGGTAGGTATGGTGGCTGTTTTGAGGAAGATAAAAGGAGGTTTATGTGTGATAGAGCGTATCGTATCACGGGGTTTGGATGCACTGCCGAAGTTAGCACCAACTATCAAGGTGAGAAATGGCAATGCACAATACCGAAGAGGCTAGCAAATGTGGAAAGGTGAGAGTGCGTATAATCCATGGACTCAGCATTAGTCAAAAGAACTCATATACTTATTGCAAAAATTTAGAAGTCATCAAAAATCAAGTACTACGCGCATGCTCCTAGGGTGATAGATTGGTAGGAAAAGACCATCGCTCGTCACCGACCGCCACTCATAAGGATGCACAAGCCAGGTACACTTCATGTTTCAAATTTGTTACACAACTTTAACCATACGTGCATGCTACGGGACTTGCTAAGTTCAACACAAGCATTCTTTAAATTCACAACTACTCAACTAGCACGACTTTGATATTATCACCTACATATCTCAAAACAATTATCAAGCATAAAAATTATCTTAGTATTCAACACACTCATAAGAAAGTTTCACATATCTTGAATACCCAGTATATTAATATTAAGCAAATTACCATGCTATTAACGACTCTCAAAATAATCTAAGTGAAGTATGAGAGTTCATCTATTTCTTCAAAATACAACTACCACCATGCTCTAAAAGGTATAAGTGATGCACTAGAGCAAATGACAAACTACTCCGAAAGATATAAGTGAAGGTCAATGAGTAGCTAAATAATTATGCAACTATGTGAAGACTCTCTCTCATTTAATAATTTCAGATCTTTATACCTTATTCAAACAGCAAGCAAAGCTAAAGAAAACTACATTGCAAGGATAGCACAACTCATGTGAATAAGCAAAAACTTAGGCTCAACCGATACTAACCGATAGTTGTTGAAGAAGAAAGGTGGGATGCCTACCGGGGCATCCCCAAGCTTAGATGCTTGAGACTTCTTGAAATATTATCTTGGGGTGCCTTGGGCATCCCCAAGCTTGAGATTTTGTGTCTCCTTAATTCCTCTCATATCATGGTTTCTCTTTTTGTCAAAAGCTTCATTCACAACAAACTCAACAAGAACTCGTGAGATAGGTTAGTATAAACCAAGGCAATACCTTATCATTTTCTACCGTAACAAATCACTTAAATAATTATTCAACATTGAATACTAAATTCCTCTGCGAATTTAATACTCCTATCCTCAAATAGAATCATTAATTAAGCAAACATATGCAAACAAGGCAACCATAACAGCAATCTGCCAAAACAGTATAGTCTGTAAAGAATGCAAGAGTATCAATACTTTGCTGACTCCAAAAATTATGAACTAAAATTCCCACTGTAATGAATTTATCAGAGCTCAATATTCAAAAAGATTCAACATTATACCACTCTCTGACTTTTCTAGGGAATTTTTGCAACAGCGGTAAACTTTCTGTTTTTCAAATAGCAACATGTATACTAGCAAAATAAGCATGGCAAACGATATCCTTGACTTCTTTATTGAAAATAAAGATGCAAAACATTATTCTAACTAACAGAAAGCAAAAACTGACAAAAGGAATTGACGCTCCAAGCAAAACACATATCATGTGGTGAATAAAAATATAGCTCCATGTAAAGTTACCGATGAACGAAGACGAAAGAGGGGATGCCTTCGGGGGCATTCCCAAGCTTAGGCTCTTGGTTGTCCTTGAATATTACCTTGGGTTGCCATGAGCATCCCCAAGCTTAGGCTCTTGCCACTCCTTATTCCATAGTCCATCGAATCCTTACCCAAAACTTGAAAACTTCACAACACAAAACTCAACAGAAAACTCGTAAGCTCCGTTAGTATAAGAAAATAAAACAACCACGTAGGTACTGTAATGAACTCATTCTAAATTCATACTGGTGTAATATCTACTGTATTCCAACTTATCTATGGTTCATACCCTACGATACTACTCGTAGATTCATCAAAATAAGCAAACAACACATAGAAAATAGAATCTGTCAAAAACAGAACAATCTGTAGTAATCTGTATCAAACGTATACTTATGGAACTCCAAACATTCGAGCAAATTAGGAAGTCCTAAGCAATTTGTGTACCAATCCAGAGCAAAAATAATTGGATCAGAAGCACGTTTTTGTGAATTAACAAAACTAATCAACTGGGTGCAAAAGTTTCTGATTTTCAGCAGGATCAACACAACTATCACCGTAAGCTATCCTAAAGGTCTTACTTGGCACTTTATTGAAACAAAAGCTATAAAACATGATTACTACAGTAGCATAATCATGTGGACACACAAAAACAGTAAGGATAAATATTGGGTTGTCTCCCAACAAGCGCTTTTCTTTAATGCCTTTCTAGCTAGGCATGATGATGGCAATGATGCTCACATAAAAGATAAGAATTGAAACATAACGGGAGCATCATGAAGCACATGACTAGCACTTTTAAGTCTAACCCACTTCCTATGCATAGGGATTTTGTGAGCAAACAACTTATGGGAACAATAATCAACTTGCATAGGAAGGTAAAACAAGCATAACTTCAAGATTTTAAGCACATAGAGAGGGAACTTGATATTATTGCAATTCCTACAAGCATATGTTACTCCCTCATAATAATATTCAGTAGCATCATGAATTAATTCAACAATATAACCAGCACCTAAATCATTCTTTTCATGATCTACAAGCATAGAAAATTTACTACTCTCCACATAAGCGAAATTCTTCTCATTCGAAATAGTAGTGGGAGCAAACTCAACAAAATAACTATCATATGATTGAAAATTAAGATCAAGATGACAAGTTTCATGGTTATCATTATTCTTTAAAGCATACGTGTCATCACAGTAATCATCATAGATAGGAGGCATGCTTTCATCATAGTAAATTTGCTCATCAAAGCTTGGGGGACTAAAAATATCATCTTCATCAAACATAGCTTCCCCAAGCTTGTGGCTTTGCATATCATTAGCATCATGGATATTCAAGGAATTCATACTAACAACATTGCAATCATGCTCATCATTCAATATTTATTGCCAAACAATTTAGAGATTTCATCTTCTAGCACTTGAGCACAATTATCCTTTCCATCATACTCACGAAATATATTAAAAAGGTGAAGCGTATGAGACAAACTTAACTCCATTTTTTTGTAGTTTTCTTTTATAAACTAAACTAGTGCTAAAACAAGAAACAAAAGATTCGATTGCAAGATCTAAAGATATACCTTCAAGCACTCACCTCCCCGGCAACGGCGCCAGAAAAGAGCTTAGTTGACGGGGTGTGAATGAGTGCCCTTTACCTAGCCTCCCCGGCAACGGCGCCAGAAAAGAGCTTGATGTCTACTACGCAACCTTCTTCTTGTAGATGTTGTTGGGCTTGCAAGTGCACAGGTTTGTAGGACAGTAGAAAATTTCCCTCAAGTGGATGACCTAAGGTTTATCAATCCGTGGGAGGCGTAGGATGAACATGGTCTCTCTCAAGCAACCCTGCAACCAAATAACAAAGCGTCTCTTGTGTCCCCAACACAACCAATACAATGGTAAATTGTTAGGTGTACTAGTTCGGCGAAGAGATGGTGATACAAGTGCAAAATAGATAGTAGATATAGGTTTTTGTAATCTGAAAATATAAAAACAGCAAGGTAACAAGTGGTAAAGTGAGCGTAAACGGTATTGCAATGATAGGAAACAAGGCCTAGGGTTCATACTTTCACTAGTGCAAGTTCTCTCAACAATAATAACATAGATAGATCATATAACAAGCCCTCAACATGCAACAAAGAGTCACTCCAAAGCTACTAATAGCGGAGAACAAACGTAGATATTAGGGTAGGGTACGAAACCACCTAAAGTTATTCTTTCGGATCAATCTATAAAATAGTTCGTACTAGAATAACACCTTAAGATACAAATCAACCAAAACCCTAATGTCACCTAGATACTCATTGTCACATCAAGTATCCGTGGGCATGATTATACGATATGCATCACACAATCTCAGATTCATCCAACCAACACAAAGTACTTCAAAGAGTGCCCCAAAGTTTTTACCGGAGAGTCAAGAACGTGTGCCAACCCCTATGCATAGGTTCCCAATGTCACGAAACCCGAAAGTTGATCACCAAAACATACATCAAGTGGCACATGATATCCCATTGTCACCACAGATAATCACGGCAAGACATACATCAAGTGTTCTCATAAAGACTCAATCCGATAAGATAACTTCAGAGGGGAAACTCAATTCATCACAAGAGAGTAGAGGGGGAGAAACATCATAAGATCCAACTACAATAGAAAAGCTCGGGATACATCAAGATCGTGCCATCGAGGGACACGAGAGAGAACACGAGAGAGAGAGAGAGAGAGAGATCAAACACAAAGCTACTGGTACATACCTTCAGCCCCGAGGGTGAACTACTCCCTCCTCGTCATGGATAGCGCCGGGATGATGAAGATGGCCACCGGTGATGGGATCACCCTCCGGCAGGTGCTTGAACGGGCTCCCGAGAGGTTTTGGTGGCTCTGAGGCTTGCAGCGGAACTCCCGATCTATCTTCTGCTCGGAAGTTTTAGGGTGAGAGTATATATGGGTGCAGGTGCGTCGAGGAGCTCTACGGGGGCCCCACGAGGCAGGGGCGCGCGGGGGGGGGCGCCCCACCCTCGTGAGCACCTCCTGTATCTCCTGACGTGCACTACAAGTCCATTGGGTGGCTTTCCTTCCAAAAATAACTTCTCCGGTTGATTTCGTTCCGTTTTGACTTCGTCTGATATTCCTTTTCCTCGAAACACTGAAATAGGCATAAAACAGCAAATCTGGGCTGGGCCTCCGGTTAATAGGTTAGTCCCAAAAATAATATAAAAGTGGATAATAAAGCCCAATATTTCCTAAAACAGTAGATAAAGTAGCATGGAGCAATAAAAAATTATAGATACGTTGGAGACGTATCAAGCATCCCCAAGCTTAACTCCCGCTCGTCCTCGAGTAGGTAAATGATAAAAAAGAATTTTTGATGCGGAGTGATACTTTGGCATAATTTCAACGTAAATCTTCTTAATTGTGATATGAATATTCAGATACGAAAGATTCAAGACAAAAGTTCATATTGACATAAAAATAATAATACTTCAAGCATACTAATCAAAGTAATCATGTCTTCTGAAAATAACATGGCAGAAGAAAGTTCATCCCTACAAAATCATATAGTTAGGCTATGCTTCATTATCGTCACACAAAGATGTTCCAAACTTCTATACCCCCGATTACAAGCCAAGCAATTTTTTCATACTTAAATAATCTCAAACTTTTTCAACCTTCACGCAATACATGAGCGTGAGCCATGGATATAGCACTATGGGTGGAATAGAATATGATGATTGGGATTGTGTGGAGAAGACAAAAAAGGAGAAAGTCTCACATTGACGAGGATAATCAACGGGCTATGGAGATGCCCATCAATTGATGTCAACATGAGGAGTAGGGATTTCCATGAAACGGATGCACTAGAGCTATGAATGCTCAACAAAAGAAAACTAGTGTGTGTGCATCCAACTTGCTTGCTCATGAAGACCTAGGGAATTTGAGGAAGCCCATCGCAGGAATATACAAGCCAAGTTCTATAATGAAAAATTCCCACTAGTATAAAAAGACAACTTATGAGACTCACTATATGAAGAACAAGGTGCTACTTTGAAGCACAATATATGAGACTCACTACATGAAGGACAAGGTGCTACTTTGAAGCACAAGTGTGGAAAAAGAGATAGTAGCATTGCCTTTTTTATTTTCTTCTTTTTTTCTTCTTTTTTTGGGCCTTTCTTTTTTTTGGGCCTTTTTTTTGCCTTTTTTTTGGCCTTTCCTTTTTTTTGGGGCAATGCTCTAATAATGATGATCATCACACTTCTATTGATTACAACATAAGGATTACAACTCGAAACTTAGAACAAGATATGACACTATATGAATGCCTCCGGCGGTGTACCGGGATGGTGCAATGAATCAAGAGTGACATGTATGAAAAATAATGCATGGTGGCTTTGCCACAAATCGATGTCAACTACATGATCATGCAATGGCAATATGACAAAAGTAATGTATGTCATGATGATGATGATGGAAGTTGCATGGCAATATATCTCAGAATGGCTATGGAAATGCCATGATAGGTAGGTATGGTGGCTATTTTGAGGAAGATAAAAGGATGTTTATGTGTGATAGAGCATATCGTATCATGGGGTTTGGATGCACCGGCGAAGTTTGCACCAACTCTCAAGGTGAGAAAGGGCAATGCACGGTACCGAAGAGGCTAGCAAAGGTGGAAAGGTGAGAGTGCGTATAATCCATGGACAAAACATTAGTCAAAAGAACTCATATACTTATTGCAAAAATTTAGGAGTCATCAAAAATCAAGTACTACGCGCATGCTCCTAGGGGGATAGATTGGTAGGAAAAGACCATCGCTCGTCCCCGACCGCCACTCATAAGGATGCACAAGCCAGGTACACTTCATGTTTCAAATTTGTTACACAACTTTAACCATACGTGCATGCTATGAAATTGCAAACTTCAACACAAGCATCTTTAAATTCACAACTACTCAACTAGCACGACTTTGATATTATCACCTCCATATCTCAAAACAATTATCAAGCATCAAACTTATCTTAGTATTCAACACACTCATAAGAAAGTTTCACATATCTTGAATACCAAGTATATTAACATTAAGCAAATTACCATGCTATTAACGACTCTCAAAATAATCTAAGTGAAGTATGAGAGTTCATCTATTTCTTCAAAATACAACTACCACCATGCTCTAAAAGGTATAAGTGATGCACTAGAGCAAATGACAAACTACTCCGAAAGATATAAGTGAAGGTCAATGAGTAGCTAAATAATTATGCAACTATGTGAAGACTCTCTCTCATTTAATAATTTCAGATCTTGATACCTTATTCAAACAGCAAGCAAAGCTAAAGAAAACTACATTGCAAGGATAGCACAACTCATGTGAATAAGCAAAAACTTAGGCTCAACCGATACTAACCGATAGTTGTTGAAGAAGAAAGGTGGGATGCCTACCGGGGCATCCCCAAGCTTAGATGCTTGAGACTTCTTGAAATATTATCTTGGGGTGCCTTGGGCATCCCCAAGGTTGAGCTTTTGTGTCTCCTTAATTCCTCTCATATCATGGTTTCTCTTTTTATCAAAAGCTTCATTCACAACAAACTCAACAAGAACTCGTGAGATAGGTTAGTATAAACCAAGGCAAAACCTTATCATTTTCTACTGTAACAAATCACTTAAATAATTATTCAACATTGCATACTAAATGCCTCTGCATATTTAATACTCCTATCCTCAAATAGAATCATTAATTAAGCAAACATATGCAAACAATGCAACCATAACAGCAATCTGCCAAAACAGTACAGTCTGTAAAGAATGCAAGAGTATCAATACTTCCCTGACTCCAAAAATTATGAACTAAAATTCCCACTGTAAAAAATTATCAGAGCTCAATATGCAAAAAGATTCAACATTATACCACTCTCTGACTTTTCTAGGGAATTTTTGCAACAGCGGTAAACTTTCTGTTTTTCAAATAGCAACATGTATACTAGCAAAATAAGCATGGCAAAGGCTATCCTTGACTTCTTTATTGAAACTAAAGATGCAAAACATTATTCTAACTAACAGCAAGCAGAAACTAACAAAAGGAAATGATGCTCCAAGCAAAACACATATCATGTGGTGAATAAAAATATAGCTCCAAGTAAAGTTACCGATTAACAAAGACGAAAGAGGGGATGCCTTCCGGGCATCCCCAAGCTTAAACTCTTGGTTGTCCTTGAATATTACCTTGGGGTGCCATGGGCATCCCCAAGCTTAGGCTCTTTCCACTCCTTATTCCATAGTCCATCGAATCCTTACCCAAAACTTGAAAACTTCACAACACAAAACTCAACAGAGAACTCGTAAGCTCTGTTAGTATAAGAAAATAAAACAACCACTTAGATACTGTAATGAACTCATTCTAAATTCATACTGGTGTAATATCTACTGTATTCCAACTTATCTATGGTTCATACCCTCCGATACTACTCATAGATTCATCAAAATAAGCAAACAACACATAGAAAACAGAATCTGTCAAAAACAGAACAGTCTGTAGTAATCTGTATCAAGCGTATACTTCTGGAACTCCCAAAACTCTACCAAATTAGGGGGTCCTACGAAATTTGTGTACCAATCCAGGGCAAAAATAATCAGATCAGAATCTTGTTTCTGTGAATTAATAAAACTAATCTACTGGGTGCAAAAGTTTCTGATTTTCAGCAGGATCAACACAACTATCACCGTAAGCTATCCTAAAGGTCTTACTTGGCACTTTATTGAAACAAAAGCTATAAAACATGATTACTACAGTAGCATAATCATGTGGACACACAAAAGCAGTAAGGATAAATATTGGGTTGTCTCCCAACAAGCGCTTTTCTTTAATGCCTTTCTAGCTAGGCATGATGATGGCAATGATGCTCACATAAAAGATAAGAATTGAAACATAACGGGAGCATCATGAAGCACATGACTAGCACTTTTAAGTCTAACCCACTTCCTATGCATAGGGATTTTGTGAGCAAACAACTTATGGGAACAATAATCAACTTGCATAGGAAGGTAAAACAAACATAACTTCAAGATTTTCTTCTTTTTTTCTTTTTTGGGCCTTTCTTTTGCCTTTCTTT
Source organism: Aegilops speltoides (assembly GCA_021437245.1). Lineage (NCBI taxonomy): Eukaryota > Viridiplantae > Streptophyta > Magnoliopsida > Poales > Poaceae > Aegilops > Aegilops speltoides. The sequence continues at coordinate 365,671,518 of CM038147.1, read as the reverse complement.
TTTTCTTTTGGCCTTTCCTTTTTTTGGGGCAATGCTCTAATACTGATGATCATCACACTTTTATTGATTACAACATAAGGATTACAACTCGAAACTTAGAACAAGATATGACTCTATATGAATGCCTCCGGCAGTGTACCGGGATGGTGCAATGAATCAAGAGTGACATGTATGAAAAATAATGCATGGTGGCTTTGCCACAAATACGATGTCAACTACATGATCATGCATTGGCAATATGACAAAAGTAATGTATGTCATGATGATGATGATGATGGAAGTTGCATGGCAATATATCTCGGAATGGCTATGGAAATGCCATGATAGGTAGGTATGGTGGCTGTTTTGAGGAAGATAAAAGGAGGTTTATGTGTGATAGAGCGTATCGTATCACGGGGTTTGGATGCACTGCCGAAGTTAGCACCAACTATCAAGGTGAGAAAGGGCAATGCACAGTACCGAAGGGGCTAGCAAAGGTGGAAAGGTGAGAGTGCGTATAATCCATGGACTCAGCATTAGTCAAAAGAACTCATATACTTATTGCAAAAATTTAGAAGTCATCAAAAATCAAGTACTACGCGCATGCTCCTAGGGTGATAGATTGGTAGGAAAAGACCATCGCTCGTCCCCGATCGCCACTCATAAGGATGCACAAGCCAGGTACACTTCATGTTTCAAATTTGTTACACAACTTTAACCATACGTGCATGCTACGGGACTTGCTAAGTTCAACACAAGCATTCTTTAAATTCACAACTACTCAACTAGCACGACTTTGATATTATCACCTACATATCTCAAAACAATTATCAAGCATAAAACTTATCTTAGTATTCAACACACTCATAAGAAAGTTTCACATATCTTGAATACCCAGTATATTAATATTAAGCAAATTACCATGCTATTAACGACTCTCAAAATAATCTAAGTGAAGTATGAGAGTTCATCTATTTCTTCAAAATAAAACTACCACCATGCTCTAAAAGGTATAAGTGATGCACTAGAGCAAATGACAAACTACTCCGAAAGATATAAGTGAAGGTCAATGAGTAGCTAAATAATTATGCAACTATGTGAAGACTCTCTCTCATTTAATAATTTCAGATCTTTATACCTTATTCAAACAGCAAGCAAAGCTAAAGAAAACTACATTGCAAGGATAGCACAACTCATGTGAATAAGCAAAAACTTAGGCTCAACCGATACTAACCGATAGTTGTTGAAGAAGAAAGGTGGGATGCCTACCGGGGCATCCCCAAGCAAACACATAGAAAACAGAATCTGTCAAAAACAGAACAGTCTGTAGTAATCTGTATCAAGCGTATACTTCTGGAACTCCCAAAACTCTACCAAATTAGGGGGTCCTACGAAATTTGTGTACCAATCCAGGACAAAAATAATCAGATCAGAATCTTGTTTCTGTGAATTAATAAAACTAATCTACTGGGTGCAAAAGTTTCTGATTTTCAGCAGGATCAACACAACTATCACCGTAAGCTATCCTAAAGGTCTTACTTGGCACTTTATTGAAACAAAATCTATAAAACATGATTACTACAGTAGCATAATCATGTGGACACACAAAAACAGTAAGGATAAATATTGGGTTGTCTCCCAACAAGCGCTTTTCTTTAATGCCTTTCTAGCTAGGCATGATGATGGCAATGATGCTCACATAAAAGATAAGAATTGAAACATAACGGGAGCATCATGAAGCACATGACTAGCACTTTTAAGTCTAACCCACTTCCTATGCATAGGGATTTTGTGAGCAAACAACTTATGGGAACAATAATCAACTTGCATAGGAAGGTAAAACAAGCATAACTTCAAGATTTTAAGCACATAGAGAGGAAACTTGATATTATTGCAATTCCTACAAGCATATGTTCCTCCCTCATAATAATTTTCAGTAGCATCAAAAATTAATTCAACAATATAACCAGCACCTAAATCATTCTTTTCATGATATACAAGCATAGAAAATTTACTACTCTCCACATTAGCGAAATTCTTCTCATTCGGAATAGTAGTGGGAGCAAACTCAACAAAATAACTATCATATGATTGAAAATTAAGATCAAGATGACAAGTTTCATGGTTATCATTATTCTTTAAAGCATACGTGTCATCACAATAATCATCATAGATAGGAGGCATGCTTTCATCATAGTAAATTTGCTCATCAAAGCTTGGGGGACAAAAAATATCATCTTCATCAAACATAGCTTCCCCAAGCTTGTGGCTTTGCATATCATTAGCATCATGGATATTCAAGGAATTCGTACTAACAACATTGCAATCATGCTCATCATTCAAAGATTTCATGCCAAACAATTTAGAGATTTCTTCTTCTAGCACTTGAGGACAATTATCCTTTCCATCATACTCACGAAAGATATTAAAAAGGTGAAGCGTATGAGACAAACTTAACTCCATTTTTTTGTAGTTTTCTTTTATAAACTAAACTAGTGCTAAAACAAGAAACAAAAAGATTCGTTGCAAGATCTAAAGATATACCTTCAAGCACTCACCTCCCCAGCAACAGCGCCAGAAAAGAGCTTAGTTGACGGGGTGTGAGTGAGTGCCCTTTACCTAGCCTCCCCGGCAACGGCGCCAAAAAAGAGCTTGATGTCTACTATGCAACCTTCTTCTTGTAGACGTTGTTGGGCCTGCAAGTGCATAGGTTTGTAGGACAGTGGCAAATTTCCCTCAAGTGGATGACCTAAGGTTTATCAATCCGTGGGAGGCGTAGGATGAACATGGTCTCTCTCAAGCAACCCTACAACCAAATAACAAAGAGTCTCTTTTGTCCCCAACACACCCAATACAATGGTAAATTGTATAGGTGCACTAGTTCGGCGAAGAGATGGTGATACAAGTGCAAAATAGATAGTAGATATAGGTTTTTGTAATCTGAAAATATAAAAACAACAAGGTAACAAGTGGTAGAAGTGAGCGTAAACGGTATTGCAATGATAGGAAACAAGGCCTAGGGTTCATACTTTCACTAGTGCAAGTTCTCTCAACAATAATAACATAGATAGATCATATAACAAGCCCTCATCATGCAACAAAGAGTCACTCCAAAGCCACTAATAGCGGAGAACAAATGTAGAGATTATGGTAGGGTACGAAACCACCTCAAAGTTATTCTTTCGGATCAATCTATAAAATAGTTTGTACTAGAATAACACCTTAAGATACAAATCAACCAAAACCCTAATGTCACCTAGATACTCCATTGTCACCTCAAGTATCCGTGGGCATGATTATACGATACGCATCACACAATCTCAGATTCATCCAACCAACACAAAGTACTTCAAAGAGTGCCCCAAAGTTTCTACGGAGAGTCAGAGCGTGTGCCAACCCCTATGCATAGGTTCCCAATGTCACGAAACCCGCAAGTTGATCACCAAAACATACATCAAGTGGCACATGATATCCCATTGTCACCACAGATAATCACGGCAAGACATACATCAAGTGTTCTCATAAAGACTCAATCCGATAAGATAACTTCAAAGGGGAAACTCAATTCATCATAAGAGAGTAGAGGGGGAGAAACATCATAAGATCCAACTACAATAGCAAAGCTCGGGATACATCAAGATCGTGCCATCGAGGGACACGAGAGAGAGAGAGAGATCAAACACATAGCTACTGGTACATACCCTCAGCCCCGAGGGTGAACTACTCCCTCCTCGTCATGGATAGCGCCAGGATGATGAAGATGGACACCAGTGATGGGATCCCCCTCGGCAGGTGCGGAACAGGCTCCGAGAGGTTTTGGTGGCTCAGAGGCTTGCAGTGGCGGAACTCCCGATCTATCTTCTGTTTTGGAAGTTTTAGGGTGCGAGAGTATATATGGGTGCGAAGTGCGTCGGAGGAGCTACGGGGCCCCACGAGGCGGGCGCGCTGGGGGGTGGGCGCGCCCCACCCTTGTGAGCACCTCCGTATCTCCCGCGTGCACTCCAAGTCCATCGGGTGGCTTTCCTTCCAAAAATAACTTCTCCAGTTGATTTCGTTCCGTTTTGACTTCGTCTGATATTCCTTTTCCTCGAAACACTGAAATAGGCATAAAACAGCAAATCTGGGCTGGACCTCCGGTTAATAGGTTAGTCCCAAAAATAATATAAAAGTGGAAAATGAAGCCCAGTATTGCCTAAAACAGTAGATAAAGTAGCATGGAGCAATCAAAAATTATAGATACGTTGGAGACGTATCAAAGGTTAGCCATAAGACCAAAGTGTCTCATAGACTCTTCAAGATCGAGGTCACCATCATCATCCTCATCATAGTGTCCATGTTCAACATCATTTTGCAAATGATCATTTCCTAGAGAGAGTGGTTCATTAGATATATGATTTTGACAATGTTCATCTGTATGAATTCTAATGGCTTCGGAAATGATATTGCTAATGATTACAACATCTCCTTTGGCACACATAAGTTCAGAAGCCCAAATAAACAATTTCCTAACTTAGGATCATTGGGATTCATCTTATTCAAAGCAATGGACTTATGAAGAATCTCATCTAAGTTTTTCAAGGAATAGTCTGGAAATCATTCCTTAAGAAATCTCCATATAGTATAAGCACAATCAAGAGTTGGCAAGTGACTAATCAAATTTCTAGGCAAACCTCTAGTGATAAGATTGATAGTTCTAAGATTGCGAATCGTGTCAAGAGAGTCATCGGGGGTATGATGCAAGGAGTCAACAAGGGGTTAACGAGGAGTAGTAATGTACTTGTTCAAGTGATATTCATGAAAATTCCCAAGCATCTCATTTTTCCATTCACTATGGAACTCTCCATCAAGCATAGGCACTCTACGTCTAATACTCCCCAACGTAGACTCATCCATCCTCCTCCAATGGTGATTAAACCAAAGCAATGGAGACCAAGGCTCTAATACCAATTGAAAGGACCAAGAAGAGGTGTCAAGGGGGGTGATTAGACCCTCAACATGTAAAGATAGCAGTTTTTAAGTTCTTCAAGTTGATGTTGGAAATTAGTACAATTTCAAGAATTCATAATACAATTCAAGCAAGCACACAAAGAGTATATGAGCAGTGGAAAGTAAAGCATGCAACTTGCAAGAAAGTAAAGGGATGGGATTGGAGTGTGCAAACGCAATTGGAGACACGAAGATTTTTGGCGTGGTTCTGATAGGTGGTGCTATCATACATCCATGTTGGTGGAGACTTCAAACCACGAAGGGTAACGGTTGCTCGAGTCCACGGAGGGCTCCACCCACGAAGGGTCCACGAAGAATCAACCTTGTCTATCCCACCACGGCCATCGCCCACGAAGAACTTGCCTCACTTGGGTAGATCTTCACGAAGTAGGCGATCTCCTTGCCCTTACAAACTTCTTGGTTCAACTCCACAATCTTGACGGAGGCTCCCAAGTGACACCTAAACAATCTAGGAAACACCACTCTCCAAAAGGTAATAGATGGTGTGTTGATGATGAACTCCTTTCTCTTGTGCTTCAAACGATAGTCTCCCCAACACTCAACTCTCTCTCACAGATTTAGCTATGGTGGAAAAATGATTTGAGTGGAAAGCAACTTGGGGAAGGCTAGAGATCAAGATTCTTGTGGTTGGAATTGTATGTCTTGGTCTCAACACATGAGTAGGTGGTTCTCTCTCAGAAAATGAATGCTGCAATTGTAGGCATGTTCTGATGGCTATCCTCTCGAATGGAGAATGGGTGGAGGGGTATATATAGCCTCCACATAAAATCTAGTCATTACACACAGATTCCCAAACTCGGTGAGACCGAATAGTGAAACTCGGTCAGACCGATTCAGGTCAAAATGTGAATGCTAGAGCTTTCGGTGGGACCGACAAGGTCAACTCGGTGGGACCGATGTGCAAGGGTTAGGGTAAAACATCAACTCGGTTTGACCGATTACACAAACTTGGTGAGACCGATTTGGGAAATAAGCACACAAATAATTGGTCAAGCAAACTCGGTGGGACCGATTGCATACTCCGGTGGGACCAAAATTATTGCAACAGGTAAGAGGGAGTTTGCAAGCCCATCTCGGTGATACCGAGATCCCGTCGGTGAGAACAAACTGATTAGGGTTTGGCAGTGGCTATGTCAAATGAACTCAGTGGCACCGGATAGATCAAATCGGTGGGACCGAGTTTGAATTTTAGCTTTAGGACATATGTGGATGTGAGAAAGTCGTTGAGGGCTTTAGAGCATATCACTAAGCACTTTGAGCAATCAAGTCATTAAGTAACACCTCATCCCCTTTTAATAGTATTGGCTTTCCTACGGACTCAATGTGATCTTGGATCACTAAAATGAAAATGTAGAGTCTTGAGGTTCTGCCAATGTTTGTCCTTAGCATCTTGAAGGGGTTCAACATCCTCTTGTCCATGCCACTCCAATGTTGAACTCATCTGAAATATACTAGGTAGAAATATTAGTCCAACAAGAGATATGTTGACATTTATTACAAAATTACCCAGGGAGCACTTGTGCTTTCAACAGTCAATGCCGGATTCAGTGGTTCCAAACCGGGTCAGCGGAAGAAGCCTTACAAGGGCAAGAGAGACTATCCATCCAACTTGGACAAAATCCTCGAGAGGCCTTGCCAGATTCATGGCACCCCCGACAAGCCTGCCAATCACACCAATAGAAATTGCTGGGTTTTCAAGCAGGCCGGTAAATTAAACACTGAACATAAGCGGAAAGGACCTCCAAGCGAGGACGATGATGAGCTAAGTCAGTCGAACACTGGGGGCAGAAGCAGTTTCCCCCGAGGTGAAAACGGTGAACATGATTTATGTCACCCACATCCCCAAGAGGGAGCGCAAACGCGCACTAAGGGACGTCTACACCGTAGAGCCTGTCACCCCAAAATTTAACCCATGTTCGGCTTGTCCGGTCACCTTTGATCATAGGGACCACCCAACCAGTATCCATCACGGAGGTTCGGCTGCCCTGGTACTCGATCCTATCATCAACGGATACCATCTTACTAGAGTCCTTATGGACGGCAGTAGTAGTCTTAACTTGATCTATCAAGATATTGTCCGTAAAATGGGCATCGACCCGTCAAGAATCAAGCCTAGTAACACTACCTTTAAAGGAGTGATACCAGGCATGGAGGCCCGCTGCACGGGCTCCTTAACAATGGAAGTAGTATTCGGTTCTCCAGACAACTTCCGGAGCAAAGAATTGATCTTCGACATCGTCCCTTTTCGCAGTGGTTATCATGCATTGCTTGGACGAACTGCTTTCGCCCGCTTTAATGTAGTCCCGCACTATGCTTATTTGAAGCTCAAAATGCCTGGACCGCGTGGTGTCATCACAGTCAATGGAAATATGGATTGCTCCCTCCATATTGAGGAGCACACCGCAGCCCTAGAAGCCGAGGTGCATGGCGGCCTCATCAAGCCGAATAATTCATCGGTCATCAAGACTAATGACATTGCTAAATGAGTCTGAACCGCATCTTAGTGCGATAGCTCGATGGATCTGGACCTTGAATAGCAGTTCGGCCTCCGCCGACTGCCCCATAAGGTTGCGTATGCGTATCGCACGTACATAACTACGCACTTAAAATACCTTGGGCAACACCGGAGGCACACTGCGGAAAAAGTCCATAGTACGGCTCGACCCTATCCGGACCTTAAATATCTCTTCTCACTGCAGGTTCATTAGAAAACCTACCAGCTCTATGGTTGCATGGGGGCTCCTTTCCAGGCTCCTCTTTCTCTTTTTTTGCAGACAACCATCTAATCCTCCTATCAAAGGATTCCCCACCAAGGAGAAATGATGCAGACGTGCGGCAGGGCACCACTGGGATCTTCAAACCACTACTTTTAGGCCCTGTGTAAACCTTTCCCTTATGTAAACTTTTGTCATGTAACATGACCACGATATTCATGGCACTATCTTTTGAAACACGTCTCCACGTATTAATCAGGGCTTAAAGGAAGCAGCTGATCACCACTTTTGTTTGGTACTTATGTCATATTATCATATGTATTCCCTCCCTACTTCAGACTGCCACATTGCTTTAGTCCGGCCTTAACGCTGGGGGCTGTAATCAGCCCGGCGTATTCTAAAGTCCCGTATATTGCATTATATGCATCGACTCCGAATCATGTCTTTGGTCCATAGTTGGGTTGTCCGGCTCCTGTGCTTACCACCTTACGTTCCGCACGTTTGGCTAAGATAGTAAAGGGAGAATCACTGTGATTGTATTTCTGGTTCGTCCGGTTATGTACCTTAGTAGAGAAAGCCGAAAACTGACCTCATGATAAGCGAGAGCTGGTCTGTGATCCGGTGACTTAGTGTTACACTATGAATCATTAACAATTCTCACCGTGTCATACGAAGGGCTAATCTTCGACCAGCCATGTTGCAAAGGCACCGTAATACTGATAGCTGCACACGCAACAGGGGCTAGTACTTAGCCCCACCATTAGACTCCTATGGCTAAGTGAAGGTAATGAAGCCGCATAGTTTGATTGCCTGGTTCACCCCGCGGATGCCTCCTCTATGGTCCAAGACGCTGGATAAAGTGCAGTCACGCTGTCGATGTTCTGGGAACGGGGGTCCCCAGACTTGCCTGCCTGCGGCCTGCGGCGTGGCTCAAGTGGTGGCCCGGTACGGCCCATCTTCATCAGCACAAGATTCAAGACCCTCGCGAGGGGCCAAGCCTCGCGGGGCGGACGACGCAAGGCTTCCTCAGGAACGGCCTCGTCGGGCAGGCTCGTGAGGAGGCTGTCGGCGTTCTGGGAAAGGGGGTCCCCAAACTTGCCTGCCTGCGGCCTGCGGCGTGGCTCAAAGGGGACCCAGCGCGGCCCATCTTCATCAACACAAGCTCAAGACCCTCGCGAGGGGCCAAGCCTCGCAGGCCGGATGACAAGGAGCTTCCTCAGGCGCGGCCTCATCAGGCTGGCTCATGAGGAGGCGGAGGGTTCTAGGCGGGGTACCTCGCGAGGTGCCCATGACGCAAGCCATGACGACCAAGGGCGCCAGTCGGGCGCCAGCCCGCGCAGTGTCCTCCTTTCCTCTTTGGTGCAAAGGGAGAAAGCGCAGGCGAGAGCATCAAGCAAAGGCATCCATTTCGGTGCAACAAGACCAAGACCAGCCCAACGGCAGGAGGAAGTCATTGTGGAGCCCAAGCAGGCGTCACCACCAGAGCCTTTGACAGGCGAGGACCAACTTTAGTCAGGATAAGTGTACCCGCTGTTCCCCTTCAAAATGGCCAATTGTTGGCGCCCTTCCCGCTCAATATTTGGGAAGAGGCCCAGGGCCTTTGCCTATAAATAGGACTAGCCACCTCCAGGGTAGGGAGGCTGGAGAGGGTATCTGGCATACATCTAGAATAGAGAGAGAGAGGGAGAGCGACTGAACTCCTCCTAGCAGTTCATCGCACCAGCCAAGAACAGACCCTTGCGAGGCTGTTCTTCCTTGTATTGTTCATCATCAGCCCAAGAGGCAATCCACCACACCACACACTGGAGTTGGGTTTTACACCACAATGGTGGCCTGAACCAGTATAAACCCTGTGTCTCTTGTGTTGCTCTTTTCGTAGTTTAGTTCCTAGCGATTCGGCGAGGAGCAGGTAGGTAGAGGGCGAAATCTCCGCGCGCACCCCAGTGTTCGAACCTCAAGGGTCTGCCGGAACCCGAAATCTAACATTTGGCGCACCAGGTAGGGGTGCGCCGGAATTCGTCTCCCGTCGCCCTGTTCTTCTCCGACCATCGCATCCATGCCTGACGCTCGTCGGGCCCGCGCCGAGCGCCGAGCCGCCCTCGCTTCCCGTGTCGCCCAGACGGCTCCCGTCGGCGGGCGCCCTCGTCGTTCCCCGTCACCTGCCGTCAACGCCGCCACCGGCCCGGCGGGGAACGGGCAGCGAGCATCGTCCCAGCATCCCTCCATGGCCTCTTGGGAAGAGCCACGCGGCCTCTTCCACACCCACCACGTCGCGCCGGCTCCCTCAGTCGTCGAGGCCCTCCTGGGCAGCTCGCAGGCACCACCCTCCAGCCACCACGTCAAGCCATTCGTCCGCCGAGTCGGCACCGCCTCCACGTGGCAGGGGGCTCCCCCGGGCCGGTCGGAGCCATCGGCCAGGCTGGCCTTCAGCTCAGAGGACCACCCCTCCAACTCAACCTGCTCGGGTGCGCTCCCCATGCTCTGCATGCCCACCATCTGCCAGGTGGCTGTCACCAGGACTCTCATCAACAGCGGCGCGGGCCTCAGCGTGCTCTCAGTTGAGGCCTTCAACCTTCTCTGCATACCCCGGGAGCGGCTGCAACCCAGCCGGCCCTTCTCGGGCGTCGGAGGCGGGTCGTCCAGCTCCTTGGAACAGATCCGGCTCCCGGTAACTTTCGGCACCTACGACAATTTCCGCACAGAGCTGGTCGATTTCGACATCGCCCCCATCGGCCTCCCCTACAACGCCATCCTCGGCTATCCAGCACTGGCCCAATTCATGGCCGCGACTCACCCGGCGTACAACCTCATGAAGATGCCCGGGTGCAACGGTGTCCTCACCTTGCCCGGGGATACCAGAGATACGCTGCGAGTACTCAAGATCGCCCTCAAGACGGCGGCGGCAGCACGGCCCGCCGACGCAGAAACCCCCAAGCCCAAGGGGGCTGCGCCAACCAAGAAGAAACAGTTGTTCACCCAAGACAAGGCAGAGACCAAGCAGATACCTGCCGACGAGGACGGGTCCACTAACGCCACTTTCACCATAGGCACCAACCTCGGGCCTGAGCAGGAAGAAGCCCTGGTCAAGTTCCTGCGCGCAAACAAGAAGGTGTTCGCCTGGGGGCCCGATCAGTTGGCGGGGATCCCACGATGCGTAATCGAGCACCACCTCAACATGTGCCCCAACGTGCGCCCCATGAGGCAGAAGGCGAGGCGGCAGTCCACTAAAAAGCAGGCCTTCATCGTCCAGGAGACCCGCAAGCTAGAAGCCGCGGGGGTTATTCGCGAGGTCTGATATCCAGATTGGTTGGCCAACCCTGTGGTTGTGCCAAAGAAGGGAGGGAAGGAGCGCATGTGTCGACTTCACCAACCTCAACAAAGCATGCCAGCAAGATCCGTTCCCGCTCCCTCGCATCGATCAGATCGTCGATTCCACTGCTGAGTGTGACCTGTTATGCTTCCTGGATGCCTTCTCCGGGTATCACCAGATCAAGATGGCGGTAGAAGACGTGGAGAAGACGGCCTTCCTAACCCCGTGTGGAGTATACTGCTATACATGCATGCCGTTTGGACTGCGCAACGCGGGGGCAACCTTTCAGCGGATCATGCACATCACCTTGGGCCCGCAACTCGGGAAGAATGTGGAGGCTTACGTCGACGATATTGTAGTGAAGTCTCGCGAGGCCAAGACTCTGATACAAGACCTGGAGGAAACCTTCGCAAGCCTCAACGCAGTGAGCCTGCGGCTCAACCCGGAGATGTGTGTGTTTGGAGTCCCCTCGGGCAAGCTCTTGGGCTTCCTCGTGTCCCACCAAGGCATCGAGGCCAACCCAGAAAAGGTCAAGGCATTTGAGGACATGAGCCCACCAAAGACCCTCAGAGAAATGCAGAAGCTCACGGGGTGCGTGACTGTGCTGGGGCGCTTCATCTCCAGGTTAGGGGAGCGAGCGCTGCCATTCTTCCAGCTGATAAAGAAAAAGGGGCCCTTTGAATGGACTGAAGAGGCCGACAAGGTGTTCCAAGATCTCAAGAGATACCTAACCAGCCCTCCGGTGATGGTGGCCCCACGCCCTCAAGAGCCCTTGGTACTCTACCTCGCCGCCACTCCATACTCCGCCAGCGCGGCTCTGGTGGCAGTTAGGGAGGAGCGTCGGACCAAAGCCACGGCAGCTACCCGTGTCAAGGCAAAGCAGGATCAAGAAGGACTCACATAGATCGCTACCGCGGCTGAGGAGGATCAGCCGCCGCAGGGGAGCGCACTGGGAACGGAGGAGGCCCCTTGAGGGAGTCCTGGACTAGGGGGTGTCCGGACAGCCGGACTATCATTATCCGCCGGACTCCAAGACTACGAAGATACAAGATTGAAGACTCCGTCCCGTGTCCGGATGGGACTTTCCTTGGCGTGGAAGGCAAGCTTGGCAATACGGATATGTAGATCTCCTACCATCGTAACCGACTCTGTGTAACCCTAGCCTCCTTCGGTGTCTATATAAACCGGAGGGCTTTGGTCCGTAGGACAACATACATCACAACAATCATACCATAGGCTAGCTTCTAGGGTTTAGCCTCCTTGATCTCGTGGTAGATCTATTCTTGTACTACCCATATCATCAATATTAATCAAGCAGGACGTAGGGTTTTACCTCCATCAAGAGGGCCCGAACCTGGGTAAAAACATCATGTCCCTCGTCTCTTGTTACCATCCGCCTAGACGCACAGTTCGGGACCCCCTACCCCAGATCCGCCGGTTTTGACATCGACATTGGTGCTTTCATTGAGAGTTCCTCTGTGTCGTCACCGATAGGCTTGATGGCATCTTCAACCAAGCAACGCTGTCGAGGTGAGACTTTTCTCCCGGACAGATCTTCGTGTTCGGAGGCTTCGCACCATGAGCAATTCACTTAGCCATCTGGAGCAGATCGAAGCTTCGCCCTCGCCGTCGAGTTAGATTCGAAGCTTAAACTTCACGGCCGATGTCGCGGAGACTTGATCTTGACGGACTCGAGCCACAGCCAAGCGCGCCGACTGTGGCGATGGGCATGATCTAGCTCGCCACGAGCAGTGCCTTGGTAGCGCCTGCGGATTCGCCGGCCATTGGCGGAGCCGATCGCCCGGATCGAGGCGGTGGATAGACGCCGCCGGGGCTTCAACATCCACGGCGATGGAGCGAACACTAATCTTGGCCCTCGCGAAACTTCGTGATTCGGCGCGGACTCCTTGCGGACTCCAACCTCCGCGCCCTACCAATTGATCCGGATTGGGCGCGGTTATGGAATTCACCGCGCGGACATCTTCAATGCTCGCCTTTGGCGATATCTTGAATTCACTAAAGCATCTCTCGTTATCGGAGAGTCTGGCGGATTATGGCGGGATGGTTGAAATGCAGACGACGAAGAAATTCAGAACCCGCCCACCACCCACTTTGTAGCCATGTCGACGATCTAACCGACATGCTAGACTACGACTCAAGACATCGACGCTATGGGCGGCGATGCCGGAGGCGAACAGAACCAGCGCCTACGAGGCTTTGGAAGACCACCTTGTCATACGACATATATATGGTGGACACCCAAAAAAGCGGGATGGCGAAGAAGCGGCGGAGGCAGACTCTCTAAGGAAGCAGCCCAACGCCGGCGTCGTGGCGCCGCTCTAAATCCGCCCACAGCAAGAATGGAGATTCCGCACAGGAGATAATAATACTCGAGAGTGCCGAAGACAATCCCCTCGGCAAGACTCGGCGCAGGAGGATGCGAAGCAAGCCCTCATGAGAGAGCGGCGACGAAGAGGTTGAAGATCATAACTATATGCCTCCCTCCAAAGACGAAGCAAGCCTCAACGATGATGAATTAAATGCACTGAGATCCGTTGAACAAGAGCGCTTCAAGCGCGGGCTTATCGCCACAAACAAACAGCCTAAAGAAAAGCGATAACAGCTTCAAGCTGATTAGGACTTGCTGGCCGATCGATGGACCGAGGTCCTCGCGGCCGAAGAGTATAAACTCGAACGCCCCTCCAAAAGTTACCCAAGACGCAAGCTGCTCCCTCGATTAGACGAGGAAGCATACATACCTTCATCGCCAGCGCACGATATGGCTGACCGACCACCCTGTGGTCGTGACAGAGAGGCATCCAGGCCCCCAGCCAATACCATACCTCGGCATCTCTCCAAAAGTACGAAGCCAAGAGGGAACTCGCCGGACTTGCGAGACATATTGGAGGACAAGGCAAGGCAATCCAGATCCATCTATGGATCACGTGGGCGCCCTACGACCCACGACGAATACCGTCGTGCCGGATACAATAACCCCGGCCGAGCCGAACATAGCAGACAGCGCTCTCTTGAGTTGCGTCGTGATATCGTTCAATACAGGGGCGCCGCACACCCGCTATGCTTCACTGACGAAGTAATGGATCATCAGATCCCCGAAGGGTTTAAACCCGTAAACATCGAATCCTACGATGGCACAACAGACCCCGCGGTTTGGATCGAAGACTATCTTCTCCACATCCATATGGCCCGCGGCGATGATCTCCACGCCATCAAGTACCTCCCACTCAAGCTTAAAGGACCAGCTCGGCATTGGCTTAACAGCTTGCCCGCAGAGTCAATTGGGTGTTGGGAAGACACAGAGGCCGCATTCCTTGATAACTTCCAAGGCACATACGTGCGACCACGACGCCGATGACCTAAGCCACATCATTCAGCAGCTGACGAATCGGCCGGACAATTACGACACGGTTCTTGACGAAGAAAAATCAAATCGTCGATTGTCCGGATCACGAGGCCCTTGCAGCCTTCAAACATAACATCCGGGAAGAATGGCTAGCCCGGCACCTGGGGCAGGAAAAGCCAAAATCCATGGCAGCCCTCACATCGTTAATGACCCGCTTTTGCGGGGAGAGGACAGCTGGCTAGCCCACAGCAACAATCTCCGTAAAAATTCGGCGGTCCGGATACTAAGGACAACAACGGCAGTCACGTCGAAACAAAATAAGCGCCGCGTGCTTGGCGGCGACAAGGAGGATCTGGCGGTCAATGTCGGATTCGAGGCTCTAAACCTGGTCGTGGAAGAAGCCATTCAAAGAACCACTCGGGTCCATCAATCTGGACCGAATACTCGACCGCTTATGCGGATACATGGCACCTCTGAAAAGCCAGCTAACCACACCAATAGAGATTGCTGGGTGTTCAAGCAGTCCGCAAGTTAATCGCCAAAAACAATGACAAGGGGCTAAATAGCGGCGGCGAGGAGGAGACCCGACCGCCCGAACAACGAGAGGACGAAGGGTTTCCCCCGCAAGTGCGGACGGTGAATATGATATCTGCGACCCACATACCCAAGAGGAGAGAAGCGCACTAAAGGGCGTCTATGCGATGGAGCGATCGCCCCAAAGTTCAACCCATGGTCCTCTTGTCCGATCACTTTCGATCGAAGAGACCATCGACCAGCATACACCATGGCGGATTCGCGCATTGGTTTTAGACCCAATCGTCGATGGGTTCCACCTCACGAGAGTCCCGATGGACGGCGGTAGCAACCTAAACCTGCTTTATCGGGATCAAGGTCGCAAAATGGGCATAGACCCATCAAGGATTAAACCTACAAAGACAACCTTTAAAGGTGTCATACCAGAGTGGAAGCCAACTATCTGAGCTCGATCCACACCGAAGTGGTCTTGGATCCTGGATAATTTTCGAGCGAAGAGTTAATCTTGACATAGTCCCGTTTTGCGGCGGCTATCATGCCCTGCTTTCGGACGAACGCGTTTGCAAAATTCAACGCGGTGCCGCATTATGCATACCTAAAGCTCAACATGCCAGGCCCTCGTGGAGTCATCACGGTCAATGGGAATACGGGGCGCTCCCTCGAGCGGAGGAACATCTGGCGGCTCTCTGGCGGAAATCTGAGCAGCCTTCTAAGGCAATTCTCGAGTCCGGCCGTTAAAAGGCGGATCTGACAGAAAGCGCGCGCGAAGCAATGCCAACCAAGACCATCTGGAGCGATCGAGCACGCAGCGTAGCAATGCGGCCCTAACCCTCGCCAGCGCATGATCGCAAGAATAACACTCCACGTACATCATTACGCTTTGGAGATACCATGGGCACGGGGAGGGGCACGATCGAACGGACCCAGTGCGGTTCGACCACACGGGCTGCAAGTGTGCCCCCTTTTTATTTTATTTTTCTTCTTTTATGTACGCAGGACTCTGTTAACCAGAAGCCCTGTCCGGCGGCGAACCTGCCGAACTCATGATGCAACAGTCAGGGACTAAAGAAGGCCGCGACGAACACTCAGGTGGTCTCAATTACGAGCATTAAATTTGATTATATACACCAAGTCCACATCTCATCCCTGGAGGGGGACATGTTTACTTAGTCCAAATCCCTTGCTTACCGCACTATTTGTATCAGTCCGCTCCACTAGCAGGCTTTTCTTTCGTAAATAATGCAGCACCTTTATGATCGCAATTGCATTACCTTTTATATATATGCTCATTATATGACATCTGGCACCCGTATATTTTGGTACGACATAATACACTGGGGGCTTATGTTCCCCACTCTATGGTGTGATAAGTCGGAACACTTTCACAAGTGCGGCACCCCGAACTTATAGCATTATATGAATCGGCTCCGAATCATGTCTTGGGTCAATAGTTGGGTTTGCCCGGCTCCCATGTTTTGGTGCCTTACGTTCCGTTCCGTCGGCTAAGGTGGCTTTGGGAGAACCACTGCGATTGTGCCCGGTTGAGCGGGCGGCGCCTCGATGGAAAGCTAAAACTGGCGGCATGATAAGGCGAGGACGGTCATTGTTCGAGAGGTTTTCGGGTCATAAAGACTCACGCCGCTTGACGAAGTTCGGACAATGTCGAAGAAGGCGTGGATAGCGCCCGGATTCGGTCTTCGAATACCGGGGCTTCGCCAAAATTAAAATTATAGAATTCTATGGCTAAGTGAGAGTGTTCAAGCATTATAAGTCCGGTTGCCTTGTTCGTTGTGTTGGCGCCTCCTCGATGGACCCAACAATGGGAACAAGAGTGCTCATGTTTATCGAACACCCCACACTTTCATGGCTTGGGGCTGAAGCCAACGACTTGCCATCTGTCGATTTTATAAGCGGCCGCCATGAAGGTAATATTTTAAATTAAACAAGTGTTGCTCATGGCGCATATGAGCGAAGTTTTCAGCGCCACAGGATAAATACATAGCGAGTTCACTCAAAGATTACATTTCGAGAGCACTCATCGCAATGTCGCGAGCTCCCTTGAGACAATTTTATAATACTTCTCCGGCGTGCGATACTCCTTGCCCGGCGGCGGTGGGTCCGTGAGAAGCTTCTCCGCATCCAACTTGCCCCATTGCACCTTTGTGCGGGCAAGAGCCCGGCAGCGCCTTCAATACAAAGCGGAGCGCTTGATGACATCCACCGTGGGCATGCATCCACCAGCCGCCGACGAGGCCAAAGTAGCTCCAGGCATGGCCTGTCCAGCCACAACCGGGCTATGAGGCCCTTCATGGCCTCCTCGGCTACCTTGTGGAGTTCGACCAGTTGCTTGACTGGTCGCTTGGGGCACGGGTGTCCGCCTCAAAGATCTTGAGACCGAAGACTTTTTCCGTCGAGCTCCCTCCTCGCCATGATAGAATCTTGGCGGCATCGGACGCACTCGTGGCAGATCTGGAACGCATACGAGAGCTCGAATGCGGGTAAGTGTCGGGTATTTCACATTAACATGCTTGCTTTGCATGAAAAATGCCTTACCCGCCGCTATTTTCTTTATATCTTCAACCTCTGAAGGGCCTTATGGGCCTCGGCCTTGGCGGACTTGGCACTTTCGAGCCGAGGCAAGCTCGGACTCTCGAGTCTTGAGTCACGCTCCAAACTCTCATGCTTTTCCATAAGAGCACGGAGCTCTTGCGAACTTCCGCCACCGTGCCTCTTGCTTTTCTCGCTCAGCCCGTTCGCGGCGCATTGCGTTGATGCGGACCTGACACAATATCCTTCAGGGCTGCCACCTCGTTAGTGGCCCTGCAATACACATATTATCCTTGTTAATTTTATTGCAATCAAAATCCTTTTCTGTAAGGTACCTATTCAAAGTGGTGTTACTCACCTTCTTTGTCCTCGAGCTGCTTCTTCGCATGGCCGAGCTCTCGCTCGGACTGCTCGAGATCCTTCTTCAGCACATCGACCTCCACCGTTAGTGCGGCAGAGGTCAGCAGCGCAGCCTGCACACCCATATTGACATATTTTTAGCAACCCTGCGCATATCTTGATAGATCCTCAGTCCGGCTTTTCTTTCCGAACACCGAACTGAGCATCGAAACTCTTGTCTATGCGGTATTACATTACATAATTTTAACTTCTTACCTCAAAGCTTTGTTAAAAAGGCTGCTGCGAGCTTCGGTCGGCCCGCTTTTGGCGAGATGAACCTTTTGAATCACCGCACTCATGATAGTGCGGTGTTCTTCCTGATGGAAGCGCCTTTAAGCGCCTCCGGCAAGTTATCCGGCGCCTCCGGTTGGGCCGGAGGCCGCCGGTCACGCGATCTTGCCCTTCTTTGAAGGGGCGCTTGCGGACTCTGGAACCCTGCGGGTTCGATGTAGAGTCGGCGCAAAGTCCGGAAGGTTGCTGGCGGCGCCGCCCGAGCCTCCTCTGATGGGTCCCTCTCTGGGATCCCACCTCGGCATCCTCGTCGGCGCGTGGGGTAGAGGCAGGCGGAAGTGAATTCACATCCGAAGAGGCCAACGACCCGCTCGATGAGTCGGGGAGATCGTCATTGGCCGGACTACGGGCAGAATGCGGCGTTAGAAGGATACTACGTGACACAAAAATATTGCATATCAAGGATCCGGATACTTACGATCTTGCCGGACGCCTGGCCCGTGGAGGCCACTCATTCTCACCAACGCTGATGTTGGCGAAACTATCCGGGGGGATAGTTCTCCCCCTCTTGGACCCTTCGGCCTCCCCTATTGGTGAAGCCTTCCTTTTCTTCTCTCCCTCCTCTGGGAGAGAGTACTCCTCCTCCTCCTCGTCTTCAGGGGAGGAGTCCACGTCGTCGTCAGACGCCTGATGGCGGGAACTCTTTCGAGTCCCCGCGGCCACCTTCTTGGCCTTCTTCTCCGGCACCACGTGTGGTGTCGGAACCAGCAGCCCTGCTAAGCGGGCGTCCACTGTATCTTCTGGCATGGGAGCCGGGCTGATAAGCAACTTGGCCTTCTCCATCCATTCCTGTCAAAGGAAGAGGCAGAATGAAACCTCACTAAAGTTAATTTAATTATCACAAGTGTCCCGTAATGGGGTTGAATCACTTACCTCGTCGGTTGGATCTGCAGAGCTGAATCCATGATCTTCCGTCGCGGATGCGGGGGCTTCGGCGCCCTTGAACAGCACCCTCCAGGCGCCTTCGTATGTTGTATCGAAGAGCCCGCTCAGCGCCTGGTGCTGTTCCGGATTGAACTCCCACAGATTGAATGCCCGTTCTTGGCATGGGAGGATCCGCCGGATGAGCATGACTTGGACCACGTCGGCGAGCTGAGCCTATTGCTCACCATCTTCTTGATGCAGGCTCGAGTCCGTCACCTCCACGGATTGCCCCACTGCAAGCCCTTCTCTTTCAGGAGGTGAGCTGCGTGGGGATGCCAGATCTAAACTTCGGGGCCGCCGCCCATGTAGGTTTGCGGCTCGGTGATGTAGAACCACCCGATTGCCACCCTTGACGGAATCCACAAAGGCCCCTTGAGCCAAGGGGCGTTGGGCATTTGCCCAACATGGCACCTCCGCATTCGCTTGCGTGCCCTTCACAACCTTGACAGCGTTGAAGGTCTTGAGCCCACAGTGAAGTGGGGCGGATGCGAGAGGAAGGCCTCGCACCTGACGATAAACGCCGAGATGTTAAGGATGAAGTTGGCGCGGATCGTGGAAATCCAGGCCGTAGTAAAACATGAGCCCCGGACAAATGGATGGAGCGGAAAGCCTAGTCGCGGAGGAAGTGGGGAGGAAGGCGACCCTCTCATGAGGCCGGGGTAGGGATGAGCTGCCCTCGTCAGGCAGCCGATCTGCGATATCGCGGAAAGGTATCCGCGCTGCGCAGCTTGGTGATGTCCTCCTCCTTAGTGGTGGAGGCCAACCATTGCCTCCCGCTCCGGACATATTCGGAGAAGGTCGGCGAGATCTTGTGACTTAGGCGTTGGAGCTTGAGTGCGCGGAGCGGATAAGCAAAGGAGGAAGAAGGCGTGGGTGAGAAGGTGAATCCTTATCCCTTATATATAGGCGATTTAAACTGTGCGCCCCCACCGGCTGGTAAAACTCGCTTATCTCGGCGCCACCATCAATGGCGTGGTTGGGTTACCACGTCCGTATTGATGAGAATCCCGAATAAGGGAACACGATCTCTGCCCGACAAGGCGTGCCAAGAAACCGCTTCGCTAAGCGTCTTTGAGGTGGTATGGTAAACAACGATTCAAACAAAGGCTTGGTAGCGGTGTGATGTCACGCCGCATAAAACGTCAGCGGATTGAACTAAGTGAACATTTTATTCTCTCTACGGTGGAATGTGGAATTTATTTCGCAGAGCCGGACATTATCCTGGTGTTCATGATCTTCTCTGGATTTTTCAAGGGAGGAACCCGCCTTGCAATGCCGAACATTATCGCGCCCGGACTTATCGTCATTGAAGCCTGGTTAGGGCTCTTGAGGAGTCTGGACTAGGGGTGTCGGACAGCCGGACTATCATTATCCGCCGGACTCCAAGACTACGAAGATACAAGATTGAAGATTCCGTCCCGTGTCCGGATGGGACTTTCCTTGGCGTGGAAGGCAAGCTTGGCAATACGGATATGTAGATCTCCTACCATCGTAACCGACTCTGTGTAACCCTAGCCTCCTCCGGTGTCTATATAAACCGGAGGGCTTTGGTCCGTAGGACAACATACCTCACAACAATCATACCATAGGCTAGCTTCTAGGGTTTAGCCTCCTTGATCTCGTGGTAGATCTACTCTTGTACTACCCATATCATCAATATTAATCAAGCAGGACGTAGGGTTTTACCTCCATCAAGAGGGCCCGAACCTGGGTAAAAACATCGTGTCCCTCGTCTCTTGTTACCATCCGCCTAGACGCACAGTTCAGGACCCCCTACCCGAGATCCGCCGGTTTTGACACCGACACCCCTCCCCCAGGCAACCAGCTTCCGGAGGTCCCATCGCCTCAGCGGGTGCCACGGCCTCCGGAGGACCCACCAGCACCGACGCTCCAAGCCTCGTTGAGCACCCGGTGTACTTCGTCAGCACGGTGTTGCGGGATGCGAGGGCACGGTACCCCATACCACAGAAGCTCCTCCTCGCGCTACTGGTGGCCTCACGCAAGCTGCGGCACTACTTCCAGGGTCACCCAATCAAGGTTGTCTCAGCATACCCCTTGGAAAGGGTCCTCGGAAGCCCTAACTCAGCCGGAAGGGTCGCCGAGTGGATGATTGAACTGCAAACATTTCAGCTCGAATTCAGCACGACCAGGGTCATCAAGCGAGCCGCGCTAGCAAATTTTGTGGCCGAATGGACGGAGGCACCGGACCTCCAGGCCGACGAAGATCGATCCCTCTCCCCGGGAAGTGAGGCGCCAGAAGGCTGGGTCATGTACTTTGACGGGGTGTTCTCCAGGCATGGCGCTGGGGCTGGGGCGGTGCTCATATCTCCCACTCAAGACAAGCTTTACTACGCCGTGCAGCTCTGTTTCGATGGGGTGAAAAGGTCTCCAACAATATAGCGGAGTCTGAAGGACTGAGAGCGGGCTTGAAGGCCGCTTGTTGCCCTAGGGGTGAAGCGCCTTTCTATCAAAGGCGATTCGCAGCTCCTCGTCAATTTCTCCAACAAGGTATCTGAGCCAAGAGATGAGCACATGGAAGCCTACCTTGCGGAGGTCTGAGGATGGAGAAGCAGTTACGGGGTTGGAGCTACAGCATGTGCCTGCGGCACTAACCAAGAGGCGATGACATCGCCAAGCGAGCCTCAGGCGGTTTCCAGAGGCCGGGCATCTTGAGGGCGGCTCTTCAAGCCCGGCCTGCCATCATTATCGAACACAGCACAGCCTTGGGTGGAGCTTCCCGACCACGCCTCGGGAGCCCGGCCTATGGCCCAGCCTCGAGCACGCCGCTGCTCGACGATGGAACCTCGGGAGGTCTTTGGATCACGAGCTCGGAGCTACTTAACACAAGGGACCTGCGGAGAAGGAGGAGGAAGCAGGCGTGTGGCGTGGCAAGCTACATCGTCTTGCATCGAGGATGGAGAGCTCTACCGGACACGACCAAGCGATGTATCCTTGCGTTGCATCACCGAGGAGCAAGGAAGGAACTGGCGCGATATACACGGTGGAGCGTGGGCATCATTCGTAAATCACGGACCCTCGTCGGCAAGGCGTTCGCGCCGGTTTCTATTGGCCCTCTGCGCTCAATGATTTGTCGAACTAGTGAAGGCTTGCGAGGCTTGCCAATTCCATGCCAAGCAGATCCATCAGCCGGCAGGAGGTCTGCAAACCATACCCCTCACGTGGCCGTTCACAGTCTGCGGGCTGGATATCCTGGGCCTGTTTCCCCAGGCGCCAGGGGCCTATCGCTACCTCTACATCGCCATGGACAAGTTCACCATGTGGGCTGAAGTCGAGGCCGTCCGCACCATCCCTGCTGGTTCTGCGGTCAAGTTCATCAAGGTCATCGTGAGCCGGTTCGGGGTGCTGAATCGCATCATCACTGACAACGGTTCGCAGTTCACCAGTAACCTCTTCAAAACATACTGTGCTAACCTTGGAACGCAGATATGCTATGCTTTGGTGGCGCACCCCCGAAGCAACGGCTAGGCCGAGCGGGCCAATCTGAAGTCTGAGGGCCTCAAGACCGAACATTCAAGAAGAAGCCGGAGGCTGCGCGAGGTTGGTATGATGAGCTTCAGTCCGAGTTGTAGTCCATCCGCACAACCGCGACCAAGCCGACTGGGGAGACCCCCTTCTACCTGGTCTATGGAGCCGAAGCGGTCCTCCCTCACGAGGTCAGGCGTCGTTCCGCATGGGTCCTGGCGTTTGATGAGACGTAGTAGGACGCCATGCGGGGGATGGACCTCGTGCTGGGGGAGGAGCGTCGTCGAGAAGCCGCGTTGCATGCGGCAAGGTACCAACAAGCACTACGGCGATACCACTTCCGCAACATCCGCCCCAAAACTCTTGAGGTAGGGGACCTCGTGCTCCGGCGGGTTCTCTCCAGGGAGGGACTGCATAAGCTCTCTCCCATGTGGGAGGGCCCATTCAAGGTTGTTCATGTTTCTAGGCCCGGCTCCGCGCGCTTGGAGACTCAGGAGGGGGTACCTGTCCAGAACGCGTGGAACATCCAGCACCTCAGGAGGTTTTACCCTAAAAGTCCGAGCACGTAAAGAAGGCGAATGCCTGTGAAGCTCGTCTTTTTGGAAAAGGCCTAGAGCCTGTGAAGAAGGCGAATGCCTGTGAAGCTCATCTTTTTGGAAAAGGCCCAGAGCCTGTGAAGAAGGTGAATGTCTGTGAAGCTCCTTTTTGGGAAAGGCCCAGAGCTTGTGAAGAAGGCGAATGCCTGTGAAGCTCATCTTTTTGGCAAAGGCCCAGAGCCTGTGAAGAACGCGAATGCCTACGAAGCCCATCTTTTCGGCAAAGGCCCAGAGCCTGTGAAGAAGGCGAACGCCTGTGAAGCTGATGCGTTTTGGAAAAGGGCCGGAGCCTGTGAAGAGGGCCAATGCCCGTGAAGCTTGTCTCCCCCAAGAAAGGCCTGGAGCCTGTGAAGAAGGCCAATGCCTAGGAAGCTCACCACCCGTGACACTCTCATGTAATAATGAGTTGGGGCTGTACACGCCCCGGAGTCTCAGGAGCGCCGGCCTCAGGCCCTGGGGCTCCCTCCCACGCCCAGTGGCAGCACTTAACCTTATTGGTGAGAAGACGTCGAAGACTAGATTAGGTGCCGGACGCGGCTTTTTCATTTGCTTTCTGCAGTTGGCTTGTTCGCTCTTATTTGAAATTTTATTGAAGTTGTTGCCTTCGAGTTGTGGCTCTTCGACTTTTCGCTCTCCTACCTCGATTTCTCTCATGCGAGGTCTCACGAGGGAGCGGCCAGGACTCCCTCGTGAGTGTTTCTCCGCCCTTAACGTTCGAGGTTTCTCAACCCAGGTTCACTACAGGAGCACCCCTCCAGTCCGTGCCTCACGGGCATCGCGACACGAATACAGGGCCTTGGTCGGTTGCCCCCACGGCTGAGGCAGGGGATTACCTACGCGCGAACATGCGGCCGGAGATAACAATACCAAAATAACGGGAACAGTACGATGATTAACAACGGTACCCCAAACACACCCCAACTGGGCCCCACACTACTGTCTTTCTGCGCGGGAAAAAGGAAAAGAAAGGGCAAATCTCGCGAAGCTCGCCCGGCGCCGGCCCTCAGGGAAGACTCGACCCGCCTCCGGAGCTCAGGCGGACTCCCTCTTGCGCTTCACCGAGGCACGACGGCGGGCAGACCCGCCACCACCCTCCGAGCGAGCACGCGGCATGGAGGTTGGCTATGACCGCTCTTTGGAAGAGTCCTTTGCCAAGAAGAAGCTGGTGAGCGTGAGGAACCCTGGGCGCCGCCAACCACGCGCGCGCTGGCCTCTTCGTCCTCGCCGGGGCTGGGCCCCCGGCTGCGGTCGTCATCTTCTGGGAAGCACCCTGCGCGGTGACCATCTTCCCCAAACACCCTCACGTAGAGGGTGGCATCCCCGTCGAACTTGAAGTGTAGAGTGCACCGCGGCTCGGGGCCTGGCGTGGGCAAGCGTCTCGCCAACCGTGGGTCAAGGCCGGGCTCCCGGCTGCGGAGACCTCCAACAAGCCACGAGGCCGGCTGCAGCAGCCATCCGCTCGGGCAGAGGCGCCAGGCGCCAGTGGGAGCTCACCTAGGAGGAAGCGGGGGCTGAAGCCGGACGCTAGTTGGCTCCGCCGCCACACAATGAACTCCGCAGCACCTCCATGATATGGAAGCGGCACAGGGGTCGCTGACAGCCGAGCACGCCCGGCCCGACGGCCGCCCATCACGCGCAAGGAGCCACCTCTGCGACATGGGGGCGCCGTGGAGGCCGCAGGTGTGTTCGAGGGCGGCCTCGACGCGCTTAGGCGGGGAGAGGCAGACTCGACTGGCGAGCCTTTCCTTTCTCTGCATGCCGAGAACTTTCTTGGCGGAGCCATGAAGAAGGAGAAGCGAGAGGGATAGGCGGAGGCGCGCGCCGTTCGTGACTTATAGCCGGCGAAGGCCAACCGTCGACCTCCACGATCGCGCAGTAATCATGACCGCTTTGCATGCGAGGGACTTGTCGAATCCGTGCGATTACCGAGGCATTGTGGGGAAGCGGAGGCGCCCACGTCAATCAACCGCCACGCTGGCGCGCCCAAGGCCGCTTGAGCTGTTAGGGCCCATGACGCTCCGACTTGCCCTTCGCCTCTCTGCTCGGCTAAGTCCGGGGCGCCGTGGGCCCGAGGGCTCTGTCGACGATTGCAGGAATGGGGTCCCTAGACTTGCCTGCCTGCGGCCTGCGGCGTGGCTCAAAGGGGCCCAGCACGGCCCATCTTCATCAACACAAGCTCAAGACCCTCGCGAGGGGCCAAGCCTCGCGGGGCGGACGACAAGGAGCTTCCTCAGGCGTGGCCTCATCAGGCTGGCTCACGAGGAGGCGGAGGGTTCTAGGCGGGGTACCTCGCGAGGTGCCCATGATGCAAGCCATGACGACCAAGGGCGCTAGTCGGGCGCCAGCCCGCGCAGTGTCCTCCTTTCCTCTTTGGTGCAAAGGGAGCAAGCGCAGGCGAGAGCATCAAGCAAAGGCATCCATTTCGGTGCAACAAGACCAAGACCAGCCCAACAGCAGGGAGGAAGTCATTGTGGAGCCCAAGCAGGCGTCACCACCAGAGCCTTTGACAGGCGAGGACCAACTTTAGTCAGGATAAGTGTACCCGATGTTCCCCTTCAAAATGGCCAATTGTTGGCGCCCTTCCCGCTCAATATTTGGGAAGAGGCCCAGGGCCTTTGCCTATAAATAGGACTAGCCACCTCCAGGGTAGGGAGGCTGGAGAGGGTATCTGGCATACATCTAGAATAGAGAGAGAGAGAGAGAGAGAGAGAGAGAGAGAGAGTGACTGAACTCCTCCTAGCAGTTCATCGCACCAGCCAAGAACAGACCCTCGCGAGGCTGTTCTTCCTTGTATTGTTCATCATCAGCCCAAGAGGCAATCCCCCACACCACACACTGGAGTAGGGTTTTACACCACAATGGTGGCTGAACGATATAAACCTGTGTCTCTTGTGTTGCTCTTTTAGTAGTTTAGTTCCTAGCGATTCGGCGAGGAGCAGGTAGGTAGAGGGCGAAATCTCCGCGCGCACCCCAGTGTTCGAACCTCAAGGGTCTGCCGGAACCCGAAATCCGACAGAGGCGGAGAGATCAAGGCAGGGTACCTCGCGAGGTGCTCGTGACGCAAGCCATGACGATCGAGGCCAGGCGGGCGCCGGCCTGCACAGTGTCCTTGTTTCCTCTTTGGTGCAAAGGGGGCAAGCACAGGTGTGGAGTACCGAGGCATCAGGCAAAGGTTGCCATTTCAGTGCGACGAGACCAAGACCAGCGGAGCAGCAGGATGGAGGTCACCGTGGAGCCCAAGACGGTGACATCGCCAGTGCCTTTGGCAGCCGAAGACCAACTTTAGTCAGGATAACTTACTCGATATTCCCCTTCAAAATGGTCGTTGTTGGCGCCCTTCCCGCTCAATATTTGGGAAGAGGTCCAGGGCCTCTATATATATGACTAGCCACCACAGTAGAGAGGGATCTAGTTTTGGGGACAGATCGAGTGCTCATTAGAGAGAGAGAGAGGCGATCGAACTCACCTAGGCAGTTCATCGCACCAGCTCAAGAACACCTCTCGCGAGGCTGTTCTTCCCCTGTACTGTTCATCATCAGCCTCTGAGGCAATCCACCACACCACACATTGGAGTAGGGTATTACACCACAACGGTGGCCCGAACCAGTATAAATCTTGTGTCCCTCGTGTTGTTCATCGTTCTAAGCCTAGATTCCCATGAGGCGATCAAGCGTAGATCTGTAGGGGAGAGATCTTCGTGTGCACCCCAGAGTTCGAACCTTAAGGGTCTGCCGGAACCCAACTGTAACGCCCTTGATGCGGCTATATCTCCCACGTGTCGAAGCACGACTTAGAGGCATAACCGCATTGAAAGCAATGTCGCAAGTGAGGTAATCTTCACACAACCCAAGTAATACATAAGGGAAAGAGATACATAGTTGGCTTACAATCGCCACTTCACACAATTACATGAATAAAGCATTACATCATCCAGATACAATCAAGGTCCGACTACGGAACCAAAATAAAGAAGAACCCCAAATCGACATAAAGGTCCCCGAACGACCCTAACTGGGCTCCACTCTTGATCTATTCGAACAAAACAACACAAAGGGCAAGATCTTCATCGAGCTCCTCCTTGAGCTTAATTGTCACACCGCCGGGTAACATAGGCACCTGCAAACTGGTTTTGGAAGTATCTGGTGAGCCACGAGGACTCAGCAATCCCATTACCATGGGTATCAAGACTAGCAAAGCTTAACGGGAAAGGAAGGGGTAAAGTGGTGAGGTTGCAGCAGCGGCTAAGCATATATGGTGGCTAACATACGCAAATAAGAGCGAGAAGAGAACAAGCGGAACAGTCGTGAAGCTAGCAATGATCAAGAGGTCATCCTGAACACCTACTTACGTCAAACATAACCCAGAAACCGTGTTCACTTCCCGGACTCCGCCGAGAAGAGACCATCACGGCTACACACGCGGTTGATGTATTTTAATTCAGATGTGGTGTCAAGTTATCTACAACCGGACATTAACAAATTCCCATCGCCACATAACCGCGGGCACGGCTCTCGAAAGTTTATACCTGCAGGGTGTCCCAACAGCCCATGACAAGCTCTCGCGATCATCGAAGGAATAGACCTTCACCCAAGACACTCCGATCAGACTCGGTATCCGGTACATCAAGACATTTTGACAATGGTAAAACAAGACCAGCAAAGCCTCCCGCTGTGCCGACAAATCCCGATAGGAGCTGCACATATCTCGTTCTCAGGGCACACCGGATGAGCAGACGTCGGGTTGGCATAGACCCGAGTTGCCAGGGGCGCCGGACATCGCTCGGTTTGGACCAGCACTTAGACAAGCACTGACCCGGGGGGGCTAAAATAAAGATGACCCTCGAGAGAGCGACTCCCAAGGGAAAAAGTAGGTGGTGGTGAGGCAAATGGTAAAAGTCAATGTTGGGCCTTCTTTGGACAAGTTTTATTCAAAGCGAACTGTCAAGGGGTCCCACAAATCACCCGACCGCGTAAGGAACGCATAAAATCCGGGAACATAACACGGTATGACGGAAACTAGGCGGCAAGAGTGGAACAAAACACGGGCATAAGGCCGAGCCTTCCACCCTTTACCAAATATATAGATGCATTAATAATATAAGAGATATTGTGATATCCCAACATAAATCCTGTCCACCATGGAGAAATCTTCAACTTCACCTGCAACTAGCAACGCTATAAGAGGGATTGAGCAAAGCGGTAACATAGCCAATCAAAGGTTTGCTAGGAATGGTGTCAAAGGTTAGAGGTTCATGGCAATTTGGGATGGCTTGATAAACAGGTAATAGGTAGCGCAGCATAGCGATAGAACGAAGCAACTAGCATAGCAATGATAGTAGTGAGATCCAGGGTAGCGGTCATCTTGCCTGAAATCCCGCAAGGAAGAAGAACGAGTCCATGAAGAAGGCGAACCACACGCAGAGACGAGCGAATCCTCACGATCGCATAGCAAGCAGGAACTATCGAGAAGAAGCACACAACATAGGTAAACACACCACACGTGAACAAGGCATGATGCACAACAAGCATGATGCATGAGAAAGCTAGATGAGGCTACTCATGGCAAGAGATGATGCAAACAAGAACAACACACCAAGGCAAGTTTAAATGAGGCCGGGAACAACATATAACAACTCCGGTAAGTCCTCATATGCATATTTCGAAATTGGTCCAGAACTGAATAAACCTTATGTTCAAGTTGTTAAATAGCAAGTTAATATGCACCATGATGATCTACACGAAATTCTAGTCAAGTTACATATAAAGTTCATTAGATTTGGAGCTACGGCCTAGAAGATATCAGCAAAACAAGTTAAACATGGCATTGATGCAAAATGCACCCAAACATCAAGCAAACACCTCAAAACAAGGATGCAACATGATAATATGGAACTACATGCAAAATCAAGCAAGTTTCATATAGAGCACACTCAAAACGGAGCAACGGTGCAACACACACACACCATACAAGTCATAGCAACAATCTGTCCAAAACAGCAACTAGGCATCTTACAAGCATCAAAACAATAAGCTACAGCACCCCAACATAATAACAAAAGGCATGGGCATGAAGTACACGTAAGGCATAACAAAACATGGACACTGAGCTATCCCCAGAAATCACTAGAACATGCTCAAAATGACATGGAGATATTGCAAGTAATAACAATTTCAGACTTTAGTAGAAATAACATCAAGTTGCAATGTTTAGAGCTATCAAACAACATGTTACAGGAACATATCATGGCAAACAAAGGCATGGCATGAATCTACTAATAGCATATATCAAAAGACCCTTATTGACCATAAGCCAAAAAGGCATAGAAAATATGATGGCACCCATGTAAACATGGCAAGTTATATTACAGATTTATACATGGCAGGAACAACAATAAGTAGGCATGTTCGTGAGCTTGAACCACTCACCACAGAGCAATACATGGCATGGCAAGCCAACCAACAGTAAGAAGGCATGTTTATGAAGCTAAGCATGGCAAGAGCAAGTTCATAGGGTACATGGATCACTAGGAAAACACATGGGAACAAGTGAACTTAATGTTAACAGGCTGACAAACAACATTTTCAAGCAACTTTAGAGCAAGATATGGACATGTTCCAGCAGGCTATAATTGCAACCAAGGGCATGAATTGATAGAGCATAACATGTATATCAAAACATGTTTATAGAGCATCTTCAGATTATGCATAGAATGATTAGTGGAAGCATGTTAACATAGCAACAAAATATAACAGAATCATCGGGGAAAACAAAGAACAAACAACTACCCTACTTAGCAAGCTTGATACACTCAGCACACAACTCACAAAAATACAAGGTCAACACCTCTGGAAAGATGGCATGGCAAAGTTCAACATTCATGTAGAGATCAACCTCATAGGATGCACACATCAATCATGGCAAAAGTGATAAAACAGCAAGTTATAACAGTTTCAGCGGATTAACAACTACATGCACTCTTCCAACAGCATTTCGGGCATCAAGATGATCTCAAATGAAAATGATGCAATGGAATGAAATGAAGTACTCGTCGAGACGAACAATTTGACATATTATACGCACGAAACGGAGCTACGGATGCAGAGATGTGATGCGATGAAAATGGCATGAAAATATCGAAAACTGGGGACTGGCAAAATTATACCCTCCGAAACTAGACGCGGTCGTTCGGGACGGAGAGATCCAAGCGGGACGGGGCGCCGTTTGGATGGTGGGATGGGTGGATCTCGTCCAGGCGGGATGGATCTGGCCGGAGGGAACTCCGGCGAACTCCGGCGAACTCCGGCGGTGCTCCGGCGACGACGGGGAGGCGCGGACCTTGCGCCGAGAGCAAGGCTCGGGCGGCGGAGGTGGTCGCGGGGGCGGCGGCAAAGTGCCGGCAGGTGGCGGGCGGCGCCGCCGCAAAGCGCCGGAGACGCAGCAGCGGCGGAGCACCGCGGCGGGAGGCGCGGGCGCGAGGCGGCGGAGGCGGCGCTGGCTGAGATCTTGCACTGGCAGCGGCGGCGTCAGGTGGAGGGTGGCGCGGCGAGGCCAGCGAGCTCAGCGGCGGGAGCTAGAGCGGGCGAGGTCGCCGACGCAGGTCGGCAGCGGCGGGCGGCGGACGCCAGTGCAGCAGCGGCGGGCGCTTCGGAGCGGCGGCGGCGGACAGGCCTCGCGAACTGCTGCGGGCTCATGAGCGGCGGCCTTGTGGTGGCGGGTGGTACGTGGTGTGAGGATTGGAGGAGGAGGCGGCGCTGATGTGTCGGCGTCCTATTGGACGAGGTGGCGTGGCGGCTGGGACGGACATGTCCGGGCGTCGGGAGATCGTCCGTGGTGAGGGAGTGGGGCTAGGGTTGGGCTGCTGAAAGTCGGAGGGATCACATATATATAGGTAGAGGGAGCTAGGAGAGTCCAAATGAGGTGCGGTTTTGACCCTTGATCGTGATCGAACGACCGAGAGCATGGAGGGGAGTTAGATGGGTTTTGGGCCACTTTGGAAGGGGTGTTGGGCTGCAACTCAAAGAGGGCTTTGCGGTTACCCGGTTAACCGTTAGAGTATCAAACGACCTCCAAATGGCACGAAACTTGACAGGCGGTCTACTGGTGCTATACCAAGGCCGCTTGGCATACCTCAGTCCATTCCGAGAAAGGTTAATACCCGCTCACAACAAGAGAGAAGAAGGGGACGCTGGAGGACATAGGAGTGCCGGATTGCAAAACGGACAACGGGGAAAATGCTCGGATGCATGAGACGAACATGTATGCCAATGCGATGCACATGATGACATGATATGAAATGCATAAGATGACATGGCAAAGTGCAACACGCAAGCACATGACATGGCAACGACAGCGAATAACTGGCGGACACCTGGCGCATCGGATCCGGGGCGTTACACCAACATCCGACATGTGGCGCGCCGGGTAGGGATGCGTCGGAGCTCTCCCTTCCGTCGACCCGTTCTCCATCAGCGCCGCGCTCCGCCTTCATGGTGGCCAATGCACCGTTTTCTCCGGCTGTCGACGCCGGCGTGGAAACCAGGGGGCTCCAAGCCCTGGCCCCCGCCTTGTGATAGGTGCGGTGGCCAAACAAGTTCAAGCCAGACATGCCGCCGCGCTACGACGGCGCAGCCGACCCGCTGGCCTTCCTGTTGGCATATGAAGAAGCCGTCCTCAAGGCCGGAGGCGACGACAAGGTCATGACTAACTGGCTGTGCATGACCCTCACCGGCGTCCCGCGCATGTGGCTGCTCCACCTGCCAGCGGGTTCTGTGGCGTCCTGGGAGGAGTTGTGCAACCTCTTCCTCACCCATCATGCTGCGCCGGCACCCCCAGTCATCGCAGCCATCCTGGGCAGATCGCAGGCACCACCTTCGAGCCGCCACGTCAAGCCATTCGTCCGCTAGATCGGCGCCGTCCTCAAGCGCCGTGAAGCCCCCCCAGGCTGGGTAGCACCCAAGGCTGATTTGACCTTCAGATCGGATGATCACCCCTCCAACACCGCCTGTTCGGGCACACTCCCGATGCTATGCACCACCACCATCTGACAGGTGGCCGTCACCAGGACCCTCATCGATGGTGGTGCCGACCTCAATGTGCTCTCGGTGGAGGCCTGTAGCCTCCTCCACGTGCCGCTAGAGTGGCTTCAACCCAGCAGGCCCTTCTCGGGCGTCGGAGGCAATTCCACCGGCTCCTTGGGGCAGATCTACCTCCCGGTGACCTTCGGCACCTACGACAACTTCCGCACGGAGCTGATCGACTTCGACATCGCCCCCATCGGCCTCCCGTACAATGCCATCCTCGGCTACCCAGCCTTGGCCTAGTTCATGGCAGCGACTCACCCGGCGTACAACCTCATGAAGATGCCTGGGAGTAGCGGTGTCCTCACCGTGTCCGGAGACACAAGGGATGCGCTGCAGGCGCTCAAGCTTGCTTTCAAGACGGTCGCGATGGCGCAGCCCACCAGCGTAGATGCCCTCGAGCCCAAGGGGGCTGCACCAGCCAAGAAGAAGCAGTTATTCACCCAAGACAAAGCGGAGACCAAGCAAGTATTGGTCCACGAGGATGGATCATCCGGCGCCACCTTCACCATAGGCACCAACCTCAATCCTGAGCAGGAGGAGGCCTTGGTGAAATTCCTGCGCGCAAACAAGGAGGTGTTTGTGTGGGAACCTGATCAGCTGGCAGGGGTCCCAAGGGATGTGATTGAACATCATCTCAGCGTGTGCCCCAACATGCTTAGCGTGAAGCGAAGGCAAGGCGACAGATCCAGCGAAAAGCAGGCCTTCATCATCCAAAAACCCGCAAGTTAGAGGCAGCGAGGCGTCATTCGCGAGGTCCGCTATCACGAATGGTGGCCAACCTGTTGTTGTGCCAAAAAGGGAGAAAGGCGAATGTGTGTCGACTTCACCAACCTCAACAAGGCCTGCCCACAGGTTCCATTCCCGCTCCCTCGCATCGACCAGATCGTTGACTCTACCGCCAAGTGTGACCTATTGTGCTTCCTAGATGCCTTCTCGGGCTATCACCAAATCAAGATGGCGGTAGAAGACGTAGAGAAAACGGCCTTCCTGACCCCGTGTGGAGTGTACTGCTATACCTGCATGCCATTCGGGTTGTGCAACGCAGGCGCGACCTTTCAGCGACTGATGCACATTGCCTTGGGCCAGCAGCTCGGGAGAAACACCGAGTCGACGACATTGTGGTAAAATCTCGGGAGGCAAAAACCCTGATACAGGACCTGGAAGAAACCTTCACGAGCCTCCGTGAGGTGGATCTGCGGCTCTACCCGGAGAAGTGCGTATTTGGAGTTCCCTCGGGCAAGCTTTTGTGCTTCCTCGTATCCCACAGGGGCATCGAGGCCAACCCAGAGAAGGTCAAGGCAGTCGAAGACATGAGTCCGCCAAAGACCCTCAGAGAAATGCAGAAGCTCACGGGGCGAGTAACCGCGTTGGGACGCTTCATCTCCAAGCTGGGAGAGCGAGCACATCCATTCTTCAAGCTGATTAAGAAGAAGGGACCGTTCGAATGGATTGAAGAGGCTAACAAGGCATTCCAAGATCTCAAGAAGTACCTTACCAGCCCTCCGGTGATGGTAGCTCCGCGCCCTCAGGAGCCCTTGGTGCTCTACCTTGCAGCCACCCCTACTCCTTGGCCGTGCCTGGTGGCGGTTAGAGGGGAGCGCCGGGCCAAGACCGTGCCAGCCGCCGCCCCGGCCGAAGCAGAGCAAAGCCAAGAAAGCCTCACGAAGACCACGACTGTAGCAGATAAGGATTAGCCTCAGCAGGGGGACGCACCCGGAGCGGAGGAGGCCTCGCCTGGCAACCAAGCGCCGGGGGCTCCATCGTCTCAGGAGGCGCCTCAACCTCTAGAAGACGCGGGCTCCGCCAGTACCCTCAACCTCGTCGAGCACCCTGTATACTTCGTCAGCACGGTGCTACGGGACGCAAGGGCGCGGTACCCCATGCCCCAAAAACTCCTCCTTGCACTGTTAGTGGCTTCACGCAAGCTGCAACACTACTTTCAAGGCCATCCCATCAAGGTTGTCTCGTCATACCCCTTGGAAAGGGTACTTAGGAGCCCCAACTCAGCTGGAAGAGTCACTGAATGGAACATTGAGTTGCAAGCGTTTTGGTGGAATTCAAGACGACGAGTCATCAAGGAGCCGCACTTGCAATTTCATGGCAGAATGGGCGGAGGCACGGGGCTCAAAGCGGGCGAGACGATCGCTTTCCCCGGGAAGTGAAGCGCCGGACGGCTGGCTCATGTACTTCGACGGGGCGTTCTCGCGACATGGCGCGGGGGCTGGCGCAGTGCTCATATCCCCCACTCAGGACAAGCTCTACTATGTTGTGCAACTCTGCTTCCAGCATGGAGAAAAGGTCTCCAACAACATAGCAGAATACAAGGGCCTGATAGCGGGCTTGAAAGCTGCAGCCGCCTTGGGGGTAAAGCGCCTCATCATCAAGGGTGATTCACAACTACTCGTCAATTTCTCCAACAAGGTATACGAGCCGAAGGACGAACACATGGAAGCATATCTCGTGGAGGTCCGCAGGATGGAGAAACAGTTTTGGGGGCTGGAGTTGCAGCATGTGCCTCGTGGCACCAATCAAGAGGCTGATGGCATCGCCAGAAGGGCGTCCAGGCGGTTGCCCCAGGAGCCTGGCGTCTTCGAGGAACGACTCTTTAAACCTTCAGTGGCACCATCACTATCAAGCACAGCATAGCCTCGGGAGGAGCTCCCTCAACCGCCTGCCTCGGGAGCCCCGGCCTGTGGCCCGACCTCGAGGCACGCTTTGCTCTGTCTTTGGAGCCTCGGGAGGGATGTTGGACCGCTGAGTTCAAGGATTACTTGGTGCAAGGGATCCTGCCGGAAAAGGAGGAGGACGCAGAACGCGTGGCGCGGCAGGCCACGACCTACTGCATCCAAGACAGAGAGCTCTACAGGAAGCAGCCGAATGACGTTACCCTACGTTGCATCTCCAGGGAGCAAGGGAAAGAGCTACTGGCAGACATTCATGGTGGAGACTGCGGGCACCACTCGTCTTCGCGCACACTCATGGGCAAGGTGTTCCGCAGCGGGTTCTATTGGCCAACAGCTCTCAACGACACAATCGAGCTGGTGAAGGCTTGTGAAGCGTGTCAATTCCACGCCAAGCAGATTCATCAGCCAGCTCAGGGCCTTCAGCCATTCCCCTCTCGTGGCCGTTCGCTATTTGGGGACTGGATATCCTTGGCCCATTTCCTCGTGCGCCAGGGGGCTACCGCTACCTCTACGTCGCCATTGACAAGTTCACCAAGTGGGCAGAAGTGGAAGTTGTCCGCACCATCCCGGCTGGCTCAGCAGTCAAGTTCATCAAGGGCCTCGTGAGCCAGTTTGGGTACCTAATCGCATCATCACCGACAATGGTTCGCAGTTCACCAGTAATCTCTTCAAAACATATTGTGCTAACCTTGGAACACAGATATGCTACGCTTCGGTGGCAGACCCTCGGAGCAACGGCCAAGCTGAACGCGCCAACGCGGAGGTCCTGAAAGGCCTCAAAACCCGGACCTTCAAGAAGAAGCTGTAGGCCTGCGGCAGGGGCTGGCACGATGAGCTTTAGTCCGTGCTATGGTCCGTTCGCACTACCGCTACCAAGTCGACCGGTGAAACCCCGTTCTTCCTCACCTATGGTGCTGAGGCGGTCCTTCCTCACGAGGTCAAGCATCGCTCCGCGCGGGTCCTGGCTTTCGACAAAGCGCAGCAGGACGCCATGCGGGGGTGGACCTCATGCTTGGGGAGGAACGCCGTCGGGAGGCCGCGCTTCGGGCTGCGAGATACCAACAAGCACTGCGGCGGTACCACTGCTGCAGCATCCGCCCCAGGACCCTCGAGGTAGGTGACCTCGTGCTCAGACGGGTGCTCTCCAGGGAGGGGCTGCACAAGCTCTCGCCCATGTGGGAGGGCCCGTTCAAGGTTGTTCATGTCTCTAGGCCTGGCGCCGCATGCTTGGAGACTCAGGAGGGGGTTCCCATCCCGAACGCGTGGAACATCCAGCACCTCCGGAAGTTCTACCCTTGAAGAAAGGCCCAGAGCCTGTAAAGAAGGCCCGGCGCCTGTGAAGCTAGACGAACCAAGAAAGGCCCGGTGCCTGTGAAGAAGGCTAATGCATGTGAAGCTCATTTCCCCGAGAAAGGCCCGGAGCCTGTGAAGAAGACCAATGCCTGTGAAGCTCGCCTCCCGTGACACTCTCACGTAATAATGAGTTGGGGCTATACACGCCCCGGAGTCTCCGGAGTGTCGCCCTCGGGCCTCGGGGGCTCCTGCCCATGCCCAGTGGCAGCACTTAGCTCCGCTCTGGTGAGAAGACGTCGAAGACTAGATTAAGTGCCGGACGCGGCTTTTTCATTTGCTTTCTGCAGTTGGCTTGTTCGTCCCTATTTGAAGTTTTATTGGAGTTGCTTCCGTCCCTGACATGTGCCTCTTTGTCTTTTTCGCCCACTTGATTCATTTTCTCTCTTGCGAATCTCGCGAGGGGGCTACAGGGGTACCCTCGCGAGTTTTTTCTGACACAGTCTTGTGAGGCTTTCCTATCCAAGTCCACTACAGGAGCACCCCTCCCGGTCCGTGCCCCACGGGCATCGCGACACGAACACAGGACCTGAGTCGGTCGCCCTCACGACCGAGACTGAAAATTACCTCTCCTGACTAATCCTTGTAGGACATAAAGCGCGCGGCGAGGCCTCAGCCTCGGGAAGCGAAGACCGCGGCAAGTCCCCCGAGCTAAGTAATTCCTATACGCGGGCATGCGACACCAAAACACAGCACAGAAATAGTGGAAACAACATGATAGTTAATGACAACAGTCTAGCACGCCCCCACGGGGCCCTACACTACTCTCTCTTTGCGCAGGGAAGGAAGAAAAGCAAAATAGGCACGACTTGCTCAGCACCAACTCGCGGTGAGGGCTCGTACTGCCTCCGGAGCTCAGTAGGACTCCTCGTTGCGCTTCACCGAGGCGCGACGATGGACTGACCCGCTACCTACCTCAAGGCGAGCACGACGGCGCGGAGGCTGGTCGCGGCCACCACTGGAGGAGCTGCTGTCTGAAGGGGAGCCGCCGAAGCTTGGCGAGCCACGAACGCCGCTGACCACGCGCCTGCCTTCGTCTTCATCCCGACCATCGCTGAGGTTGGGTACCCGGCCGCAGTCATCGTCTTCGGGGCAGCACCCAGCGCGGCGGCCGTCTTCTCCGAACACCCTCATGTAGAGGGTGGCGTCGCCATCGAACTTGAAGTGCAGGGTGCACCGCTGGCTCACGCCATGCGCGCGGGCAAATGTTTGGCAGCCGCGGGTCAGGGCCACATTTCCGGCGACGGAGACCTCCAGCGAAGCCCAGGAGGCCCTGCTGCAGCAACCGTCCGCTTGAAGCCAGAGGCCGCAAGGAGCGCCGGCCGGAAGTTCACCTGCAAAGAAGCGGGCAAGCTGGAGCCAAGTGCTGGTTGGGTCCGCCGACCACACGACGAACTCCGGCAGCACCTCCACTAAGTGGAAGCGCGGCCTAGGAGGCCGCGCAGCCACGGCGCGCCTTCCCTCGACAACCATGCACCCATCACCGCGCAGGGGATCGCAGCCGCGACCACGGGAAGCCACTGCAGGAGACACATGATGCTTGCGGGGACGACCTCGGCCGCACTTGGGCGGGGGAGAGTCAGGCCCTTCTCGATGAGCCTTTCCCTTCTCCGCGGCTGAGAGCCTCTTCGAGGGCGCCATGGGAGATGACGAGTAGTTGGGATGGGGAGAAAGAGGGAGGCAAGGAGGAGGATGTACAGCGGAGGCTTGCACTCTCCCGCATTTATAACCGGATGGAAGCCAACCGCCGGCCTCCACGATCGCAGGTAATCATGACCCGTTTCTGCATGCAGGGACTTGTCAAGTCGAGCAGTTGCCGAGGAAGCGTGGGGAAGCGGAGACGCCCATGTCCAATCAACCGCCACGCGGCGCCCAAGGCCACAGGCTGATGGGGCCTGCGGCGCTCCACACTTGCCCCTTCGCTTCTCTACTAAGCCAAGTCTGAGCGCGCCTTGGGGGCGGGGGCTACTGTCGGCATTCTGGGAACGGGGGTCCCCAGACTTGCCTGCCTGCGGCCTGCTGCGTGGCTCAAGTGATGACCCAGTACGGCCCATCTTCATCAGCACAAGATTCAAGACCCTCGCGAGGGGCCAAGCCTCACGGGGCGGACGACGCAAGGCTTCCTCAGGAACGGCCTCGTCAGGCAGGCTCACGAGGAGGTAGAGAGATCAAGGCAGGGTACCTCACAAGGTGCTCGGGACGCAAGCCATGACGATCGAGGCCAGGCTGGCGCCAGGCGGGCGCCGGCCTGCACAGTGTCCTTGTTTCCTCTTTGGTGCAAAGGGGGCAAGCACAGGCGTGGAGTACCGAGGCATCAGGGAAAGGTTGCCATTTCAGTGCAACGAGACCAAAACCAGCGGAGCGGCGGGATGGAGGTCACCGTGGAGCCCAAGACGGCGTCATCGCCAGTGCCTTTGGCAGCCGAAGACAAACTTTAGTCAGGATAATTTGTACTAGATGTTCCCCTTCAAAATGGCCGTTGTTGGCACCCTTCCCGCTCAATATTTGGGAAGAGGTCCAGGGCCTCTATATATAGGACTAGCCACCACAGTAGAGAGGGATCCAGTTTTGGGGACAGACTGAGTGCTCATTAGAGAGAGAGAGAGAGAGAGGCGATCGAACTCACCCAAGTAGTTCATCGCACCAGCTCAAGAACACCTCTCGCGAGGCTGTTCTTCCCCTGTACTGTTCATCATCAGCCTCTGAGGCAATCCACCACACCACACACTGGAGTATGGTATTACACCATAACGGTGGCCCGAACCAGTATAAATCTTGTGTCCCTCATGTTCTTCATCGTTCTAAGCCTAGATTTCCACGAGGCGATCGGGCGTAGATCAGTAGGGGAGAGATCTTCGTGCGCACCCCAGAGTTCGAACCTTAAGGGTCTGCCGGAACCCAACATCCGACGCACGCGTTATGTAGAACACCCCTGTAGCATTTACATGCAGGCAGAAGCCGACGACTGGCAACTTTCAGAAATATAAACAATAAATGGCCACACTGGAGGATAAATTAATGGAAACAAAAGCCGCAAGCATAAGATATCTCACATCACGAGTTCATAACATGGTTTGTACAACCCGAACATAGTTAATCAAACATGACGTCCTTTGAACATTGACCCTCTACTACTCGGGCTCCTTCAAGGACCTCATCGAAGTACCTCTCTAGCTTCCGATGATTCTTGCCTTCGGGTGGACCTGCGGTCGCCACTTTGGTGGCCTTCATCTTCGCCCATCTTGACGCGGGCAAAGGCCATCCGGGCACCCACTATGCAGGCCGAACGCTTTATAGCATCAATCAGTGGCCGCGCGTCGACAAGCCGCTTCACTAAGCGGAAGTAGCTATTGGGAATGGGCTCGGCTGGCCAAAGTTGGAGTACTAGATCCTTCATGGCCAAGCCGGCCACCCTATGTAGCTCCGTCAGCTGCTTCAGCTGGTTGTTTAGAGGCGTCGGATGCTGCAGCGCGAGATATTGCGACCAGAACAGCTTCTCAGTCGAATTCCCCTCTTGGGCTCGGAAAAACTGCATGACATCAGCGATGCTCCTCGGAAGATCCGCAAATGCGCTTGGAGAACTCCAAACTTGGGTAAGCAAGATATACTTCTTACCTCCAAAGCTACTTTGCAAAAGAAAGGCCTTACCAGCCGCTATTCGTCTCGCCTGTTGGATCTCCTCGCGAGCACTCCAGGACTCAATCCCTCGCCTCTTTGGCATCATGAAGAGCCTTGGCAAGCTCGGACGACTGGTCCGAAGTCTTCTGCTCCAAGGTCTCGCATTTGCGTATGGCGTCCTTCAGCTCCTGCTCGACTTTGGCAACCCAAGCATCATGTTGGCGGCGGGCAGTCTGCTCTGCCTCCAGCTCTGCAAGTGCTTTGTCAGCAGCTGCCTTATTTGCCTCCGCCTCCTTCTTGGCTTGGGCAAGCGTGCCTTTGAGGAACTCGACCTCGGCTACGCCAACTATGATGAGAATGAAAAAAATCCATGAGTTAAACTACTCAATATACATATCAGTTCTGATATGACAATAGATTCCTTCTTCAAAATTTATGCATACCTTGCGTTTCCTTGAACCGCTTGTTAATGCGGTCGAGTTCCTCATTGGCCACTCGAAGCTTCCGATTAAGTTCAGAAACCTCTACGGCATGGGTGGTAGCCACCAACATGGATGCCTGTTACAAAAGTAGCACGATATATTATTATCTGGATTATCATGTGGATCCTCTGTCCGGTTTTTTCTAATCCGAACAGAGCCTCAGGGGCTACTATCTATACACAGGTTTATCCTTTCATATGAATTTTTTTAGAACATTACACCGCATACCTCAAAGCATGTTAGTAGGCTGCAGAAGGCTTTGTTCAGTCTGCTTTTATTAGACCGAACCTTTTCCATAACCGCACTCATCAGGGTGGAGTGCTCTGATACGTCTCCAACGTATCTATAATTTTTGATTGCTCCATGCTACTTTATCTACTGTTTTAGGCAATATTGGGCTTTATTATCCACTTTTATATTATTTTTGGGACTAACCTATTAACCGGAGGCCCAGCCAGATTCTTTGTTTTATGCCTATTTCGGTGTTTGGAGGAAAAGGAATATCACACGGAGTCAAAGCAGGCGAAATCAAGCTGGAGAAGTTAATTTAGGAAGGAAACCAACCAGATGGGCTTGGAGTGCGTCGAGGATCCCGGGCTGCCACGAGGGTGGGCGGCGCCCCTCCCCAGGCGTGCCCCCTACCTCGTGAGCCCCGGAGGTCCACCGGCGCACCCCTGCACCCATATATACCTCGTGCCTAAAACTTCGAGCAGAAGATAGATCGGGAGTTCGCCGCAAGCCTCTGAGCCACCAAAACCAATCGGGACCTGTTTAAGCACCACTGGGAGGGATCCCATCACCGAGCCATCTTCATCATCCGTCGCTATCCATGATGAGGAGGAGTAGTTCACCCTCGGGGCTGAGGGTATGTACCGATAGCTATGTGTTTGATCTCTCTCGTGTTCTCTCGTGTTCCCTCTATGGCACGATCTTGATGTATCCCGAGCTTTGCTATTGTAGTTGGATCTTCTGATGTTTCTCCCCATCTACTCTCTTGTGATGAATTGAGTTTCCCCTTTGAAGTTTTCTTATCGGATTGAGTCTTTATGAGAACACTTGATGTATGTCTTGCCGTGATTATCTGTAGTGACAATGGGATATCATGTGCCACTTGATGTATGTTTTGGTGATCAACTTGCGGGTTTCGTGACACTTAGGAACCTATGCATAGGGGTTGGCACACATTCTTGACTCTCCGGTAGAAACTTTGGGGCACTCTTTGAAGTACTTTTATGTTGGTTGGATGAATCTGAGATTGTGTGATGCATATCGTATAATCATGCCCACGGATACTTGAGGTGACAATGGAGTATCTAGGTGACATTAGGGTTTTGGTTGATTTGTATCTTAAGGTGTTATTCTAGTACGAACTCTTTTATAGATCGATCCGAAAGAATAGCTTGGTGGTGGTTTCGTACCCGACCATAATCTCTACGCTTGTTCTCCGCTATTAGTGGCTTTGGAGTGACTCTTTGCTGCATGTTGAAGGCTTGCCATATGTTCTATCTATGTTATTATTGTTGAGAGAACTTACACTAGTGAAAGTATGAACCCTAGGCCTTGTTTCCTATCATTGCAATACCGTTTACGCTCACTTTTATCATTAGTTACGTTGCTGTTTTTATATTTTCATATTACAAAAACCTATATCTATCATCTATTTTGCACTTGTATCACAATCTCTTCGCCGAACTAGTGCACCTATACAATTTACCATTGTATTGGGTGTGTTGGGTACATAAGAGACTTTTTGTTATTTGGTTGCAGGGTTGTTTGAGAGAGACCATCTTCATCCTACGCCTCCTACGGATTGATAAACCTTAGGTCATCCACTTGAGGGAAATTTGCTATTGTCCTACAAACCTGTGCACTTGCAGGCCCAACAGCATCTACAAGAAGAAGGTTGTGTAGTAGACATCAAGCTCTTTTCTGGCGCCGTTGCCGGGGAGGCTAGGTAAAGGGTACTCACACTCCGTCACTAAGCTCTTTTCTGGAGAGGTGAGTGCTTGAAGGTATATCTTTAGATCTTGCAATTGAATCTTTTTGTTTCTTGTTTTAGCACTAGTTTAGTTTATAAAAGAAAACTACAAAAAAATGGAATTGAGTTTGTCTCATACGCTTCATCTTTTTAATATCTTTCGTGAGTATGATGGAAAGGATAATTGTGCTCAAGTGCTAGAAGAAGAAATCTATAGAATGTTTGGAACTAAATATGTGAATGATGAGCATGATTGCAATGTTGTTAGTATGAATTCCTTGAATATCCATGATGCTAATGATATGCAAAGCCACAAGCTTGGTTTGATGAAGATGATATTTTTTGTCCCCCAAGCTTTGATGAGCAAATTTACTATGATGAAAGCATGCCTCCTATCTATGATGATTATTGTGATGATATGTATGCTATAAAGCAGAAGTTTGCTTATGTGGAGAATATTAAAAATTCTATGCTTGTAGATCATGAAAAGAATGCTTTAGGTGCTGGTTATATTGTTGAATTCATTCATGATGCTACTGAAAATTATTATGAGGGAGGAACATATGCTTGTAGGAATTGCAATAATGTCAAGTTTCCTCTCTATATGCTTAAATTCTTGAAGCTATGCTTCTTGTACCTTCCTATGCTAGTTGATTATTGTTCTCATAAATTGTTTGCTCACAAAATCCCTATGCATAGGAAGTGGGTTAGACTTAAATGTGCTAGTCATATGCTTCATGATGCTCCCGTTATGTTTCAATTCTTATCTTTTATGTGAGCATCATTGTCATCATCATGCCTAGCTAAAAGGCATTAAAGAAAGCGCTTGTTGGGAGACAACCCAATATTTATCCTTACTGTTTTTGTGTATACACATTATTATGCTACTGTATTAATCATGTTTTATAGCTTGTGTTTCAATAAAGTGCCAAGTAGAACCTCTGGGAAGACTTGGGTGAAGTTTATGTGATCTTGCTGTGAAAAACAGAAACTTTAGCTCTCACGAGAATAGCTTCCATTTTTTACTGAAGAGTGCTTTTAGGTTGATTCTTTTTGCAGATGATTAATAGACAAATTTATCAGGTCCAGAAATTTATTTCATAATTTTTGGGGTTCAATAAGTATACGTTTTATACATATTACTACAGACTATTCTGTTTTTGACAGATTCTGTTTTCTATGTGTTGTTTGCTTATTTTGATGAAACTATGAGTAGTATCGGAGGGTATGAACCATAGATAAGCTGGAGTACAGTAGATATTACACAAATATGAATTTAGAATAAGTTCATTACAGTACCTAAGTGGTGGTTTTATTTTCTTATACTAACGGAGCTTACGAGTTTTGTTTTGAGTTTTGTGTGGTTGAAGTTTTCAAGTTTTGGGTAACGATTTGATGGACAATGGAATAAGGAGTGGACAGAGCCTAAGCTTGGGGATGCCCAAGGCACCCCAAGGTAATATTCAAGGACAACCAAGCAACTAAGCTTGGGGATGCCCCGGAAGGCATCCCCTCTTTCGTCTTCGTTCATCGGTAACTTTACTTGGAGCTATATTTTTATTCGCCACATGATATGTGTTTTGCTTGGAGCGTCAATTTGTTTTATTAGTTTTTGCTTTATGTTAGTTAGAATTGTGTTTTGCCTCTTTAGTTTCAATAAAAAATTCAAGGATAGCCTTTGCCATGCTTATTTTGCTAGTTTGCATGTTGCTGTTTGAAAACAGAAAGTTTACCGCTGTTGCAAAAATTGCCTAGGAAAGTCAGAGAATGGTTTAACGTTGAATCTTTTTGCATATTGAGCTCTGATAAATTTATTAAAGTGGGAATTTTAGTTCATAATTTTTGGAGTCAGGGAAGTATTGATACTCTTGCATTCTTTACAGACTGTACTGTTTTGACAGATTGCTGTTATGGTTGCATTGTTTGCATATGTTTGCTTGTTTAATGATTCTATTTGATGATAGGAGTATTAAATATACAGAGGCATTTAGTATTCAATGTTGAATAATAATTTAAGTGATTTGTTACAGTAGAATATGATAAGGTTTTGCATTGGTTTATACCAACCTATCTCACGAGTTCTTGTTGAGTTTGTTGTGA
The DNA here is from genome assembly GCA_021437245.1 of Aegilops speltoides. Taxonomy (NCBI): domain Eukaryota; kingdom Viridiplantae; phylum Streptophyta; class Magnoliopsida; order Poales; family Poaceae; genus Aegilops; species Aegilops speltoides. The sequence continues at coordinate 365,627,078 of CM038147.1, read as the reverse complement.
ATGAAGCTTTTGATAAAAAAAAAAGAGAAATCATGATATGAGAGGAATTAAGGAGACACAAAAGTTCAAGCTTGGGGATTCTCAAGGCACCCCAAGATAATATTTCAAGAAGTCTCAAGCATCTAAGCTTGGGGATGCCCCGGTTGGCATCCCACCTTTCTTCTTCAACAACTATCGGTTAGTATCGAGCCTAAGTTTTTGCTTCTTCACATGAGTTGTGCTATCCTTGCAATGTAGTTTTATTTAGCTTTGCTTGCTGTTTGAATAAAGTATCAAGACCTGAAATTATTAAATGGGAGAGTCTTCGCATAGTTGCATAATTATTCGACTACTCATTGATCTTCACTTATATCTTTCGGAGTAGTTTGTCATTTGCTCTAGTGCTTCACTTATATCTTTTAGAGCATGGTGGTAGTTTTATTTTGAAGAAATAGATGAAATCTCATGCTTCACTTATATTATTTTGAGAGTCTTAATAGCATGGTAATTCGCTTAATGTTAATATACTTGGTATTCAAGATATGTGAAACTTTCTTTTGAGTGTGTTGAATACTAAGAAAAGTTTGATGCTTGATAATTGTTTTGAGATATGGAGGTGATAATATCAAAGTCGTGCTAGTTGGGTGATTATAAATTTGAGAAATACTTGTGTTGAAGTTTGCAAATCCCGTAGGATGCACGTATGGTTAAAGTTGTGTAACAAATTTGAAACATGAAGTGTACCTGGCTTGTGCATCCTTATGAGTGGCGGTCGGGGACGAGCGATGGTCTTTTCCTACCAATCTATCCCCTAGGAGCATCGCGTAGTACTTGGTTTTGATGACTTCTAAATTTTTGCAATAAGTATATGAGTTCTTTTGACTAATGTTGAGTCCATGGATTATACGCACTCTCACCTTTCCGCCATTGCTAGCCTCTTCGGTACCGTGCATTGCCCTTTCTCACCTTGAGAGTTGGTGCAAACTTCGTCGGTGCATCCAAACCCCGTGATACGATACGATCTATCAAACATAAACCTCCTTATATCTTCCTCAAAACAGCCACCATACCTACCTATCATGGCATTTTTCATAGCCATTCCGAGATATATTGCCATGCAACTTCCATCATCATCATCATGACATACATTACTTTTGTCATATTGCCATTACATGATCATGTAGTTGACATCGTATTTGTGGCAAAGCCACCATGCATTATTTTTCATACATGTCACTCTTGATTCATTGCACCATCCCGGTACACCGCCATAGGCATTCATATAGAGTCATATCTTGTTCTAGTTTCGAGTTGTAATTCATATGTTGTAATGAAAGTGTGATGATCATCATTTTTAGAGCATTGCCCAAATAAAAAAAAGGCCAAAAAAAGAGAGAAAGGCCAAAAAAAAGGAAAGGCCCAAAAAAAAGGGCAATGCTACTATCACTTTTTCCACACTTGTGCTTCAAAGTAGCACCTTGTTCTTCATGTAGTGAGTCTCATATATTGTGCTTCAAAGTAGCACCTTGTTCCTCATGTAGTGAGTCTCATAAGTTGTCTTTTTATACTAGTGGGAATTTTTCATTATAGAACTTGGCTTGTATATTCCTATGATGGGCTTCCTCAAATGCCCTAGGTCTTCATGAGCAAGCAAGTTGGATGCACACCCACTAGTTTTCTTTTGTTGAGCATTCATAGCTCTAGTGCATCCGTTGCATGGCAATCCCTACTCCTCATGTTGACATCAATTGATGGGCATCTCCATAGCCCGTTGATTAGCCTCGTCGATGTGAGACTTTCTCCTTTTTTGTCTTCTCCACACAATCCCCATCATCATATTCTATTCCACCGATAGTGCTATATCCATGGCTCACGCTCATGTATTGCGTGAAGGTTGAAAAAGTTTGAGATTATTTAAGTATGAAACAATTGCTTGGCTTGTCATCGGGGGTATAGAAGTTGGGAACATCTTTGTGTGACCAAAATGAAGCATAGCCTAATTATATGATTTTGTAGGGATGAACTTTCTTTAGCCATGTTATTTTGAGAAGACATGATTGCTTTGATTAGTATGCTTGAAGTATTATTATTTTTTTGTCAATATGAACTTTTGTCTTGAATCTTTCGGATCTGAATATTCATATCACAATTAAGAAGATTTACATTGAAATTATGCCAAAGTATCCCTCCGCATCAAAAATTCTTTTTATCATTTACCTACTCGAGGACGGCGAGGAATTAAGCTTAGGGATGCTTGATCGTCTCCAACGTATCTATAATTTTGATTGCTCCATGCTGCTTTATCTACTGTTTTAGGCAATATTGGGCTTTATTATCCACTTTTATATTATTTTTGGGACTAACCTATTAACGGAGGCCCTGCCTTGATTTGTTGTTTTATGCCTATTTGGTGTTTGGAGGAAAAGGAATATCGACGGAGTCAAAGCGGAACGAAATCAAGCTGGAGAAGTTAATTTTGGAAGGAAGCCAACCAGATGGGCTTGGAGTGCACGTCAGGGGATCCCGGGCTGCCCACGAGGGTGGGGGCGCCCCTCCCCTGGTCGCGCCCCTACCTCGTGATCCCCGAGGTCCACCGACGTACCCCCTGCACCCATATATACCTACATACCCTAAAACTTCCAGAACAGATGATAGATCGGGAGTTCCGCCGCCGCAAGCCTCCGTAGCCACCTAAAACCAATCGGGACCCTGTTCCGGCACCCTGCCGGAGGGGGATCCCATCACCGGAGGCCATCTTCATCATCCCGTCGCTATCCATGACGAGGAGGGAGTAGTTCACCCTCGGGGCTGAGGGTATGTACCAGTAGCTATGTGTTTGATCTCTCTCTCTCGTGTTCTCTCTCGTGTTCCCTCTATGCATGATCTTGATGTATCCCGAGCTTTGCTATTGTAGTTGGATCTTATGATGTTTCTCCCCCTCTACTCTCTTGTGATGAATTGAGTTTCCCCTTTGAAGTTTTCTTATTGGATTGAGTCTTTATGAAAACACTTGATGTATGTCTTGCCGTGATTATCTGTAGTGACAATGGGATATCATGTGCCACTTGATGTATGTTTTGGTGATTAACTTGCGGGTTTCGTGACACTTGGGAACCTATGCATAGGGGTTGGCACACGTTCTTGACTCTCCGGTAGAAACTTTGGGGCACTCTTTGAAGTAATTTTATGTTGGTTGGATGAATCTGAGATTGTGTGATGCATATCGTATAATCATGCCCACGGATACTTGAGGTGACAATGGAGTATCTAGGTGACATTAGGGTTTTGGTTGATTTGTATCTTAAGGTGTTATTCTAGTACGAACTCTTTTATAGATCGATCCGAAAGAATAGCTTTGTGGTGGTTTCGTACCCGACCATAATCTCTACGTTTGTTCTCCACTATTAGTGGCTTTGGAGTGATTCTTTGTTGCATGTTGAGGGCTTGTCATATATTCTATCTATGTTATTATTGTTGGGAGAACTTACGCTAGTGAAAGTATGAACCCTAGGCCTTGTTTCCTATCATTGCAATACCGTTTACGCTCACTTTTATCATTTGTTACCTTGCTGTTTTTATATTTTCAGATTACAAAAACCTATATCTACCATCTATTTTGCACTTGTATCACCATCTCTTCACCGAACTAGTGCACCTATACAATTCACCATTGTATTGGGTGTGTTGGGGACACAAAAGACTTTTTGTTATTTGGTTGCAGGGTTGTTTGAGAGAGACCATCTTCATCCTACGCCTCCTACGGATTTATAAACCTTAGGTCATCCACTTGAGGGAAATTTGCTACTGTCCTACAAACCTGTGCATTTGCAGGCCCAACAACGTCTACAAGAAGAAGGTTGTGTAGTAGACATCATGCTCCTCCACGAAGGAAGCACTTTGTAGTGCTTCCTCTAGAGCATGAGCCACCTCCGGATTAACGGAGGCTGCTGACGGAGTTGTTGCTCCTCCCCCCTCTCTCGAAGGGGGCTGCGTATCCAATCCCGGGGCCGCCTTGGTCTCCGGAACGATGTTCGGCGGGAGCCCGGATTGATGGGGCTCCCCACTGTTGGTTTTCATGGTGGTAGCCTCCCCCAGGTCTTTGACGGCCGAGGTATTAACCTCAGGCGCCTTCTCGACGGCCTCGTCCGCCCCTCCTCGGCCAGGAGAAGTCCTTCAGGACGACACTTCAGTGTCCTCCATGGCAATAGGCGAGGGGGCTCTTGGCGGTGTGTCGCTCTCCTCCTGCTCGGGCGGCAGGGAGTTCCCCTCCGATAAGGGAGTGTGCGGAACCTCACGGGAAGGGCTGAAAGGCAAATAAAAATACAACTCACATAACAGGGGCAGGCAAACTGAAGACGAATAGTAAGGTTATTAATACTTACGATTCGACCAGAGGTTTCACCCTGGGAGGTCTCTTGGGGACGTGTTGTGTTCAGACTCTGAGTCCGAACTGTCCGAGAGGGCTAGCTTCCCTCTTTTCGGCACCTCCCCCTCCGGGTCTTCGAAGGAAGTCCTCTTCTTCCTCCTCCCCTTGCGGGGAGAGTCGCTTTCCACCACCTCCTCCTCCTCTTCTTCCTCGTCTCCCTCGTGGGAGGAGAGGACTTCGATCTCTTAGGACATAGTGTCTGAAGGACCTCTGTGGCGGGGGTCGTCCTTGACTTCCTTGCCCTTCTTCTTGGCCTTCTACTCCGGCGCCTTATAAGGCGCTGGGACCAGCATCTCTATTAGCTGGGGTGTGGCTGGGTTCTCCAGTAGCGTTGCCGGACAGTTGATCCGCTCCGCCTTTGCGGTCCAGCCCTGTGCGGAAGGCAGGTGATAAAATCTCTATTAATTAAAACATCGGCCGAGTGAGTCTTCGGAAAAACTAATGCTTACCTCTGAGGCCAGATTCTCGATGTTGAGTCTGATGTCCTCGTTCTTCATTGGCTAGCTTTTCTGGGCCTTGAAGAGCATCTTCCATATGCCTTCGTGTGTGGTGTCGAAGAACTGCCTCAGGGTCCGTGGCCCCTTCGGACTGAATTCCCACATGGGGGAGGCCTGGCGTTGGCAGGGAAGGACGTGGCGGAAGAGCATTACTTGAACCACGTTCGTGAGGCCGATGTTCACACCCAGCACGTTGGTGATGCGTTTCTGTAGCATCTTCACCTCCGTTTGAGGCCCCCAATCAAAGCCCTTGGCGGTCCATGAGGTGAGTCTTGTAGGGGGTCCGGATCTGAAGTCAGGTATGGACACCCAGTTGGCGTGGTGGGGTTCGATGATGTAGAACCACTCCTGCTGCCACACCTTGACAGTCTCGATGAATGCCCCTTTGGGCCATGTGGCATTGGGCAGCTTGCTTACCATGGCCCCGCCGCAATCTGCGTGTTGTCCGTCAACCACCTTCGGCTTCAGATTGAAAACCTTGAGACATAATCCTAAGTGTGGCGGGATGCGGAGCAGAGCCTCACACACGACGATAAACGCCGATATGTGGAGGAAGGAATTAGGGGCTAGATCATGGAAATCTAGCCCGTAGTAGAACATAATACCTCGGACGAAGGGGTGGAGGGGAAACCCTAGCCCTCTGGGGAAATGGGGGATGAACACGACCCTCTCCCCGGGCCTCGGAGTGGGGATGAGCTGGTCCTTGTTAGGGAGCCTATGCGCGATATCCACAGACAGATAGCCCGCGCTCCAAAGATCCTTGACATCCTTTTCAGTGACAGAGGGGGCCTACCACTTGCCCATGGAGTCGGACCCAGCCATGGCTGGGGGAGCGCGGTGGCGGTGGGAAAGATTGGAGTCTTTTTTGGGCGCCGGAGCTTGGAGGTTGGAAGGCAGAAGCTAGAGGAAGGCGTGGGGAAGAAAGGAGGGATCTTTGTCCTCTTATAGACGGTAAAAATACCAACCGCCCCCCTCTCGAGCCATAAAACTTGCCTGTTCCCGACGAAAGTGTGCGTAAGGTGCGGTTGGGTTACCCAAATCACATTGATGAGAAACCTATATTGGGTGGGAACAATCTCTGTTTTGACAAGACGTGCCAATGGAGGCTAAGCCTTGAAGCGCGAAACGAGAGGCATGAAAACAGTTCAAAATATTAAAGGATCGAGTGTGATGCTACGTCGAAAAAAGTTGTCAGTAAAATACACTATTCCTGTTTTAACATCTTGACTTCGTAGCTAAGGGTTGTATTGATTATGCAGAGCCAGACACAGTTCCTCTGTACGGGAAGTTAACCTAAAATGTTTAGGAGAAGGAACCCGCCTTGCAATGTTGAAGACACTCCGCGTGCCGAACACATCATCATCGAAGACTGGTTCAGGGGCTACTGAGGGAGTCCTGGACTAGGGGGTCCTCGGGCGTCTGGTCTATTCGATATGGGCCGGACTGATCGGCCATGAAGATAAAAGCAGAAGACCATCCCCCGTGTCCGGGTAGGACTCCTATATGCGTGGACGGCAAGATTGGTGTCTGGGTATTCTATTTCCCTTCTTTGTAAACCGGTCCTGTACAACCCTAGGTCCCTCTGGTGTCTATATAAACCGGAGGGTTTAGTCTGTAGGGAAGGTCAGAATATTCATAGGCTAGACAGTTAGGGTTTAGCCATTATGATCTCGAGGTAGATCAACTCTTGTAACCCCTATACTCATCGAATGCAATCAAGCAGGACGTAGGGTTTTACCTCCTTTAAGAGGGCCCAAACCTAGGCAAACATTGTGTCCCATTGTCCCTTGTTACCATCGATCCTTAGACGCACAGCTTGCCCCCCTCCCCACCCGAGATCTGCCGGTTTTGACACTGACAATCGTGATCCCAACCCGTCATGCGTCTTCATATTGATCTTGGGCGATCATAGGCGCGTTTTTTGTTTTGTTTTCTACTACATTTCCCAACAGTGGCATCATGAGCAGTTTAATTAATAGATGTAGGTTGTGATCTAGATCACATGTGATTGTGAGGGTTGATGTTCTTACTATGCTTCCCTTGAGTGTTGATTTGGTTCAATTCATTGACAACATGGTGTCGCTTTGTTACAAGGTTCTGACAATCAATCGGGCTCTGGTTGTCGACGATATGCTAACAGTTCCTTGGGCTTCACCATAGTTGAGAATAGTGAACCGTCGAGTACACAAGAGGGTACCGAAGATGGATAATCTTCTAGGGGGTCACACATATTGATGAAGTTTAGTGTGGGGCTAGAGATTTTTAATTAAGTCTCTTGTTTCACACACCCCGAAACTTAATCTAGCATCAAGAATCTTCGCCTAAATTGTGGATGTAGGTAGCTAGTATTACTTGTTCAAATCGGTTAACCACGTAACTAAAATTTTGCCAAGACCGACTAGAGGAAGTCTAACTTGGTTTCGCAGGGTATGCATATGATGTGGTATAGCCTTCGTCATGATAATGAGTTTATGTATCAGATGGTTATATGTTGTAATGTTAGTGGACTGCGTCACGGCATGATGCACTACTAGGAAATAGCTTATAGGTAGAATATTAGTGGTAGCGATGGTTAAGTCCAGGATGCTACTATTAAGTACTAGTAGCGCTGGGAGGAACAGATGCTACTGGTACAACTTAGCAGCAGTGCTCGGTAGGCCACAATGCGCTACTGTTAAGTGGGCCACACCGCACCCCATGGCAGGAGATACTAGCCCACTTAGCAGTAGTGTGGGCACTGTCCCGGTGCTACATCTAACGGGCTTAGCAGTAGTGTCGGTACCCTGGCTACTGCTAATGGTCCCTATCCTCTTCCTCTGCCCGCGGCCCCGTTCTACCTCTCCCTCATCACTCTCCCCTCACACTCTCTCGTGCTCGCTCTCTCTGTCGCCGTCGTGGCCCGTCGTCGCCCCCGAGGTATCTCCCTCCCTCCCCCTCTCACGGCCCTCCTCCCCTACTCCCTCCTCTCGCCGCCCTCCTCCCTCTTCTCGCCACCCTCCCCCCTCCCTCCATCCCAGCCTCCTCCCTCTGTTCTTGTAGACAGTAGGTTTAGCAATGTTTTTTTAATACAATAGAATGTATTATTTGAATGGGATAGAAAATTTTCAGTAAATGCAGGTGTTTTGAATAGAGTAGAAAATTTTCAGTAAATATAGGTGTTCTGAATAGAATAGAGTAGAAATATAGAAAATGTTCAGTAAATGTAGGTCTTTTAAACCAAATACCTTGAAGTATTTTAGGTATCAAATAAAATATAAGAATGTTGTTGCCAATTATATTGCGACTTATTTTTATGTCATTCTCACATTGCCAAATTTAGAGAGAGAGAGAGAGAGAGAGAGAGAGAGAGAGAGAGAGAGACCTACTTGCTTGAAACAATAGGGTGTTTAGTTATGCTTGTTGTCCAAATGAAATGTTAGGGTTATGAGATATATTTACACGTTTTTGTCAATATTGAACCATTGAAATGCAATGAGCACCAAGTTTGAAATTTTCTATATAAATGTTCATGTGTGAATGCTCATGCGTGGTGCAGGGTATTGTGGGAAATATGCCCTAGAGGCAATAATAAAATGTTTATCATATTTCCCGTTCATGATAAATGTTTATCATTCATGCTAGAATTTTATCGACCGGAAACTTAAATACATGTGTGAATGCATAACCTACACCGTGTCCCTAGTAAGCCTCTACCAGATTAGCTCATTGATCAAAGATGGTTATGGTTCCCTAACCATGGACATGAGTTGTCATTTCATAACGGGATCACACCATTAGAAGAATAATGTGATGGACAAACCCAACCGTAAGCTTAGCATCAGCTCATTTAGTTATTTGCTATAGCTTTCTTCATGTCAAGTATCTGTTCCTTCGACCATGAGATCATGCCACTCCTGGATACCGGAGGAATGCCTTGTGTGCTATCAAACGTCACTTCATAACTGGGTGATCATAAATGTGCTCTATAGGTATCTCTGAAGGGTCTGTTGGGTTGCATGGAGACTGGAATTTGTCGCTTCGTGTGATGGAGAGATATCATTGGGCCCTCTTCGTAATACAACATCGTAAGAAGCTTCATGTGACTAATGAGTTTGGTCACAAGATCTTGTATTACAGAACGAGTAAAGAGACTTGCCGGTAACAAGATTGAACTAGGCATGGAGATACCGACATTTGAATCTCACACAAGTAACATATCACCGGACAAAGGAAATTGCATACAGGATTGACTAAATCCTTGACATAGTGGTTCAACCGGTAAAGATCTTTGTTGAATATGTAGGAACCAATATGGGCATCCAGGTCCCGCTATTAGTTATTGACTGGAGAGGAGTCTTGGTCATGTCTGCGTGTTCAGAACCCGCAGGGTCGCACGCTTAACGTTCGACAGTGCTAGGGTAGTACTGAGATATTAATAGTGGAAAATCTGAAGGTTGTTCAGAGTCCTGGATGGGATCCAGGATGTCATAGGGAGCTCCGGAATGGTCCAGAGGTAAAGATTTATATACAGAAAGTTGTTGTCAGGGTTCCAGAAAAAGTCTGGTTTTCTCTGTATTGTATCGGGAAGCCACCGGAAGGTTTCAGAGGGTTCCAGAGGGGTCCAAAAGTCCTCGGAGGCTTCCACCACATCCCGTATAGTAGCATGGATTGTAGGGGGCGCCCTGGCCTTAATGGGCCACGGGCACCAGCCCCTACAAGGCCCATGCGCATGCGGAAGGGGAAACCCTAAGGGGGAGGGCCTCCACTTGGCTTGGAGGGCACTCCGCCCCCCTTGGTCGCCGCCCCTACCTTGGGAGGGGGGCTAGGGTTGCCGTGCCCCTCCCTCACCCCTATATATAGTGGGGAGGTGTAGGGGACAGCTGGCCCTTCCGTGCTTGCCACGTATCCCTCCTGTTACTCCTCCTCCATGTTCCGTCAGTGCATGGCGAAGCCCTGCCGGAGTTCCGCTGCCACCACCACCACCATGATGTCATGTTGGTTCAGATCTCATCTACCTCCTCTGCCTCCTCTAGTTGATCTGTTGATCCTACCAACAAGACAAAATCATAATTAAGCAACCTCATTATGGGCACGGTGCCTCATTTCTGAGTTGCTGTTGTACTTACCATCAGGTGCCTTCTTGGATTTCTTCAAATTTTCCATTTCGGCGGTGGCAACAGTCAGCTTAGTTCGCCATTCTTCTAGCTCCTTTGATAGAGTGTTATTCCTATCTGTGAGTACCTAACAATGTAAATGACTCTTAAATCAGTTGGGCCAACTACTTCAAGACACGGGGGCTACTGGCATATGATTATTGAATCTGCGCAAAAAATTCTTACCCACATATCCTTTGAAAGCTGGTGAGTGGCTCCAACAACTCCATCACAAGCAGCTCGGATATAAGCATCTACTGAGCTGAGAGCATTGAAAGCCTCCTCGATAAAATGTGGGTCGCGCATACCCGCTCTCCGCCACCGGTGACCCATTGCACTCTCCACTTCGGAGTTTGTGACAGATACATTATCCGAATCCTCTGTGAGATGACAATCCGGCATTACTTCCACACCCTCTCCAGTTCTTGGGGCAGGGTCCAGAGCTGGATTAGTCTGGGCACGGCCGGCTAGGTCTCCGGATGTAGTTTGGCGTACACTCCTCCTGCAATATGGCACAGCAGGGAACGTCACCACCCGATCTATTCATTGAGTGCGTGCTAAAATATTATACCTCTTCGATGCATAAGAGGGCCCGACTGTATCATTGTTCGCCTTTCTTTTCAGAGATGCGCCTTGCGCAATCATCGTCTTCTTAGAAGACGCCTTTGCGCGGCACGCTGGTGCGAGCGTCGCCCCTTGGGAGCACAATTCAGTGCGGTGGGTGAGTCGCAGTGAGAAAACTCTTTTCGAGGAGATGTCTCTTGGGTACTTACATGGGAGGAAGGGAGAAGGCTGGGGTAGTCGGCTATAATGGCCACTTCCGTGTCGTCGTAGCTCGTCTGATAAAAGATTCCATCTTCAAAATCTACAAATATGTCCGGATCCTCTTCTTATCCGGGATCAAGGTCTCAATGATGGTCCTCTGGCTACGGAGCGGTGCTGTAGATCCCCGTGACGACCTTTCTCCATTCCTGTTAAAGGCAGTCGGATTAAATTCGACTATAAAGCATAGTTAAGGAAAAAAGATCAATTAAGGTCTATAATCTAAGACTCACCCAGTCAATGGGGGTATACATGGAGAAACCTTCTCGACACTTCAGGTGAGCGAAGTCTTCCTTTTCCCCTTTGAAAAGGTCAGCCAATGTGGCAGCCAGCACGACGAAATTAGCCGGACCCTTGCACCCACAACGTGAGGCGTCATCCTCACTGTTGTAATGCCACATGGGAAGCCCCCTAGATTGAAGCGGCTGAACGCATCACGTTATTGAAATCGCCATTACCTCGACTATAGGTAGTCCGGAGTGGGCGAGTATTCTGATCTTGTTTGCTAGCCTCTTAACCTCTGCACTGTCTTCTTTTTCATAGCTTCGGGGACGCCAGCTGGCACGCTTCTTTAAAGGGTCGGAGGAAAATTTGGGAAGACCTTGCTGGATTGGGTCCGGAATGACAACGTCTTCAATATAGAACCATTCAGAGGGCCACTCTTTGGATGCCTTCTTCGGAGTGTCGGGCAGGTATCATGTTCCGCCTATACGCCATACTTCGGCACCGCCCACCTCGAATATGGATCCCTTCTGGGAGCGGGGGACGAGGTAGAAATATTTCCTCCATAAATCAAAATGGGCCTCGCATCCTAGGAACAGCTCGCAAAGTGCAACGAAGCCCGCGATGTGTAGAATGGAGCCCGGCGTGAGGTTGTGCAGTTGGAGACCGTAATACTCCAAAAGACCTCTGAGGAAAGGGTGGATTGGAAATCCCACGCCTCTCAGCAAGAAGGAAACGAAGCACACCCGCTCCCCTTTATTGGGATTGGGGAATTTCTCCACCAGGGCTTCGCCATTGAAGGCAGTTAATCCCGCCCGAACGGGGACTAGATCCGATGGAAGAAGATATCCCTGCGCCTGAAGCTTGGTCAATTGGGCGTGGGGCACCGAGCAGCTTTCCCAGTCGCCTTCTTGAGGGCCTTGGGGACGCGAGGAAGAGCAAGGAGCGTTGGACATCTTTGGTTGGTTTCTTATGGCAAGCTCTAAGGATTTTCATCTGGCGAAGGATGGAATCTGAGATTCAATCTCCTTAAATAAGCGCCTTCCCTACATGGTCAAGGGGTTATTTGGAAAAATACTTAGACCCTTCATATTCGTCTGACATGTGGAAGCTAAGGAGGCGGCGGCGCAGAAGTTGAAGAGTACAATATTTAAATATAAAGGCCGAACTATATGGAGTACAATGAGGAACTCGCTTTGCAAAGCCGAAGACATGAAGTCGGATACAATGTCACCATTGAAGGCCAGTTCGGGGGCTACTGAGGGAGTCCTGGACTATGGGGTCCTCGGGGAGACGGCTTATGTGGCATGGGACGGACTGATGGGCCGTGAAGATACGAGATAGAAGAACCTCCCCCGTGTTCGGATGGGACTCTCCTTTGCGTGGATGGCAAGCTTGGCATTCACGTCATGTACCTTCCTCTCTTTGTAACCGACTCTGTACAACCTTAGATCCCTTCGATGCCTATATAAACCGGAGGGTTTAGTCCATAGAGGCAATCACAATCATACAGGCTAGACATCTAGGGTTTAGCCATTGCGATCTCGAGGTAGATCAACTCTTGTACCCAATATTCTCATTAAAGTCAATCAAGCAGGAAGTAGGGTATTACCTCCATCAAGAGGGCCCGAACCTATGTAAACATCGTGTCCCCTGCCTCCTTGTTACCTTCAATCCTTAGATCCACAGTTCGGGACCCCCTACCCGAGATCTGTCGGTTTTGACACCGACAACTGCCCCTACGCCCATATCGCTACTGTTAATGTAAAATCACATGAAGCATTAAGCAATGCCACCTAATGTCACTATTAAGTAATGGTCTAGTGTCGTCGATAGATTGAAGCAATGCCACCACCATTTTGTGAAGTGCTTCTGTCTTGCTTTATTTCCCATGAATTGTGTTTTTGCAGTTACACTTAAATCTCACACCGCTAACATTGCTTCATCCCAGTGGAACTGCACAAACTTGATTGCACATTTAATGACCATGTGCTACTCTCATGACAGTAATACTAATGCTATTGTTCTGCATGTTAATCTAGTGGCAGTGTTGATGTGATGTGATGCTACTTACTTAAGGGCACTTTCATGATGTCAATGTAGTGCCAATTATAACACAATAGATGATGTTAATCATATGCCACTGCAAATAACTTTCACTGTTTAAATAACCGTATTTCATATTTGTGCAAATAGGGATGTCTGTCTCCATATCATTTCTATCTGCGCAATCAAAAGTACACACCTCAGTTTTATTATAACTGCACAAAATGAGATGGCTATTCCTCGCTTTCGTCGTCTAACCACCTGTCTTCCAGGTATTCCTGCATTGGTAGTAACTAGGTAGAATGACCAACACAATCTAAAAGAAGTTGATTCATATGTTTTACTTGCTGATTGCAGTGCAGGAACGAGCGAAAACAACTGCATCCTAGTAGGGAATGCACTTTCTCCCAGTTCATCCATGGACGAGGGCTAGTTGGCACGGCTGCATGGAGGTTTCTGGGACAGGTGCGCGGACAAGAGGCATTGTGGTCTGCTTATTTCTGCAAATAGCGGTGCTTAAATTTAGTGGAACTGCACAAGAAGTTTAGATGGTCAGTACACTACATGGTTCAGTTCAACATTCCAACCGAGAACACAATTATATTGGTTATTCTGGAATGAGAGAACCTAACCCTGGATGGTGGCAACAAGAAAAACCAGAGTGAACTCCAGGAAATTAAAGCCTGCCTAGTGAGGCCCTTTGCTCAGAGAAGCCTTGCTTGATTTTTCCTGATATGTAAACCTTCTCACAACTTTGTCTTTTGCTATGAACTAGTATATGTTTGTTATGTTCTATGAATCATTGAGATGTATAAAATTGCTTAACTTATGCTTTTCAAGTATTTTATGAAGCCGAGTTTAATGTGAATGTTCCACATGAATGCTGGACTAGCGTGTGAACGTTTGGAATTTACATTGTGGCCTCAGTTAACTACATGAAGCACTGTAACAAGATACGTAGTTGCTTATATGTCAGACAACAAATTACTGATTGTTAGCTGGTCGATAGCCGACTTTTCTAGTGTTGAAGCGAGATGAGCCAATGTGTTGTGTTCTACACAAGTGCTTACAAGTGGGGTAGCACCAACAGTGTTTACAAGTACTTAACCAGCCTTACGTACCCTATGTATACATCGGCGCATAGTTCTCGAACGAGTAATCTATTTCATCAAACACACACTGCTCATACGATAAACCGTGACAACTTATGTCTTACCATGCCATATTCATCAAAAAACTAGTGAGGACGCGTCAGTTTTGGCAACAATTAGGATGGTTCTCACATGAGTCACGGGCACACAAAAGTAGCAGCAGTTCCCATAGACGGATTCAAACAGAGTACTTGCCCCAGAGGTGTAACGCCCCGGATCCGATGCGCCAGGTGTCTACCAATTATTCGCCATTGTTGCCATGTCATTTGCTTGCGTGTTGCATATTGCCATGTCATCATGTGCATTTCATTTTGCATACGCGTTCATCTCATGCATCCGAGCATTTTCCCCGTTGTCCGTTTTGTGATCCGGCACTCCAATGTCATCCGGCGTCCCCCTTTTTGCCTCTTCTCTTGTGCGAATGTTAAACATTCTCGGAATGGACCGAGGTTTGCCAAGCGGCCTTGGTATAGCACCGGTAGACCGCCTGTCAAGTTTCGTGCCATTTGGAGGTTGTTTGATACTCCAACGGTTAACCGGGTAACCGTAAAAGCCTCTTTTGTGTGCAGCCCAACACCCCTTCCAAAGTGGCCCAAAGCCCAGCAAACTCACCTCCATGCTCTCGGTCGTTCGATCACGATCGCGTGGCCGAAAACCGCTCCTCATTTGGACACTCCTAGCCCCCTCTACCTATAGAAACACACCTCCCCCTCCAAAAATCCCGGTCTAACCCTAGATCATTTTTCCCTCCGCACCGCCGGACATTTCATCCTCCACCGCCGGACATGTCCGCCGCCGCTCCTCGCCCAACCGGACGCCGCCACGTGTCCCCGTTGTCTCTCTCCTCCACGCCCCGCCGCCAGAGCCCGCGGGCCGGATCGAACCCTTGAGGCCCACCCGCCGCCGCCGCGACCGCTGGCGCCGCCTTACGGCCGCCGCCCACCGCCCGGCGAAGCTCGCGCCGGCTGCCGCCCCTCGCCGTCGCCGGTCCCACGCCTGCGCCGCCTCCGCTCCGCCGCCACGACCAGCGTCTGCCTCGGCCGCTGCCGCCTCGCCGTCGGCGACCTCCTCGCCGCCACGCCGCCTCCGGTTTCTTGGGAGGCGCGCCGCCGCTGCGGCCTCGCTTCCCGAGGCTGTGCCGCCTGAAGGAAATATGCCCTAGAGGCAATAATAAAGTTATTATTTATTTCCTTATTTCATGATAAATGTTTATCATTCATGCTAGAATTGTATTAACGGAAACATGATACATGTGTGAATGCATAGACAAACAATATGTCACTAGTATGCCTCTACTAGACTAGCTTGTTAATCAAAGATGGTTATGTTTCCTAACCATGAACAAAGAGTTGTTATTTGATTAACAAGGTCACATCATTGGTTGAATGATCTGATTGACATGACCCATTCCATTAGCTTAGCACACGATCGTTTAGTATGTTGCTACTGCTTTTTATCCATGACTTATACATGTTCCTGTAACTATGAGATTATGCAACTCCCGTTTACCGGAGGAACACTTTGGTGCTACCAAACGTCACAACGTAATCGGGTGATTATAAAGGAGTACTACATGTGTCTCCAAAGGTAGATGTTGGGTTGGCGTATTTGAGATTAGGTTTTGTCACTCGATTGTCGGAGAGGTATCTTCGGGCCCTCTCGGTAATACACATCATGAAGCCTTGCAAGCATTACAACTAATGAGTTAGCTGTGAGATGATGTATTACTGAGCGAGTAAAGAGACTTGCCGAGAACGAGATTGAACTAGGTATTGGATACCGACGATCGAATCTCGGCAAGTAACATACCGATGACAAAGGAACAACGTATGTTGTTATGCGGTCTCGACCGATAAAGATCTTCGTAGAATATGTAGGAGCCAATATGGGCATCCAGGTCCCGCTATTGGTTATTGACCGGAGACGTGTCTCGGTCATGTCTACATTGTTCTCGAACCGTAGGGTCCGCACGCTTAAGGTTTCGATGGCGGTTATATTATGAGTTTATGTATTTTGATGTACCGAAGGAGTTGAGTCCGGATGTGATCACGGACATGACGAGGAGTCTCGAAATGGTCGAGACATAAAGATTGATATATTGGAAGCCTATATTTGGAGTTCGGAATGGTTCGGGTGAAATCGAATTTATCGAGTACCGGAGGTTACGGAACCCCGGGAACTATATGGGCCATAGTGGGCCTTGGTGGAAAGGAGAAAGGGCCAGCCCTAGGTGGTCGCGCGCCTACCCCCTTCCCCTAGTCCTACTAGGACTAGGAAAGGTGGGTCGGCCCCCTCTCTCTCTTTCCCCCTCCGGTGAATCCTATTCCAACTAGGATTGGAGGGGGAATCCTACTCCCGGAGGGAGTAGGACTCCCTGGCGCGCCTCCTCTTGGCGGCCGGCCCCCTCCCCGGCTCCTTTATATACGGGGGCAGGGGGCACCCTAGAACACACAAGTTGATCTACGGATCGTTCCTTAGCCGTGTCTGGTGCCCCTCCACCATATTCCACCTCGGTCATATCATCGCAAAGCTTAGACGAAGCCTGCGCGGTAGAACATCAAGATCGCCACCACGCCGTCGGCCGACGAAACTCTCCCTCCCGAAGCTCTCTGGATTGGAGCCCGAGGAGCGCCATCGAGCTGTACGTGTGTCAAGAACTCGGGGCGCCGGAGTAACGCGCCGGATCGGTCGGATCGCGAGGAGAGCGACGACTACTTCCTCTACGTTGTGATCGCTTCCGCTTCAGTCTCACGAGGGTACGAGACAACACTCTCCCTCTCGTTGCTATGCATCACCATGATCTTGCGTGTGCGTAGGAAATTTTTGAAATTACTGCGTTCCCCAACGGTGGCATCCGAGCCTAGGTTTTTATGGTTTGATGTTTTGCACGAGTAGAACACAAGTGAGTTGTGGGCGATACAAGTCATACTACCTACCAAGCATGTCATACTTTGGTTCAGCGGTATTGTGAGATGAAGCGGCCTGCACCGACATTACGCCAGACGCTTACGCGAGACTGGTTTCACCGCCACGAGCACTCGTTGCTTAAAGGTGACTGGTGGGTGTATGTCTCTCTCACTTTAGTTGAACCGAGTGTGGCCACGCCGGTCCTTGAGAAGGTTAAAACGGAGTCTATTTGACGAAGTATCGTTGTGGTTTTGATGCGAGGTGAGATTGGTTCTTGCTTAAGCCCATAGCAGCCACGTAAAATTTGCAACAACAAAGTAGAGGACGCCTAACTTGTTTTTGCAGGGCATGTTGTGATGTGATATGGTCAAGACATGATGCTATATTTTATTGTATGAGATGATCATGTTTTGTAACCGGTTATCGGCAATGGCGGGAGCCATATGGTTGTCGCTTTATTGTATGAAATGCAATCGCCATGTAATGCTTTACTTTATCACTAAGCGGTAGCGATAGTCGTAGAAGCATAAGATTGGCGAGACGACAACGATGCTACGATGGAGATCAAGGTGTCACGCCGGTGACGATGGTGATCATGATGGTGTTGCGGAGATGGAGATCACGAAGCACAAGACGATGATGACCATATCATATCACTTATATTGATTTGCATGTGATGTTTATCTTTTATGCATCTTATCTTGCTTTGATTGACGGTAGCATTATAAGATGATCTCTCACTAAATTATCAAGAAGTGTTCTCCCTGAGTATGCACCGTTGCCAAAGTTCGTCGTGCCCAGACACCACGTGATGATCGGGTGTGATAAGCTCTACGTCCATCTACAACGGGTGCAAGCCAGTTTTGCACACGCAGAATACTCGAGTTATACTTGACGAGCCTAGCATATGCAGATATGGCCTCGGAACACGGAGACCGAAAGGTCGAGCGTGAATCATATAGTAGATATGATCAACATAAGATGTTCACCATTGAAAACTACTCCATTTCACGTGATGATCGGTTATGGTTTAGTTGATTTGGATCACGTGATCACTTAGATGACTAGAGGGATGTCTGTCTAAGTGGGAGTTCTTAAGTAATATGATTAATTGAACCTAAATTTATCATGAACTTAGTACCTGATAGTATCTTGCTTGTCTATGTTTGATTGTAGATAGATGGCTCGTCTTTGTTGTTCCGTTGAATTTTAATGCGTTCCTTGAGAAAGCAAAGTTGAAAGATGATGGTAGCAATTACACGGATCGGGTCCGTAACTCGAGGATTATCCTCATTGCTGCATGTAAGAGTTACGCCCTGGATGCACCGCTAGGTGCAGAACTCTTCGCAGGAGCAACACCAGATGTTATGAACGTCTGGCGAGCAAAGCTGATGACTACTCTATAGTTCAGTGTGCCATGCTTTACGGCTTAGAACCGGACTTCAACGACGTTTTGAACGTCATGGAGCATATGAGATGTTCCAGAGTTGAAGTTGATATTCCAACAGAATGCCCGGATTGAGAGATATGAAGTCTCCAATAAGTTCTATAGCTGCAAGATGGAGGAGAATAGTTACGTCGGTGAGCACATACTCAAAATGTCCGGGTATTACAATCACTTGACTCAAGCGGGAGTTAATCTTCGGATGATTGTGTCATTGATGAATTCTTCAATCACCGCCACCAAGCTACAAAGGCTTCGTGATGAACTATAATATGCAAGGGTTAGTAAAGACTATACCGAGCTCTTCGCAATGCTAAAAGCTGGAGGTAGAAATCAAGAAGGAGCATCAAGTGTTGATGGTCAATAAGACCACTAGTTTCAAGAAGAAAGGCAAAGGGAAGAAGAAGGAAATTCAAGAAGAACGACAAGCAAGTTCTTTGCTCGTCAGAGAAGAAACCCAAGTCTGGCCCTAAACCTGAAACCGAAAGTGCTTCTACCGCAAGCGGACTGGTCTTTGGAAGCGGAACTGCCCCAAGTATTTGGCGGATAAGAAGGATGGCAAGGTGAACAAAGGTATATGTGATATACATGTTATTGATGTGTACCTTACTAGAGCTCGCAGATAGCACTGGTATTTGATATCGGTTCATTGCTAATATTTGCAACTCGAAGCAGGGACTACGGATTGCTTAACACCGCAAAGGACGAGGTGACGATGCGCGTGGGAAATGGTTCCAAAGTTGATGTGATCGCGGTCGGCACGCTACCTCTACATCTACCTTCGGGATTAGTTCTAGACCTAAATAATTGTTATTTGGTGCCTGCGTTGAGCATGAACATTATATCTGGATCTTGTTTGATGCGAGACGGTTATTGAAGGAAATATGCCCTAGAGGCAATAATAAAGTTATTATTTATTTCCTTATCTCATGATAAATGTTTATCATTCATGCTAGAATTGTATTAACCGGAAACATGGTACATGTGTGAATGCATAGACAAACAATATGTCACTAGTATGCCTCTACTAGACTAGCTTGTTAATCAAAGATGGTTATGTTTCCTAACCATGAACAAAGAGTTGTTATTTGATTAACAAGGTCACATCATTAGTTGAATGATCGATTGACATGACCCATTCCATTAGCTTAGCACACGATCGCTTAGTATGTTGCTACTGCTTTTATCCATGACTTATACATGTTCCTATAACTATGAGATTATGCAACTCCGTTTACGGAGGAACACTTTGGTGCTACCAAACGTCACAACGAATCGGGTGATTATAAAGGAGTACTACAGTGTCTCCAAAGGCGGATGTTGAGTTGGCGATTTCGAGATTAGGTTTTGTCACTCCGATTGTCGGAGAGGTATCTCTGGCCCTCTCGGTAATGCACATCACTTAAGCCTTGCAAGCATTACAACTAATGAGTTAGTTGTGAGATGATGTATTACGAGCGAGTAAAGAGACTTGCCGTAACGAGATTGAACTAGGTATTGGATACCGACGATCGAATCTCGGGCAAGTAACATACCGATGACAAAGGAACAACGTATGATTGTTATGCGGTCGACCGACAAAGATCTTCGTAGAATATGTAGGAACCAATATGGGCATCCAGGTCCGCTATTGGTTATTGACCGAGAATAGTTCTAGGTCATGTCTACATTGTTCTCGAACCGTAGGGTCCATGCACGCTTAAGGTTTCGATGGCGGTTATTATGAGTTTATGAGTTTTGATGTACCAAGAAGTTGAGTCCCGGATGTGATCACGGACATGACGAGGAGTCTCGAAATGGTCGAGACATAAAGATTGATATATTGGAAGCCTATGTTTGGAGTTCGGAATGGTTCCGGTGAAAACAGGAATTCTTGGAGTACCGGAGGTTACTGGAACCCCGGGGGTAAATGGGCCTCAGTGGGCCTCGAGGGAGAAGAGGAGGGCGGCCAGGAGGTGGCGCGCCCTCTCCCCCAGTCCGAATAGGACAAGGAGGCGGCGCCTCTCCTCTTCCCCCCCCAATCCTATTCCAACTAGGAAGGGGGAGTCCTACTCGGTGGGAGTAGGACTCTCCCAGCGCCTCTCTAGGCCGGCCGGCCTCCCCCTCCCTCCTTTATATACGGGGCAGGGGGCACCCTAGAACACACAAGTTTGATCTACGGATCGTTCCTTAGCCGTGTGCGGTGCCCCCTCCACCATATTCCACCTCGGTCATACCGTCGCTGAAGCTTAGGCGAAGCCTCGCGCCGGTGAAACATCAAGATCGTCACCACGCCGTCGTCTTGTGGAACTCTCCTCGACACTCGGCTGGATCGGAGTACGAGGGACGCCATCGAGCTGTACGTGTGTCAAGAACTCGGGGCGCCGGAGTAACGGCGCCGGATCGGTCGGATCGCGAGGAGAACGCGTCGACTACTTCCTCTACGTTGTGATCGCTTCGCCGGGTCTACAAGGGTATGTGGACAACACTCTCCCTCTCGTTGCTATTCATCACCATGATCTTGCGTGTGCGAGGAAATTTTTGAAATTACTACGTTCCCAACAAATGGCATCCGAGCCTAGGTTTTTATGGTTTGATGTTTTGCACGAGTAGAACACAAGTGAGTTGTGGGCGATACAAGTCATACTACCTACCAGCATGTCATACTTTGGTTCAGCGGTATTGTGAGATGAAGCGGCCCGGACCGACATTACGCCAGACGCTTACGCGAGACTGGTTTCACCGCCACGAGCACTCGTTGCTTAAAGGTGATTGGTGGGTGCTGTCTCTCTCACTTTAGTTGAACTGAAAGTGTGGCTACGCCCGGTCCTTGAGAAGGTTAAAACGGAGTCTATTTGACGAAGTATCGTTGTGGTTTTGATGCGAGGTGAGACTGGTTCTTGCTTAAGCCCGTAGCAGCCACGTAAAATTTGCAACAACAAAGTAGAGGACGCCTAACTTGTTTTTGCAGGGCATGTTGTGATGTGATATGGTCAAGACGTGATGCTATATTTTATTGTATGAGATGATCATGTTTTGTAACCGGTTATCGGCAATCGGCTGGAGCCATATGGTTGTCGCTTATTGTATGCAATGCAATCGCTCTGTAATGCTTTACTTTATCACTAAGCGGTAGCGATAGTCGAGAAGCATAAGATTGGCGAGACGACAACGATGCTACGATGGAGATCAAGGTGTCGCTACCGGTGGCGATGGTGATCATGGTGGTGCTGCGGAGATGAAGATCACGAAGCACAAGATGATGATGACCATATCATATCACTTAAATTGATTTGCATGTGATGTTTATCCTTTATGCATCTTATCTTGCTTTGATTGACGGTAGCATTATAAGATGACCTCTCACTAAATTATCAAGAAGTGTTCTCCCGAGTATGCACCGCTGCCAAAGTTCGTCGTGCCTGACACCACGTGATGATCGGGTGTGATAAGCTCTCGTCCATCTACAACGGGTGCAAGCCAGTTTTGCACACGCAGAATACTCGGGTTATACTTGACGAGCCTAGCATATGCAGATATGGCCTCGGAACACGGAGACCGAAAGGTCGGCGTGAATCATATAGTAGATATGATCAACATAAGATGTTCACCATTGAAAACTACTCCATTTCACGTGATGATCGGTTATGGTTTAGTTGATTTGGATCACGTGATCACTTAGATGACTAGAGATGTCTTTCTAAGTGGGAGTTCTTAAGTAATATGATTAATTGAACTTAAATTTATCATGAACTTAGTCCTGGTAGTATTTTGCAAATTATGTTGTAGATCAATAGCTCGCGTTGTTGCTTTCATATGTTTGTTTTGATATGTTCCTAGAGAAAATTATGTTGAAAAATGTTAGTAGCAATGATGCGGATTCGATCCGTGATCGGAGGTTTATCCTCATTGCTGCACGTAAGAATTATGTCCTTAATGCACCGCTAGGTGATGACCTATTGCAGGAGCAGATGCAGACGTTATGAACGTTTGGCTAGCTCAATATGATGACTACTTGATAGTTTTGTGCACCATGCTTTATGGCTTAGAATCGGGACTTCAAAGATGTTTTGAACATCATGGACCATATGAGATGTTCCAGGAAATGAAGTTAATATTTCAAGCAAATACCCGAGTTGAGAGATATGAAGTCTCCAACAAGTTCTATAGCTAAAAGATGGAGGAGAATCGCTCAACTAGTGAGCAAGTGCTCAGATTGTCTGGGTACTACAATCGCTTGAATCAAGTGGGAGTTAATCTTCCAGATAAGATAGTGATTGACTGAATTCTCTAGTCACCATCACCAAGTTAGTAGAACTTCGTGATGAACTATAGTATGCAAGGGATGATGAAAATGATTCCCGAGTTTTTCATGATGATGAAATTGATGAAGGTAGAAATCAAGAAAGAACATCAAGTGTTGATGGTTAACAAGACCACTAGTTTCAAGAAAAGGGCAAAGGAATAGAAAGGAACTTCAAGGAGAACGGCAAGCAAGTTGCTGCTCAAGTAAAGAAGCCCAAGACTGGACCTAAGCCTGAGACTAAGTGCTTCTACTGCAAAGGAACTGGTTACTGGAAGCAGAACTACCCCAAGTATTTGGCGGATAAGAAGGATGGCAAAGTAAACAAAGGTATATTTGATATACATGTTATGAATGTGTACTTTACTAGTGTTTATAGCAACCCCTCGGTATTTGGTACTGGTTCAGTTGCTAAGAGTAGTAACTCGAAAACGGGAGTTGCAGAATAAACAGAAACTAGTTAAGAGTGAAGTGACGATGTGTGTTGAAAGTAGTTTCAAGATTCATATAATCATCATCGCACACTCCCTATACTTTCGGGATTAGTGTTGAACCTAAATAAATGTTATTTGGTGTTTGCGTTGAGCATGAATATGATTTGATCATGTTTATTGCAATACGGTTATTCATTTAAGTAAGAGAATAAACTGTTATTCTCATTTACATGAATAAAACCTTATATGGTTACACACCCAATGAAAATGGTTCATGGATCTCGATCGTAATGATACACATATTCATAATATTGAAACCAAAAGATGCAAAGTTAATAATGATAGTGCAACTTATTTGTGGCATCGCCGCTTAGGTCATATTGGTGTAAAGCGCATAAAGAAACTCCATCTTGATGGGATTTTGGAATCACTTGATTATGAATCACTTGATGCTTGCGAACCATGCCTTTTGGGCAAGATGACTAAAACTCCGTTCTCGGAACAATGGAACAAGCTACTGACTTATTGGAAATAATACATACCGATGTATGCGATCCAATGAGTGTTGATGCTCGTGGCAAGTATCGTTATTTTCTCGACCTTCACAAGATGATTTGAGCAGATATGGGTATATCTACTTGATGAAACATAAGTCCGAAATAGTTGAAATGTTCAAAGAATTTCAGAGTGAAGTGGAAAATCATCGTGACAAGAAAATAAAGTTTCGCGATCCGATCGTGGAGATGAATATTTGAGTTCTGAGTTTGGTCTTCAATTAAAACAATGTGGAATAGTTTCACAAATTCATGCCACCGAACACCACATCATAATGGTGTGTCCGAACGTCATAACCGTACTTTATTGGATATAGTACAATCTATGATGTTTCTTACCGATTTACCAATATCGTTTTGGGATCATGCATTAGAGACAGCTGCATTCACGCTAAATAGGGCACCATCTAAATCCGCTGAGACGACACTATATGAACTGTGGTTTAGCAAGAAACCAAAGTTGTCGTTTCTTAAAGTTTGGGGTTGCGATGCTTATGTGAAAAAGTTTCATCCCGATAAGCTCAAACCCAAATCGAGAAGTGCGTCTTCATAGAATACCCAAAGGAAACTGTTGGGTACACCTTCTATCACAGATCCTAAAGCAAGATTTTCGTTGTTAAAATGGATCCTTTCTAGAGAAGGAGTTTCTCTCGAAAGAAGTGAGTGGGAGGAAAGTAGAACTTGATGAGGTAATTGTACCTTCTCCCTTATTGAAAGTAGTTCATCACGAAATTTGTTCTGTGACTACTACACCAATTAGTGAGGAAGCTAATGATGATGATCATGTAACTTCAGATCAAGTTACTACCGAATCTCGTAGGTAAACCAGAGTGAGATCCGCACTGAGTGGTACGGTAATCCTGTTCGGAAGTCATGTAACTAGACCATGATGAACCTACGAACTATGAGGAAGCGATGATGAGCCCAGATTCCGCAAAATGGCTTGAGGCCATGAAATCGAGATGAGATCCATGTATGAGAACAAAGTGTGGACTTTGGTGGAGTTGCCGATGATCGGCAAGCCATAGAAAATAAATGGATCTTCAAGAGGAAGACGGACGCGATAGTAGTGTTACTATCTACAAAGCTAGACTTGTCGAAAAAGGTTTTGACAAAGTTCAAGATGTTGACTACAATGAGATTTTCTCAAGCAGTAGCGATGCTTAAGTCTGTCCAAACATGTTAGCAATTGCCACAATTTATGAAATTTGGCAAATGGATGTAAAAAACTGCATTCCTAAATGGGTTTCGGAGGAAGAGTTGTATATGATGCAACCGAAAGGTTTTTTCGATCCAAAGGGAGCTAACAAAGTGTGCAAGCTCCAATGATCCATCTATGGACTGGTGCAAGCATCTCGGAGTTGGAATATACGCTTTGATGAGTTGATCAAAGCATATAGTTTTATCTGCACTTATGGTGAAGCCTGTATTTACTAGAAAGTGAGTGGGAGCACTACAACATTTCGATAAGTATATGTGAATGACATATTGTAGATCGGAAATAATGTAGAATTATTCTGCAAAGCATAAAGGAGTGTTTGAAAGAAGTTTTTCAAATAAAGACCTCGGTGAAGCTGCTTACATATTGAGCATCAAGATCTATTGAGATAGATCAAGATGTTTGATAAATTTTTTCAATGAGTACATACCTTGACAAGATTTTGAAGTAGTTCAAAATGGAACAGTCAAAGAAAGAGTTCTTGCCTGTGTTACAAGGTGTGAAATTGAGTAAGACTCAAAACCCGACCACGGCAGAAGATAGAAAGAGAATGAAAGTCATTCCCTATGCCTTGGCCATAGGTTCTATAAAGTATGTCATCTTGTGTACCAGATCTATTGTATACCCTGCACTGAGTTTGGCAAGGGAGCACAATAGTGATCTAGGAGTAGATCACTTGACAGCGGTCAAAAATTATCCTTAGTGGAATAAGGGTATGTTTCTCGATTATGGAAGTGACAAAAGGTTCGTCGTAAAAGGTTACGTCGATGCAAGTTTTGACACTGATCTCGATGACTCTAAGTCTCGATCTAGATACATATTGAAAGTGGGAGCAATTAGCTAGGGTAGCTTCATGCGAGCATTGTAGACATAGAAAAATTGCAAAATACATAACGGATCCGAATGTGAAAGACCCGTTGACTAAGACTCTCTCACAAGCAAAACATGATCACACCCTAGTACTCTTTGGGTGTTAATCACATAGCGATGTGAACTAGATTACTGAATCTAGTAAACCCTTTGGGCGTTGGTCACATGACGATGTGAACTATGGGTGTTAATCACATGATGATGTGAACTATCGATGTTAATCACATGGTGATGTGATCTAGATTATTGACTCTAGTGCAAGTGGGAGACTGAAGGAAATATGCCCTAGAGGCAATAATAAAGTTATTATTTATTTCCTTATCTCATGATAAATGTTTATCATTCATGCTAGAATTGTATTAACCGGAAACATGATACATGTGTGAATGCATAGACAAACAATATGTCACTAGTATGCCTCTACTAGACTAGCTTGTTAATCAAAGATGGTTATGTTTCCTAACCATGAACAAAGAGTTGTTATTTGATTAACAAGGTCACATCATTAGTTGAATGATCTGATTGACATGACCCATTCCATTAGCTTAGCACACGATCGTTTAGTATGTTGCTCTTGCTTTTATCCATGACTTATACATGTTCCTATAACTATGAGATTATGCAACTCCTGCCACGGAGGAACACTTTGGTGCTACCAAACGTCACAACGAATCGGGTGATTATAAAGGAGTACTACAGGTGTCTCCAAAGGCGGATGTTGAGTTGGCGATTTCGAGATTAGGTTTTGTCACTCCGATTGTCGGAGAGGTATCTCTGGGCCCTCTCGGTAATGCACATCACTTAAGCCTTGCAAGCATTACAACTAATGAGTTAGTTGTGAGATGATGTATTACGAGCGAGTAAAGAGACTTGCGGAAACGAGATTGAACTAGGTATTGGATACCGACGATCGAATCTCGGGCAAGTAACATACCGATGACAAAGGAACAACGATGATTGTTATGCGGTCTCGACCGACAAAGATCTTCGTAGAATATGTAGGAACCAATATGGGCATCCAGGTCCGCTATTGGTTATTGACCGAGAATAGTTCTAGGTCATGTCTACATTGTTCTCGAACCGTAGGGTCCGCACGCTTAAGGTTTCGATGGATGGTTATTATGAGTTTATGAGTTTTGATGTACCAAGAAGTTCGAGTCCCGGATGTGATCACGGACATGACGAGGAGTCTCGAAATGGTCGAGACATAAAGATTGATATATTGGAAGCCTATGTTTGGAGTTCGAATGGTTCCGGTAAAACAGAATTTACCGAGTACCGGAGGTTACGGAACCCCCGGGGTAAATGGGCCTCAGTGGGCCTCGAGGGAGAAGAGGAGGGCCGGCCAGAGGTGGCGCGCCTCTCCCCCAGTCCGAATAGGACAAGGAGGGGGCGCCCTCTCCTCTTCCCCTCCCCCAATCCTATTCCAACTAGGAAGGGGGAGTCCTACTCCGGTGGGAGTAGGACTCCCGGCGCCCTCTCTAGGCGGCCGGCCTCCCCCTCCCTCCTTTATATACGGGGCAGGGGGCACCCTAGAACACACAAGTTTGATCTACGGATCGTTCCTTAGCCGCAGCGGTGCCCCCTCCACCATATTCCACCTCGGTCATACTGTCGCAAGCTTAGGCGAAGCCTCGCGCCGTGAAACATCAAGATCGTCACCACGCCGTCGTCGTCTTGTGGAACTCTCCTCGACACTCGGCTGGATCGAGTACGAGGGACGTGTCGAGCTGTACGTGTGTCAAGAACTCGGGGCGCCGAGTAACGGCGCCGGATCGGTCGGATCGCGAGGAGAACGTCGACTACTTCCTCTACGTTGTGATCGCTTCGCCGGGTCTACAAGGGTATGTGGACAACACTCTCCCCTCTCGTTGCTATTCATCACCATGATCTTGCGTGTGCGTAGGAAATTTTTTGAAATTACTACGTTCCCAACAGTTATTCATTTAAATCAGAGAATAATGGTTGTTCTATTTATATGAGTAATATCTTTTATGGTCATGCACCCTTGAAGAGTGGTCTATTTTTGATGAATCTCGATAATAGTGATACACATATTCATAATGTTGAAACCAAAAGATGCAGAGTTGATAATGATAGTGCAACTTATTTGTGGCACTGCCGTTTAGGTCATATCGGTGTAAAGCGCATGAAGAAACTCCATACTGATGGACTTTTGGAGTCACTTGATTATGAATCACTTGGCACTTGCGAACCGTGCCTCATGGGCAAGATGACTAAAACCCCGTTCTCCGGTACTATGGAGAGAGCAACAGATTTGTTGGAAATCATACATACAGATGTATGTGGTCCGATGAATGTTGAGGCTTGTGGCGGATATCGTTATTTTCTCACCTTCACAGATGATTTAAGCAGATATGGGTATATCTACTTAATGAAACATAAGTCTGAAACATTTGAAAAGTTCAAAGAATTTCAGAGTGAAGTTGAAAATCATCGTAATAAGAAAATTAAATTTCTACGATCTGATCGTGGAGGTGAATATTTGAGTTACGAGTTTGGTCTACATTTGAAACAAAGCGGAATAGTTTCGCAACTCATGCCACCCGGAACACCACAGCGTAATGGTGTGTCCGAACATCGTAATCGCACTTTACTAGATATGATGCGATCTATGATGTCTCTTACAGATTTACCGCTATCGTTTTGGGGTTATGCTCTAGAGACGGCCACATTCACACTGAATAGAACACCGTCAAAATCCGTTGAGACGACACCTTATGAACTATGGTTTAGCAAGAAACCAAAGTTGTCGTTTCTTAAAGTTTGGGGATGCGATGCTTATGTGAAAAAGCTTCAACCTGATAAGCTCGAACCCAAATCGGAGAAATGTGTCTTCATAGGATACCCAAAGGAAACAGTTGGGTACACCTTCTATCACAGATCCGAAGGCAAGACATTCGTTGCTAAGAATGGATCCTTTCTAGAGAAGGAGTTTCTCTCGAAAGAAGTGAGTGGGAGGAAAGTAGAACTTGATGAGGTAATTGTACCTTCTCCCTTACTTGAAAGTAGTTTGTCGCAGAAACCGGTTTCTGAGACATCTACACCAAGTAGTGAGGAAGTTGATGATATTGATCATGAAACTTCAGATCAAGTTACTCTGAGTAACCTCGTAGATCAACCAGAGTAAGATCCGCACGAGTGGTACGGTAATCCTGTTCGGAAATCATGCTACTAGATCATGATGAACCTCACGAACTATGAAGAAGCGATGGTGAGCCCAGATTCCATAAAATGGCTTGAGGCCATGAAATCGAGATGGGATCCATGTATGAAAACAAAGTATGGACTTTGGTTGACTTGCCCGAGGGTAGGCAAGCAATAGAAAACAAGTGGATCTTCAAGAAG
Source organism: Aegilops speltoides (assembly GCA_021437245.1). Taxonomy (NCBI): domain Eukaryota; kingdom Viridiplantae; phylum Streptophyta; class Magnoliopsida; order Poales; family Poaceae; genus Aegilops; species Aegilops speltoides. The sequence continues at coordinate 365,597,724 of CM038147.1, read as the reverse complement.
AAGACTGACGCTGACGGTAATGTTACTATCTACAAAGCTCGACTTGTCGCAAAGGGTTTTCGACAAGTTCAAGGGGTTGACTATGATGAGACCTTCTCACTCGTAGCGATGCTTAAGTCTGTCCGAATCATGTTAGCAATTGCCGCATTTTATGATTATGAAATTTGGCAAATGGATGTAAAGACCGCATTCTGAATGGATTTACGGAAGAAGAGTTGTATATGATGCAACCGAAGGTTTTATCGATCCAAAGGGAGCTAACAAAGTGTGCAAGCTCCAGCGATCCATTTATGGACTGGTGCAAGCATCTCGAGTTGGAATAAACGCTTTGATAGTGTGATCAAAGCATTTGGGTTCATCTGAGACTTTTGGAGAAGCTTTGTATTTACAAGAAAGTGAGTGGGAGCTCAGAGCATTTCGATATTATATGTAGATGACATATTACTGATCGGAAATGATATAGAATTTCTGGATAGCATAAAGGGATACTTGAATAAGAGTTTTTCAATGAAAGACCTCGGTGAAGCTGCTTACATATTGGGCATTAAAATCTATAGAGATAGATCAAGACGCTTAATTGGACTTTCACAAAGCACATACCTTGACAAAATTTTGAAGAAGTTCAAAATGGATCAAGCAAAGAAAGGGTTCTTGCCTGTGTTACAAGGTGTGAAGTTGAGTAAGACTCAATGCCCGACCACTGCAGAAGATAGAGAGAAAATGAAAGATGTTCCCTATGCTTCAGCCATAGGCTCTATCATGTATGCAATGCTGTGTACCAGACCTGATGTGTGCCTTGCTATAAGCTTAGCAGGGAGGTGCCAAAGTAATCCAGGAGTGGATCACTGGACAGAGGTCAAGAACATCCTGAAATACTTGAAAAGGACTAAGGATATGTTTCTCGTATATGGAGATGACAAAGAGCTCATCGTAAACGGTTACGTTGATGCAAGCTTTGACACTGATCTGGACGATTCTAAATCGCAGACCGGATACGTATTTACACTAAACGGAGGAGCTGTCAGTTGGTGCAGTTCTAAACAAAGCGTCGTAGCGGGATCTACATGTGAAGCGGAGTACATAGCAGCTTCGGAAGCAGCTAATGAAGGAGTCTGGATGAAGGAGTTCATATCCGATCTAGGTGTCATACCTAGTGCATCGGGTCCAATGAAAATCTTCTCGTGACAATCTTTCGAGCAATTGCCTTAGCGAAGGAATCCAGATTTCACAAGAGGACCAAGCACATCAAAAGACGCTTCAATTCCATCAGGATTTAGTTCGGTGGGAGACATAGAGATTTGCAAGATACATACGGATCTGAATGTAGCGGAACCGTTGACTAAGCCTCTTCCACGAGCAAAACATGATCAACACCAAGACTCCATGGGTGTTAGAATCATTACTATGTAATCTAGATTATTGACTCTAGTGCAAGTGGGAGATCAAGGAAATATGCCCTAGAGGCAATAATAAAGTTATTATTTATTTCCTTATTTCATGATAAATGTTTATCATTCATGCTAGAATTGTATTAACAGGAAACATGACACATGTGTGAATGCATAGACAAACAATATGTCACTAGTATGCCTCTACTAGACTAGCTTGTTAATCAAAGATGGTTATGTTTCCTAACCATGAACAAAGAGTTGTTATTTGATTAACAAGGTCACATCATTGGTTGAATGATCGATTGACATGACCCATTCCATTAGCTTAGCACACGATCGTTTAGTATGTTGCTCTTGCTTTTATCCATGACTTATACATGTTCCCGTAACTATGAGATTATGCAACTCCGTTTACGGAGGAACACTTTGGTGCTACCAAACGTCACAACGAATCGGGTGATTATAAAGGAGTACTACAGGTGTCTCCAAAGGTAGATGTTGGGTTGGCGTATTTGAGATTAGGTTTTGTCACTCGATTGTCGGAGAGGTATCTCGGCCCTCTCGGTAATACACATCATGAAGCCTTGCAAGCATTACAACTAATGAGTTAGCTGTGAGATGATGTATTACGAGCGAGTAAAGAGACTTGCCATGAACGAGATTGAACTAGGTATTGGATACCGACGATCGAATCTCGGCAAGTAACATACCGATGACAAAGGGAACAACGTATGTTGTTATGCGGTCGACCGATAAAGATCTTCGTAGAATATGTAGGAGCCAATATGGGCATCCAGGTCCCGCTATTGGTTATTGACCGGAGACGTGTCTCGGTCATGTCTACATTGTTCTCGAACCGTAGGGTCCGCACGCTTAAGGTTTCGATGGCGGTTATATTATGAGTTTATGTATTTTGATGTACGAAGGAGTTCGAGTCCGGATGTGATCACGGACATGACGAGGAGTCTCGAAATGGTCGAGACATAAAGATTGATATATTGAAGCCTATATTTGGAGTTCGAATGGTTCGGGTGAAATCGAATTTCTCGAGTACCGGAGGTTACTGGAACCCCCGGAACTATATGGGCCATAGTGGGCCTTGGTGGAAAGGAGAAAGGGCCAGCCCTAGGTGGCGTGGCGCCTCCCCTTCCCTAGTCCTACTAGGACTAGGAAAGGTGGGCCGCCCCCTCTCTCTTCCCCTCCGGTGAATCCTATTCCAACTAGGATTGGAGGGGAATCCTACTCGAGAGGGAGTAGGACTCCTGGCAGCGCCTCCTCTTGGCCGGCCGGCCCCTCCCCTGCTCCTTTATATCTGAGGCGGGGGCACCCTAGAACACACAAGTTGATCTACGGATCGTTCCTTAGCCGTGTGCGGTGCCCCTCCACCATATTCCACCTCGGTCATATCGTCGCAAAGCTTAGGCGAAGCCTCGCGCCGATAGAACATCAAGATCGTCACCACGCCGTCGTCGGTTGACGAAATTCTCCTCCCAAGCTCTCTTGGATTGGAGCCCGAGGAGCGTCATCGAGCTGTACGTGTGTCAAGAACTCGGGGGCGCCGGAGTAACGGCGCCGGGATCGGTCGGATCGCGAGGAGAACGTACGACTACTTCCTCAACGTTGTGATCGCTTCCGCTTCAGGTCTACGAGGGTACGTAGACAACACTCTCCCCTCTCGTTGCTATGCATCACCATGATCTTGCGTGTGCGTAGGAAATTTTTTGAAATTACTGCGTTCCCCAACACCGCCCCGTCGCCCCTCCTTCTGTTATATTTTGTTGCTATGTTAACCTGATGCTACAAGTCATTTCGTGCATTATTCTGGAGATGTTCCCTAAGGATGTTTTGTTGAACATGTCTTGCTCTATCCATTCATGCCCTTGGTTGCAATTATAGCCTGCTGTAGCTTGTTGTTATCTTGCTCCAAACTTGCTAAAAAATGTTGCTGTCAGCCTGTTAACATTAAGTTTAATGTTTCCATGATTGTTTGCTAGTGATCCATGCATCCTATGAACTTGTTCTTGCCATGATTAGCTTCTCAAACATGTATTCTTACTGTTGGTTGCCTTGCCATGCCATGTATTTCTCTGTGATGAGTGGTTCAAGCTCACCAACATGCCTACTTATCGTTGTTCCTGCCATGTATGAATCTGTCATATAACTTGCCATGTTTACATGGGTGCCATCATATTTTCTGTGCCCTTTTGGCTCATGGTCAGTAAGGGACTTTTGTTCTATGCATTTAGTAGTATCATGCCATGTCTTTGGTTGCCATGTTAAGTTCCTGTAGCATGTTGTTTGATAGCTCTAAACGTTGCAACCTGATGTTATTTCTGCAAAGTCTGAAACTGTTATAATTTGCAATCTTTCCATGTCTTATTGAGCATGTTCTAGTGATTTCTGGAGATAGCTCAGTGTTCATGTTTTGTTTTGCTTTACCTGTACTTCATGCCCATGGCTTTTGTTCTTACGTTGAGATGATGTAGCATGTTGTTTTGGTGCTTGCAATATGCCTAGTTGCTGTTTTGGACAGATTGTTGTTATGACTTGTATAGTGTATGTGTTGCACCGTTGCTCCGTTTTGAGTGTGCTCTATATGAAACTTTCTTGATTTTGCATGTAGCTTCATATTATCATGTCGCATCCTTGTTTTGGTGTGTTTTCTTGATGTTTGATTGCATTTTGCATCAATGCCATGCTTAACTTGTTTTGCTCATATCTTCTAGGCCGTAGCTCCGAATCTAATGAACTTTATATGTAACTTGACTAGAATTTCGTGTAGATCCTCTTGGTGCTATTTAACTTGCTGTTTAACAACTTGAACATAAGGTTTCTTCAGATCTGGACCAATTTCGAAATATGCATATGAAGACTTACCGGAATTGTTATATGTTGTTTTTGGCCTCATTTAAACTTGCCTTGATATGTTGTTCTTGTTTGCATCATCTTTTACCATGAGTAGCTTCATGTAGCTTTGTCATGCATCATGCTTGTTGTGCATCATGTCTTGTCCATGTGTGGTGTGTTTACTATGTTGTGTGCTTCTTCTCGATAGTTCCCGTTTCGTTGCGATCGTGAGGATGCGTTCGTCTACGCTTGGTTCGTCCTCGTGGCTTCATCTTCTTCATGGACTCGTTCTTCTTCCTTGCGGGATTTCAAGCAAGATGACCGCTACCCTAGATCTCACTACTATCATTGCTATGCTAGTTGCTTCGTTCTATCGCTTTGCTGCGCTTCCTATAACTTGTTCTTCAAGCCTCTCCAAATTGCCATGAACCTCTAACCTTTTGACACCCTTACTAGCAAACCGTTGCTTGGCTATGTTACCGCTTTGCTCAGCCCCTCTTATAGCGTTGTTAGTTGCAGGTGAAGTTGAAGATTTCTCCATGGTGGACAGGGTTATGTTGGGATATCACAATATCTTTTATATTATTAATGCATCTATATATTTGGTAAAGGGTGGAAGGCTCGGCCTTATGCCTGGTATTTTGTTCCACTCTTGCCGCCCTAGTTTCCATCATACCGGTGTTATGTTCCCGGATTTTGCGTTCCTAACGCGGTCGGGTGATTTATGGGACCCCCCTGACAGTTCGCTTTGAATAAAACTTGTTCAGCAAGGCCCAACCTTGGTTTTACCATTTGCCTCACCACCACCTATACCTTTCCCTTGGGTCGGCCAACCCGAGGGTCATCTTTATTTTAGCCCCCCGGGCGGTGCTTCTCTAAGTCTCGGCTTTGAACCGGCAGATCGGGGCCCCTCGGGAAACTCGAGGTCTGGTTTTACTCGTAGGCTGACCTATCTGGTGTTTCCCTGAGAACGAGATATGTGCAGCTCCTATCGGGATTGTCGGCGCATCGGGCGGCTTTGCTGGTCTTGTTTTACCATTGTCGAAATGTCTTGTAAACCGGGATTCCGAGACTGATCGGGTCTTCCTGGGAGAAGGTATATCCTTTGTTGATCGCGAGAGCTTATCATGGGCTAAGTTGGGACACCCCTGCAGGGTTTAAACTTTCGAGAGCCGTGCCCGCGGTTATGTGGCAGATGGGAATTTGTTAATGTCCGGTTGTAGATAACTTGACACCAGATCCGAAATAAAACGCATCAACCGCGTGTGTAGCCGTGATGGTCTCTTTTCGGCGGAGTCCGGGAAGTGAACACGGTCTTTGGGTTATGTTTGACGTAAGTAGGAGTTCAGGATCACTTCTTGATCATTACTAGCTTCACGACCGTTCCGTTTGCTCTCTTCTCGCTCTCTTTTGCGTATGTTAGCCAACATATCATGCTTAGCCGCTGCTGCAACCTCACCACTTTACTCCTTCCTTTCCCATTAAGCTTTGCTAGTCTTGATACCCATGGTAATGGGATTGCTGAGTCCTCGTGGCTCAGAGATTACTACAACAACAGTTGCAGGTACAGGTTATGCGATGATCTTGACGCGAGCGCGATGTTTGCTTGCTTGAGTTCTTCTTCTGATTCTTCTACGATCAGGGGATAGGTTCAGTCGGCAGCTTTGGGCTAAGGTGGTGGATGTCGTTTGAGTTTCTGTTTGTGTTTCATCCGTAGTCGGACGGTGCTCTTATGTAATTTGTGATATTGTATTCGTGTGGCATTGTATGCCCCTTGTATGTATCCCCAACTATTATGTAATGTTGATGTAATGATATCCACCTTGCAAAAGCGTTTCAATATGCGGGTCTATCCTTGGTGGGACCTTCGAGTTCCTTTTGGATAGGGTCACATATTGGGCGTGACAAGAGGGCTCGATAATAGGCAAGGTTTGGATAATTAGACACAATCCAAACTACTATGAAACACTAGCTGGGGCAACTATTTCACGCCTTGATCTAATTTGGGATGGACACAAGACGGACCTTGCCATGAACATCATTGAGGGTGTCTGGCAGCAGCTCAATCCTGTGAACCTTCCTGAAGATAACCTTGTGGCCTTGCCATTCATAAACTTGTTTGTGGAGGCATGCCACGACATCTTCCTGCGTAAGCTTGACAAGAATAGTATGCCTCACAAACGAAGGAGTAGCTTTGAACTTCTTGTGCTTCAGTACACCCTGGACAACACGCCTGACAATAGTGAGGCTGGAATACATCTCGACATTTGTATAAGTGCAAATGGCTTCCAAGGATCCAACAACCTAAGAACTCTGTTTTCCCAGTGCGTATATTCAGGTCATCCGCCTCATAGCGAGTGACATGTACAACCACACAATCCTTGTCTGCATTAGGGCTCTAATTGAAACAGAAACAAATTCTGAATTACTTTCCAATATAAGAAACACAAGTTATTTAAACCACTATGTAGAGTCAAAAGTATGCATGACAGGGAAGGTAGCATGGCATCGAAGCTAATAAAATTTTGCATTATTTATCACCACATACTTAGATGAAAACCACAATCGAGATCGGCATAGAAGAAAATCACCTTGGGCAGCTCAGCGAGGGGGGGGGCACATCCTCGAAGGGGAAAACATGTTGTAACATCAAACGGGGCGTTGACCATCTCAGTAGTGGTTGTGAGCGTATCTGGGGTCAGCTCAGTGGCTACCTCCATCTTCTTGGAGCTCTCTGTCTCGTGGGGATCAGCCTCCCGCGTCTGGTCCAACATCGGTAGATCTTTTCCTGGTTCTCCTTGCTCCATCATGAAATTGACGAATACTAGGAGAGCACTAAAAGTAAAACACAATCGCAATGACAATGACAATGAAACAAAGGAGAGAGTGAGGATTGGTTACTGCTTTGCAAAAGTTTTTTTTTCTGAACAAAAATATACCAACATCACGGATCCGCTTACCTTCCCTTCGTTGGGAGAGAAGAACTGTGGCAGATGTGAGTGTTGGCATTCTTGAAGACGGTGAGGGAGAAGGGGATTCAGCGAAGAGTGAAATGATGGTTGCTTCTCTGTCAAACTTAGACTGCGGGGAGGTGGGGTTTTGTGATACGATGGCTCGTTACTACCGCGCTATGACTACGGTGACTCTCCGCCTGCATACTGCCTTCTAATTTGGTGGATAGCATTTGGGCCCGCGCGCTGCATGGCTCGCATCTCGGTGAACAAAAGTAAAACGACAGTCGGTAGAGGAAGACGTTTCGATGACCTCGGAGGAGCCAGAAGCTGTGGTGTATCCACAGTACCAGTAGTAACTATTTTTCTGGGTAGCTGTAGAGTGTCTCCACTGTACTAGTAGTAATTGTTTCTCTCGCCCAAGCAAAACAGCCCATCCACCCTAGTAAATAATAAAATCAATTTAAAAGCCCATATATTTACTTAATGAGAGGCGCTACCCAGCACAGCGCCCCTCAAAAAAACCTGGGTGCTCTTCTTCCTCCTCACTCCCACCCACCTCACATCAGCTCGCTCCACTCGTACCCCCAAATTCCTCACCTCACTCCTACAGAAAACCCCAGCTCCCCTTCTTCCTCACTACTATAGAAAAACCCCAGCTCCCCTTCTTCTTCACTCGCACTACAACTAGGCTTGTCATTCGTTACTCTGCTCAAATCCGTGAGCTTGACACGACGCCCTCGAGGAAAATGGAGTCGCCTGTTGTAGATCTCGCACCCAGCAACGCGGGGAGAACTGGTGAGCCCGCCCCCACAGGATCCCAAGAATCCGTAGAATCTCGGGTGGACCGCATCAGCGATCTCCCGGACGCCATGTTTGGGGAGATCATCTCACTTCTCCCCACCAAGGATTGTTGCCGCACCCAAGTTCTCTCAATTTGGTGGCGCCCTCTATGGCGTGCCACGCCCCTTAATCTCGATTGTCGTCAGCTATCTGTCTTTAATGATTTTGAACTCCCCAGAGCCATCATCTCCTCCCACCAGGGCTCCGTTGAAATCCTCTGCATCCCGTCATGCTACTTGATCAAGCATACCATGCCCTGCATGGTGGTCACCTGGCTGAAATCCCCTGAATTCACAGAACTACATCTACTTGAGTTCTACTATTTCCCAGGAAATCACCTACTAGATACTGAATGTCATGTACTTGTGCCCTCAACACCGATGTCCATCTCACGGTTTTCCTCCTCTCTCCACACCGCCACCTTTGCGCTGTGCTACCTACCAGACAATCTGGTACTAAACCTTCGACTCCCATTTCTCAAAAAAACTTTCGCTTGTATGGGTTTGTATATCGGAGGCCTCATTGCAGAGCATCATCCACTCCAGTTGCCCTGCCATGGAGTGCTTGGTGCTTGTTTTCACAGTTAGAATCAGTTGTCTCCAAATAAAGTCGCCTAACCTTGTAAGAATTGGAATTTCTTTTGACGGAAGGCAGCTCATCATCCAAGATGCCCTTCACTTCAAAGGTTGATCCTTGATTCTAGTTATTCACCATTGCAAATAACTGTCGTCTCTGCGCCTAAACTGGCAACCTTGAGTGTAAAACATGATTTCTGTGCTCATTTCAAGATGGTGTTTGGCTCCACAGTTCTTCTGGTACTGTATATTATCATCTACACTTGTAACCATAAGCTGCATTTTAAATTTCTGTGCATAAGTTATATATCATCTTGGAGTACACATTTTGTACTAATATTATGTTCTATGCTCAATGAAGAGTTTCTCCATGGATAGCCTATCAATGGTGCTGGATTCTGTCAAGACCTTATATATCCAAATGAATAGTTTTGATCTAAACAAGATTATTGGCTTGCTGGAATGCTTTCCATGTCTGGATAAGTTGTACACAAAGGTAATAATTTCACGCACATTGGAAGCCCGCATATAGTGTACTAGAATTAATCGTTCAGCTGTTGCTCTTTCGACACTCCTTTTTTAGACCTTAACTGTTTTCAATCTTCATGTCTATTTAGGCAACAGGACGGGGTAAGAAAGTTATAACCAATCGGTGGATTCGTAAGCACCAGGATTTTCTCACTTCTCATGACATTCGATTGAAGATAATAATGCTGGAACGATATGTAGCCAACCATGCAAACACTAGATTTGTCACATTCTTCCTGCTGAATGCGAGGTTACTATTGTCCATCAGGCTTAAGTTTATCAGCAACATGGTTTTGACGGATGGGTATGTCAAGAGCAAAAAAGGAGTTTCAAGTAGACAAAAGAGCTTCTAAACATGCCGAGCTTCTATTTACAACATCTTGTGGTCATAATCTAGTAAATTTTACGACCCAGGATGTTCATTCTATGGACCTGACCGATCCATTTGACTGTGACTGCCGAAAATAGTGCTGGAGTTAGATGGTGTTGCCCTTTTCAATCTGGGTTTTGAATAAACCTGATGAACAATTAACCCTCGTGCTTTTGTACAATTTGTAAGCTGGAGTTAGATGTTGTTGCCCTTTTCAACTCGGCTGTGACTATCATATTTTCTTTGAAACAAGGCAAATGGCTTGCCATTCATTGATTTAAGAGTGAAATATTGTAACAAATCCCAACCAAGGGAAATAACATCACTCACGCCGGCTGCTTGAACTCACTGTGCATTACAGAACCCAAGTGACTAGCCCCCACCAACACCCACAAACTTATTTTGAACTAGCACACCAAATGGGCTGTAAATTTTCATAAGAAAGGCTGCATGACCGTGACCGATTTGGATTCTGACATTTGGGACCCACGAGGAAAAAGCCTATCCAATGTGGTGGCGACTTACTAGCTGGTCAACAAACGATTCTGCCTACCAGCCGTTGGATTGACATCCAACATCTATCGTGTATCTTCTAGCTCTTGTCTTCTTCCTCCAGCCGCCCAAACCAAACCACCCCGTCGGTTCCGCCTGCTCCTGCCTCCCACGGCTGGTTGTGCCTCCGCCGCCCTACCGTACCCTCCAACATTGGCCAGTCCCTCCCTCTATTCCCCCACACATCCTGTTATTCTCCGGCGACGTCAGCCCCAACACGCACCCGCACCCGAACCAGTTAACCCTCGTACTTCCCTCCTCCTGTGACTGAACCGATGCATCTTCCACGGCTCCTATTCATTCCGTCCGAGGCCTCGTCGTCGTCCTCCGCCTTGGTTCGCTCGCCGTGCGTGGTGTGTCGCCCTCTTGCGTTGTCAACGTCGTCAACAACCGAGAGGAACAAGGAGATGACTGTACGGGGAGAGGATGACAGTAGGGACCCACCAGGGTCATGGCAGTACGCAAGCAAGTGCCTCATTATTATAAGCCCAAAAAATGGTTCCTCCAAATGGTTGGACATCTGGCGCCCACGCCATTGTCAACGTAGTCAATAAACGAGAGAATTACACAACGAGCGGCTGACACCAGGGACCCAACAGGTCACGCGGTTGTTATTTACTTATTTTTTTGAGGAACAAGCAATTGTTATTTATAGTAGTTTTAGAGACGGATCAGGGTAACAATGAGGCTGTGAGGGGGGCGTGGCCCGTCTAGCCATGGTTTTATTTATGTTTACCACATCATGAGCCCAGTTGTGTTTTTTTCTTGGTGAAAATGGTTAACCCAGTTCTACTTTTTTGAAGAAATACCCAACTGAGGCCTACTTGCTTTGTCAACCCTGCTAGGCTGCAAATCTTTCAAGATGAGGAGAATTTCATTTGGCTTGCCCAGAAGATGGGCTATCAGTAATGAGCGATGGTCAATACATTTTTAAAACACATCAAACTGGGAATTAGTTTCAAAATTTTTCATTTCAAAAATTTAAATTCCATTGATTTTTATGCATGGACAATTATTTGGATTTTATATTTATATAAATGTATTTTTCAAATTAGTTTGAATGTGACTCAAAATTTTGGGATTAAAACCAGTTAACCGCACCGAAATATACAAATTTTCAAATAATTTTTAGCCGTGGCCACAACATGGGCTGTAATGCTAACAAAAATAAGATGGGCTCCAAAAAATCCTTAAGAATTAGCAAATGGGATGTAAATTATTAGAAATAATGGCAGATGGGTTGTATGCTGTTTTCCACACATTTGAGGCTGACTTGTGCGCCTACTAAAAAAGGGTTGATGCACACGCAACGCCGTGCCAACTTAGTCAACATACGAGAGCGGTGACTGTTGGATGTCCATCCAATGGCCATCGCGCTTCTTCATTCTCTGCTCTTCCTGCTCCAGCCGCTCAAACAAGCGCTGATGGGACTGCCTGCTCCCTCCTCCCGCGGCCGGTTGTGCTGCCGCGCAGGCCTCACCGCCCCACCATACTCACATCGCTAGCCAAGCCATCCCTCTACTCACCCACACTTGTTGTTATTCTCCGGCAATGGCAGACGAACCAGTAAACCCTCGTACTCCCCTCCGCGCGGGAAACAACTACCGAGTCTTTGCTGGCTCCGTGTCGTTCCCTTCCTAGGCCTCACCGTCGTCCACCGCCCTGGCTCTCTCGTCGCAGCGTGGTCAACATGGTCAATGAACGACATCCATCGAAAGTGGACTGTACGTGGAGAGGCTGACAGCTTGGTCCACGGCCGCACGCAAGGAAATGCTTCCTTATTACGCACAAAATAATGATTCCTCTACCTGACAGCTGGGACCCACCGTAAGGGCCTGTGTATTTCACGAAAAAAGTTCCTCCTGTTGACAGCTCGGACCCACCAGCTATATATTCGCACACAAGGAAGTGCCTCCTTATTACGCACAAAAAAATGACTACTCCCCCTGCTAGCTAGGACTCGCCATAGTGGGAAGCTGACTTGTGGGCCTACTAAGTTGACGCAGATGAAGGGCTTTGTCAACTTAGTCAGTATGAGCGATTCTAGCACCAGTGACCGTACGATGTCCATCCAACGGCCATAGTGCTTCTTCAACATGTGGTCTTCTTGCTCCAGCCGCCCAAACCAGCGTCGGCCGTGTCGCCTTCTCCTGCCTCCGTGGTTGGCTCTGCTGCCGCGTAGGCCTGACCGCCCCACCCTACTCCAACCTCTGGCCAGGCCATCCCTCTACTCACCCACAACCCCTATTATTCTGCGGTGACAGCAGCCTCACACCGCAGCCGAACAAGTCAACCCTCGTACTCCTCTCCACATGGGCATCCACTGCTGCGTCCCCTTCCCCGGCTCCACGTCGTCCCCTTCCTAGGACTCACCATCGTCCACTGCCTTGGTGCTCTCGGCGCGGCGTGGTTAATGTGGTCAAGGAACGACTTCCATCGAAGAGTACTGTACGTGGAGAGGCTGACAGCTGGGTCCACGACCGCAGCAAGGAAGTGCCTCCTTATTACGCGCAAAATAATGATTCCTCCACCTGACAGCGGGGACCCACCGGACGGGCCACCGTATTTCATGGAAAAGGTTTCCCCCCGACTGTTGGGACCCACCAGCTACATCTTTGCACGCAAGGAAGTGCGTCCATATTACGGGCAAAAAAGAACATAGACAAGTTCTGCACCATCAACACTCGACGATGTGTACCTTTCTTGATATCCTTCTCTGCCACCTTGAGCATCCCATGCAATTCAGCGAGCTTCTTTTCCATCCCATGCATATGGTAGTTCGAGATGAACGTCCCATAGCTATTCGAAAGAGAACCCAAAGTTGTATCTATGGACAACTCATACCCAAGTGGGAAGCCCAACCGATCCAGAGCTTGTATGTACCCGATCATCCTGATCACATGTGGGCTCAGTGGATCACCTTCTTTCAGCTTACAGTCCATCAATGATCACTAGATGCTGAACCTTTCAATGCAAGCCTGCATTTGAAACATGCTTTTGAGGTTCTCGATCATATCGAAAGCCTCAATATTTTCGAACTGCTGCTGCAGATCGGGCTCCATAGAAGCCATCATGAGACAGCTGATCTCGTTTGATTCATCAACGAGTTTCTGGTAGGAATTTCTGGTTGTGGCATTAGCATCATCGGTAGGTTCCTCTGGAAGCGGATTCTCTAGAACTTGTTCCTTTTTCTCATGCCTAAGAACAATTCCCAAGTTTCTATACCAGGTGGTAAAGTTTGTTCCATTCAAATTATCTTTTTCCAGGATTGATTTCAACACAAAAGGGGTAACTTGAGCAGGTGGTGCCATTGGTCTACAACAGAAATATGCAAAACACTAAGACATGTATTCATGAAGAGTTATTCATATTTAAAATTTTAATAAGATCATTACTCCCACTAAATTCAACATCCCTCCATTGATACTTAGTGATTCAAGATCCAAGATCAACATGTCAACTATTGAGCTTTTGCATCACTGCTAGAAGACAAGATCACTCGGTAAGCAACTCTTGCTAATCGTATCTCCATACAACCCTTGTTTTTGGGGACATATCATGCCGCGCCAACTCCTATGCCTCGCGTCCCAAAACTATTTTGATAGCCACGACAAGTTAACCAATGCTTCGCATGTAAGTGTCCGACCCAAACCCATCACTTCAAGGAGATCTAGTAGCACCCTAATTTTATAGACCCACCACTAAACATACTTGATATGTGAAGGTGCAACATTTGGGGAGGCATTTATACTTGACATTCTTTGAGGGATCACCCTACTTAAAACATCTACCATGGAAAAGAAGGGTACATAAAAGGCATAAACTATCACATACAGTTTATATAAGTGTGATATGGTATAGTTCCTTTTCACGCACATGGTGATCTCCATCTCCATGTGCGCGGTTTGCCCATGGTGATCTCCATCTCCATGCATGGTTCTCCTTGTTGTGATCTCTATCTCCACGCCACGTGTCAACCGCCAAGTGTTACATAAGATACTACGCTATTACAAACTAATAGCTACTGAAAGTAAATTACATCACATGGCTTCTCATGTTGACACGTAGGTCATTAATACAATAACGGGACAACCATTTGGCTCCTGTCGGCTGCCGGACTTATGACACATAGGTCACGAAATAATAATGTACACGCAACATTCATGGGCTATACCAAATCACAAGCATTCCCTACAAAAACAAGTCAGACGTTCTACCGCCGAAGATAAAACCTTCAAAAACTCTATTTTCCAAGCGGATTTTGGCCTAGCCCAACTTTTCATGAGCTTCAGTTTGACAGGTCATGGAGCAAAATCGGAGTTCGTATGCAAAAGTTACATCCGTTTTACCGAGACCGCTCCAACAGATTTCAGCACTGCGGAAACCACATTCCCACAGTGTTGATCTATATTCTGATTCGATCAATCTCATTGATCTTCGCATGCTGCATCAGGATTTACGTTCCACTATCTACCCCGATGGCGAGAACCAACCGGTAGGGGTAACTCATGTCCCCCGCATCACGATCATGGGAACAAGATCACGAAACCAACCTTCAACACTGACGTGCACGACCGATCTCATCGACCCGCACCTGAACCGATCTACATACCTCATATGCATATCATCGAATCTATCACCACATAGCGGAGGCTCTGATGCCACTGTAGGAACACGCGGAATGCTACGCTAGCGCCAAATGATTTTTTTCTACCGTGCACCCAAGATCATGCTGCTGGAAATAGATCACGAGATCGGGTTTACCACTAGACGCCCAGTCACCACAACGGAAGTAGATTTGGTGATGCATGTAGCCGATCTCACGGGGCGTCTCCTCCTCGCGTCGCCGATCTCTCGTGAACAGCGAAGACCCGCGAACGGTACCTCGCGGATCCCTCGAACGGTTCGTCCGAGCACTGCAAGTGCGATGCCTCTAAGGTATCCACACATGCAGGGTGCAGTGTCGGGCGGCGGACTACTGGATCTGGTCGCACGGCATGGGCGTGGGTAGTGGCGGTAGCGGCTGTCCAGGATGGCCAAAAGGATCAACCTTAAGTGGTGCGCCCACTCCCCTTTATATAGACCTCCGAGGTGGGCTCAACACTTGAGCCCACTAGGAGTCTACATCCATTTTCCACTCAGATCCAATCCGAGTGGGCTGCGACCCCTTAAGTGTGCGACCCTATAGGTTCACATACACATGGACACGACCAGAGTCGATAGTTGGTAGCGGCTTCTAGCAGAACGTGCCAACTCCCATGTGTACATCAAGTCGTTTGACGAACCTCGACAATGTGTCATATGCAACATTCCTTTTGCCTCACGATATATGTTGTCGAGCTCAAGGCGAGTACTTGTCACCCTTGTGGTAGCTCGACCTCTCTTCTCGATATCGTGATACAGGTTCCCGAACTGGGTTAACACTTAACCCAAGTCGCATGTCCATGCTTTCCAAATCTGATCACTCGAGAGGGCCCAGAGAATATCTCTCCAAATAGGAGGGCAAATCCCATCTTGGTCAGCCATGTCTCACGACTCACCCAAAAGCTACCTTTATAACTACCCAACTACGGAGTAGCGTTTGATAGACCCTAAGTGAGTCGATCCTCATCCAGAGAACATGCGAGGACCTCAGGTTTAGGACATGGCACATACATTGTACTTGAGACTAACAGATGGCAATATCTTATTGAGTCTCAAAGTGGGTCTGTTCGACTCAGTGATCTCCATCCCCGAGTCCATACTATCGGTTTAGCATCTCCATGCACATGACTTGTGAAACATAGTCATCAACCGAGTCGTATACTAGTCAAGGATATGTGTCCGCATAACCTTATCAACATGAGACCATTAGAACGATCATCCTACAATACATAGTTCCACAAACAAGTCACATACTCATTGATACATATCATTGATGATGTTCAAGGACAATACAAAGACTCATGAATACATAGGGAAATATCATCATCACATGATTGCCTCTAGGGCATATCTCCAACAGAACAGGCCCGCTATATCTAGCCCGACTCGCAAAACCGCCCTTCGGCCGCTATATCTACGGGACCGCCATCGATTTAGGGTTCCCCTCTCTCATTTGCTCCGCCGCAATCCACCTCCTCCACCGCCTCCCTTCGTATCTCTAGCGAGCAATTCTGCTAGCCACAATTCTGCACATGGGTGTGGTGGCCGTGCCAGTGGGGGGTCACCGCCGCGGAAGATCTCGCGCAACAACGTGGAGGCCATTAGTTCCGTCCCCTGCCCCCCGTTGAGGCATGGCTATCCAACCGAGCGTGGGATCACGACTGCCTCTCCCGCAGCAGCGGCGTGTCCCACTAAGCCAACTTTAACCGCCTCCACGAAGAGCTCTACCTGCACACAGTGCGGTGCCGGGAGGCGGATGAGGCGCTCCTCGCCACGGAGCGCGCCATGCAGGCCAGAGAAGAAGGGGTCACCGACAAGCTCGCCGCGGCGAAGGAGGACCAAGCCTACGCCCACGCTTGCCGCAGGTCGGCGGGGACGTTCTTCCTCGGCGTCGGTAATTGAGCCGGCATCCCTATCTATTTTACTCCCTCCGTTTCTAAATATAAATCTTTTTAGAAATTTCCACGCAAACTAGATACAGATGTATATAGACGGATTTTAGAGTGAGATTCATCCATTTTGTTCCGTATATAGTCCATATTGAAATATCTAAAAGGACTTATATTTAGGAATGGAGAGAGTATGTTAGATCTCAAGCTAATCTATGTCTTAGCTATGTATGAACTCCGATGTGTAGTGATGAACTTCATAGTGGGAAGTATGTATGATCGGTGTTTTTAAATTTGCGATATGCTTTAGCGGATATGTTCTGCCACCTTTGAGTTTTCACAAAATCATTTTAGGGCGACCCAACGATTTTGCGATATCTAGCCCCTTCTCCCCTCTCAACTCGAGGTGCTTTCTTCTGCCGTCAGGAACCCTTCCCTTGATTCCCAGCACCACTAAATTGTCTTTTCCCCTGGTTCCCAGCGCCAATGGACTTTGCAATTTTGAATTTTGAGATGCGGTATCATGTGTGTTCACATGATATGGTGACTTCACTTGTCCATCAACCCTAACAGCTGCCCGGGCCCATTTTGCCAGCTCGGACGCTTCCAAAATCTCCAATCGCCGGCACCTCGCCTAGCACTGACTGGGTCGACTGCACCGCGGCGGGTGAGCGTGTCGGAGCCGACCCGGATCTTCTCTTCTCGCAAGGAGGAGGCGGCGGAGGGTGGAAGCTTCTAGAACCAGCCGGCCGCGATGGGAGACGCCGCCTCCGCCGCGCAGCCTCCGCCCGCGGCGTCGCCCGCCTTCTCCTACCTGGCCGTGTTCGGCAACTGCCCGCTCATCGCCGCCGTCCTGGCCTTCGCCATCGCCCAGTCCATCAAGGTCTTCACCACATGGTACGCCTCTCTCTCGCTCGCCTCATCCCGCCCTACCCTGCCATCCGGCGCCGGCTGGATCTGAGCTCTCCGACACGGGATCCGTGCGCGTGTGCGTAGGTACAAGGAGAACCGGTGGGACGCGAAGCAGCTGGTGGGGTCCGGGGGGATGCCGTCTTCGCACTCGGCCACCGTCACCGCGCTCGCAGTCGCCATCGGCCTACAGGAAGGGTTCAGCAGCTCGCTCTTCGCCACCACTGCCATCTTCGCCTCTGTGGTTAGCCCTGTTTCTCTCTTGATTGTTCAAGCTGTTAGAAATGTTGGATCTTTCGATGATGAGTCGTCGATCTGACGAGTAGTATCCTTTTCTAGTAAATAATATGGTAAACCTACACATCATTTCGTTCATTTCTTGGATCACTTCAGTAGCTAAATTTTAGTCAAGACCGAAGTTTTAGTAGAAAACCTAAAGTCGGCATATCTTGGTTCAGTTATTGCTACTCCCTCCGTTCCAGTGTAGTGTCAAAAACGCTCTTATATTATGGGACGGAGGGAGTATAATAGAAAGTACAGTACACGTGAGAAGAAAATGGAAGCGCCTTAAACACAAACACCTGAAATCTCAGATTACATAGAGGAGATAATATATGTGGTTGGGGGCATGGTGTGGCCATGGTGGTGATATTGTCTGACCTTGTTTGCGAACCTGAGCAAACAAGTAGAAAGTAGGACAGTGGCAAGCATGAGAAAATCACCCCTACTTGTGCATAAGTAGTACTGAAAATCAATCGTGTGGAGGAGTTCATCACAAGGTACAACCATACAAACGGATACTCTCCGCCTAATCTCACGGCTGTATTTTTTTTAACTCCCCTACGTCTTGCACAGTGGTATCCTGACGAGCTCGCCATGTTGCTTATGATTCCGTGTCATCTTCTGAAAATGCAGCACTCTGCATTACATATGCGCTACTTTTTTTTCATCATCTTCACTAAAGCCATCTTTCTGGCAATGCAAATTTGCAGGTGATGTATGATGCTTTTGGTGTTAGGCTACATGCAGGGAGGCAAGCAGAGGTACTATCTGAAACCTTCAAATATTTGTAACTACTCAAAAGTAAAATAATTTATGGACGCAAAGGATTATGTCAGATAAATACTGGTAGCAACGAACGACTTTATGAATGGCAAGTGGTGGCCCATTGCTAAAACTATGGTCTCGTATTCAGCTAGAAAAATGCAAATCTAGCTGGAAGCCTAGAACAATCTAGGCTTTATTGCATTGTTGACATGTTGTAACACTTTGTAGTCTCAGTAGTGAGTACCGTATGTACTTCCTTGCTTGTTTTGTTGCTTATGTCCACTTAAATAGTTCATACAACAAATTATACTCGCTATTTGAGGTAACATTTTACCACAGAAGGAGTAACATTATTTGAAGTAACAAATTAGGTGATGAACAACAAATTGTGTCCACTTAAATAGCTCATGGAGTAACATTTTACCACAGAAGTCATTGGTGATCAGTGCCTTTAGTTAAAATTTGTCCATGCTATTATTAAGTCCATATATGCATAACCTGGGAAGCACCATAATTTTCAGTTGAGTATATTCACTATTTTTCTGCTCTTCTGGCGATGCTTCTATCTCCATTCATTTATAACTTGTTTTAAATAAATTGCTAGGTCTTGAATCAAATTGTATACGAGCTACCATCAGAGCATCCACTTGCTGAAACAAGACCGCTGCGAGAGCTCATAGGACACACGCCTCCTCAGGTTTGATCTGTTGCTCCCTTATCAACCATGCTAAGGAAGATGAATGCCTAATTCTTCATGAACTAACACATGTTACTTGTACACAAGTGCATGAAGCGATTAGTCCCTATCCCATCATATTTGCTTCTTACCTGATGAAAGTGCACGAAACCATGAGACATATTCAACATTCTTGGTCTCACATATGTATTTATTGACTCTGAGGTATCTTATCAGGTTTTTGCTGGCGCGGTGCTTGGATTTGCAGTAGCCACATTTACGGGGATGATGGCTGGGCTTGGTAACAGTGGTTGATTCTCTTGACCGGTGGATGCACGGTCTCCATAGCTTCAGCATTACTTGCATTGAAGTGTTAGAATACATACAAATTGGGATTATGGTTTCAGGAGGCAAGCTTGTTCTAGATAATGCTTTTTGTATAGGTGTATTTACTTTGCTGCAATTCAGCTTCTCGAGAAAGAGAGAAATTGTCCCATTCTTTTGTAACTAACTGGTAAATAACCATTTTGTTATATTCTGATGTTGTTGATGTGAAATTTGGTAGCTATAAAGCATACCATTTAACTATTTCTTGGTTGTGTTTTCTTCTGAATCAGTTGGTTTTAATTGAATAGAAGTACAAGACAATCGGAACCCTTTGGTACTTCAAAGTCTTTTGGTTTGGTACACGTGTGACAGTTCGCTTGGTTGAATTCGGAGAGGGGCGAAAATGTGTTAGTTCAAGATTTCAAGTCTCAACGCAACTGTGTCAAACGCTTTGGTTATGTATTTCTTCAGTTAAGAACAGTGAAAAATTGAGCGCGCTAGGATTAGTCAAAAGGAGAGTGGGTGAGAGAAACAAAGGAGAGCAAGTCTGACCTTGCGCATTGGGCTTTCTTCCCCGACCTAGCGCTGTGGCTGGATCTTGAGCTCCCCTCCCCCGACCTCGTCCCTAGTCCTTCCCCTTCTTCTCGGTTCCCAGGCTCCTCCTCGTCTAGGCTAGAGCCTGGTGGCTTCTCTTCCCCGAGCTCGTCGCTGCCAGCTTTCTTCCCCTTGCTCGATCTTGAGCTCCTCATCGTCTCTCATTTCCCTTTCCGGGAAAATTTTGTTTTTGCCACTCTAAATTTTGCCAATTTTCCTTATGCCACTCTAAATTTTGACATTTCACTTTTGCCACTCTTTGTTTTTGACAATTATCATAATTGCCATTTTTTGCAAAATCAAAATAATTTTATTTCATTTTTGCCACTCTTAGCTTTTGATAATTATCACAATTGCCACTCTGAAATTTTGCTTTTGTCACGGGAATGGCAATTGTGATAATTGTCAAAAACTAAGAGTGCCAAAAGTGAAATGTCAAAATCTAGAGTTGCATAAGGAAAATTGACAAAATCTAGAGTGGCAAAAACAAAATTTTCCCTTCCGAATATGCTTGCTATTTTAGGCGTGTACATGCCTTACATGCTTTGAAAATTGATTTTTGGCCGCCCTTGTTCCTGTCCCGTCCGTACAGAAAGGCGTCGCTTAAGCTGTCATTGCACTAAGCAGAGGCACAACGCTTGCTCAGCGCCCAGGGCTTGAAAAAACACCTTGGTTAAGAATGAACTTTTGTTAGTGAGCGCTGGAAAACTGTTACTCCTACACAAACGATGTTGGACATTGACTGTTTTATCTTTGAGTTAATTACACAAAACCACAACTTCAGGGTAACTTATAACACTTTACCACAACTTTTGAGTTTTTTTAACACAAAACCACAACTTCCGAACTAATTCTCAACATTGACCCCAAATCTATCGTTCAACTTCTTTTAATAGACAATCTGATTGATTGGGCCCACATGTTAGGATCTAAGCAGGAAAATGATGGCATGTGTGCATCTCCTATGTGGCCTACCATTTCCTCCTCTTGCCATCCCGTACCGTCACTATGAACTCCACCAACGCATCGAGCAGGGAGCTAGGTGTTGTTGGGGTGGTCAAAATTCTACCACATGACGATCACTCCAAGCGTCCTCGATGGCGAGGTTCCTAGTGCCGCAAAGCCGCACCCGCATGTCACTGTTGTCGGCGACGGAGTTCCAAATGATCTCGACGTCATAATCAGTGAGGACGAGCACGTTGCAGTGGCCGTGAAGCACGAGGTGGCAGCCCTGATTGTGCACAACGTGGCAGCACGGATGTGCTGGCAGCGCCCGTCTGGACTATGGCATGATCGGGCGGGGCGCGCGAACTAGCCAAAGAGGTCCTGGGAAGGACGAGCGCGTCTCTACAACCGTGGAGCACAAGGCAGCAGCCTTGTCTATGCACAACACGTGCATGTGCTAGCTGCGGATGTCCATACGACAACATGGTTGGGCGGAGGCTGACATGTGGGCCCAATCATTCAGATTGGCTGTTAAAAGAAGTTGACCAATAGATTTAGGCTCAATGTTGAGAATTAGTCCAGCAGTTGTGGTTTTGTGTTGAGTAAATTGCTGAAAGCCACCACATTTGTGGCTAGGGTACTCCAAAACCATCATTTTTGCCAGAAATCACAAAAAACCACCAGTTCCGCGGCAAGTGAGTAACAAATCACACTGATTTGGAATTGAACGCATCTAACAGCAAAACTGACGTGTGGGACCCGTCTATCCGGGCTGATGTGGCAAAGACTAATCCTAGTCAATGTTTGACCTGCTAAGGTGGACGGGGTCCCACCTGTCAGCCACACATCTTGTCTCCTCTATCCTCTCCTTCTTCTCGCTAAAGCGGAATCACAGCCGCCCCGCCATGGCCGGGGCAGAGAGAAGCAGGCCGCGCCCGCCTAGCTCCCCTCCTTCTCCTGATCCGGCAGAAGCCGCCCGCCGGTGCCGCCACGCCTTGCCTCCCCCATTTCTCCTAGATCCGGTGGGATCGTAGCGCCAGCAAGCTGAGGTCGGGCGAGCTCCTCCCGCCTCGATGCCTGCCCTTCGGCAGCCATCGCTGCTGGCAACGGCCAGAGGCGAGCTCCTTCACCACGCCACAGCGACCTCCCCATCCTGTCTTCCTCGCGGCGCGCAAGCACGAGAGCCACGGGAGCAGGCGGGGAAGGTGTCTTGCTTCGCCATTGTAACGCTGGTGGCGACGACGACTGGAACCCTAAGGCGCGGCTAGCGGACTTCTTCGCGAGTTCTCGGGCCGCGGCGCATCTTTGATGGCCTTGACACCGACGACAGCGTCGACTCTCTCCCTGTCTTCCTCGCGAGCGCCAGCACAAGAGCCACAGGAGCCAGAGGCGAGGAAGCTGGTGGCGACGACGCACCGGGAACCCCCAAGGCGCGGCTAAGCGGATTTCTTCGCGAGCTCGGCGCCGTGGCATCTTTGATGGCGCGCGCGATCTGACGACACATCGACTCTTCTCCGCGGAGGACGTGCTAGTGAGTGGGGCGGCTGGTGAGAGGGACCGGCTCGCCCAGCAGAGAGGGGCGGAGCTCGTCGGGGTGCAGACGGAGGGGCAGTATCGCCGGAGAAGAGCTGGACCGACGGAGAGGTGTTGTGCGTGCACACGAAGTACTCGACGAAATGCCAGAGCCAAGTCACCTCTCTACGTGTTTATTCTTTGCCAAGTCAGCGACATGTGGGCGGGCATGTCGGTTTTCACTTAGTCGCGGCTCCTTTGACGTTTAGTGCTTTTGTTACTCACTTGCCGAGGAAGTGGTGGTTTTTTAAAATTTTCGACAAAAGTGGTGGTTTTGCAGTATTCGTGTCACAAATGTGGTGGCTTTGAGCAATTTACTCTTTTGTGTTAAAACACTCAAAAGTTATGGTGAAGTGTTATAAGTTTCCGCGAAATCGTGGTTTTGTGTTAAAAAACTCAAATGTTGTGGTAAAGTGTTATATGTTATCCTGAAGTTGTGGTTTTGTGTAATTAACTCTTTATCTTTCTTTATCTAGTGGTTAACTGAGTACTCCCTCCGTCCGAAAATACTTGTCATCAAAATGAATAGAAGTGGATGTACCTAGATGTATATTAGTTCTAGATACATCTTTTTTATCCATTTTGATGACAAGTATTTTCGGACGGAGGGAGTACGAATTTTGTGCAGCTTCAGATTTAAAGATGTGCAGCCACATTTCTAGACCAGACTAGCTGCGACAAGCAAGTACTTTCGGACGGAGGGAGTACTCAATTATGACAGGCCTAGAACTTCAGTAGACTTGGTCAAAGTCAAATAAGTTTGACTTAGAGAAACCTAGAACTTGAATTAATTTGGAAAGGGGGAAGTACAGTACACGTAAGCCATGTTTGCTGACAACACCAAAACAAACCTCAAGCAGATGGCTTAAAGGACCCATCAGTCTTCATACGGATACGAATCAGATATGTTTTCAATTTCATACATTACACCGCTAAATATGCACACAAAATATGTTCACCAGCCATCGCCTTTTGCACAGTGAGTTCCACAATTGTTCAAACAGAAGCATGCACCCAAAATTCTCTACCTTAAATGCTGGCACAAGTACGTATATTTGAAAAATTTGTGTCCGCGTCTTGGCTTTTCCCTAATGTGACACCACTACACAAGAGTGGAGTCTCACCAAAAGCTGCCCACCTCGTCCTAACATCCAAAGGTTTTCTAAGCCAGGATATAATTCCTCCAGTACTCTTTATCGGTAGTACGAAGCCGTGATGCACAGCAGAACAGAGGCAGCTGCTGTAACAATCAATTCCTGAAACAAATAATTACACACAATAATTTAATACATCACAAGTGAGCATTAGATGATGTGATGCAGCCTCTAGCCAGCATGCACGTTGTTGACATGGAACGCCACCCTCCATGAACAAGTGTGCTCAACTCACAGATCACTATGGTTCTACTCCCTCCATCCCAAAATAAGTGTCTCAACTTTATGTTAACTTTAGTACAAAGTTGTACTAAGGTTGAGACACTTATTTTAGGACGGGGGGAGTACAATATAGCTGATGCATCTACACACACTTCACATTTTATATGAAAAAAGCTAGTGCACACTGATGTTAACTATACCTGGTAGTAATAAACAATACGGGGAGGCTGCTGCCAAGATAACTCAACCAAGTTAAGAGCCATTGTATAACCCTGAAAAGAATAGCAGACAGAATAGTCAACCAAAATGCAAACAGAAACTACAAGCGGTCGTAGATAACATTGCAGCAGGAAAACCCAAGAAGAATCTAGCGGCAATGCATTGTGATGTAAGATAACACCACTGACCAGGGACGCAGCGAATACACATCCAAATATCAAACCCAAAGCGCGGAATACACGTTTTGCCATTCGTACCCCTCTTCCCTCAACCTCACCATACTCCTGCAGAAAGCACCAGAAAACGTGATTATGTTAAACTCCTGAATACATATAAAATCCACGCAGACAACAATGGTTCAACACTGTACAGTAATGTGCTAATTATAGGCTAGTAAGTGACAAGGAAATGGTCTCACATTATATATTGGAGTTATTGGTGGCTCAGTAACCCTCAGCTTCTGAAGTATTCTGTAGAAGAAAGCAAAACACAAGAACTGCAAAGGCTTCCAGTCCGCATTACCGATGATAGCAATGCAAACAACCTGCAATATAACTGAAATAAACATCTTTTGCAAAATAAAGATGCATTTCTAGTCAAGGAATAAACATCCATAAACATAATTTCATTTGCCCAAATAGATGCATTTGAACTTTGGGCACACAAGATTAGGAAAATATCAACACCTTAGTTTTTGATATGTTAGGCCTTAACAAATTGGCGAGGGAGACATACGAGCATTTAGACAAAGACTTTGTTGAAGAGATTCAGAGAGGTAATTCGTGGCATTCAATACTTAATAAGGGCATTTTAATGGAAACATTACCCAAAGAACACAAAATGAGAAGTATTGAACACCAGACTTTTAGGCTAATACGACATCAACTTTTAACTAGGAGGATGGTGTAACTTCTTAACTGATAACAACACTAAATTAAAATGCATGCAGAAATTTCAAATGCATGTTCAAGCATTACAACTTATCCTAAGTATATTTTAGAGTTGGTAACTTCAAATCAACTGAATTTGTTATGAGAATAATCATATGGACGTGATACTCACAATAACCAGAAAGTAGACACTGAAAAGCATAAAAACATAACAGTGAATAGACCAGTAATAGCTAGGAATGTGTTAAGATCATACAATTGCTGCTGATATTGCCATATTTATGCGCACATCCTTTACTGCTGATTTGGAGGGTCTGCAAGATGCATAAACTTATCAATAGTATTAACTTCACATGCATGCTGCTGTTTAGTTCAAATTACAAGTGCTTGGTGCACATGTCCTTGTCAACAAAAAAGTCATGCTGTCCATATAGAATAAGAGTATTGGTCCTTGGTACCAAATTAAACGCATAAACATGGAGATGGCTGAACTAAACAGGGCAATGCACGCTTGTGGGATAGACCTGCTTATCATGCTGACTTGCTGAGTTAAAATTGTCCAGCAACATTTTCATGACGGCACTCATGGGTAATAAAGGGAATGAATTTGCCATTTTCATAACGTGAATCACAAAAATTAAGTGAACCCAGAAAGATAATGTCAACGGAACAAGGAAATAGAAATTCCTTATATTGAACTTGAGTTAAATGTACCTAGGTCCCCAAGGAACTATTGGTTGATTGTCAGCATACTTGATATCCTTTGATACCTGACATTCAGAAAGTGAGACAAGTAATGAAGAAAATCATATTAAGTGGAGAAGTGGAGAACATTAGGAGGAAAGGACCTAAATGGTTTCAACCTGCAAGTCTATTCATCTGTACATTTCCTAAGATATTTACAATGCAGTTATTAATCTTATCTTCATAAGGTATAACCACACCGTACCTTTGACCAACAATGCCTTCTATAGGATATGCTTAGTTACTCCATTTTATCCTTCTATGCTAACTAATGCAGTGCGTATCTTGTAACTCGTTAATGTCCCAATTAAGAAAAATCAGGATCCATGCACGCCATAACAGCCTACCTCAACCGATCCATATGTGACCCCCTTCTTCCTATACTGCAGCTGCTGCATCATCACAGTGTCATACGCTTTCTCCAGCTGAAATCCCAATAGCTCCACCATTAGTGCACCACAACAAAACTAATAAGGCGTGCAAGCCAAAATCACCCAAATCTTCAAAACACTGCGTAACCTTGGCCAAGAAGTCCTCATCTCCTGTCTCCTCCGCTTCCTTGCGCTTCCTCTTGTATGCTAGCTTCATGTTGTCGAAGCTATCGAGTGGGGTAATGCCCAGAATCTAACTCCCAAACAGCACAAAATCAAAACACAGGTTCAGCAAGTGCACAATATTAGATAGAAATCTTGTCATGTAGCCCATTTCAGCGTCTACCTCATAAGAGCTCTCATCGTCGCTGAAGTCAGCGGCCCCTGCCGCCGCCGCATTCACGGCCACCCCGCATCTCCTCGGGGACGCCGACGCCAAGAGTCTTCAGTTCCCGGCAAGAATTAAAAAGATTTATCGCGTCCAGCCGTAAAATCCTCAATAAAATACAGAGAAAAAGGGCGAGGTGGTACGGGATTACCGCAGCGACCGAGGGATGGCGGGCTGACCGGCGCGACGGGGGAGCGGGAAGAAGGCGCGGCGCGATAGGGGAGAGACGAGCGCCGGGGCGAACACGGCCGGTGCGGCAGCGGTCGCCGTCGCGGCCGCCATTGGGAGTGGCTGGTTTTGGTGCGTAGGGTTTCAGAGCCTGTGCGCGACGCGACGGCGAGGGGACGGCGAAGCAGCCGGCGAGTCCTATCTGTGTGGGTCGTTGCGGAAGGTGGGGTTGGGGCGCGGCAGTTGGGCCTTTGTGGGCTCTTCCCTAGCCCCGAACGAGCCGGGATGGATTACTGGGCTTTGACGGTCCATGTCACTGTGGCGGTAACCATCGTGGGCTCCCAAAGCTTCCGAGTCGGATCCCTTGGCGGTTGCGGGTTAGCCGCCACGCACTAGTAAATATGCACGTACAACGCACGTTTATTTGGACTAATAAGTGTGCACGTGCAACACGCGTCTATTTGGATGAACACATTATACAAAAGATTTATTAGATAATCGAAAACAGAGGATCTTGAGTACTATTCGAAATTCAGAAGAATTGCGTAGAGGGACCATTGAGCAACTCGAAAAAGCTCGGATTCGATTACAGAAAGTCGACTATACTTAATACAAGACAATTTATTCATAAATTTGAAATTTTCCTATAAAGTACACAATCTCTTATTCCCAACTCATACAAATAATTTGAAATATCGTTTCTCCTTAATCAACATGTCTCCTGTATTAAAAGACCACCCACTTTTCCCAATGTATAAAACTCAAAATTATTTAGAAGATTCATCATGATTCTCCATATGCACACATTTATGCAAGTATAATCACACATGAAAATGTCACTTAGGACAAGCTGAGGAACCGTTTCAGTGCCAACAAACTCCAGTCAAGAATTATTATTACAATTAAGTGTCAACCACACAATAGCGGGAAGAGACCTTTATGGTTTGTTGAAAAGAGGAAGCCATTGTCACATAGAGAAGTGTAGAGATGTCTTGACTGCGTAGAATCAGCTGTGAAACAAGACAAAAAAATGCTAGTTGGACCATCCGATTCTACTATTACACCACAAGTGTTGTAATGTCTGAAAGCAAGAAAAGTGACTTACTTTATTATGAAAATAGAACATGTAAACCAAATAAAAATTACATTGATAAATTGCGTAATTATACTTGTTAATCACTGGACAAAAGCATTAATATGACAACTTGGAACAGTTACTTGAGTACTACACATTTCTTTAAGGGCTCAACATTCTAAAATTTTGACAATATAACAAATATCCTCTCAGTTTGTAGTAATAATGATACGTAGGCTACCAATTGTAAGAATAACAGTGGCAAAAAAGGGCGAACAAATGCCGGTTTAGAAAGAAAAAACTGTAGATATGCTTCCAATTTTAGCAACTCTAGTGGATAAAACATACCTTACCTCCCAAGTCAGGAAAATAGTCAAATGAAAAAAATGTACTTCTTATAAGTAGTAGAGATGAAGTCATAAGGATCATGATTCGAGATATTCGGAGAAACATGGTTGGTCTCTCTGTATGATGCAAAGTCGTTGCAGTCAGTAGAAGAGTGACCTGCCCTCCAGGCAGAAGATGAAGGCGGCGACGACACGTGTGCGTGTTCGGAGGAAGCCACAGCTCCTCTTCGCATGTCTCCCATTGTGGCTCGCGTGGGTGGTGGGCTGGTGACGACAGGCGACTCGCGATCGTGATTCCCTGATAGGAGACGATAGGATGCGCCCGCGATTAGTTTCCTAATAATTAGATGTGTTCGTGATTAATTATCTAATAGGATGCGTCCATGATTAGTTTCCTAATAATTAGATGTGTTCGTGATTAATTTCCTAATAGGATGTGCTCGTGATTATTTTCCTAATAATAGGATGCACCCGTGATTAGATTCCTAATAATAGGATGCGTTTGTGATTAGTTTCCTAATAATTAGATGCGTTTGTGATTAGTTTCTTAATAGGATGTGTCCGTGATTATAGTTTCCTAATTGACCAGGCGTGGACTTCATATTTTCCTCCACGGTGGAGTATGGTCAGTCGATGTAAATTGCTAAGTGCACACAGAGAATAGATTAGGTTAAGGCTAGCCGTTAGATTGAGTTTAATGGGACTAATCATGCGGTGGTAATGTATCCGTGTACGTTTTGTGGGGTGCACTTAAAGAAGATTATGTTTGCTCTTTTATAAGTAGTAAGAAGTAAGATAATAAACTGGCATCGCGAAGAAAAAGAAAAAAAAAATCCTCCAAATTCGTTTGGGTGCGTTCCTCTCTTTCCTCGTCTCTCGTTATCTCGCCGCCGCCGTTCGTCGCCGCCGCCGCGTAGCGCCGGCGAGACTAGGAGAGGCAGGCGCCATGGCGACCGCTTCAGGTGAGTCGATCGTCTCCTTACCCTAACCCTAGATCGGCTCTCGCCGGATCGGATTTCGCATCGTCAGCCGCGCGGACTCTATCCGATTTTAGATCCGGGGACATATTCCACGGCAGAATTGATTTCGATTCGAAGGGAATTATGGTTTCGTAGGGGGCCGCGCGGGGTTTTCGTTGCCTAATTTGTTGACCGGTGTGTCGAATTTCCGTCGACAGTTATCTTATTGCTGTGATTTTTGCGTTGATGGCAGTATCGTTCAAGTCTCGTGAGGACCACCGGAAGCAGCTCGAGCTTGAGGAGGCGCGTAAGGCGGGGCTGGCCCCTGCCGAAGTCGACGAGGATGGAAACGAAATTAACCCTCACATCCCGCAGTATATGTCCTCGGCCCCATGGTATCTCAACGCTGAGAAGCCGGTAAGTTGTTGCATGTCCTATTAAAATTCTACTCCGTCTGTTCCTAAATACTCTACAAGTCTGAGCAAAATGAATGAATCTATACTCAGTAATATATCTATATACATTTGTATGTACTCCATAGTGAAATCTTTAAAAAGACTTATATTTAGGAACGGAGGGAGTAGTTTTTATGGCGGGGGATGATTTGGTTAGTGGATCCCTGACTATTTGTTGGGTTGATGGGTTTCAGAGTTTGAAGCATCAGCGGAAATGGAAGTCGGATCCGAATTACACAAAAGCATGGTACGATAGGGGCGCCAGGCTTTTCCAGGCCAACAAATACAGAAAAGGTGCTTGCGAAAAGTAAGTGTGGTGTTCATCTGCTAGTTTTCGTCCAGCATTGATGCTCATTGTTATGTGGATTTTCTTGTTAGTCCTTACCATGACTTCGTAATGAAGTCCAAAGACATTCTACTTAGCATGGGTGTTCTTTAGACTCTGTAGTTAAGCATTTCTTACAGATAATGTCTCTTGATATTTCAGCTGTGGAGCCATGACTCACAATAAGAAGGAATGCATGGATCGACCTCGGAATGTTGGAGCTAAATATACTAATATGAATATAGCACCGGATGAGAAAGTTGAGTCGTTTGAGCTTGATTATGATGGCAAGCGTGACCGTTGGAATGGTTATGACACATCAACCTACACTCGTGTTATCCAAGATTATGAAGCTAGAGAAGAGGCCAGGAAAAAGTTCCTGAAAGAACAACAGCTCAAGAAGCTCGAGGAGAAGGACGGCGAGCAGGATGGTGAGAATGTGGGCAGTGAAGAGGATGAAGAAGATGGCCTGAAGATAGATGAGGCTAAAGTTGATGAGAGCGCTCAAATGGATTTTGCCAAGGTAGAGAAGCGTGTGCGCACAACAGGCGGTGGAAGCACTGGAACTGTGAGGTATGTCCTTGTTGAATACAAATGTTGTCCCTTTAAAATTCTAGATTATACTAGATCATGTGAACCTGAGATGTATGAGGATCGGTTCTAATGCATATGTTTATTATTGATCTTCACAGGAATTTGCGTATCAGAGAAGACACTGCAAAGTATCTTCTGAATCTTGATGTGAACTCTGCATATTATGATCCAAAAACCCGCTCCATGCGTGAGGATCCTTTGCCAGATGCAGACCCCAACGATAAATTCTATGTTGTAAGTGATAGAGAACATACAAGTTAAATTCCTTACACTGTTCAAAGTTCTGCTAATCTCTTCCTGGCTATGCTATCAGCTTCAGTATTCTGATATATTATTATGATGCAGGGTGATAACCAAAATAGACTCAGTGGACAAGCTCTGGAGTTCAAGCAACTCAACGTCCATGCATGGGAGGCTTTTGACAAGGGGCAGGATTTCCATATGCAAGCAGCCCCATCTCAAGCTGAACTACTGTACAAGAGTTTCAAGATCAAGAAGGAGAAGTTGAAATCTGAAAGCAAGGACAAAATTATGGAGAAGTATGGGAATGCTGCATCTGACGAACCAATCCCTCGTGAGCTTCTTCTTGGGCAAAGTGAGAAAGAGATTGAGTATGACCGGACTGGTCGCATAATCAAAGGACAGGTTGGTACATAATACGGAGTGCTGCCTATTAATAATTATATACCTTTATAATCATTTGCTGTTCTTCTGTTGCTATGATGTGAGGTTGGTTTTGATTATAATGTTTTGAAGATTCACATCAATTATATGGTGTGAACAATCTTCTGTGTGACTGTTTTTTTAACCCCACACCATATTTTACAGCACCCTATCGTTTCACTATAGATGATTTTATATGCACTGTTACAATCCTAGACCTGACAAGACCAGCTAACTGCAGCGGGTTGCATGAAAAGATGATGATAATCTTGAGGTTTGTTATATGCAGTCGTAAGCGATGGGTGTCATTGGATACCAAAAATAACCATGTGTCTCCTGAACTTCTCAAAATAAGATGAATACTGTAATTGTTGACCAATTAACTTGGAATGTAGTTTTATAGGGCTCTCATGTTGGTAAATAGTTGTGATTACCCTATAGTATTGGCTATTGTTTTATCATTTAAAATAAATTTAGAACAGAATTTTATTTTACTTGATGCCAGCTATTTTGTTTCCACAGTTAAGATTGGATGCTATCATTCTAGTTCAACTGTTAACACTCTTTCTCAGTCTCGAGGTCTAATGTATATAAAAAATTTATTCTACAGGATGTAGCTCTTCCTAAGAGCAAATATGAAGAGGATGTCCTAATTAATAACCACACAACAGTGTGGGGTTCATGGTGGAAAGATCATCAATGGGGTTATAAGTGCTGCAAGCAGACTATTAAAAATAGTTACTGCACAGGCCTTGCTGGAATCGAGGCTGCTGAAGCATCAGCTGATTTGATGAGGGAAAATATGGCCCGCAAGGAGGCCGCCGAAGGTGTGTTGTTGAGCAATTATTTTGGCTTATATTTGTGCATGCCTAGATAATGTTGCACCGTAAAGTGATTTTTTTTCTCGTGAAATCATATCTTTAGCATAGAGGATAAAACCATTGCTGTTGAAAAAAGCACCAAATTGTATTAAATATTAGGTCATGCTATAGTCAACTGCACATCGATCTGTTTTGTGAGACAAGAAGGTGCTTCTCCTATTTATCTGAAACTTGTCTAGTTAAGAAAGTATTCCCAGATTTCAGTTTATTCATGTTAGCTTAGTTTATTTATACTGGTAAATCAACCTAGGTGTTACTCTACCATGATCATGAACAACTCGAGTTAACTTGAATTACGTGGTGCAGAGGAACCTGTACGACAAGAAGAAAAGAAACTAGCCACTTGGGGAACAGATATTCCTCAGGATCTTGTTCTGGACCAGAAGTTGCTTGAGGAATCCTTAAAGAAGGTTAGCATCTCTTATTCAACCTTTGCATCTTCTTTGTTGATTCATTGTTACTGGTGTTGAAGTTCTTTCTTTTTGTATGATATAGGAGGCAAAGAGGAAGAAGGAAGAGATGGACGAAAGAAAGAGGAAGTACAATGTGAAGTGGAACGACGAGGTCACTGCCGAAGACATGGAGGCCTACCGTATGACGAGAGTCCGCCACGACGATCCTATGAAAGATTTTCTCAATTAGGCGTTCATGTCCGCTGGTTGTGTAAGCTGGCCACTCCTGAAGTACTGCTGCTGTCTGTCCATTCTTCGCCGGATTGTTGTGTCTGTATTCTCGGCGATCTCTAGGAAGACGGGATGGGATGGCATGCCAGTTCGTGAGTTACTGATGTTGTGAATTACAGATATGATCGCGTGATGTCCAAAAGCAGAACGATGTTTGTTCTCATATGTTCTTTGTAACATCCTGGTAACCATGGCGTACGCCCACTTATATGGATATTTGTACCGTTGATGAGTAATAAGTTCTTGTTGCTAGCTCTGTGACCCATTAGGTCGCATGCTTTCTTTTCTGTGGAAGAAATGATCGGCGACATCAACTCAGTGTCGTGGATCTGTAGTCATCAAATATATCTGGTGGCAACCTGACATGGGATTAGTCCGCGGACATAGATGCGAGAGCATGGCATCCAATGTTAGCCGCAAAAAACATCTTTTTAACAAACCGAATGAAATTCATGTAAACCCGGCCGAATTTTGTACAAACAATATGTCCGGATTTTGTACAAACATGACTGATGGTTGAATTTCATATAAACATGACGTATTTCATTACATTTCGAACATTTAGAAAAAAAAAGACCTGCCTCTAAACCTATCCTACGGCGGCGGCGCCTAGTGTTCAAGTCCGTGTCGTCCTCCATCTGGCGTCTCCATGAGCAGCGGTGATAAGACCGATGTAGTGAAGGTGCGGTCTCCGGTGAGGAATAGTGGAACTGGGAGATGGGCCGGCCCACATGGGACACAAGGCACTGCCGCCTCCCATGGCCTACTCATCCTCGGAGGAGTCCCCGACCTGTCTGTCGCCGGCGGATGTGAGGTCCACAAAGGAAATGGTGGCGCCGGCGTTGTCTTCGTCTCACCAGAGTGGAACTGGGAGATGGGCCGGCCCACATGGGACACAAGGCACTGCCGCCTCCCGTGGCCTACTCATCCTCGGAGGAGTCCCCGACCTGTCTGTCGCCGGCGGATGTGAGGTCCACAAAGGAAATGGTGGTGCCGGCGTTGTCTTCGTCTCACCGGGCCGATCGGCAATGCTACACACGCGCGCCGATGACTACGGAATCAACGGACTCTAATTAGCTGGCATGGTTTAATTGGAGATTAAGGGGGGAACGGGGCACACCCCCATGAAAATGGGGGGGAGGTTAATTAGTGAGAATATTCCCGTAATCAGCCCGTGATTGTCCATGTGTCTAGGATTTTCGCGGGCCGGTCGATGGTTCGTCGGCGGCACGTAGGAGGCACAACTACCGTTGTTCTCGTCCGCGACCGCCTGCAGCTGCGCCTTCGCGGCGATCGCTTCTTGGCGAGCTGCGGCCTGAGTGCGGATAGCATCGTAAACGACACACTGCTCCGCCACGAAGTTGGGGTTCGCCGTGGCCATGGCCGCCATGGCCTCCTTGCTCGCACACTCGCCATATATTCTAAAGGAAATATGCCCTAGAGGCAATAATAAAATTATTATTTTATATCTCCTCATATCATGATAAATGTTTATTATTCAAGTTAGAATTGTATTAACCGGAAACTTGATACATGTGTCGATACCTAGACAAAACACCATGTCCCTAGTAAGCCTATACTAGACTAGCTCGTCAATAAAAAATGGTTAAGTTTCCTAACCATAAAAATGTGTTGTCATTTGATGAA
Organism: Aegilops speltoides; assembly: GCA_021437245.1. Lineage (NCBI taxonomy): Eukaryota > Viridiplantae > Streptophyta > Magnoliopsida > Poales > Poaceae > Aegilops > Aegilops speltoides. Next base: position 365,563,279 of record CM038147.1, on the reverse strand, counting down.
CGGGATCACATCATTAGGAGAATGATGTGATGGATAAGACCCATCCGTTAGCATAGCATATTGATCGTTCAGTTTTATTGCTATTGCTTTCTTCATGTCAAATACATATTCCTTCAACTATGAGATTATGCAACTCCCGGATACCGGAGGAATGCCTTGTGTGCTATCAATTGTCACAACGTAACTGGGTGATTATAAAGATGCTCTACAGGTATCTCTGAAGGTGTTTGTTGGGTTGACATAGATCGAGATTAGGTTTTGTCACTCCAAGTATCGGAGAGGTATCTCCGGGCCCTCTCGGTAATACACATCATAAGAAGTCTTGCAAGCAAAAGTGATTAATGAGTTAGTTGCAGGATGATGTATTACGGAATGAGTAAAGAGACTTGCCGGTAACGAGATTGAACTAGGTATGAAGATACCGACGATCGAATCTCGGGCAACTAACATACCGATGACAAAGGGAATAACGTATGTTGTCATAACAGTTTGACCGATAAAGATCTTCACAGAATATGTGGGAGCCAATATGAGCATCCAGGTTCCGCTATTGGTTATTGACCGGAGAGGTGTCTCGGTCATGTCTAAATAGTTCTCGAACTCGTAGGGTCCGCACGCTTAACGTTCGTTGACGAGATAATATTATATGAGTTATGTGATTTGGTGACCGAATGTTGTTCGGAGTCCCGGAGAAGATCACAGACATTACGAGGAGTCTCGAAATGGTCGAGAGGTAAAGATTGATATATGGGACTATGGTATTCGGACACCGAAAGTGTTTCGGGAAGCACCAAATACTTATCGGGTCACCGGAAGGTGTCTCGGACACCCCCGACAAAAGATATGGGCCTTATGGGCCAATAGGGGAAACACACTAGCCACAAAGGGGCTAGTGCGCCCCCCATATGGGTTGGCCAAATTGGAGAAGGAAAGGGGAAGGAGGAAATGAAAAAGGGAATAGGATTCCCCCTTCCCCCTCTTCTCTTCCTACTCCGAATAGGAATAGGAGAGGGGGGTTGGCCGAATTAGGAGAGGACCCCAAGTAGGATTCCTCCTACTTGGGGCGCCTCCTTGGCTGCCTCCCCTCCCCTCCAACCTATATATATGTGGGGAGGGGGACGCCTACAAAACAGAACATCAATTGTTAGTCGTGTGAGTTGTATCGCCCACAACTCACTTGTGTTCTACTCATGCATATGACATCTACGCATAAAACCAGGCTCGGATGCCACTGTTGGGGAACGTAGTAATTTCAAAAAATTTCCTACGCACACGCAAGATCATGGTGATGCATAGCAACGAGAGGGGAGAGTGTGTCCACGTACCCTCGTAGACCGAAAGCGGAAGCGTTAGAACAACGCAGTTGATGTAGTCGTACGTCTTCACGGCCCGACCGATCAAGCACCGAAACTACGACACCTCCGAGTTCTAGCACACGTTCAGCTCGATGACATCCCTCGAACTCCGATCCAGCCGAGTGTCGAGGGAGAGTTCTGTCAGCACGATGGCGTGGTGACGATCTTGATGTTCTACCATCGCAGGGCTTCGCCTAAGCACCCGCTACGATATTATTGAGGTGGACTATGGTGGAGGGGGGCACCGCACACGGCTAAGAGATCCAAGGGATCAATTGTTGTTGTGTCTAGAGGTGCCCCCTGCCCCCGTATATAAAGGATCAAGGGAGAGGGGGTGGCCGGCCAGGAGGAGGCGCGCCAAGGAGGAGTCCTACTCCCACCGGGAGTAGGATTCCTCCCCTTCCAAGTAGTAGGAGTAGGAGTTAAGGAAAGGGGGAAGAGAAGAGAAGGAAGGAGGGGGCGCAGCCCCTCCCCCTAGTCCAATTCGGACTAGGCCTTGTGGGGGCGCCCAACCTCTCCTCTCTCTTTCCCCTAAAGCCCAATAAGGCCCATATACTCACTCGGAACCTTTCTGAACTCCGAATATAGTCGTCCAATATATCGATCTTTACGTCTCGACCATTTCGAGACTCCTCGTCATGTCCCCGATCTCATCCGGGACTCCGAACTCCTTCGGTACATAAAAACTCATAAACTCATAATATAACTGTCATCGAAACCTTAAGCGTGCGGACCCTACGGGTTCGAGAACTATGTAGACATGACCGAGACACGTTTCCGGTCAATAACCAATAGCGGAACCTGGATGCTCATATTGACTCCTACAAATCCTATGAAGATCTTTATCGGTCAAACCGCATAATAACATACGTTGTTCCCTTTGTCATCAGTATGTTACTTGCCCGAGATTCGATCGTCGGTATCCAATACCTAGTTCAATCTCGTTACCGGAAAGTATCTTTACTCGTTACGTAATGCATCATTCTGTAACTAACTCATTAGCTACATTGCTTGCAAGGCTTATAGTGATGTGCATTACCGAGAGGGCCCAGAGATACCTCTCCGACAATCGGAGTGACAAATCCTAATCTCGAAATACGCCAACTCAACAAGTATCTTCGGAGACACCTGTAGAGCTCCTTTATAATCACCCAGTTACGTTGTGACATTTGGTAGCACACAAAGTGTTCCTCCGGTAAACGGGAGTTGCATAATCTCATAGTCATAGGAACATGTATAAGTCATGAAGAAAGCAATAGCAACATACTAAACGATCAAGTGCTAAGGCTAACGGAATGGGTCAAGTCAATCACATCATTCTCCTAGTGATGTGATCCCATTAATCAAATGACAACTCTTTTGTCCATGGCTAGGAAACTTAACCATCTTTGATTCACGAGCTAGTCAAGTAGAGGCATACTAGTGACACTATGTTTTTCTATGTATTCACACATGTATTATGTTTCTGGTTAATACAATTCTAGCATGAATAATAAACATTTATCATGAAATAAGGAAATAAATAATAACTTTATTATTGCCTCTAGGGCATATTTCCTTCAAAAAGATAAGTAAAATTGTAGTAGATTGGATAAACAGATCTCGCGGGAGCGCGAGATAAAATAAATTACTAAAAGTTGCAGCAAGGTATTTTTGTATTTTTGGTTTAATAGATCTGAAAATAAAAGTAGACCGCGAAGGCAAATATATTAAAGAAGAGACCCAGGGGTTGTAGATTTCACTAGTGCCTTCTCTCGAGAAAAATAGCAAACGATGGAATAACAAATTACTGTTGGGCAATTAACAGAACTTTCATGGATAAAAACATAGATCTGGTCATAAACTCAAAGTTCATCGGATCCCAACAAACACATTGCGAAAAGAGTTACATCATATGGATCTCCAAGAGACCATTGTATTGAGAATGAAGAGAGAGAGAGAGAGAGAGAGAGAGAGAGAGAGAGAGAGAGAGAGCTACTAACTACGAACCCGTAGGTCTACAATGAACTATTCACGCATCATCGGAGAGGCACCAATGAGGATGATGAACCCCTCCATGATGGTGTCTAGATTGGATCTAGTGGTTCTGGAACTTGCGGCAGCTGGAATTGATTTTCGTTGACTCCCCTAGGGTTTCTAAAATATTGGGGTATTTATAGTGCAAAGAGGCGGTGCGGGAGGCCACCGAGGTGGGCATAACCCACCTAGGCGCGATTGGCCCCAGGCGCGCCCTGGTGGGTTGTGCCCCGCTCAGGGCACCCCTCTGGTACTTCTTCGGCCCATCTTGTGTCTTCTGGTCCAGAAAAAATCCAGAAAAAGTTTCGCTGCGTTTGGACTGTTTGGTATTGATTTCCTGCGATGTCAAAAACAAGCAGAAAACAACTACTGGCACTTGGCACTATGTCAATAGTTTAGTACCAAAAATGATATAAAATGATTATAAAATGATTGTAAAACATCCAAGAATGATAATATAACAACATGGAACAATCAAAAAATTTAGATACGTTGGAGACGTATCAGCATCCCCAAGCTTAATTCCTGCTCGTCCTCGAGTAGGTAAATGATAAAAATAGAAATTCTGACGTGGAATGCTGCCTAACATGTTCATCACATATTCTTTTCTTTGTAGCATGGACATTTGGACTTTTATATGGTTCAAGGCAATAGTCTAGTTTTGACATGAAGACTTTAATACTCAAGCATGTCAACAAGTAACCATGTCTTTCAAAATATCAATGCTAAAGCAAGTTATCCCTAGCCCATTATGCTCAATCATTGATCCATTCATAAAACACATCTAACATTCTTAAGAAGTTGCTCTCCACTTCTACCTATTCTCTCAACATGCACACTATCCACATCATCACCATGCCACATCATCAATACTAAATAGGAGCAACCCATGTAGCATGTCCACGTCAGAATCTAAGCACCTCAACAATTTTCCCACACATGCCTCTTCGTTATTTTCTGTACTCCACCCTCACACCCGATCGCTTGCTGGCTTATTCCCTGATGAAGTGTTTTCCCATCGCGTCCTTTCCTTTAATCTTCCAGCCGCCATCCATTAATCCAGTATATGCCCTTCCATTTCATCCTCCCACTGTTCCATACGTTTAATCCAAAGGATTAATTGATGAGGCAGTCGAGCGGCCGGCCGGCCGGAGATCGTACTTTATAGTGCTACATTCCCAATTCCATGTGTCTTCCTCCCCGGCTTACGCCAGTGAATTTCTACTTCGGCAAGGGGATATCAATCCCATATTTGCACTGCACAGATTGACTAAATTGAATATGTGCAGCAGCAGCAGCCGATGGTGTGGAATTAGCCAGCCTAGCTTCTTGGCGCTCTGGTTCTCGGATTGCCCGTCATCATCGTCGTCGGCGAGCCCCTGGTAGTACTTTCCTCCGAGCCATCAGCTTTCATATTCCTTTTGAATGACCGAAGATACGAAAAATGATGAGCGGATAGACATGCAGGCAAGACAAAAAATCACTGGCGGCGCTGGCGAATCAACAACGACATGAAGGCTGAGCATGGGAAAGTCTTATTTTGTTTCCTTTTTCTTTCATAATGTTGGCATTCGTTTTGTGAAGGGTCACCTCTGAATTCCCTTCTTAGCATGTCAGAGGATCTGATGGGTGCTACAACATCCAGTGCCATCCTATCAGCCTCAAAGATCTTCGTCATCTGCCTTAGAAGTTTACAATTAATTTGTTTTCTTGATTCACTAATGGTTGTGACTTGGGAGTACTAATCATTATGTTTGCTCCAGCTCAGGATATGACAAGACGTTTGGCAGTGGTGCTGAAGCTGGGAGTGTTTAAGTCAGCTCAAAGGATGGGATGTCTCATGGGGATACCGTCGACGGGTGTCCAGGAGTTTCGATTGGATGTGTTCCTATTCCACGACATGAAGCTGTTCTATGAAGTGATTAGCATATCAGACTTGCAAACCACGTGCTTGCTTATTGAATGAAACTTTTTGGTGTTAATAACCTCCTTCCGTTTATATGTGGTAGCCAATGGCACACCTCTTTTTAGTTCATTCAAATACCTTTGTCTTAGTATATTCGTATAAATAGTTTTCGAACAAGATCCTGATACGTCTCCAACGTATCTATAATTTTTGATTGCTCCATGCTACTTTATCTACTGTTTTAGGCAATATTGGGCTTTATTATCCACTTTTATATTATTTTTGGGACTAACCTATTAACCGAAGGCCCATTGATTTGTTGTTTTATGCCTATTCGATGATTCGAGAAAAGGAATATCGATGAGTCAAAACGGAACGAAATCAAGCTGGAGAAGTTATTTTTGGAAGGAAAGCAACCCAAGGAACTTGGAGTGCACGTCGGGGAGATCTGGGCTGCCCACGAGGGTGGGCGCGCCCCCTGGGCGCGCCCGCCTCGTGGGGCCCCGTAGCTCCTCGGCGCACTTCGCACCTATATATACCCACGTGCCCTAAAACTTCCGAGCAGAAGATAGATCGGGAGTTCCGCCGCAAGCCTCTGTAGCCACCAAAACCAATCGGGACCCGTTTGGCACCTCACGGGGGGATCCCATCACCGGAGGCCATCTTCATCATCCGGGGCTATCCATGACGAGGAGGAGTAGTTCACCCTCGGGCTGAGGGTATGTACCAAGAGCTATGTGTTTGATCTCTCTCTCTCTTGTGTTCTCTCTCGTGTTCCTCTATGGCACGATCTTGATGTATCCCGAGCTTTGCTATTGTAGTTGGATATTATGATGTTTCTCCCCCTCTACTCTCTTGTGATGAATTGAGTTTCCCCTTTGAAGTTATCTTATCGGATTGAGTCTTTTATGAACACTTGATGTATGTCTTGCCGTGATTATCTGTGGTGACAATGGGATATCATGTGCCACTTGATGTATGTTTTGGTGATCAACTTGCGGGTTTCGTGACACTTGGGAACCTATGCATAGGGGTTGGCACACGTTCTTGACTCTCCGGTAGTAGCTTTGGGGCACTCTTTGAAGTACTTTTATGTTGGTTGGATGAATCTGAGATTGTGTGATGCATATCGTATAATCATGCCCACGGATACTTGAGGTGACAATGGAGTATCTAGGTGACATTAGGGTTTTGGTTGATTTGTATCTTAAGGTGTTATTCTAGTACGAACTCTTTTATAGATCGATTCGAAAGAATAGCTTTGTGGTGGTTTCGTACCTGACCATAATCTCTACATTTGTTCTCCGCTATTAGTGGCTTTGGAGTGACTCTTTGTTGCATGTTGAGGGCTTGTCATATGTTCTATCTATGTTATTATTGTTGAGAGAACTTGCACTAGTGAAAGTATGAACCCTAGGCCTTGTTTCCTATCATTGCAATACCGTTTATGCTCACTTTTACCATTAGTTACCTTGCTGTTTTTATATTTTCAGATTACAAAAACCTATATCTACTATCTATTTTGCACTTGTATCACCATCTCTTCGCCGAACTAGTGCACCTATACAATTTACCATTGTATTGGGTGTGTTGGGGACACAAGAGACTCTTTTTTATTTGGTTGCAGGGTTGTTTGAGAGAGACCATCTTCATCCTACGCCTCCTACGGATTGATAAACCTTAGGTCATCCACTTGAGGGAAATTTGCTACTGTCCTACCAACCTGTGCACTTGCAGGCCCAACAACGTCTACAAGAAGAAGGTTGTGTAGTAGACATCAAGCTCTTTTCTGGCGCCGTTGCCGGGGAGGCTAGGTAAGTGAAGGTATATCTTTAGATCTTGCAATTGAATCTTTTTGTTTCTTGTTTTAGCACTAGTCTAGTTTATAAAAGAAAATTACAAAAAATGGATTTGAGTTTGTCTCATACACTTCACCTTTTTAATATCTTTCGTGAGTATGATGGAAAGGATAATTGTGCTCAAGTGCTTGAAGAAGAAATCTATAGAATGTTTGGTACTAAATTTTTGAATGATGAGCATGATTGCAATGTTGTTAGTATGAATTCCTTGAATATCCATGATGCTAATGATATGCAAAGCCACAAGCTTGGGGAAGCTATATTTGATGGAGATGATATTTTTTGTCCCCCAAGCTTTGATGAGCAAATTTACTATGATGACAGCATGCCTCCTATTTATGATGATTATTGTGATGATACGTATGCTATAAAGAAGAAGTTTGCTTATGTGGAGAGTAGAAAATTTTCTATGCTTGTAGATCATGAAAAGAATGCTTTAGGTGCTGGTTATATTGTTGAATTCATTCATGATGCTACTGAAAATTATTATGAGGGAGGAACATATGCTTGTAGGAATTGCAATAATGTCAAGTTTCCTCTCTATGTGCTTAAATTCTTGAAGTTATGCTTGTTGTACCATCCTATGCTAGTTGATTATTGTTCCCATAAGTTGTTTGCTCACAAAATCCCTATGCATAGGAAGTGGGTTAGACTTAAATGTGCTAGTCATGTGCTTCATGATGCTCCCGTTATGTTTCAATTCTTATCTTTTATGTGAGCATCATTGCCATCATCATGCCTATCTAAAAGGCATTAAAGAAAAGCGCTTGTTGGGAGACAACCCAATATTTATCCTTACTATTTTTGTGTGTCCACATGATTATGCTACTGTAGTAATCATGTTTTATAGCTTTTGTTTCAATAAAGTGCCAAGTAGAATCTTTGGGAAGACTTGGGTGAAGTTTATATGATCTTGCTGTGAAAAACAGAAACTTTAGCGCTCACGAGATTAGCTGCCGTTTTTTACTGGAGAGTGCTTTTAGGTTGATTCTTTTTGAAGATGATTAATAGACAAATTTCTCAGGTCCAGAAATTTATTTCATAATTTTTGGGGTTCCAGAAGTATACGTTTTATACAGATTACTACAGACTGTTCTGTTTTTGACAGATTCTGTTTTCTATGTGTTGTTTGCTTATTTTGATGAATCTATGAGTAGTATCGGAGGGTATGAACCATAGAGAAGTTAGAATACAGTATATATTACACAAATATGAATTTAGAATGAGTTCATTACAGTACCTAAGTGGTGGTTTTATTTTCTTATACTAACGGAGCTTACGAGTTTTGTGTTGAGTTTTGTGTGGTTGAAGTTTTCAAGTTTTGGGTAAAGATTCGATGGACTATGGAATAAGGAGTGGCAAGAGCCTAAGCTTGGGGATGCCCAAGGCACCCCAAGGTAATATTCAAGGACAACCAAGCAACTAAGCTTGGGGATGCCCCGGATGGCATCCCCTCTTTCGTCTTCGTTCATCGGTAACTTTACTTGGAGCTATATTTTTATTCACCACATGATATGTGTTTTGCTTGGAGCATCATTTTCTTTTGTTAGTGTTTGCTTGCTGTTAATTAGATTAATGTTTTGCATCTTTAGTTTCAATAAAGAAGTCAAGGATAGCCTTTGCCATGCTTATTTTGCTAGTATACATGTTGCTGTTTGAAAACAGAAAGTTTACCGCTGTTGCAAAAATTCCCTAGAAAAGTCAGAGCATGATCTTACGTTGAATATTTTTTCATATTGAGATCTGATAAATTTATTACTGTGGGAATTTTAGTTCATAATTTTTGGAGTCAGGGAAGTATCGATACTCTTGCATTCTTTACAGACTGTACTGTTTTGCCAGATTGCTGTTATGGTTGCATTGTTTGCATATGTTTGCTTGTTTAATGATTCTATTTGAGGATAGGAGTATTAAATATACAGAGGCATTTAGTATTAAATGTGGAATAATAATTTAAGTGATTTGTTCCAGTAGAAAATGATAAGGTTTTGCATTGGTTTATACTAACCTATCTCACGAGTTCTTGTTGAGTTTGTTGTGAATGAAGCTTTTGATAAAAAGAGAAACCATGATATGAGAGGAATTAAGGAGACACAAAAGTTCAATCTTGGGTATGCCCAAGGCACCCCAAGATAATATTTCAAGAAGTCTCAAGCATCTAAGCTTGGGGATGCCCCGGTAGGCATCCCACCTTTCTTCTTCAACAACTATCGGTTAGTATCGGTTGAGCCTAAGTTTTTGCTTCTTCACATGAGTTGTGCTATCCTTGCAATGTAGTTTTCTTTAGCTTTGCTTGCTGTTTGAATAAAGTATCAAGATCTGAAATTCTTTAATGGGAGAGAGTCTTCACATTAGCTACATAATTATTCGACTACTCATTGATCTTCACTTATATGTTTCAGAGTAGTTTGTCATTTGCTCTAGTGCATCACTTATATCTTTTAGAGCATGGTGGTAGTTTTATTTTTAAGAAATAGATAAACTCTCATGCTTCACTTATATTATTTTGAGAGTCATTAATAGCATGGTAATTTGCTTAATATTAATATACTTGGTATTCAAGATATGTGAAACTTTCTTATGAGTGTGTTGAATACTAAGAAAAGTTTGATGCTTGATAATTGTTTTGAGATATGAAGATGGTGATATTAGAGTCATGCTAGTTGGGTGATTATGAATTGAAAGAATGCTTGTGTTGAAGTTAGCAAATCCCGTAGCATGCACGTATGGTTAAAGTTGTGTAACAAATTTGAAACATGAAGTGTACCTGGCTTGTGCATCCTTATGAGTGGCGGTCGGGGACGAGCGATGGTCTTTTCCTAGTACTTGATTTTTGATGACTTCTAAATTTTTGCAATAAGTATATGAGTTCTTTTGACTAATGTTGAGTCCATGGATTATACGCACTACCTTTCCGCCATTGCTAGCCTCTTCGGTACCGTGCATTGCCCTTTCTCACCTTGAGAGTTGGCGCAAACTTCGCCGGTGCATCCAAACCCCGTGATACGATATGATCTATCACACATAAACCTCCTTATATCTTCCTCAAAACAGCCACCATACCTACCTATTATGGCATTTCCATAGCCATTCCGAGATATATTGCCATGCAACCTCCATCATCATCATCATGACATACATTACTTTTGTCATATTGCCATTGCATGATCATGTAGTTGACATCGTATTTGTGGCAAAGCCACCATGCATTATTTTTCATACATGTCACTCTTGATTCATTGCACCATCCCGGTACACCGTCGGAGGCATTCATATAGAGTCATATCTTGTTCTAAGTTTCGAGTTGTAATCCTTATGTTGTAATCAATGGAAGTGTGATGATCATAATTATTAGAGCATTGCCCAAATAAAAAAAAGAAGGAGAAAGGCCAAAAAAAGGCCCAAAAAAAAGAGAAAGGCCAAAAAAAGGCCCAAAAAAGGAAAAGGGCAATGCTACTATCTCTTTTTCCACACTTGTGCTTCAAAGTAGCACCTTGTTCTTCATGTAGTCTCATATATTGTGCTTCAAAGTAGCACCTTGTTCTTCATGTAGTCTCATATATTGTGCTTCAAAGTAGCACCTTGTTCTTCATGTAGTGAGTCTCATATATTGTGCTTCAAAGTAGCACCATGCCTTTCATGTAGAGAGTCTCATGTGTTATCACTTTCATATACTAGTGGGAATTTTTCATTATAGAACTTGGCTTGTATATTCCTACGATGGGCTTCCTCAAATGCCCTAGGTCTTCATGAGCAAGCAAGTTGGATGCACACCCACTAGTTTTCTTTTGTTGAGCATTCATAGCTCTAGTGCATCTGTTGCATGGCAATCCCTACTCCTCATGTTGACATCAATTGATGGGCATCTCCATAGCCCGTTGATTAGCTTCGTCAATGTGAGACTTTCTCCTTTTTTGTCTTCTTCACACAATCCCCATCATCATATTCTATTCCACCCATAGTGTTATATCCATGGCTCACGCTCATGTATTGCGTGAAGGTTGAAAAAGTTTGAGATTATTTAAGTATGAAACAATTGTTTGGCTTGTCATCGGGGGTATAGAAGTTGGGAACATCTTTGTGTGACGAAAATGAAGCATAGCCTGACTATATGATTTTGTAGGGATGAACTTTCTTTTGCCATGTTATTTTGAGAAGACATGATTGCTTTGATTAGTATGCTTGAAGTATTATTATCTTTTATGTCAATATGAACTTTTTTCTTGAATCTTTCGAATCTGAATATTCATGCCACGATTAAGAAGATTTACATTGAAATTATGCCAAAGTATCACTCCGCATCAAAAATTCTTTTTTATCATTTACCTACTCGAGGACGAGCAGGAATTAAGCTTGGGGGTGCTTGATACGTCTCCAACGTATCTATAATTTTTGATTGCTCCATGCTACTTTATCTACTGTTTTAGGCAATATTGGGCTTTATTATCCACTTTTATATTATTTTTGGGACTAACCTATTAACCGGAGGCACAACCCAGATTTGCTGCTTTATGCCTATTTTAGTGATTCGAGAAAAAGGAATATCAGACGGAGTCAAAACGGAACGAAATCAACTGGAGAAGTTATTTTTGGAAGGAAAGCAACCCAGGGAACTTGGAGTGCACGTCAGGGAAGATACGGGCTGCCCACGAGGGTGGGGGGCACGCCCACACCCTAGGCGCGCCCCCTGCCTCGTGGGGCCCCCGTAGCTCCTCCGACGTACCCCCTGCACCTATATATACCTACGTACCCTAAAACTTCCAGAACAGAAGATAGATCGGGAGTTCCGCCGCCGCAAGCATCTGTAGCCACCAAAAACCAATCGGGACCCTGTTCCGGCACCCTGCCGGAGGGGGATCCCATCACCGGAGGCCATCTTCATCATCCTGGCGCTATCCATGACGAGGAGGGAGTAGTTCACCCTCGGGGCTGAGGGTATGTACGAGTAGCTATGTGTTTGATCTCTCTCTCTCTCTCTCTCGTGTTCCTCTATTGCACGATCTTGATGTATCCCGAGCTTTGCTATTGTAGTTGGATCTTATGATGTTTCTCCCCCTCTACTCTCTTGTGATGAATTAAGTTTCCCCTTTGAAGTTATCTTATCGGATTGAGTCTTTTATGAACACTTGATGTATGTCTTGCCGTGATTATCTGTGGTGACAATGGGATATCTTGTGCCACTTGATGTATGTTTTGGTGATCAACTTGCGGGTTTCGTGACACTTGGGAACCTATGCATAGGGGTTGGCACACGTTCTTGACTCTCCGGTAGTAGCTTTGGGGCACTCTTTGAAGTACTTTTATGTTGGTTGGATGAATCTGAGATTGTGTGATGCATATCGTATAATCATGCCCACGGATACTTGAGGTGACAATGGAGTATCTAGGTGACATTAGGGTTTTGGTTGATTTGTATCTTAAGGTGTTATTCTAGTACGAACTCTTTTATAGATCGATCCGAAAGAATAGCTTTGTGGTGGTTTCGTACCCGACCATAATCTCTACGTTTGTTCTCTGCTATTAGTGGCTTGGGAGTGACTCTTTGTTGCATGTTGAGGGCTTGTCATATGTTCTATCTATGTTATTATTGTTGAGAGAACTTGCACTAGTGAAAGTATGAACCCTAGGCCTTGTTTCCTATCATTGCAATTCCGTTTACGCTCACTTTTACCATTAGTTACCTTGCTGTTTTTATATTTTCAGATTACAAAAACCTATATCTACTATCTATTTTGCACTTGTATCACCATCTCTTCGCCGAACTAGTGCACCTATACAATTTACCATTGTATTGGGTGTGTTGGGGACATAAGAGACTCTTTGTTATTTGGTTGCAGGGTTGTTTGAGAGAGACCATCTTCATGCTATGCGTCCTACGGATTGATAAACCTTAGGTCATCCACTTGAGGAAAATTTGCTACTGTCCTACAAACCTGTGCACTTGCAGGCCCAACAACGTCTACAAGAAGAAGGTTGTGTAGTAGACATCAGATCCTTATCAATATTGAATCAGTGGAATTTGCATGGATTCGAGATCAGGCTCTTCATATGTTGCTAGGTCTAGGAACAATTGGCCAACCAATATGTATTATGAATACAGGTGCTAAAGTACTTTCATGTTACTTTAGGGGAACACTACTTTCAGGTATCATTAATGTCCAATATGTTCACAAATTTTTGGTGCACTGATATATAGTGGTTTTTTGTATGGAACTGGATCTTAATGTTTTCACCCCTTATGTATGATCATTCTATCCGAAGATAAGTGTTTGGAATCCCACAACAACGCGCGGGGTATCTTCTAGTTTGAATACTATCTATACCGAATGCTCAAGTACGGTCATAGTGCCCCTTAGTTGGTGCTTTATAAGAGAAGATGGAGACTCAAGTAAAAAATAAAAATTGCGTAAAGTAAAAGAAAGGCCCTTCGCGGAGGGAAGTAGGGATTTGTAGAGGTGCCAGAGCTCAAAGCGAAAATTGAGAGATAAGAACATTTTGGGAGGCATACTTTCACAGCAATGAAAATGACTTAGAGTTCCCAACACTTTCCATGCTAGATGTATCATAGGCGGTTCCCAAACGGAAAATAAAGTTTATTCCTTTTTCCACCATACTTTCACTTTCCATTGCTAACTGTATCCACGGGTGGCCTCCATACCAACTTTTTCCAAGGGATTTATCATTTGACAACATAAAGTAAATTCATTTTTCATTTCGGGACTGAGCATCCCTAATACCTTTGTCGTACTCTCGTGCAATGACAAGTGAATAAACACTCATAGTGAGAATAACACATCTAGCATGGAAAATATCGGCCACCACTCACCACCTCGCGAGCGGTACGAGCACACAAAAGAGAAATTTATTTTGAAACTTAGAAATGGCACATGCAAATTGGTTTAGAACGGCACGGAAATACCACATATAGGTAGGTATAGTGGACTCATATGGCAAAACTGGTTTAAAAGGTTTTGGATGCACAAGTAGTGGTCATACTTAGCGCAAATGAAGGCTAGCAAAAAGATTGAGAACCATCCAACCAAGAAACAAAAAATCTCATAAGCGAGGATTAAGCATAACTAACACCAAATAATGCACCACAAGTAGGATGTAATTTCATTGCATAACTATTGACTTTCGTGCTTGCATAGGGAATCACAAGCATTAACACCAATATTCTTACTAAAGCATAATTACTCATCAACATGACTCACATATCATATCGTCATATCTCAAAACCATTACAAAGAACCAAGTTTATTTTGTCCAATGATCTTCATGAAAGTTTTTATAATGTCCTCCTTGGATATCTGTCACTTTGGGACTATTTTGATATGTTGCTTTCAATAAGCTCAAACAGATATAAGTGAAGAATATGAGCATAGTATTTCTTTCTCTCAAAATAATTTAAGTGAAGCAAGAGAGAATTTCTTAAAAAAATTACTAACTCCCAAATAAATCTAAGTGAAGCATGAGAGCATTTCTTCAAAAATAACAAAGCACGCCATGCTCAAAAAGATATAAGTGAAACACTAGAGCAATTCCATGGCTCCAAAGATTTAAGTGAAGCATAGGAGCAAGCATAGCATAATTTTTGGCTCTCTAAAAAAGGTGTATCAAGCAAGGATTCAAGACTTAAACCACAAAGCAAAACAAGCAAAGACTCATATCATACAAGACGCTCCAAGCAAAACTCATAATATGTGACAAATAAAAATATAGCTCCAAGTAAAATACCAATGGTTGTTAGAAGAAAGCGGGGATGCCACTCGGGGGCATCCCCAAGCTTAGTTGCTTGATACTTCTTGAACATTATCGTGGGGTGCCTCGGGCATCCCCAATCTTAGCCTTTTGCTAGTCTGTATTCCTTCATCCATCGTAACATCACCCAAAGCTTGAAAACTCCAATCACACAAAACTCAACAAAACCTTCGTCAGATCCGTTAGTATAAGAAAGGAAATCACTACTATAAGTATTGTTGCAAACCCATTCATATTTTATTTTTTTGCATTATATCTACCGTATTCCAACTTTTCTATGGCAAAAACTCTTAAAATAAAACCATAGAATCATCAAAACAAGCACACAACGCAAAGAAAAGAGAATCTGTCAAAAACATAACACTCTGTAGCAATCTGGAAACTTCGAATACTTCTGTAACTCCAAGAATTCTGAACAATTAGGACCACATGGGCAATTTGTTTATTAATCTTCTGCAGAAAGAATCAACTCAAAATCGCTCTTCTGTTAAAAATGGTAATTATTTTGCGTGAGTGCAAAAGTTTCTGATTTTTAGCAAGATCAAATCAACTCTCACCCAAATCATCCCAAAGGCCTTGCTTGGCACAAACACTAATTTAAACCACAAAAACACATCTAATCAGAGGCATAATTGGGTATTTTATTGAAAACAACAAGAAAACCAAAAAGCGAAAAGATACAAGTTGGGTTGCCTCCCAACGAGCGCTATCGTTTTACGCCCCTAGCTAGGCATAATGCGAAGGATCTAAGTGTTGTCATCTTTGTTCTCCAACTCTTCAATCAAACACTTATAATTTTTCAAGGATTTAGCATATAAATTCTCAACGACAACACTTCTAGGCACGAGATTGAAAAATTCATTCTTGCAAATAGGGTCTCTTATCACTTCAATAAAATTGGGATGGATACTAATCATCTTAAGATCTCCTTTATCATTACTTGAAGTTGCACCCTTGTTTTTAGTAACTTGAGTAGTCTAGCCAATTTTTACGGGAGTTTTGGCGGAAGCAGAAGTCGTACTTAAATTAGTAAAGATTTCTTCAAGTTTGTCAATCTTAGATGGGCTTTCTTCAATTCTTTCATCAATTACAGCCCCCTTTTCCTTTTAAAAACTTCTCCTACTTTTGACCCAACTTAGTAGCAAAATTTTGCATTTTTTATCCAAGTTTTCAATATGTTCTTTGGTAAGCATTTTCTTTTCAATAGCATCTAGTCTTTTTATAACATGCTCAAGAGTCAAAGTTGTTTCATTGATCATAAGCGGTGGAGAACCAACTAAATTTCCCAGAGTTAAAAGCATCAAGCGAGGGACACATCAAGAAATTTCCACCAGTAATCGTATCAAGGACGAATCTATACCAAGTGGTGATGCCCACATAAAAACAGCAAAGAAGAACAATGGTAGATTGCTTACGGATAGATCTATTATGAGCATTGCAAATCCTATACCAAGCATCTTTTAAATTCTCCCCTCCCCTTTGTTTAAAGTTAAGAACCTCATTCTCGGGGGTATACGAAATAGAGGAAGAACTATCCATAACGACAAAAAGCGGTCAATAAGATTGCACACAAAAACATATCTAATGAGAAAACAACGAACAAAAAAGAGGGCAAACAAAACAGCAATTTTTTGTGAAGTGGGGGAGAGGAAAATGAGAGGCAAATGGCAAATAATGTAAATAACAAGGAGATGAGATTTGTGATTAGGAACCTGGTAGATGTTGATGATATCTCCCTGCCAACGGCGCCGGAAATTCCTTTCGGTGTCTGCTAGAACTACGTCATTATTTCTCCAAAGAGGAAGGGATGATGTAGCACAGTGACCGTAGGTATTTCCCTCAGTGATGAGACCAAGGTTATCGAACCAGTAGGAGAACCATGCAACACCATGTAAACAACTCCTACACACAAAGAACAAATACTTGTCAATCCCTCACGGGTAAAAGGATAGATAAAATTGTAGTAGATTGGATAAACAGATCTCGCGGGAACGCGAGATAAAATAAATTACTAAAAATTGCAGCAAGGTATTTTTGTATTTTTGGTTTAATATATTTCAAAATAAAAGCAAATAAAAATAGATCGCAATGGCAAATATATTAAAGAAGAGACCCGGGGGCCGTAGATTTCACTAGTGGCTTCTCTCGAGAAAAATAGCAAATGGTGGAATAACAAATTTCTGTTGGGCAATTGATAGAACTTCAAATACTCATGACGATATCCAGGCAATGATCATTATATAGGCATCACGTCCAAGATTAGTAGACCGACTCCCGTCTGCATCTACTACTATTACTCCACACATCGACCGCTATCCAGCATACATCTAGTGTAGTAAAGTTCATGGAAAAACGGAGTAATGCAATAAAAACGATGACATGATGTAGACAAGATCTATTTATGTAGAAATAGACCCCATCTTGTTATCCTTAATAGCAACGATGCATACGTGTAGTTTCCCCTTCTGTCACTGGGATCAAGCACTATAAGATTGAACCCATCACAAAGCACATCTTCCTATTGCAAGATAAATAGATCAAGTTGTCCAAACAAAACCCAAATATCGGAGAAGAAATATGAGGCTATAATCAATCATGCATATAAGAGATCAAAGAAGACTCAAATAACTTTCATGGATAAAATCATAGATCTGATCATAAACTGAAAGTTCATCGGATCCCAACAAACACACCGCAATAAGACTTACATCATATGGATCTCCATGAGACCATTGTATTGATAATCAGAGAGAGAGAGAGAGAGAGAGAGAGAGAGAGAGAGAGAGAGAGAGAGAGAGAGAGAGAAGCCATCTAGCTACTAACTACGGACCTGTCGGGGGTTGGATGCGACATATGCCAACGGGTGGCTTATCATGGTGGGGGCGAGTAGAACGTCGCCGGTGCCTGGAAACGGGATGAGGCGAAGACATGCACGCCGGCGGATCTTACCCAGCTTCGGGGCTCTCCGAGGAGATAATACCCCTACTGCTGCTCTGCGGGGTCTCCGCATGATCACTATGGGGTGATAGTACAATGGTGCTCCTCGAGCTGTGTGGAAGCAGGAAGGAGCAAGGCTAGCTCTTTCCCTCTGGCTATCTGTCTAAAATCCTATCCAGGGCCGAACCCTTTGCATGGGTGCCCCGGGGGGTTTATATAGGCCTACCCCCGGGGGGTACAAGGGTAATCTGACTGGGCGTGGCCCCAGTCGTCAGTCTCTCTTGTTGCCGTCTTCTCCGCTGACTCACAGGGCCCGCCGGTGGCGGGTCCCATGGACAAGCCGAGACGTGGCAAGATGCCGATGACGCAGGCGCGGTCATGGGGTCGTGGGAACAGTGCCGCCGCCTGTCAGGTGATCACTGTTGCCACTCCCCGTCCAATCTGGTTTATGGCTTGTGAGGCCCAAGCCAGGATGCGGCCGACTCTGGGGAGGCCGACTCTTGTAGGGCCGTCTTCGGACTCTCCAGCCGAGCTCTTCTATCTCACTGACGGAGGGCCCAGCGATCTCCGGCCAGCGCCCGCCGTCGTGGAGGTGCAGGCTGCGTGCACTGTGGTGAGTCGAGGTGGCATGGCAGCATGCGCGCCCACCGGAGATCTCCGGTGACGCTGCTCATAGCCATGCCCCCCTCCCGTGGGCCGAGGGACAGCCACGATGGGCTGTACCTGCGTTGGTCTTCGTGGAAGGTCGCGGGCCGACTCGAGTCGGCCCTTGAGAGGTCGCAAGCCCGAGTCGGCTTGGTGCGAGTCGCCGTCTGGGACTCGGTTTCGAGGTCGCCGGTGGGACTCGGCCTTCTCGAAGGTCGCCCTTGGGACTCGGCCGAGGGGCGGCCTGCCCGATGTCTTGAAAGATCTTGGGTCTGGGTCCGCCTACCCATGGCCCATTACTCAACAGTGAGTCCCCGGTGGCGGCCGGCGGCGCCGCCTCGCCGCTGGGCTTCGCGATTCAGATCTGCGGCGCCGACTCGAGATTCGCTGCCGTGTTTTGCCGCCTAGCAGAGCGGCCCGCCGCTAGGCCGCCTCCCGCAAGTCATGGCGGAAACCAGCGGCGACGCCATGCTTCCCGCCATTTGCGAGACGGTCCTATCAAGTAACGCCACATGGAGGCGATAGCTCGCTCGCCCACGCGCGGACGGACGGGCCGATAGGTGGGGCCGCCACTACCACGCCTCGGCCCGAGCGGATCCGCTGGTCGAGGGCGGTTGGTATCCCCACGCGGTTACCGCGCAGAATTTCGTGGGGTTTTAACCGGGCGCCGTGGGGTCGTGGGCGCGATTAATCCCCACGCCGCCTCGGCTTCTCAGCCCATGGGGCTATAATAGGCCGAGGGGAGCGGCGGCGCAGCGCCGCACTCTCCTCTGCCTTCTTGCCCTTCTTCTTGTTCTGCCGCCCATCGCCCGCCGCTTTTCCTCTTCGTCGACAATGAGCTCCTCCTCCGCGCGCTTGCCGCCGCGCCCGCGAGTGGGGACGGTTTCAGATGTGGACGCGGAGGACATCGAGTTCTCCGCGGACCCGCCGCCTTCCGAAGGCCGACCTGGTGCGGGCCGCCCGCGCGCAAGGGAATCCGGCCCGCGCGGAGGCAAAGCGAAGCGGGTCATCTTCCGCTTCGCACTCATGCGCTGGATGGGCCTCCCGGCGAAGCGGGTTTCTCCGCTGCTCGAGCTGTACCAGCCATGGCCGCACCACCTCACCCCTAACGCGGTGGTGCTCCTCTCCGCCGCCACCGCAGGCGAGGGCTACATCGAGTTCTCCCCACCATCGAGCTGTGGGAGAGTTCTTCTTCGGCTCGGCACGCAGGTTGCCGCACGACGCCGGCGCAAGGTGGCACGCTCATCGTGTCACGGTGCACGACGGCCGACAACCCTTTCCCGCCCATCCGCTGATAAAGTCGGTGAAGATGTGGCAAAGACATACTTTCGTGAAGAACGCCGCCACCGACGGCGATCGGGTCAACTTGCCGCCTTCGACCGAAGCCGCCGACCGCCGGCCGCCACCTGGTCCCAACGGTCAAGACGCTCTCGACCTCGAGTCGGCGCCGTGGCGCGCCTCGAAGTCTTGACGCAGATCGGAGGGGCTCGTCGCCTCCGACCTCCTGGCCGCCTTTGTGGGCGCCGGGTGCTTCGCTCAAGGCGGCCCCATCTCATCTCGCCAGATGAGCGGCCAAGACGATCCCAGCCGGCTGTGCACCAAGGACATGCGCGTGGAAGTGGCGAACATGGTGAACCTCATCGCCCACTACAAGTTCACCGACGAGTGGCAGTTCGGCAAGGAGCCGTACTCGCGCGACAACCCTCTGCCGGTGGTAAGTTTTCCATCTGCGCTCTGATCTTGCTTGTATCCGACCTCGAGCTCTAATCTTGCCGGTTTCTTTAAGCAGAATCCCCTCTTGGCGCCTGCTGCCGGCGCCCTGAGGGAACCGCGTGAGTACGTCCCTGACCGCGAGGTCAGCGACATTGACGACCCGACTCGAGTCATGGCGCTGGAGGCCGACGTCGAAGGCGGCGGGGAGGAGGAGGAGGGTGGCCTCAGGCCGTCGGCGACCTTCGCCGACTGGCCCGAGGATGACATCGACGCAGAAGTCATCCCGCGCCGCCAACCGAGAGCCGGCCCTCCCAACCAGGCCGGGTCGAAGAAGCGCCACGCCGGGCCGAGTGCGCACGGCGGCCGGCCGAAGAAGCCCAGGGGAACCGCCGCCGCGACCAAGCGGGAGGAGGCGGCCGCGAAGGCCAACCGCTTCCGGAAGGAAGTGAAGAGGCTGCCGCTTGTCTCTTCGTAAGTCCTTTACTCTTTGCTTTTTCTGACTTCGCTTGAATTGCTCTGACTCTCGCCCCTCTCCTCTCCAGCGCCCCCCTCTCCCTTGAGAGAGTCGCCGCGCCCTCCGTCATGGGGTCGGGGGCGACGTCCTCCAACACGCGGCGGGTCGACCCGCCGCCGATCTCCGGAGGCGACGGAGCGGAACGCAGAGGAGAAGCGAGGAGGAGGCCAAGCGCCGAGAAGGCGCAAGCCGACAAGGCGGCCGCCAACGCCAGCGACATCCGGACGAGGCCGTGGCGCGCGCGCAGCGCTAAACGGGACGCCGAGGGCCGTTCGCCGCTGGCTGGGCGATGCTTGTCCCTCGCTGTCATCAGCGCCGCCGCCTCCTGACTTTACGGGGCAGATCGGGAGGTCGGCACCGCCAACCCTTTCGCCGAGGAAGGCGGCGACGCTTCGGGCTCGGACACTCGTGCGCCGCCTCCGCCACCTCCGCCGCCTCCGTCTTCGAGGCCGCACGGTAAGCAGCCTGTGGACCCGCAGGACCCGCCGGCTGCGGACGACGCCGACGCGCAGCTGCTGCGCAGTCGCAGCGCCGACTTCGCCGCCGAAGTCGAAGGACGAACTCCAAGGCCCTTGTTTCGGAGACGGACGCCGCCAAGATGGCGAATCTGACGCCGAGGCCTCAAATTGCCGCGCCCATCTGGCTGGGTGCGCGCTGGCGGCAACGCCCGCTGAACCAGCGCTTCGATGTTCACCTGTTGCGCAAGGAAGGCGGCCCTCGGCTCTACACCAGACGATCCGCCATGCGGGCCTCACCGCACGATTTGTTTTTGGTTCTCTTGTCTCTTTCTCGTGGGGGCGCGCCAGCGCACCCACTGGGTGTAGTCCCCGAGTTCGGAGTCGGCTGCTGAGCAGGCGGCTCGGAACTCCTTTTAGCGATCTTCGAAGGCTGACTTTGCTTTGCCGGCCTTGCAGGAGTACCACAACCTCCCGTATACCGCCTTCAACCGCAACGCTGAAGAGCTGAGAAGCGGACCACCGATCCGCGGAGAGTCGAGGTAAGCGGATTCTTCTTCTTCGCGGGGGCGCGCTGGCGCACCCGCGGGCTGTAGTCCCCGAGATTCGGGCCGACTGCTGCGCAGTCGGGCCGGATCTCTCCGGCGACTTTCCTTTTTTCTTCTCCGCGGCGCGCTAAGCGCCCATGGCTGTAGTCCCGAGATTCGGGCCGATCTGCTGCAATCGGGCCGGATCTCCGCCACCTTCTTTTTCGATGATGTTTATCTTTCTTTGGGCTTCAGACGCCAACGCTGCCCTTCAAGGGCAGCTGGACGAAGCCAACGCCGCCCGTCGTGCTAAGGAGGAGGAGGCGACAAGCTCGCCAAAGCGCGACCTCTGGCGACGAATCGCCGAAAGGTATGATCTGCGCCGGAAGGCGCAGGAGGACGCCAAGTCGCGGAGGGGCCCTTCCGCCGAAGTTCGAGATGGAGCGGGCCGCCTGGACCGACCGCGAGGCGATGTTGACCTCCGGCTACCACGTGATCGAGGACGTCGTCGACGGTAACTCCTGTCTTCTCTTTTTGGTCTTTCGATTCCTCGTCGAACTGTCTTCTGGTTTTTCTTGACTGTTTCCTTTCTTGTCTTTCGCAGATTTCTTCCCGCCACTCATGAGCCGTCATTCCCGCCATCGAGGCGGATCGGAGGAGCGGGCGCGAGGGCGGCGATCGCCGCCAACGCGCCTCGCATCGCCGACGAGCAGATCTTGAGCATCGGGCTCGCCTTCGCCTGCTCACCGCCCGATCGCGCCGTTTTCAACGCTACGGCGCCCAAGTCGCCACCGCCTCAGGCCGGAGGTGCCGCTCTTCGCACCGCCACCGGACGGCCGACCGGCCGGAGGTCGCCGTCGGTCGCCTCGAGGCTTGAAGGCTCCTCGGCCCGCTATTGAGCGCGCTGGCCCCGGAGTTAAATCAAGGGCTGGTACCCTGGCTGGACCTGACCGCTGGCAGCGCCCCGATCGGAGGCCCAGCCGAGCTGGGAGCCGTGGAAGGCGCCCTCGTCGGCCTTGGCGGCCATCGCCGAGTACACGGACACTAGTGTCTTTGTTCCCGAGCGGACGGCCGACGGCGAGGAGGCTCCGCCGAGTGGCCCGGGATGCACCCAGAGTACGAGGAAGACTCATGGAGGTAATCGGCTCCAGCCCGAGGGGAGGGAGAGTCGGAGGACGGAGGCGAGGAGGAAGAGGTGCCAGAGCTGGGAAGGCGACCAGCCTCACTGATCGCGCCTCCAAAGAACGAGCCTCGGAAGGACAAGGCAATCGCCACCGAGGGCGACTTGCCGAGACCGCCCAGCCGGCTGCCCCGACGCCTGGCTGCCGCCGCCTCCGGCCCTCCCGGCCGGGGCCGCCCCTAGGATGCATCGGCTTTACTCGCTCTTTTGTTTTTGCTTAAAAACTTGTTAGTTACAAACAATTCCACCATGGGTGTATTCGCCGAGGGCCTTATGTAAATATTTATCAAGTTTCATATCGCTTGCTTTGGCTCTTTTTAGACTGTTTTCCTTTGTCGCCTTCCCTTGGTTGCCGCCTTGCCATCTGGGCAGCCGCTCTGCAGACTGCCACTGGGTCAAGAGCTCAGCTACCTTGGGAGGCAAGTACTTAGTCGTTTAAAGTGTCGAGCAAGTTTGGTTGAAATCGGCCGCCGACTCTCAAGGTCGGCCGTTCTTAACGAAGGTTGAACTATGAGCCCATTGCCGTGAGTCGGCTTAGTAGGGGAACGGGAGCCGGCTTGGGCTATGCGTGGCTCTTAAGTCCTTAGCCGTTTTCATGTGTGCGCCGCTTTCCGCCTCCCGCTATCGGCGGTCGCTCGCGAATCTGTGGCTTCAGAGGAGACGGCTTTGAGCGCGGCACATTACTTGTCCGACCTCGGAGCGTTTCATAGCACAAATGGCGAGTCCCGGGCCGACTTGTCGGACCCGTGCCGGACGGTATGATAAAAATGGGGAAGCATTTGAGCTTAGATTCATATCATACAGATAATCAAAAGGCAGTCCCGAGCTCGGCTCGGGGCCCGAGGTCTTAGTACTCTAATACGAGAAAGGGGAGTAGCGCGATACATATCAGATCACCAGTAAAATCTTCAAGAAGATTTGCATTCCACGGGCGCTCTGTCTCTTTGCCGAGTCGTCTCTCTTGCGTGCTCGAGGCTTCGGCGCCGATCGTAGTAGGCGCTGCTTCCCAAAGACCTTGTCGATGATGAATGGACCCTCCCAAAGGCGCCGACAACTTGTGCTGGCGGCCGCTCTCTCGAATCAGCCGGAGCACAAGGTCGCCTCTTGGAATGATCGTGGCTTGACCTTGCGGTTGTAGTATCGCCGCAGACTCTGTTGGTAGATTTGGACCGGCCGAGTGCCAACAGCCGCCCTCTTCCAAAGCAGTCGACGCCGTCTTGGCGTGCTTCTTCACCTCATCTTCGTGTACATGGAGAGTCGTGGAGAGTCGAATTGTATATCCGTCGGGATGAAGGCTTCGGCACCGTAGACGAGGAAGAACGGCGTGAAGCCGGTTGATCTGTTCGAGTCGTCGGCGCAGACTCCATAGGACGGCAGCAGCTCTTCCACCCAACAGCCGCCGAAGCGCTCGAGTGGTTCGACCAATCGAGGCTTGATGCGGATAGGATGAGGCCATTGGCTCGCTTCCACCGGCCGCTTGATTGCGGATGGGCAACGGACGCTAAGTCGATCGGATGCCTGCGTCGCAGTAAACGAGCCAAGGCGCCCTTGGTGAAGTTGGTGCCGCTGTGTCGTGATGATGCTGTGTGGTATGCCATACCGCCGTGATGTCGGCAATGAAAGTCACCTTTGTGGGCCCATTTAATTTCTTGATGGGCTTTGCTTCCACCCACTTGGTGAACTTGTCCATCGCGACGAGTAAGTGAGTCAGCCGCCCGGGCCATCTTGAAAGGTCCCACCATGTCCGGGCCCCAAACCGAGAAGGGCCAGCGATGGGGATCATCTTGATCTGGCTTGGTGAAGGGGCTTGGAGCGAAGACCCGCACCCTTGCACTTCTTGACTAATTCTTTAGCTTCTTCCAGGCGATCGGCCAAAAGAAACCGTCTTGAAAGGCTTTGGCCACGAAGCCCTCGAGGCCGCGTGGATGACCACACTCGCCTCGATGGATGTCCTTGAGGATCGCTTGGCCTTGCTTCGACTCACGCAGCGCCTGGTGGACACCAGTGACTGCGCTACCGACTAATTCTCTGCTGACTATTGTGTAGGCTGCCGCTCGGCGTTGTACTTGCCGAGCCGAGTCTCATCTGTAGGCAACTCCTTGTCGACTAAGAACTTGAGGATGGGCTGTGCCCATGAAGGTGCCGCTATCTCTTCGATCGCTACCACAGCGACTTGAACGAGGGCGGCCGGGCTGGGAGGCGGCGGGTTGGACTCTGCTTGCCGCTTGGAATCAAGGGAATCTCTGGGCGACGTGGCGCAGCCCCGGCCGACCGGTGCAGCCCCGGCCGACCGGGCGCAGTCCCCGGCCGATCGTGGCTTTCTTGAGGTCACTTTGTGGGGTCTTGAGTCGGATCCGACTATCTCGGGGAGCCGCACGAAAATAGAGTCGGACTCGTGAAGGTTTGATAGACGGCTTGAGGAGGCGCCAAGGGCGACACGGAGGAATCGCTTAGCGAGTAGAGCCGACTCGTGCCAAAGCATCCGCTTGGTCGTTGTCGTTTCTTGGTATGTGGAGGAACTCGATCCTTCAAAATATCCGCTGAGCTGCTGCACTAAGAAGCGGTAGCTTGCCATGTTTGCATCCTTGGCGCCCGATCCACGGATGATCACGAACCACCAAGTCGAGTCGCCAGAGCACGTGATCCGGCGGATGCCGAGTTCCTTGGCAAGCCGGAGTCCGTGGATGAGCGCTTCATATTCGGCGACGTTGTTGGAGGCGGCGAAGTGGATTTGCATCTTGGAGCTCCGAGGCCGGAGCGCATCTTGGAGCCGTCAAGTGTAGTCGCCAATGAGTAGAATCGGTAAGCAGCGGCAAGTATTGGGTCTCGCCCCGACGAGGAAGTCGGCGGCCGCGACTTGATGGCGAAGCGAGGTTGGTAGTAAATCGTAGGAGCTAGGTCGATAGCCCACTTGGCCACTCGGCGGACGATCTCGACTTCCGATGATCTCGGCGAGTGGGGCAAAGGCAAACCATGATGATTGGATGCTCTTGGAAGTAGGGCTTGACTTCTTGGCGGCAAAATGCACGCAGTAGCACATCTTCCGTAGCGAGGTAGTTTTGCTTGGAGGTCGACGAAGACCTCGCTCGGTAATATACCGGTCTTTGGATCGAGCGCCTTGCCTTCCTCCTTGCGCCGACTACAATAACCGCGGCCGACTACCCGACCGGTGGCGGCGATGTACAAAAGCATGGGCTCTTTGGGAGTCGGAGCCGCCAAAGACAGGGGGTCGTCAAGATCTTCTTCGCTTGGAGAAATGCGTCATCCGCCTTTGTGGTTCCACTCGAAAAAGTGGTCTTCTTCATTAGTTGATACAATGGCGAGCTTTCTCGCCACCGATCGATGAATCGGCTTATGGAAGCCAAGCAGCCAAGTGAACTTCTGACGCCCAGCAATCGGTGGGTACCTCCATCCTCTCAATGGCCTTGATCTTCACAGGGTTGCACTCTATGCCGCGTTCGGAGACCAGAAAACCAAGGAGCTGGCCGGCTGGGACTCCGAACACGCACTTCTCTGGGTTGAGCTTGATCTGGAACCGGCGCAGATTCTCGAAGGTCTCTTTGAGATCCTCTAGCAGCGTCCCGCGCTTCTCCGTCTTCACCACCACATCATCCACATAAACGTGGGCATTCCTGCCGAGTTGCTTGAGGAGGCATTTCTGCATGCAACGCTGAAAGGTGGCGCCGGCATTCCTCAAGCCGAACGTCATCGTCAGGTAGCAGAAGGCTCCAAACGGTGTGATGAATGCTGTCTTCAGCCTGTCTGCTGGATTCAGCTTGATCTGGTGATATCCTGAGTATGCATCCAAGAAGCTCAACAGCTCGCATCCGGCTGTGGAGTCTATCACCTGATCAATCCTTGGCAGAGCGAATGGATCCTTCGGGCAGGCTTTGTTGAGGCTGGTGTATCCGCCACTGCTTGTTTTTCTTCAACACTAGCACAGGGTTAGCCAACCACTCCGGAAAGAACACCTCCATGATGAAGCCGGCTGCCAGGAGCCGGGCTATCTCTTCTCCAACTACTCTCCTCTTCTCTTCTGACAGGCGGCGCAAGGGTTGCCTGACTGGCTTCACATCTGGCCTGACATGTAACTTGTGCTCGGCGAATTCCGTCGGTACACCTGGCATGTCCTTGGGGACCATGCGAAGATGTCCCGATTCTCACGGAGGAAATCGACGAGCTCGCCTTCCTATTTGCTGTCCAGGCCATGCCCATGACAGCAGCACCTCTCCGGTGCTCCGGGTCCAAGGGTATCTTCTTGGTCTCTTTGGCCGGCTTGAATGATCCTTCTGCCTCCGACTCCTTGGGGTCCGGCGACATCTCCGGCTGCTTCCCAGCCATCGCCACGACACGGTCAAGGAGCCGCTTCTCGCCGCGATCACCAGAGACTCGCCAGCCGATCGCTTCTCGGCGCAGCGGACGACTTCTTGTAGTCGCGGCAACGGTCGGGATCCCTTCAAGTCGGCATCTTCATCTTGAGATAGGCGAGTGGGGAACCGCCATGAACTTGGCTGTGGCAGGCCGCCTAGCGAGCATGGTATGGGCTCTCAAGTCCACCACTCGAACCAGATCGGCTCTCGGCGGAAGTGATCTTTGTCTCCAAGAGGACATCTATCGAATCTTGCCAATCGGCGAAAGGGAGAGGCCGGCACGATCCGTGGAAAGCAAGGCGGCTGCTCTGCGGCTGCCTCCGTCGATTCCGAAGCTTCTCCATGGTATCCTTGTACAGGATGTTTATGCTATCGCCTCCGTCTATCGGGACTCGCGAGAAACGGGCGGCCCGCTTGTCGATGGCCAAGGTCGCCCAAGAACCAAGGCGTAAGAGCCCGGACTCGCATCACCTCGGGTGATCCGCCCGACTCACTCATAGGCTTTCGGACCAATGCATGAATTCGGGGCTGCGCCGCCATGCGTTAACTTCTTTTGCTTTGGCGCCGCCGCCGGTCATCTGTCGACGGTGAACACTACGTATGCTCCGTGCTCTTACGGGAACTCGTCTTGGACCGCGCCGGCCGCGCGCGCGGCTGCGGAGGCGGCGGCGGCCCCGCAGGTAGCGGAGGAGCGAGGCCGTCTCCCTTGGCAATCCTGACGAGCCAGTGGCACTTTCTGGTAGTATGGTTCGATGGCTTCGCGCCACTGTGAAACTTGCAGGGGCCATCCAGAGTCTCGCTCATAGGAAAAAGCCGCAGCCGCTGGACTTGCCGCCCTTTCGCCGCTTGGCGGAGGCTGCCCTCAGCCGCTGGTCTTCATCGCTGCCACCGCCGGCTGTTGGCGATCGGTGGGGCTTTACGCTTGTTGTCGCTCTGTTGCTGCCGCCGCCGGCGTCTCCGGTGGCGCCCCGGGAGCCTGGGGATCACCTTGCCGGCGCGCTGACTTGGATCTCCGCCTTCATAGAGGAGTCGGCGTGGCGCATTTGTTCGCTATGACTAGCAGCTCGTCGAGGGTTTCTGTGCTCGCCGCAGAGGAGCTTGTGCTTGAGGAGGGTGCCCTCCGGCACCGGCCGTAAAAGTACTGATGGCCTGCACCTCGTGCACGCCCCGCAGGAGTTTCGAGCTCGCCCGGTAGCGTGAGATAGTCGCGTCGATTCCTCGGGCCTTGCACGCACAAGGAGAGTCGGGCGGCCGAGGTCGCTTGTGCGTCGCCGGTGAAGTTGCGAATGAAGGCTTCGGTGAAGTCGACCCAGCTGTTGATGCTGCGGGGCTTCAAGCTATTCAGCCATGTCCGGGCCGTGCCCTGGAGCATGAGGGGTACATACTTGACGGCAACTCGCTTGTTACCGTTGGCGATGTTAACAGCCGTGGAGTAGTCTATCAGCCAATCTTCCGACTTCACGGAGCCGGTGTATTTGGGCGTGTCTCGAGGGAGCGTGAACCCTCTGGGGAAGGGCTCGTCTCTGATGCGGGGCCCGAAGCAAGGCGGACCCAGCTCGTCTTCTTCTTCTAACGCCAGGGATCTGTGAAGTCGGTCGATCCGGTGGCGGGCGTCGTTCTCTCCGACTCCCTCTCGGCGACCAAGGCGATCTCCGAGAGTCGGATGCTCGACAGGCGGCGGGGAGACTCGTCATTCTCTCCGAGGCGGGGGAGGCAGATAATCATCTCGCCGCTCCACTGCTCGGGGGCGGCCATCTTGATCTCGCTCGATGGAGATGCGAGTCCGACTGTGGCTTGCAGCCGGCTCTTTCTCCTCCTCCGCGGACTCCGCCAATCGGGCGTCCGGAGGTCGCGCTTTGATCTCGGCGAGGGGTAAGCCGTCATTCTTCATTGCTGGCGTCAACGCGCCGCCGCCGCGCTTCTGCGCCGCAACGCGCCGAGGAGCTGCTGGACTCGCTCCGTCATCTCACGGCGCTCTTCGCCCTCGAGGTTCTCGATTCTTGATTTGCCGCTGGCGGCGCGGATGTTCTCCGCAGGGTGGCGATACGGGCGCCGCCCGAATAGATCGGGCGATAGCGCTGTCGCGCTCTCGGACCGTGCCAAGACGGCTCGGCCCAGTCAGAGCCGGCGAGCCGCCTACAGCGCGATCCACCTCGCGCTGGTATGCTTCGGATAATCGTCTCATGCTCGCCAACTTCTTGGCACCTTCAACGAGCTGAAGGCGGCGTTCCTCCAGCATCTCCGCGTCCGCGTCCTCCGGGAGGGGCGCGGACAGGTCTCGCAGGGCCGCAGGCAGCGGGTCCTGGGCGTTTTCGCCGGAGCGCTCGCCGTGGCTGATGACGAGCACCTCCGTGACGGCGCTTCCGTCGCTCTCCTCGTACGGAAGCGGCTCGTCGTAGACCACCACGTTGGTGGGGAAGGTATCAAGCGATACGGCGTCGGAGTCGACCAGCATCGGGTCGGAGGAGCCTACGGACTCCAAGTCTACGGCGGGCTCGCCGGTGACTTGAAGCTGGTCAAGGAGGCCCGCGAGAAGGTTCTCGGGGCCACCCGCGCCGGTGCTCGGCGCAGGCTCGTCGGAGAGGCGCACCTCACCGATGAGTTCGGCGAGGCCGCTCGCTGCGCAGACGGCTTCGACGCCGCGCAGCGCGTCGATG
Source organism: Aegilops speltoides (assembly GCA_021437245.1). Taxonomy (NCBI): domain Eukaryota; kingdom Viridiplantae; phylum Streptophyta; class Magnoliopsida; order Poales; family Poaceae; genus Aegilops; species Aegilops speltoides. The sequence continues at coordinate 365,533,384 of CM038147.1, read as the reverse complement.
CAGGCCCCATCTGGCGAGCTGGGCTGGCTGCGCTCGCCAGGGAGGAAGAGGGTTCCCGTCCAGAACAGATCTCCGGACGACGGTGCACCTAGCCCCACGGTGGGCGCCAAATGTCGGGGGTTGGATGCGACATATGCCAACGGGTGGCTTATCATGGTGGGGGCGAGTAGAACGTCGCCGGTGCTCGAAACGGATGAGGCGAAGACATGCACGCCGGCGGATCTTACCCACCGGGGCTCTCCGAGGAGATAATACCCTCATCGCTGCTCATGGGTCTCCGCATGATCACTATGGGGTGATAGTACAATGGTGCTCCTCGAGCTATGTGGAAGGTGAAGGAGCAAGGCTAGCTCTTTCCTCTCGCTATCTGTCTAAAATCCTATCCAGGGCGAACCCTTTGCATGGGTGCCCGGGGGTTTATATAGGCCTACCCGGGTACAAGGGTAATCTGACCTGGCGTGGCCCCGATCGTCGATCTCTCTTGCTGCCGTCTTCTCCGCTGACTGGGCCCGCTGATTGGCGGGTCTCATGGACAGCCGAGTTAATCTTGGCAAGATTTCGATGACGCAGCGCGGTCATGGGGTCGTGGGAACAAGCGCCACCGTCAGTGATCACTTGCTGCCACTCCCGTCAATCTGGTTTATGGCTTGTGAGGCCCAAGCCAGATGCGGCCGACTGGGAGGCCGACTCTTGTAGGGCCGTCTTTGGACTCTCCACCGAGCTCTTCTATCTCACCGACGGAGGGTTCCGGCGATCTCCGGCCAGACGTCTGGCGCGTGGGTCGTGGAATGCAGCATGCGTGTTGAGGTGGTCGAGGTGGCATGGCACATGCCGCACCTCACCGGAGATCTCCCGGTGACGCTGCTCATCAGAGCCATGCCCTCCGTGGGCCGAGGGGACAGCCACGATGGGCTGTACCTGCGCTGGTCTTCGTGGAAGGTCGCGGGCCGACTCTCGAGTCGGCCCTTGAGAGGTCGCAAGCCCGAGTCGGCTTGGTGCGAGTCGCCGTCTGGGGACTCGGTTTCTTCGGAGGTCGCCAGCTGGGACTCGGCCTTCTCGAAGGTCGCCCTGCTGGGACTCGGCTGAGGGGCGCGGCCTGCCCCGATGTCTTGAAAGATCTTGGGTCCTGGGTCCGCCTACCCATGGCCCATTACTCCGACAGGACCCGTAGGTCTATAGAGAACTACTCACGCATCATCAGAGAGGCACCAATGGACATGATGAACCCCTCTGAGATGGTGTCTAGATTGGATCTGATGTTTCTGGAACTTGCGGCGTCTGGAATTAATTTTCGTCGACTCCCCTAGGGTTTTAAGAATATTGGAGCATTTATAGAGTAAAGAGGCGGTGCAGGAGGCCACCGAGGTGGGCACAACCCAACGGGGCGCGCCTGGGCCTCCAGGCGCGCCCTGGTGGGTTGTGCTCCCCTCGGAGCTCCCCTCAGGTGCCTTCTTGGCCCACTTGATGTCTTTTGGTCCAAAAAAATCCACAAAAGTTTCGCTGCGATTGGACTCCGTTTGGTATTGATTTCCTGCAATGTAAAAAACAAGCAGAAAACAACAACTGGCACTGTGCACTATGTCAATGGGTTAGTACCAGAAAATGATATAAAATGATATAAAATGACTATAGAATGATTGTAAAACATCCAAGAATGATAATATAACAACATGGAACAATAAAACATTATATATACGTTGGAGACATATCAGCATCCCCAAGCTTAATTCTTGCTCGTCCTCGAGTAGGTAAATGATAAAAAACAAAATTTTTGATGTGGAATGTTGCCTAACATGTTCATCACATAATGTTTTCTTTATAGCATGGACATTTGGAATTTTATATGGTTCAAAGCAATAGTCTAGTTTTGACATGAAGACTTTAATACTCAAGCATACCAACAAGCAACCATGTCTTTCAAAATATCAACACTAAAGCAAGTTATCCCTAACCCATTATGCTCAATCACTGATCCATTCATGAAGCACACTCGAATATTAGCTACACCCAATGCTCAAATACGATCATAGTGCCCCTTAGTTGGTGCTTTATTAGAGAAGATGGAGACTCAATTTCAAAATAAAAATTGCATAAAGTGAAAGAAAGGCCCTTCGCAGAGGGAAGTAGGGATTTGTAGAGGTGCCTGAGCTCAAAGCAAAAATTTAGAGAAAAAAACATTTTGGGAGGCATACTTTTCCCACCAACGAAAACGACTTAGAGCTCCCAACACTTTCCGTGTTAGATACATCATAGGCGGTTCCTAAACAGAAAATAAAGTTTATTCCTTTTTCCACCATTACTTTCACTTTCCATGGCTAACCGTATCCACACGTGCCCTCCATACCAACACTTTCCAAGGAATTTATTATTTGACAACATAAACTAATTCATTTTTCATTTCGGGACTGGGCATCCCTAATACCTTTGCCGTACTCTCGTGCAATGACAGTGAATAAACACTCATCGTGAGAATAACACATCTAGCTTGGAAAATATTGGCCACCCCTCACGGCCTCGCGAGCGGTACAAGCACACAAAAGAGAATTTTATTTTGAAAATTAGAGATGGCACATGCAAATTTGCTTAGAACGGCATGAAAATAGCATATATAGGTAGGTGATAACCCACAAGTATAGGGGATCGTTTGTATCCTTCTTCGATAAATAAGAGTGTTGAACCCAACGAGGAGTTAAAGGCAGAACAAATATTCCCTCAAGTTCTATCAACCACCGATACATCTCTACGCACACTTGACGTTTGCTTTACCTAAAACAAGTATGAAACTATTTTGTAGGTGTGATGCTAGACCTACTTTCAAGAATAAAACTAGAAGTACTTTGCAAGATAATAAAAGTTAGGTGTTTAGTAAAAGGGTTTGTGTCAACAAGAAGGTTATTTGTCCCTAGGCAATCGATAACAAGTACCGGTAATCATTCTTGCAATTTTATATGAGGGAGAGGCATGAGCTAACATACTTTCTCTACTTGGATATGATTGGACCCCTAGCAAGCATATGCAACTACTAAAGATCATTAAGGTCGTGAAACCCAACCATAGCATTAAGTATCAAGTCCTCTTTACTCCCATACGCCATGACCCACTTATCCGCGTTTAGGCTGCTGTCACCCCCGCAACACTGACAATAAGCAAACCATGAACATATTGGAACACCCTACAGCAGGGGTACCTCACGTTTGCGCGAGACGAATGGCACCATAGGACAGCACCATAAGTAAAATATACAATTATACCAACCAAGATCACGACTAACCCATAGGACAAAATAGATCTACTCAAACATCATAGGATAACCAAATATCATTGGGAAATAATATATGGAGTTGAGCACCATGTTTAAGTAGATATTACAACGGGGAGAAGAGGTGTTACACCGCTGCATAGAGGGGGAGAGAGTTGGTGTTGAGGGTAGCAAGATTGTTGATGTAGATCGCCGTCACGATCCTAGCCCCGGCGGCACTGCGGCGCCACCGGGAGAGAGGGGGAGAGAGCCCCCCTCCTTATTCTTCTTCCTTGACCTCCCCCTAGATGGGAGGAGAGTTCCCCCTCTGGTCCATGGCCTCCATGGCGGTGGAGGGGCAGGAGCCCCTCCGGGATTGGATCTCCCTCTCTATTCTCTTCTGTTTCACACTCTCCAGATCTGGCCGAAAATCGTTTCTTATATTCCCGGAGATCCGTAACTCCGATTGCACTGCTCTTTTTACACAATTTTTTTTCTGGATATAAGCTTCCTTGTGCCTGAAGTAGAGCTCCAACTGACATACGAGGTGAGCACAACCCACCACCGGGCGCCAGGGGCCTTGGGCGCTCCCTGGTGTATCGTGGTTCGTGTGGGCCTCCGTTTGAAGTGATTCCAACTCCCAAAAATCACAAATATTTCAAAATAATTCTCCGTGGAGTTGCATCACGTTTGGACTTCGTTTGATATGGATTTTCTGCGATACAAAAACAGGCAACAAACAAGAACTGATACTGGGCACTGAATAAGTAAATTAGTCCAAATAAATCATATAAGAAGTTGCCAAAAGTATGTAAAACTTGTATAATATTGGCATGAAACAATAAAAAATTATAGATACGACGGAGACGTATCAACTTCCCCAAGCTTAACTCCTGCTCGTCCTCGAGTAGGTAAATGATAAAAAAAATAATTTTTGATGTGGAATGCTACCTAACATAAACTTGATCATATGTCTAGTCATGGCATGAATATTAAGACATAAGTGATTCAAAGCAATAGTCTATAATTTGACATAAAGACATCTATACTTAGGCATCCCAACAAACAATTATACCTTTCAGAATATCAACGCTAAAGAAAGCTATCCCTACAAAATCATATAGTCTTATCATGCTGTCTTCTTAACACAAAGTATAAATCATGTACAACCCCGATGACAAGCCGAGCAATTGGTTCATACTTTTTAACGCGCTTCAACTTTTTCAATCCTTACGTAATACATGAGTGCAAGCCATGGATATAGCACTATGGGTGGAATAGAGTATGATGATAGGGGTAAGTATAAAGAAGACAAAAAAGTAAGAAAGTCTCACATCGACGCGGATAACCAACATGCTATGGAGATGCCCATCAATTGATATCAATGTGAGGAGTAGGTGTCGGTGTCAAAACCGGCAGATCTCGGGTAGGGGGTCCCGAACTGTGCATCTAAGGCTAATGGTAACAGGAGGCGGGGGACACGAAGTTTACCCAGGTTCGGGCCCTCTCGATGGAGGTAATACCCTACTTCCTGCTTGATTGATCTTGATGATATGACTATTACAAGAGTTGATCTACCACGAGATAGTAGAGGCTAAACCCTAGAAGCTAGCCTATGATTATGATTGTTGTTGTCCTACGGACTAAACCCTCCGGTTTATATAGACACCGGAGGGGGCTAGGGTTACAGTAGTCGGTTCGAGAAGGAGATCTACATATCCAAATTGCCAAGCTTGCCTTCCACGCAAAGGAGAGTCCCACCCGGACACGGGACGAAGTCTTCAATCTTGTATGTTCATAGTCCAACAGTTCGGCCAAAGTATATAGTCCGGCTGTCCGAGGACCCCCTAATCCAGGACTCCCTCAGTAGCCCCTGAACCAGGCTTCAATGACGACGAGTCTGGTGCGCAGATTGTCTTCGGCATTGCAAGGCGTGTTCCTTCTCCGAGTACTCCATAGAAGATCTTGAATATAAGGATCGTGTCCGGCTCTGCAAAATAATTTCCACATACCACCGTAGAGAGCAAAATATTCCACAAATCTAATCCGCTGACAACTTTTCATAGCGTGACATCACGCCGCGGCCCGGTAATTACGAACGATTTTTTGCAGCTTGCCACTGCACGTGTTGCGAGGCGGTTTTATTGGCACGTCTTGTCGAAGCAGAGATCGTGTTCCCCTTATCATGGGATTCTCATCAATACGGGTGTGGGTAACCCAACCGTGCTTGTTAGTATGACTCCTCGATTTTAGGCAAGTCCCAAATGGCCACGCGGAGGACGCTTGATATTCGCCCTCTTTATAAAGGGGCCAAGGCCTGTCCTTTTTCTTCCCACGCTCGATCCTTCCCTTCCCCCACCTCGAGTGCCAACACCCAAGGCTTAGGCTAAGCGCTTCCGACTTTCAACCATGTCCGTATCCAACCTTCAAGGCCGGTGGATGGCCTCCTCTGTCACAGAGGAGGGCATCAAGAAGCTTAGGGAGGCCAGGTATCTCACCGCCAAAATCCCGCACAGGCTGCCTACTCAAGTGTAGGTCATCCCCACTCCCGAACCCAACAAGAGTCTCGTATTTGTTTCCCACTTCCTTCGAGGGCTAGGTTTTAGTCTTGATCCCTTTGTGAGAGGGCTCATGTTCTATTACGGGCTAGATTTCCATGATCTAGCTCCAGATTCCATCCTTCACATCTCGTCGTTTATCGTCGCATGTGAGGCCTTCCTCTGCATCACCCCACACTTCGGCTTATGGCTCAAGACCTTCAATGTGAAGCCGAAGATGATCGATGGGCGACACGCAGAGTGCGGAGGCGCTATAATAAGCAAAGGTGCTGACGCCCTATGTGATGCGGAGCATCCTACGGACATCACCACGTCAAGAGCCCATTTGGCAAGTGACACGTGCGACATCTACTTCACATACACAAAGGTGAATCATCTCCTTTACACGTGCTCACTTGACACTCTCGAGGATGGAATACTACTTGACACTCCTTACGTGTGCATGCATAGGTATTGTCAGAGCTTCACGGATGTCAAGGAGGAGTGCAAGCGCCAAGGAACGACTACACCATCCGCGAGGGAAGTGTGGAAGAGAAGACGGAAGAAAGGAAGAAGAAGAATGGAGCAGGATCGAGTTGCCGGATCATCCGGACCCCAAACCGGACGATCCGGACCGAGCCCGATGATCCGGACGACCTCCGGACGATCCGCTACTGCGTCTCAAGACAACAGAACCTGCTCGACGGCCGGATCATCGGGACGGTCGCCGGATCATCCGGACCCCGACACCCGGATCATCCGGGCCACCATCCGGATCATTCGGACCCGCTGCGGCGTGACTTGGGCCAAGCCCGTGTACCCCTTCGCCTCACTTACCCCTTCGCCCTTGGGCTATAAATAGACCTCCTCCACCTCCTTTCTAGGGTTAGCAAAGTGATAGCTCATTCTTAGGTGAGCTTTGCTCCTACCTATCTCTACTCTTGATAGAGAGAGACCACTACTCCATTGGAGGCCAAGACCTCCATCTAGGAGAAGATCCCGTGGGATATCATCAAGACCCCCTTGTGGGAAGATCCATCTAGGATATCATCAAGACCTCCTCCTGGAGATGAACCTTACTTTGTATCTTTCCCTTTGTTGTTCATGTACCTTGTGGATCTTGTGTGTTTGATTGTCTAGTGGATGTGTGATTTGGACTTGTTCTTGAGTGTTTCCCCTTGTGATTTCTCCCCGTTCTTCCCCGTGTTCATCGTGTTCTTCGAGGGATCCAGCTCCAAACGTGAAAGATCGACGCTATAGGATCCACCCTACATCATATGGTATCATGAGCCACGTTGATCACGTTTTTGGAGCCCCTACCCCGTGTTTTCTAGCTTGATTTTGTTGATTTCGTCCTAAATCCGAAAATCCCCACCAAAAATAGCCCCCAAATTTTTTTGTGATTTGTTGGTTTGATGATGTTTTGTTGATTTTGATCCGTGGATTTGCTTGGTTTCAAGTGGATCTAGCATCTCCCCAAGTTTCCCCACCTTCCATCCATAAAATCCCTCAAATTTTGCCCCGAAAATCATCCATTTCCGCCCAAAAATTCGTCCCCGAGAGGAAATCCCGAGCAGTTTGACCTGCCCGGATCATCCGGAAGTGCTCCCGGATCATCCGGATCCACCCGGATCAGCTGGACCATCTCCCGGATGTCCGGACGCCCCACACGACAGAAATCCGGTTGACGAACCCGGATCATCCGGACCTACTCCCGGATGTCCGGTAACTCGATAATCGACTCGGCTGAATTTTTGTTTCGGCCATAACTAATTCATCCGGAGTCCGTTTTCGACGTTCTTTAGCTCGTTTTGAAGCTCTTGACATCCCCCATCCCACAAAAATACTACCAACATCATTTGACTCCATCATATTTTCTGAAATTTGGCAAGTTTGCCTAGGCCTTCCACCATATCATCCGCATAGCCACCACCGACTTCCGCAACCTAACCCAATTTGTTCCCCATTGCATATGTGGTTGCTTGAGTAGTGATTCACGTCTCCTAAGGTGTTTCGGCTACTTAGGGACGATTGCTTCTTCATCGACCACCACCACTATTTCCACATAGACGTGCCCACCATACAATTCCACCCCAACCTAACCCAATTTTGTTTGAGTTGTGGCTTGTGTCTCCTAAGGTGTTTCGGCTACTTAGGGACGACAACTTCAACTCTGACTCGTGTATAGCCCATCATTCCACTTCCGCATTGCCTAGTGCAACACCACCACCGCTTTCCGCTACCACCATTTGACATTTGTCATTTGAGATTTTGAGTTTGCGGTTTTCCGCTTCCTAAGGTGTTTCGCTACTTAGGACGAGTCTCCATCATCTTGGTATCTACACCAAGAACACCGCCACTCATCATCGCAGGACGGTAACCTCGACGACACCATTGTATATTCCTTGCAATTGCATTGTTAACCCCTAGCCCATTTTATGTTATTTGCCTATCGAGACTAGCCATTTGAGTATTGCCGGCAACGTTACTTGTGCACATTAGTGATCCACCATCCATTGCATACATACCATATCATCTTGGTATCATATCATCCATTGTGCCTCAAGTTTGTTCCCGCATATACACAATTGCTATCTTGGTTTGTGCATTGTGCAAATTGGCCATAGAAAAAAAAGAGAAAAAGCTTTTAAGCAAAAAGAGAGCAAAGAGCTCGTGAGCAAGTGCCATAGCATCATACCCCATTGCACATAAGAGCCATACCAAAATCTACATCATATGATATCATGCTTGAGAGAAACACCGGGAACCATACATACATAGCATACTTGGGATAGAAGAATATCCATTTTGCATCTTATAGGTTGTGCACAAGTGTCGATCCGCCTATTGAGCAATCGTGCTAGCGTCTCTCTTGAGTTGTGCAACACGAAGTTTTCCGTGGATTCCATATTTTGTGCTCATTCCTTGGTTGCACGACCCCATTTATCTATCCGTGTGTGTTTCGTGTACCTTTCATTGCTATTGGTCCATTTGTTTCACTTGAGAATTTGTGAATCTCTTTCAACATTATTGACTCTTGCTAACATTTTGCATCAAATTTTTGTGCCACTATCCTCACCGAGCTCTACCATAAGCTTTACTTGATAGGTGTGAGTGAACAAGTCCGGTACCAATTCCACTATTCTTTCATCTCACATTGAGTGACACGGGATACATCCTCAATGTTGGGAAAAGGTAACTTGGTATTGTTTATCTCATTTCCTACTCACCTCTACTCGAGTCTTGTGATGGATAGGCAAGGCATTTCACTTTCGGTCTACAACAACAACGACGAGTTCGATGCCATGAACAACAACTACGACGCCAAGATGGACAAGCGCATGGAGGAGATCAAGGCCCTCATCAAGTCCTACAAGCGATCTTCCTCATCTTCGAGAAGACGCTCAAGAGCACATCCTTCCGAGCTACCACCTCCGGCAAGATCACATCGGCATGGACACCATCACCAACAAGAACGTGAAGGTCAAGAGCTCTACATCAACAACCGCCAATGACTTCACCATCTCCTTGGCATCTTCGCCAAGCGACTTCAAGGCATCTTCGCCACGGACATACGGCATCTTCGCCAACAAGAACCCCAAGACTACGCCAAGAGAAGCTCCCCAAGCTCAAGTCCGCGACTTCCACGAGCTACTACGACCTCGACATCGACCACGCGATTCCTTTCTATGGGACTCAAGAACCCGAGGAGTACCTCGAGTGGGAGCGTTTGATGGACGACTACCTCAAGCTACATCAAGTTCGTCCCGAAGATCAAGTGAAGTGCGCAACAAGAAACTTCCACGACTACGCCTCGATATGGTGGCTTCACACACCTTCTGGAGAGCTACGAGATGAGTTGGCCCAAGACGAAGAGAGCTTTCTGGCGAGAGTTTGTGCCTCCAACCTACACGGAACAACTTCGACGCCAATTGGAGAACACCACCCAAGGATCCAAGTCCATCGACAAGTACTTCAAGGAGATCATGATTGCCTTGCGACGAGCCGGCGTGGACGACCCCATGTCAATGAAGTTCCACTTCATGATGGGATTGCACAATGACATCTCCAAGACCATCTTCATCGAGAACTACAAGTCCATCGACGACTACTACATTGGTGCTCTCAAGGCGGAAGAAGAACTCATGAAGGCCAAGGCTTCTCCATCCCAAGCACACTTCATGGCGACCAAGCTCTACGACAAGCATGAGGCTAGTACCACAACGATGTCCAAGGCCGACAAGCTCCAAGACGATGCTCCCAAGTGCGACTTCACCGCCATCCCTCTTTGTGGCATTGATGATGCCGAGTCTACTTCGACTCTTTTTCAAGACGGTGCGGCGACGAGTTCGACTACGGAGACCTTCAAGGACCAAGCTTTGGAGGCGAGTGACAAGGTGGCAAGCAAGGATGATGCTTCCATCTTAGGAGGCGAGAGTGATGATGTGCCATCTTCGGCCTTCATCCACGACGAGAGTGATGTTGAGCCATCTTCGGCCTTCATCCACGACGAGAGTGATGATGTGCCATCTTTGGCCTTCATCCACGACGAGAGTGATGATGTGCCATCTTCGGCCTTCATCCACGGCGACCACGACGAGATGGTTGAGCATGGGACTTTCTCTTCGACCACGGCGACGTATGATGACTTGAGTGACTTTTGCCACCATATTGAGAGTGAGAGTGACTTCACCACTAGCCCCATATATGATGACTTGCCCCACCTTCCATATGAGGAGAGCCACAACCACCACCACTTGAGTGAGATGAGTGACTCCACCATATGTGACTTTGAGTGCACCTACTTTGAGGGAGTGAGTGAACCACCACATAGAGAGAGTGAGATAGTTGATAGGTCTCGTGAGGCCATTTGCATTTCTAACAACTTGACCTCTACCTCTATTGTGTCTTCTCATTTGGTGCTAGGTCCCATTTATGATGACGCGCCGATCCTCGACGACTTCGTCCTCCCTTTGGACATGACGATGTCCATGGTGGAATATGATGCACCCCCACATGGTTCCATCAAGATGAAGATGACCACCATTTGGTCTTTCCCACCTCACCTACACCACTTGAGTGGAATGACAAAGGTAACATAGGTGAAGGTGATGCTCTAGTCCCACTAGTGGACATTCTTGACATCGATTTCTTGCATGATGTTGATCCACCTATTGCCATGCTTCATGCTAGTATGATTTCCCCATGCAATGATTTGCGCATTTATGATGAGAATGATGATTCTCTTGTGGAGTCTATTAGTAGTGATGCCATGTTACATAGGATTTCTTGTGACAATTCTTTAGGTCACATCATGTTTGATAATCCGCTTGCCTTGTCATATGCTATGCATGAGATCAACCATATGTCTTATTTGCAATCTCTTCATAGTGACTATGCATATGCCATTAAAATAAACCCAATTTGCACATATGGCATAGATGACAAGCCCATGGTTATTGGCATTTGTTTCTCTTGTGATGATATTGATATGCTCCCTTTGCATCATTTATCTCATATGCCATGCCATGACCACCTAGCTTCGGATATGCATTGTTTTGGATGTTGTCCATTTTCTCCATATGATGTTTCCGATATTGCTCATGAGGAGACCCCCATAGTTTCCTCATACATTTTAGGAGATTTTGATCCATCCAATCCATTGCATGATCCCAATACTTGTGTGCACCATATGCTACCCATGAATAAACATACTTTTGATGTGCCTTATACTTGTTTGCTCAATTTGTGTCCCCATCGTGTCATACATAACAACTATTCTTTCATGATGGATGACATGTTCTTATACCATGCATCAAATTTCTTTGAGCGATGCTTATCTTGTGCTAACTCACACGTGCACATACACATCATGATGGATGATGTGTACATTTACCACGCGCACAATTTCTTTGGTTTGTGTCTCTTTTGTGTAGGTACCCATGAATACTTATCAACCTCGCAATCCCACGAATTGACAAAACGAGCTCTTGAGAGCAATGACGATTTGGGATCCCGTGGACTATCCTTACCACCGTTCCCTTCGCGCAAGGACTACGCGCAACTCCTCTACTTGGCTCTCACACGGCTATGGGCCATTTACCACTTCTCACATTATGCTCATTTTACCGTGTTCACTTTGCATGCTATGCTTGCTTCTATGCCTTTGCCATGCAATTGTGACCCTTGTTTGCATCTACCCATGATTCTCCATTATGATATTCCTATGTGTATTTGCATGCTTGGTGGAGATCCTTGTTGCTTTTGCCATGTTTATCATGTGCCCCATTCTATTGATGCTTGTTGTGTTGGGAGAGTCATGATGACCCATTGCTATTCACATATGGCCTCTCGCCAATACATTCATGATATTGTACTCATATCTTGCTTTCATGCTTGTGCTATGACTTGTGAATTATTCATGCCCACTATTTGCACCAATGACATGTTTACCATGATTCCTCCTAGTAAGTTGCATCTTCGCACTACTAGCTTGCTTGATTTGATAGCTATGACTGCTCGCTATATTGCATCACCCATGTTCCACTACTTGCTTTCTTGGGTTGATGACATATATGCTCATGCCTCACACATGTTGAACAATTGCTCTTTCCTTTGTGTTGAGTGCCACGATATCTTCATGACACCCTATGCATGTTATGCTTGGATTGTCTTGCACTTGCCCCATGTGTTTAGACATTTCACTATATTTGGTGTTGTGAATGACTCTTATGCCTACCATAGACCGTTCATTGAGCTCTTTATGCATGCTTGCTATGACCTTGAGGTAGATGCTTGTTCACTTATCACATATATTTGCATCTTGACCTCCCATTTGCATGCCTGTTCCCATGATATACTTGATTGTGCTCAATTTATATGCTCAAATGCTATGCCACACTTCTTTGTCAAACCATATGCTATGCTTGATGACAACACTTGTTGGGTGAATCAGCTCTTGAATGCTTGGTTTTGCTCTTACGACAACCACATTTGTTTTTCCAAATGCTTGTTATCTTTGCTACTTTTGAAGGAATTACAAGACGGTGCGACATTGAGAGTGCCCATTTGGAACTACAAGATGATTTAATGCTTGGTGATCGTCCACTTCTACACGCGACATCATCTCTTTCCCATGGTGATTTGAATTTCGATCCGAGGTCGGATCTTTCCCAAGGGAAGGGATGATGCGGAGCATCCCTGGACATCACCACGTCAAGAGCCCATTTGGCAAGTGACACGTCGACATCTACTTCACATACACAAAGGTGAATCATCTCCTTTACACGTGCTCACTTGACACTCTCGAGGATGGAATACTACTTGACACTCCTTACGTGTGCATGCATAGGTATTGTCAGAGCTTCACGGATGTCAAGGAGGAGTGCAAGCGCCAAGGAACGACTACACCATCCGCGAGGGAAGCGTGGAAGAGAAGACGGAAGAAAGGAAGAAGAAGAATGGAGCAGGATCGAGTTGCCGGATCATCCGGACCCCCAAACCGGACGATCCGGACCGAGCCGGATGATCCGGACGACCTCCCGACGATCCGGCTACGTGCGTCTCAAGACAACAGAACCTGCTCGACGGCCGGATCATCCGGACGGTCGCCGGATCATCCGGACCCCGACACACGGATCATCCGCCACCATCCGGATCATCCGGACCCGCTGCGTCGTGACTTGGGCGAAGCCCGTGTACCCCTTCGCCCCTCACTTACCCCTTCGCCCTTGGGCTATAAATAGACCTCCTCCACCTCCTTTCTAGGGTTAGCAAAGTGATAGCTCATTCTTAGGTGAGCTTTGCTCCTACCTATCTCTACTCTTGAGAGAGAGAGAGACCACTACTCCATTGGAGGCCAAGACCTCCATCTAGGAGAAGATCCCGCGGGATATCATCAAGACCCCCTTGTGGGAAGATCCATCTAGGATATCATCAAGACCTCCTCTTTGAGATGAACCTTACCTTGTATCTTTCCCTTTGTTGTTCATGTACCTTGTGGATCTTGTGTGTTTGATTGTCTAGTGGATGTGTGATTTGGACTTGTTCTTGAGTGTTTCCCCTTGTGATTTCTCCCTGTTCTTCCCTGTGTTCATCGTGTTCTTCGAGGGATCCACCCTACATCACTATGGCCAAAGGGTTCCTTCTCGGAGGTGTCCGACTTATGGCAACGGGAGTGGTTTTACATCACAGCTCCCCAGGTACAAAGCGGGCGTCCGCCCCTGCCTTCCGCTCGGCCCTCCGCCTCAACTGGCATCATGGGTCAACAAGGGGCTGGACTGGGGGCCAGTTAAGGATGTGCTGACATTGCAAAGCCGCATCCGAGATCTCCTCAAGAGGGATGTCAGTCTTCTCAAGGTAATGCAAGTTATGCTAGTTCGTCGGGTCCTGCCATGCCAATGTAGATCTCTCCGTATGTGGGAGTTCAACCCGGAAGGACCACGAACTATTCAACAATTCTTCGGCGTGACACTCGAAGAGATGTATGGATTGTTCTTCGGATCACAAACAAAGTGTCCGGACACCACCGAGGATGCGGGTCTCAACTGCAACCGTCCAGATACCCAAGTAAGTAATTCCACGACCGAACATGCTGTCTTTTTATTTGTCACCGCATCATTCTGAAAGATTGCTCTCGGCCAGGACTGGATAAGAAAGGCTGAGAGGATCAGATGTTCGGAGCCCCTTCCCGAAGGCTCATCGGATCCTGTACTAACCAGGATGCTGGAGTGCGCACCTTATCAAGTGCCATCAGGAGAAGATGAAGGAAGGAATAAAGAATCAGAAAGCGGGCTTCACACATTACACATCCAAACCGGGGGAATTAGTGTCTCCGTGAAGGAGGATAATCGGGGAGGTGAATCTAGAATCGCCTCTCCCCAAGGAAAGAAAAGGGCCGCCTCTGAAGACTTGGAAATGGAGGTTTCCAAAGGAGGGAAGAGACCTCCGCCAGGGGGCCCTGATGAAGCCATGTACCTAGGGTAGGGTCATGGACCTGTCCAAGGTACCCTCCCCAAGGGCATCTCTAGAAGAAACTGCCTTTCAGTCGACCTGGAAGGATTCCACTCGACGGACTCGAAGACACTCGACCATGAAGACTCACTCGACCACCAGGAGATCTAGGGTCATTTTGCACCCAAACGGTCTATTATTAAGTAGTCTTTATGGCCATGATAGCACTTTATGTAGGGCGTTACCAATAACGCCAGGCCTTTATGTACATTGAACCCTCCGCTACGTGGGCTGGCTGGAGACCTAGCGCACTCCATATAAGCCACCCCCTCCACAGGCAGAAGGGTTCGCACCCCAATAACCCATACGCATATAATCCAGTCGACCGCCTCCGGGCTCCGAGACGTAGGGCTGTTACTTCCTCCGAGAAGGGCTTGAACTCGTAAATCCCTTGCGCATACAACTACTCCATAGCTAGGATCTTGCCTCTCCATACCTACCCCCCTATTCTACTGTCTGGCTTAGAACCACGACAGTTGGCGCCCACCATGGGGCAGGTGTCCTAGCGACTTATTGGAGAAGTTGCAATTGTTTCGATCACCTTCATCATGGTTTCTAGCGGAGTTTTGGTCGAGGGCCGCGAGATCCGTCTCGGCGCGCTCACGTTCATCGCTGACGATTCCGCTTGGCTCTAGGAGGCTCCACTCGACATTGACGCGCTTCCAGTCCGCAGGGTGACACACTTTCGCGCGTGTGTCCGCGGCGTCCTGCTGCGGCAAGCTATCGACCCTCATCGGTCGACCCTGCGTCGTCCTCCCTCCTGTCTCCGCCAACAATAAGCGCTCCGGTCGTCGAGGCTTCAGCGGTGGGTGAGACATGCGGTGGACCGCCATTCGCCACCCCCAAGTCGCGCGATCGAGCCCGACGAATCTCTACGACTGCTCGATCGCCGACCGCCTCGAGAAGCGCATCCGAAAAGCGAAGAAGATGATCCAGCGGCGGAGGTCCTGATGGTCAATGGACCGCGTAGTCCCCCCGGCTTCCCCCGCACCGATGGGGGAGACGGTGGAGGCGACCCAGCGCAGGTCCACGAGGAGTATCAACCCGAGCCACTCACTTCGCTGCAAAGGGAAGATCTTCGCCGCTGGAACATGGATGCTTTACATACTCCTATCATAGGAGAAACCCCCGAGGCTCGTGCCTTGGAAGACGCGCGTTTGGCTAACTTGGCTGAACGCACTCGACTGGAGAACCTCCAGTGAGCACTCGACGAGCACGCGCGGCAGCGAGTACCAGACTCCAGTCGACGTCAACTCTTTCCACCACCGACTCAGGTATATCGAACTCCGATCCAGAATTTAGCGGCTGCAGCCCGAATAGCAGAGTCGATTCAGCCCTCCCCGGTCGAGGTGGCGGAGGCTTGATGCAGATCGAGATTTGCTCGGGCAGCAGGAGATCGAATTCAGTCAGATCGCAGTCGCGAAACCGGATTCACAGCAGATCTGTCACTACGAATACAGTCCAGTCAGCCCATAGTCCAAGATCGCCCCCGCGGCGTGAGGGACGTGGGGGTCGGCGTGATCAGTATGATGACCGATTCGATCGTGATGATCGGCCGTCAGTGCCCTCCTCCCCAAGGGGTGGGTCGACGCCGACGGCAAGAAGATGACAGACGCCAAAGACAAGTGATGGGCGAAGGGTTCCAGTCGACCCCAGAGAACCAGGCTTTGACGCGAGATCCATTATCGTGCAAGGTCTGGTCGACCGGAACAGAGCTCACCGAGAGGGCCAGGACAGAGATGTGCCCACCAGCAGCCGAGTTCATGTTTCAGGACCAGAGTGTTTTAGCAGAGCCATCAGGGCCACGGTGACTCCTCCCAACTTCAGGTTGGCGACTGGAGTTAGTAAGTTCACTGGTGAGTCCATGCCCGATACTTGGCTTGAGGACTACCGAGTGGCTGTTCAGATCGGCGGCGGCAATGATGAGGTGGCCATGAAGCACCTACCTCTCAGGTTGGAGGGCTCGGCCAGAGCATGGCTGAATCAGTTGGCACCTAGCAGCATTTGCACTTGGGAAGATCTTGCTCGAGTGTTTGTCAGGACATTTGAAGGAACTTGCAAGCAACCAGCAGGGTTGATGGAGCTGCAGGTTTGTGTACAAAAGTCGAATGAGACCCTAAGGGATTACATCCAGAGGTGGATCACATTGCATCACACAGTGGAGAATGTATCTGATCACCAAGCAGTCTGTGCCTTCAAGGAAGGCATTAAGAACAGGGAGTTAAGTTTGAAGTTCGGTCGGACCAGAGACATGACTCTGAGTCGAATGATGGAGATTGCCACCAAATATGCCAATGGTGAAGAAGAGGATCGGCTCCGGAGTGGCAAGTACAAGCCGACTGCTCATGAAACCGGAGGAGGGAACTCTAGTCGGAAGCAGAAGCGGAAAGCCTAACCAGGTGCTCCTGTAGAAGCCTTGGCCGTGACTCAAGGCAAGTTTAAAGGGAAGCCCAAAGGATCTTGGAACCCCAAGAAGGTTAAGGACAAGGAAGGAAACGATGTGATGGATTTTCCATGCCACATCCACACGAAGAAAGACGAGGAGGGTAACTTCATTTACCCGAAACATACCACTCGCCAGTGCCGGCTCTTAATCCAGCAGTTTCAAGGGAAACAACCCAAGGATAAGGAAAAGGAGTCGGACAAGGTTGAGGACAAAGAGGACAGTGATGGAGGATACCCCCAGGTCAATTCCACCCTGGTGAATTTTGTTGATGTTGAGAGCAAAAGTCGATTGAAAGTTATCAACCGTGAGGTGAATATGGTTGCTCCGGCGACACCTAGTTATCTGAAATGGGCTCAGACCGCCATCACGTTCGACCAGCCTGATCATCCGACACACATAGCCATCCCTGGCAGGCAAGCTTTGGTGGTCGACCCGGTCGTCGAAGGCACTCGACTGACTAAGGTTCTGATGGATGGTGGCAGCGGGCTGAATATATTGTATGCAGAGACGCTGAAGGGAATGGGCATTCCGATGTCCAGACTCAGTTCTAGTAACATGAGTTTCCATGGAGTCATTCCTAGGAAGAAGGCTGAGTCACTCGGTCAAATCGCTCTTGATGTGGTTTTCGGCGATTCAAAGCATTTCCGCAAAGAAAAGTTAACATTTGAAGTTGTGGATTTCCAGAGTGCTTATCACGCTATTTTGGGCAGGCCAGCTTATGCACGATTCATGGCTCGACCATGTTATGTATATCTCAAATTGAAGATGCCTGGTCCCAAAGGTGTGATCACCATCACTGGCAATCGGAAAAAGGCAGAAGAGTGCTTTCAGAAGGGCTCAAAGATTGCCGATGCTCAGATAATAGTGGTTGAGCTGCAAGAATACCATAAAAATGCAGATCCGAGTGATTTATTGCGGGCCAAGAAGCCTGCCACAGAGTCAACGTTCCAGTCGTCTGGTGAGACGAAGCCCGTTCACATTCACCCGACCGACCCCACTGCTGCTCCGACTCATATCTCCACAACACTCGACTCTAAATAGGAAGAAGCGCTCATCCAGTTCCTCCGTGAGAACTGGGACATCTTCGCATGGAAGCCTGGCGACATGCGGGTGTTCCTGTGGCTGGCTGAGCATCGCTCTGAAGTCGACTCAAAGGTGAAACCTGTCAAAGAACATCTTCGACGGTCCGCCGTCCAAAAGAGAAAGGCCATTGGCGAGGAGGTGGCTCAGCTCCTGGCAGCAGAGTTTATCCAAGAAATTTACCATTCCGAGTGGCTCGCCAATGTCGTCATGGTCCCCAAGAAGGACAAGTCACTTCACATGTGCATTGATTTCAAACATATCAATCGGGCCTGCCCGAAAGATCATTTCAAACAAGTCACTCGACCGCGGGATGTGAGCGCATGTCTTTTTTAGACGCTTATTCCGGTTACCGTCAGATCCGTCTGTATGGACCTGACGAGATCAAAACAACTTTCATCACTCCATTCGGGTGCTTCTGCTATGTCACCATGCCATTCGGCCTCAAGAATGCCGGAGCCACGTTCATGAGGATGATTCAGAAATGTTTACTCACTCAAATCAGTCGGAACGTGGAAGCATACATGGATGATATTGTGGTCAAATCACGGAAGGGTTCCGACCTGTTGACTGACCTTGCTGAAACATTTTGCCAATCTCAGGAGGTATGATATCAACCTTAATCCATCAAAGTGCACATTCGGAGTTCCTGGCGGAACGTTACTCGGTTTTCTCGTTTCCGAACGAGGAATCGATGCCAACCCAGAAAAAGTTGGCACTATACTCCGAATCAAACGCCCCGTGCGTGTGCACGATGTCTAGAAGCTTACTGGATGCTTGGCCGCATTAAGTCGATTCATCTCTCGCCTCGGTGAAAAGGCATTGCGTCTTTACCGACTGATGAAGAAGTCGGACAAGTTCGAGTGGACTCGAAGTTGATGCAGCGTTTGCGAGCTAAAAGCTCGCTCTCCACCAACCGGTGCTTGCTGCTCCAATCAGCAAAGAGCCTTTGTTGCTTTACATTGCAGCCACAGGACAAGTCGTCGAGACAAGATTATTTACGGTCGGCGGGAAGAAGAAGGAAGGCCTTCAAAGTTCAGCGCCCAAAGATATTATCTTTCCGAAGTGTTGACTCCATCGAAGCAAAGATACCCTCATTATCAGAAGCTTGTATATGGGATTTACATGACCACGAAGAAGGTTGCTCATTATTTCTCTGATCATTCCATTACAGTCGTGAGCGACGCCCCATTATTAGAGATTCTGCACAACAGAGATGCAACTGGTCGAGTGGCAAAATGGGCGATTGAACTCCTTCCCCTTGATATCAAGTTTGAGGCAAAGAAAGCCATTAAGTCCCAAGCAGTAGCAGATTTCATCGCCGAGTGGATTGAACAGCAACAACCGACTCAAGTTCACTCGAACCTTTGGACCATGTTCTTTGATGGTTCTAAGATGTTGAATGGTTCGATCTTTGGGGTAGTTTTGGTTTCCCCGAGGAGACAAGCTCGGATATGTGCTCCGTAACCACTTTGATTCCTCCAACAATGAAGCGAATCTGAAGAACTTTTGTATGGGTTGCACATGGTCATTTCACTTTCGGCGTCCGTCGCCTTATGGTTTATGGCGACTCAGATTTGGTGGTCAATCGGTGATGAAGGAGTGGGACGTTAGAAGCCCAACCATGACTGGTTCTTGCAATGCAAGAAGAAAGCTTGAGAAGAAATTTGAAGGGTTAGAGCTCCATCATATACCCCGACTGAAGAATCAAGCGGCTGATGATTTGGCAAAGATAGGTTCCAAGAGAGAAGCCATTCCCAGTAATGTGTTCTTGGAACATATCCATACCCCATCAGTTCAGGAAGATCCTTTTACCGAAGAAGCTCCGCAGCCAAAAAGTGTCACAGATCCGACTGAAGTTGAAGTTCCAGCAGTGGTCGACCTGATCATGGAAGCATTGGTCATCACTCCCGATTGGACAGTGCCATACATCGCGTATATCTTAAAGAAAGAGCTCCCAGAGGATGAAGAAGAGGCTCGACAGATCGTCCGCCGATCCAAAGCCTTTACTGTGATAAAGGGACAATTGTACAGAGAAAGCGCGACTGGACTCGGTCAGAAATGTATAATGCCAGAAGAAGGTCGGATAATCCTTGACGATATCCACCCGGGGACCTGTGGCCATCATGCGTCCTCTAGGACCATTGTGGCTAAAGCATACCGAGCGGGATTTTACTGGCCAAGAGCAAATGAAATGGCAAAGGAGATAGTCGACAAGTGTGAAGGATGTCAATTTTACTCCAATATGTCACACAAGCCCGCCTCAGCCTTGAAGACCATCCCACTCGTCTGGCCTTTCGCGGTGTGGGGATTGGATATGGTTGGACCACTGAGAACAGGCAGAAGCAGCTTCACCCATGTGTTGCTAGCAGTCGACAAGTTCACTAAGTGGATTGAAGCTAAACCCATCAAGAATCTCAATGCCGGCACTACTGTCAGCTTCATCAGGGAGTTGATATTCAGATATGGAGTTCCACATAGCATCATCACTGATAATGGGTCGAACTTTGATTCCAAGGAATTCAGAGCCTTTTGCACATCTCAAGGCCCACGAGTCGACTATGCTTCAGTCGCTCACCCCCAGTCGAATGGACAGGCAGAACGACCAAATGGTTTAATTCTCAAAGGGCTGAAACCACGGCTGATGCGCGATCTCAAGCACGCGGCTGGTGCATGGGTCGACGAACTTCCGTCAGTACTTTGGGGATTAAGGACCACACCTAATCGGTTGACTGGGAGAACTCCGTTCTTCTTGGTCTACAGAGCTGAAGCAATCTTGCCGAGTGACCTGCTTCACAACGCACCTCAAGTCGAACTCTACACTGAAGATGAAGCATAGCAAGCCCGACAGGGCGCAGTCGACCTTCTAGAAGAAGAAAGAGAGATGGCCATGATCCGATCGACCATTTATCAGCAGGACTTGCGTCGCTTCCATGCCAAAAACGTGAAGAGTCGAGCCTTCCAAGAAGGAGATTTGGTTCTCCGAGTGCATCAGCAGAAGTCAAACAAGCTTGCTCCTACTTGGGAAGGCCCCTTCATCGTCACCAAAGTTCTCCACAATGGGGCGTACCGCCTTTACAGTGTCGAGCACCAGATTGACGAGCCCCGAGCTTGGAACACGGAGCTGCTCCGCCCCTTTTATACTTAAGTATTCACTCGGATGAGATGTAATAAAAGTACTTCTGTAGTTTATTTATCAAAGACAAGAGTGTTATAATTTTCATAGTGATTGTTGTTACTTTTGTTCACATGAGCAGTCCCCTAGTGGGTGGCTTAACTGCGAATCCGTTTCGCCTATGTTTGTAAAAAAAATCCTTGCCGAGTGGCGAGCAAGCCTCCCACTCGGGGGCTTAGCTGCGAATCCGTTTCGCCTAAGTACTTTCAAAATCCTACCGAGCGGTGAGCCAGCCTCCCACTCGGGGGCTTAGCTGCAGTCCAAGTACTCGCCTAAGTACAAAGACAATGTGCGCTCCGCAAGGAGGACGAAGTGCAGGTCGACTGCTACCTTCTCCTTCCGAGCTACGCCACAAATACAATGTGCGCTCCGCAAGGAGGACGAGGTGCAGGTCGACTGCTACCTTCTCCTTCCGAGCTACGCCACAAATACAACATGCGCTCCGCAAGGAGGACGAGGTGCAGGTCGACTGCAACCTTCTCCTTCCGAGCTACGCCACAAACACAATGTGTGCTCCGCAAGGAGGACGAGGTGTAGGTCGACTGCAACCTCCTCCTCTGGAAGTACGTCACAAAAAATCCTACCGAGTGGAGAGCAAACCTCCCACTCGGGGGCTTAGCTGCAGCCCTGTGTTCGCCTAAGTTTTTGAAAATCCTACCGAGTGGAGAGAAAACCTCCCACTCGGAGGCTTAGCTGCAGCCCAGTGCTCGCCTAAGTTTTACAAAATCCTACCGAGTGGAGAGCAAACCTCCCACACGGGGGCTTAGCTGCAGCCCAGTGCTCGCCTAAGTTTTACAAAATCCTACCGAGTGGAGAGCGAACCTCCCACACGGGGGCTTAGCTGCAGCCCGGTGCTCGCCTAAGTTTTACAAAATCCTACTGAGTGGAGAGCAAACCTCCCACTCGGGGGCTTAGCTGTAGCCCAGTGTTCGCCTAAGTTTTTGAAAATCCTACCGAGTGGAGGGCAAACCTCCCACTCGGGGGCTTAGCTGCAGCCTAGCGCTCGCCTAAGTTTTCGAAAATCCTACCGAGTGGACATCAAACTTTCCACTCGGGGGCTTAGCTGCAGCCCAGTGCTAGCCTATGTATGAGATTCATTCCGCTCTGCAAGGATGACGAGGTACAAGTCGACTGCTACCTTCCCCTTCAGAGCTCCGCCACAAATACAATGTGCACTCCATCCCGGTCCGCAAGGACGCAAGTCGACTGCAATTTGTGCTTCATTCCTACCTGCAAGAGTGCATCACAAGCACTAGCATATACTCCGAGCGAAGAACAATGTTCGTTCAAAGACAAAAGCAAACATATTCAACGGCAAACCCAAGTTCAGATAGCATCCTACGGATCCAGAAGTGCTCAGGCACCATGCCTGTTAAAGTTTACTGGTTAAAAAAACCACTCGGCATTTTGAGGCAAATTTAAGGCATCAAGCATAGAAGTTTTTTACTCCTCCTATGGAGGACTGGAAGGCGCAACAAACTCATCCAGGTCGATTCCATCTGCAATCCGAGTGGCAGCAGCAATGAAGGTCTCCATGAAGGATCGGAAGTCATGCTTCTTGGTATTGTCCACCTTGAGAGACGCCAGCTTGTCCTCTCGCGCGTCCTTGCAGTGAACACGGACCAGAGACAGAGCAACATCAGCACCACACCTGGCAGAAGACTTCTTCCATTCTTGCACTCAGCTTGGAACTTCGTTCAGTCAAGTCATCAGAGACTCGAGGTCGTTCTGAAGTGCTTCCCCGCCGAGTCTTTGTGTCGATCTTGTGGCGTTGCAACCTTCAGTCTAGCAAGATAGTCAACCACAACAGCAACACGAGACTCTAGTCGGAGCATGTTCATGGCGGCTTCATCTTTCACAGGAGAGTTGATGGGATCCAGGCTTGTCTCCAATCGACCAGTCTCTTCCTCAAAGTTTTGGCAGAATTCTGTAGACACAACCCAAAGATAAGCCAGCAGTTTCGTGGTAAGTACATAATTACAAGCCTGTCGGATACAAGGGATTACCTTCAAGCATGAGGAATAGCTTCTTGGCGAGCCCACCCAGATAAGCCTCTAGATCATTCTTCTTTCCCGCCAGCTTGCTAGCCTTGTCGCTTAGAGCTATCTTGTCATTCTTCAGTCGACTGACCTCCTTGTTTGCCGCGTCGAGAGCAGCTTTCAGATTGGTATTCTCCTCTTCAAGTTTGCTGATTGAAGTCAGCTTTTCTTCTGCGAGTTTCATCTTGTCCGAAGCCGCTTTCTGCGCCTCGGCGAGGTCAAGGTCCTTCTTCTTCAGAGCATCCCTCAGTTTATCTGCAAAATGAGAGTGAGATCAGACTCAGGAGTGGACAAGAAATAAGGGCAATCGTCAAGGTTCTCACCAAACATACCTTTTGCCCCCTCCTTCGCCTTCGTGAAGTTCTCCTGGACAAGCTTCAGATCAAGTTCGAGCTGGATATCCTTGTTCTCCAACTCAGTATAACGAGCCACAAGCTCGCAAGATTTCTGCGAAAGATCAATCGACAGACGTCAAATATAGGCCACTTCCGAGTGACTAAGAGAAAGATCGTAGTATTTCTAAGACTACAGCCGAATCAAAGTATCCAACTGTAGTCTTGGGGCTACACCCAGTGGGTGCACTCAGCGTGCCCCCACTGGTTCTACCGACTCGGTTCGATCAGTCGACCGAAAGAGGCAAAAAGGTTATGATCCTAAACCATAGCTAACTGCTAGCAATTAACCTAAAAAAAGTTCTTAAGACCATTGTCGACTGCCAGCAGTCGACCACGGTCTCGGGGACTACACCTAGTGGGTGCACTCAGCGTGCCCCCACTGGTTCCATGATTCCATTTGACCAGATCGAGTGGAGAAAGTAAAGAGAAAAAGTTCAAAGTATAAAGACTATGGTTGACTGCCAGCAGTCCACCATAGCCTCGGGGACTACACCCAGTGGGTGCACTCAGCATGCCCCCACCAATCCAGATATTCAATCGACACACCCAGCGGGTGTACAGATACTAAGATCTTGTAAAGAAAAGTTTTCGGTACCATATCCTAACAGTAATGAGCGGTGATCTGTTGGGGAGCGTAGTAATTTCAAAAATTTCCTACGCACACGCAAGATCATGGTGATGGCATAGCGAGAGGGAGAGTGTTCGTCCACGCACCCTCATAGACCGTGGCGAGCGTTAGCACAACGGTTGATGTAGTCGACGTCTTCACGATCCGATCGATCCAAGCACCGAACGTCACGGAGCCTCCGAGTTCAGACACGTTCAGCTCGATGGCGATCTCCGCCTTCGATCCAGCCGAGCTCGGAGACGAGTTCCGTCGAACGACGGCATGGTGGCGATGATGATGTTCTATCACGCAGGCTTCGCCTAAACTCATGACGATATGACCGAGGTGGAATATGGTGGAAGGGGCACCGACACGGCTAAGGAACGATCCGTAGATCAACTTGTGTGTCTATGGGGTGCCCCCGCCCCGTATATAAAGGAGCAGGGGAGGAGGCCGCCGGCCTAAGGGGGCGCTAAGGGGGAGTCCTACTCCCGGTGAGTAGGACTCCCTTTCCAAGTTGGAGTAGGAGAGAAGGGGAAAGAGGGAGGAGGGAAGGAAAGGGGCGCCGCCCCTTCCCTGTCCTATTCGGACTAGGAGGGAGGGGGCGTGGCCCCTCCTTGCTCCTTCCTCTTCTCCCTCTTGGCCCATGTAGGCCCATTAACCCCAAGGGGTTCGGTAACCTCCGGTACTCGGTAAAATGCCGATTTCAGCCGGAACCATTCTGATGTCCAAACACAGGCTTCCAATATATCAATCTTTATGTCTCGACCATTCCGAGACTCCTCGTCATGTCCGTGATCACATCCGGGACTCCGAACAAACTTTGGTACATCAAAACTTATAAACTCATAATAAAACTGTCATCGAAACGTTAAGCGTGTGGACCCTATGGGTTCGAGAACTATGTAGACATGACCTAGAACCATTCTCGGTCAATAACAATTAGCGGGACCTGGATGCCCATATTGGTTCCTACATATTCTACGAAGATCTTTATCGGTCAAACCGCATAACAACATACTTTGTTCCCTTTGTCATCGGTATGTTACTTGCCCGAGATTTGATCATCGGTATCCAATACCTAGTTCAATCTCGTTACCGGCAAGTCTCTTTACTCGTTCCGTAATATGTCATCTCATAACTAACTCATTAGTTACATGCTTGCAAGGCTTAGGTGATGAGTATTACCGAGAGGGCCCAGAGATACCTCTCCGACAATCGGAGTGACAAATCCTAATCTCGAATTATGCCAACTCAACATGTACCTTGGAAACACCAGAGAGCACCTTTATAATCACCCGATTACGTTGTGACGTTTGGTAGCACACAAAGTGTTCTTCCGTAAGCGGAGTTGCACAATCTCATAGTTTGCAGGAACTTTGTATAAGTCAAGAAGAAAGCAATAGCAGTATACTAAACGATCAAGTGCTAGGCTAACAGAATGGGTCATGTCAATCACATCATTCTTCTAATGATGTGATCCCACTAATCAAATGACAACACATGTCTATGGTTAGGAAGATAACCATCTTTGATTAATGAGCTAGTCAAGTAGAGGCATACTAGTGACTATAGTTTTGTCTATGTATTCACACATGTATCATGTTTCCGGTTAATACAATTCTAGCATGAATAATAAACATTTATCATGATATGAGGAAATAAATAATAACTTTATTATTGCCTCTAGGGCATATTTCCTTCAGTCTCCCACTTGCACTAGAGTCAATAATCTAGATTACATAGTAATGATTCTAACACCCATGGAGTCTTGGTGCTGATCATGTTTTGCTCGTGAGAGAGGCTTAGTCAACGGTGCGCAACATTCAGATCCGTATGTATCTTGCAAATCTCTATGTCTCCCACTTGGACTTGGTCCCGAATGGAATTGAAGCGTCTCTTGATGTGCTTGGTCCTCTTGTGAAATCTGGATTCCTTTGCCAAGGCAATTGCACCAGTATTGTCACAGAAGATCTTCATTGGTCCCGATGCACTAGGTATGACACCTAGATCGGAAATGAACTCCTTCATCCAGACTCCTTCATTTTTGCTTGAAGCAGCTATGTACTCCGCTTCACATGTAGATCCCGCCACGAGGCTTTGTTTAGAACTGCACCAACTTACAGCTCCACCGTTTAATATAAACACGTATCCGGTTTGCGATTTAGAATCATCCGGATCAGTGTCAAAGCTTGCATCGACGTAACCATTTACGACTAGCTCTTTGTCACCTCCATATCGAGAAACATATCCTTAGTCCTTTTCGGTATTTCAGATGTTGTTGACCGCTGTCGATGATCCACTCTGGATTACTTTGGTACCTTTCTGCCAAGCTTATTGCTAAGCATCGTCGGTCCGGTACACAACATTGCATACATGATAGAGCCTATGGCTGAAGCATAGGAACATTTTTCATTTTCTCTCTATCTTCTGCGTGGTGGGGCATTGAGTTTGGCTCAACTTCACACCTTGTAGCACGAGGCAAGAATCCTTTCTTTGCACGATCCATTTTGAACTTTTGGAAATTTTGTCAAGGTATGTGCTTTGTGAAAGTCCTATTAAGCGTCTTGATCTATCTCTATAGATCTTGATGCCCAATATGTAAGTAGCTTCACCGAGGTCTTTCATTGAAAAACTTTTATTCAAGTATCCCTTTATGCTATCCAGAAATTCTATATCATTTCCAATTAATAATATGTCATCAACATATAAAACTAGAAATGCTCTGAGCTCCCACTCACTTTCTTGTAAATACAGGCTTCTCCAAAAGTGCAGATAAAACCATATGCTTTGATCACATTATCAAAGCGTTTATTCCAACTCGAGATGCTTGCACCAGTCCATAAATGGAACGCTGGAGATTGCACACTTTGTCAGCACCTTTTGGATCAACAAAACCTTCCGGCTGCATCATATACAACTCTTCTTCTAGAAATCCTTTCAAGAATGCAGTCTTGACATCCATTTGCCAAATTTCATAATCATGAAATGCAGCAATAGCCAACATGATTCGTACAGACTTAAGCATCGCTACGGGTGAGAAAGTCTCATCGTAGTCAACCCCTTGAACTTGTCGAAAACCTTTCGCAACAAGTCGAGCTTTATAGGTAGTAACATTACCATCAGCGTCGGTCTCTTCTTAAAGATCCATTTATTTTCAATGGCTTGCCGATCATCGGGCAAGTCAACCAAAGTCCATACTTTGTTTTCATACATGGATCCCATCTCAGATTTCATGGCCTCTAGCCATTTTGCGGAATCTGGGCTCATCATCGCTTCCTCATAGTTCATAGGTTCATCATGGTCAAGTAACATGACTTCTAGAATAGGATTACCGTACCACTGTGCGGATCTTACTCGTAGACCTACGAGGTTCAGAGAAAATTGATCTGAAGTTTCATGATCAATATCATTAGCTTCCTCACTAATTGGTGTAGTTGTCACGGGAACCGGTTCTCGTGATGAACTACTTTCAATAAGGGAGTAGATCTGATTATCTCATCAAGTTCTACTTTCCTCCCACTCACTTCTTTCGAGAGAAAATCTTTCTCTAGAAAGGATCCATTCTTAGCAACGAATGTCTTGCCTTCGGATCTGTGATAGAAGGTGTACCCAACAATCTCTTTTGGGTATCCTATGAAGACACATTTCTCGATTTGGGTTCGAGCTTATCGGTTGAAGTTTCTTCACATAAGCATCGCAGCCCCAAACTTTAAGAAACGACAACTTTGGTTTATTGCCAAACCACAGTTCATAAGGCGTCGTCTCAACGGATTTTGATGGTGCCCTATTTAACGTGAATGCGACCGTCTCTAAAGCATAACCCCAAAATGATAGCGGTAAATCGGTAAGAGACATCATAGATCGCACCATATCAAGTAAAGTACGATTACGACGTTCGGACACACCATTTCGTTGTGGTGTTCTAGGTGGCGTGAGTTGCGAAACTATTCCGCATTGTTTCAAATGTAAACCAAACTCGTAACTCAAATATTCTCCTCCACGATCAGATCGTAGAAACTTTATTTTCTTGTTATGATGATTTTCTACTTCACTCTGAAATTCTTTGAACTTTTCAAATGTTTCAGACTTGTGCTTCATTAAGTAGATATACCCATATCTGCTCAAATCATCTGTGAAGGTGAGAAAATAACGATATCCGCCACGAGCCTCAACATTCATCGGACCACATACATCTGTATGTATGATTTCCAACAAATCTGTTGCTCTCTCCATAGTTCCGGAGAACGGTGTTTTAGTCATCTTGCCCATGAGGCACGGTTCGCAAGTACCAAGTGATTCATAATCAAGTGATTCCAGAAGTCCATCAGTATGGAGTTTCTTCATGCGTTTCACACCGATATGACCTAAACAGCAGTGCCACAAATAAGTTGCACTATAATTATCAACTCTGCATCTTTTGGTTTCAACATTATGAATATGTGTATTACTACTATCGAGATTCAATAAAAATAGACCACTCTTTAAGGGTGCATGACCATAAAAGATATGACTCATATAAATAGAACAACCATTATTCTCTGATTTAAATGAATAACCGTCTCGCATCAAACAAGATCCAGATATAATGTTCATGCTCAATGCTGGCACCAAATAACAATTATTCAGGTCTAAAACTAATCCCGAAGGTAGATGTAGAGGTAGCGTGCCGACCGCGACCAAATCGACTTTGGAACCGTTTCCCACGCGCATCGTCACCTCGTCCTTAGCCAGTGCTCGCTTATTCCGTAGTCCCTGATTTAAGTTGCAAATATTAGCAACAGAACCAGTATCAAATACCCAGGTGCTACTACGAGCTCTAGTTAGGTACACATCAATAACATGTATATCACATATACCTTTGTTCACTTTGCCATCCTTCTTATCCGCCAAATACTTGGGGCAGTTCCGCTTCGATGTCGATCGCTTGCGGTAGAAGCACTCGACTTGGGCTTAGGACCAGACTTGGGTTTCTTCTCTTGAGCAGCAACTTGCTTGCCGTTCTTTTGAAGTTCCCTTCTTCTTCCCTTTGCCCTTCTTCTTGAAACTAGTGGTCTTGTTGACCATCAACACTTGATGCTCCTTCTTGATTTCTACCTCCGCTGCTTTCGGCATCGCGAAGAGCTCGGGAATAGTCTTGTTCATCCCTTGCATATTATAGTTCATCACGAAGGTCTTGTAGCTTGGTGGCGGTGATTGGAGAATTACATCAATGACACTATCATCGGAAGATTAACTCCCGGTTGAATCAAGTGATTATTATACCCGGACATTACGAGTATATGTTCACCGACGAACTATTCTCCTCCATCTTGCAGCTATAGAACTTATTGGAGACTTCATATCTCTCAATCCGGGCATTTGCTTGAAATATTAACTTCAACTCTGGAACATCTCATATGCTCCATGACGTTCAAAACGTCGTTGAAGACCCGGTTCTAAGCCGTAAAGCATGGCTGCTTGAACTATAGAGTAGTCATCAGCTTTGCTCGCCAGACGTTCTTAACGTCGTCGGTTGCATCAACAGCAGGTTGGCACCCAGCGGTGCTTCGGGGCGTAACTCTTACGTGCAGCAATGAGGATAATCCTCGAGTTACGGACCTAGTCCGTGTAATTGCTACCATCATGTTTCAACTTTGCATTCTCAAGGAACGCATTAAAATTCAACGGAACAACAAAGACGAGCCATCTATCTACAAACAAACATAGACAAGCAAGATACTATCGGTACTAAGTTCATGATAAATTTAAGTTCAATTAATCATATTATTTAAGAACTCCCACTTAGGCAGACATCTCTCTAGTCATCTAAGTGATCACGTGATCCAAATCAACTAAACCATAACCGATCATCACGTGAGATGGAGTAGTTTTCAATGGTGAACATCATTATGTTGATCATATCTACTATATGATTCACGCTCGACCTTTCGGTCTCCGTGTTCCGAGGCCATATCGCATATGCTAGGCTCGTCAAGTTTAACTGAGTATTCTGCGTGTGCAAAACTGGCTTGCACCCGTTGTAGATGGACGAGAGCTTATCACACCCGATCATCACGTGGTGTCTCGGCACGACGAACTTTGGCAGCGGTGCATACTCGGGAGAACACTACTTGATAATTTTAGTGAGAGATCATCTTAAAATGCTACCGTCAATCAAAGCAAGATAAGATGCATAAAGGATAAACATCACATGCAATCAATATAAGTGATATGATATGGCCATCATCATCTTGTGCTTGTGATCTCCATCTCGAAGCACCGTCGTGATCACCATCGTCACCGGCGCGACACCTTGATCTCCATCGTAGCATCGTTGTCGTTTCGCCATCTATTGCTTCTCGACTATCGCTACCGCTTAGTGATAAAGTAAAGCAATTACAGAGCGTTGCATTTCATACAATAAGCGACAACCATATGGCTCCTGCCGATTGCCGATAACCGGTTACAAAACATGATCATCTCATACAATAAAATATAGCATCACGTCTTGACTATATCACATCACAACATGCCTGCAAAAACAAGTTAGGCGTCCTCTACTTTGTTGTTGCAAATTTTACGTGGCTGCTACGGGCTTAGCAAGAACCGTTCTTACCTCGCATCAAAACCACAGCGATAGTTTATCAAGTTGGTGCTGTTTTAACCTTCGCAAGGACCGGGCGTAGCCACACTCGATTCAGCTAAAGTGAGAGAGACAGACACCGCCAGCCACCTTTAAGCACGAGTGCTCGTAGCAGTGAAACCAGTCTCGCGTAAGCGTCTGGCGTAATGTCGGTCGGCCGCTTCATCTCACAATACCGCCGAACCAAAGTATGACATCTTTGGTAAGCGGTATGACTTGTATCGCCCACAACTCACTTGTGTTCTACTCGTGCATATAACATCAGCGCATAAAACCTAGGCTCGGATGCCCTTTGTTGGGGAGCGTAGTAATTTCAAAAATTTCCTACGCACACGCAAGATCATGGTGATGGCATAGCAACGAGAGGAGAGTGTTCGTCCATGTACCCTCGAGACCGTAAGCGGAAGCGTTAACAACGCGGTTGATGTAGTCGTCGTCTTCACGATCCAACCGATCCAAGCACCGAGCGTCTGAGCCTCCGAGTTCAGACACGTTCAGCTCGATGGCGATCTCCGGCCTCCGATCCAGCCGAGCTCCGGAGATGAGTTCCGTCGACGACGGCGTGGTAGCGATGATGATGTTCTATCGACGCAGGCTTCGCCTAAACTCCGCGACGATATGACCGAGGTGGAATATGGTGGAAGGGGCACCGCACACGGCTAAGGAACGATCCGTAGATCAACTTGTGTGTCTATGGGGTGCCCCGCCCGTATATAAAGGAGCCAGGGGAGGAGGCCGCCCGGCCTAAGGGGCGCGCCAGGGGGAGTCCTACTCCCCGGGAGTAGGACTCCTCTTTCCAAGTTGGAGTAGGAGAGAAGGGGAAAGAGGGGAGGAGGGAAGGAAAGGGGGGGCCCCTTCCTTGTCCTATTCGGACTAGGAGGGGGAGGCACGGCCCCTCCTTGCTCCTTCCTCTTCTCCCTCTTGGAGCATGTAGGCCCATTAACCCCGGGGTTCCAGTAACCTCCGGTACTCGGAAATGCCGATTTCACCGGAACCATTCGATGTCCAAACATAGGCTTCCAATATATCAATCTTTATGTCTCGACCATTCCGAGACTCCTCGTCATGTCCGTGATCACATCCGGGACTCGAACAAACCGGTACATCAAAACTTATAAACTCATAATAAAGCGTCATCGAAGCGTTAAGCGTGCGGACCCTACGGGTTCGAGAACTATGTAGACATGACCTAGAACCATTCTCGGTTAATAACCAATAGCGGGACCTGGATGCCCATATTGGTTCCTACATATTCTATGAAGATCTTTATCGGTCAAACCGCATAACAACATACTTTGTTCCCTTTGTCATCGGTATGTTACTTGCCCGAGATTTGATCGTCGGTATCCAATACCTAGTTCAATCTCGTTACCGGCAAGTCTATTTACTCGTTCCATAATACGTCATCTCATAACTAACTCATTAGTTACATGCTTGCAAGGCTTAGGTGATGAGTATTACCGAGAGGGCCCAGAGATACCTCTCCGACAATCGGAGTGACAAATCCTAATCTCGAATTATGCCAACTCAACATGTACCTTCGGAAACACATGTAGAGCACCTTTATAATCACCCAGTTATGTTGTGACGTTTGGTAGCACACAAAGTGTTCTTCCGGTAAACGGGAGTTGCACAATCTCATAGTTTGTAGGAACTTTGTATAAGTCATGAAGAAAGCAATAGCAGTATACTAAACGATCAAGTGCTAGGCTAACAGAATGGGTCATGTCAATCACATCATTCTTCTAATGATGTGATCCCACTAATCAAATGACAACACATGACTATGGTTAGGAAACATAACCATCTTTGATTAATGAGCTAGTCAAGTAGAGGCATACTAGTGACTATAATTTTGTCTATGTATTCACACATGTATCATGTTTCCGGTTAATACAATTCTAGCATGAATAATAAACATTTATCATGATATGAGGAAATAAATAATAACTTTATTATTGCCTCTAGGGCATATTTCCTTCATGATCAACTAACCTGGACATTGCTCTGAAGGGCCGAACTTGCATCATAAGCTGCTTGGCTGGCGTCTCGGATCGCCTTCACATGCTCCATCATGACTCCCGCCTGGCGTATAGCTTCTTTAGCAGCACCTGCTTGGTCCTCTGGGACGTGGTGGGTGGAGAAAAGGGAAGGCAGATCAGCACTCGACGATGAAGGGCGAGCACTCGTCAGCGGCACAACAAAGGATCTGTAGCCAGTGGCGTTGCCCCTTCCGGATCCAGCGTTTCAGGTGCTGATACAACCTGAGCAGTCTTGCCAGCTGACGTCTTCCTGTTCCTCCTCTGCCTCAGTGGCTCCTCATCGTCATCATCAGGGAGATCGATGATGATATTAGGTGGAGCTACAGAAAAGATTCAAAGTTAAAAATGAAGATCCTGTCGACCGAAAGCAAAACTACAGAGATCGTACCAGGGTTGGAAGTGACAGCATCCTCCATTTCTTGATCGTCATGTCTGATTGAGTTCTCAAAAGTAGCAGCACTGCAATTTCAGAAATCAGTCGGTCAGCGAACGAGTCGACAAGAGTGTATCCGTGTTAAATAACAAAACACAAGTTAGGCCATTACCCAGAAATAGTGGGAATCACCATCCTCATCTTCGGCAGGGCCTTCGTCGGTTTTGATGACGCCCCTCGGGGTTGCTTCGGCGCTTTCTCAGTCGGTGCCGGAGAGGTCGTCCGAGGACGTTTGGTCGACTGCACAACAGGCACGACCCCTTGCTACGCTCGACTGCAGGGTCATGGACGAGCTTGGATCGTCTTTCAGTACGTGGAGGCTGGACTTCTTCCTCCTCTTCCTCATCAGAGCCAGCATCTTCTTCACCCTCCTCGCCATCCGATTCCCACTCCTCCTGACTTTCGCCTCTGCTCCCTTCCTCCTCTTCAGTCTATTCTTGCGCCCTGTTGGGCATCGAATACATCTCAGTAGTGATCTGGAAGACAACAAAACAAGACAGAAGTCAGTCGACCGAATGTTAGCAAAGAAGAATGAAGGTAACAGGGTAACGGTCAGAGATACGTGGTCAGACCTTGCCTGGCTCGTATGACTGGTCGAGTGGCGGGATCCTCCTGGGGGGTTATCTTTGTTACCTGTGATGGAGGTCATCCACCTCTCCAGAGTGGCATCGTCGACCTCCTCCGGGTGAACCCGAGTGGTGTCTTCGGTACCAGAGTACATCCACATCAGATGGCCTCGATACTGAAGTGGCTGAATGCGCCGTCGAAGGAAAACCTCCAGAAGATCCATGCCAGTCACCCCGTCATGGATGAGCTGAACTACGCGCTCTACCAACATCTTCACCTGAGCCTTCTCCTCCGAGACCACCTTTAGAGAGGACGGCTTGTTCACTCGGTCCATGGAGAAAGGAGGGAGTCCAGTCATCTGCCCTGGCGTTGGCTGGTCTTGGCAGTAGAACCAGGTCGACTGCCACCCTCGAACTGACTCGGGAAGAGTCATGACTGGAAAGACACTTTTACTCCTCATCTGAACCCCAAGACCCCCACACATCTGGATTACTTGGGTTTTCTCGTCATTCGGACTAGCCTTTTTCACCGTCTGAGAGCGACAGGTGAATATGTGTTTGAAAAGGCCTCAGTGCGGCCGACAGCCCAAGAAGTTCTCACACAAGGACACGAAAGCGGCGAGATAGAAAATAGAGTTGGGCGTGAAGTGGTGGAGTTGTGCCCCAAAGAAGTTCAGAAATCCCCGAAAGAAAGGACTCGGCGGTAGAGAAAACCCGCGGTCAACATGGGTGGCTAAGAGGATGCACTCACCCTCCTAAGGCTGCGGCTACCACTCCTTCCCCGGAAGCCTCGCTGACCCATGGGGGATCAGTCCTTCGTTGGCTAGGTCGTCGAGGTCCTTCTGGCTGATGGTCGAGCGGATCCAGTCTTCCTGGATCCAGCCTTGCGGTAGGCCGGCCCGCGACGAGGATCCAGCCCGAGTGGTCGCCCTCCCCTTTGCCTTTGCCGTCGCCTTCTTCGCCCGCTCCAAAGCCGCCGTCTTCTCCTTCACCATCGTCGCCGGCGAAGCAGGCACAGTGTAACGCCCCGAGACCGACGCTTCAGTTGCCCTTCCATTTATTTTAGTTGTTGACGTGTGTTTATTATGTTCATCTCACCTTGTTATATGCTACATGATATGTATGTGCCTCTTGTCATTTTTTTATTGCATTATATCATGATCATCATGTGTGTTGCATTCTTTATGTTGATGTGTTGGTTATGTGCTCTCCATCTTCCCCTCTTCCTCCTATGGTTGTTTGTCTCTTCATCTTTTCTCCAATGCCCTTCTCCAAGTGCAAACCATTTCACTTCTTCCTTCTTTCAAATTCCCCCTTTATTGCAAGTGACCTTTTCCCTTCCTCCATAAATGTTCATTCTTTCCCTGTTAATCTTAAACCATGCCTAAACCCTCTCTATCAAATTTCATCCATTTTGGAGTTGCTTTGATTGGGTTCAAAAATGGCTCAAGTTTGAATTTAATTCAAACTTGGATTATTTTTCTACCTCTAAAAATGCCCAACTCAATTTTATCAAATACTACATAATTCATGGACTCTAGGGGTATATTCATTTCTTCCTCATACCTCTAGTTTTCCTCTGTGCTTTTTTGCTCTTTTATTCTGGTTGAAGAAATAAAAGAAGGCAGAAGCAGTAGGAGCAGCAGGAACCCAGCAGCCGCAACCCAGCTCACCTCCCATGCAACCCACCTGGCTCAAGAAGAAATAAAAGAAGGCAGAAGCAGTAGGAGCAGTAGCAACCCAGCAGCCGCAACCCAGCTCACCTCCCATGCAACCCACCTGGCTCAACTCTGTTCACGGCCACCTGCCCCATTGCGTCGCCGTCTCTATTCGAGGCAGGCGCCGCGGCCGCCGTGAGCTTCACGGACGCCGAGGTCGCGCCGTCTTCTCCCCTCCTTTTAAGCCAGCAGCCACGCCCTAGGGTTTCCCCCTTCTCCCTCTCGTTTTCCTCGTTGCCGCCACCCAGGAGGGCAGCTCCTCCCCGCTGCATCTCCTCACTGCAGCCACCATGGCCGGCCCAAGCAAGAGCCCAAAACCGGAGTAGGAGCATCGCCGGCCT
Organism: Aegilops speltoides; assembly: GCA_021437245.1. NCBI lineage: Eukaryota > Viridiplantae > Streptophyta > Magnoliopsida > Poales > Poaceae > Aegilops > Aegilops speltoides. Next base: position 365,497,130 of record CM038147.1, on the reverse strand, counting down.
GCCCTCCGACGACCCCGAGCACCGTAGCGCCTCCCCGAGTCCGTTCTGACGCCGATCCGAGCCCGAGGACGCCTTCCCCGACGTCCTCTTCGTCCTCTGCTTCGTCTTCTTCACGAACAGCAAGTCCACCGGAGTTCCTCGCCTCCTCTCCGTCGATAATTTACGTCCCCGACCTCATCCTCATGTCACAGGTATACTAGGTGTACCCAAATCCATCTCTGCTCTTTTCTATCGCGATTCGATCACCGGAGTCATTGCTAGGTCCATGCCATCTTCGTGTTCTCGGTGCTCCGATGAGTTTTGAATTTTGTTGTTTAGTTGCAGTAGTCGCCGTGGTTCCTCGCGTTTCGCCCCGCTCTGGGTCCTCTCTCGCACACGGCGCCTCGTCGTGCCACTCCCTGCTTGCCGCTCGCTCGCCGCTGTAGCTCCTTCCCCGCCATGAATCGCCGCCATGGCCGCAAGCTCCTGCTCCCACACATGCCGCTGGCTTCGTTATTTTGCTGCAGCTTCGCTGCACACCTCCATGCACACGCATCTACACACGCGCACGGACGCGCTCGATTGCGAGCCCGTGGCCCTGCTTCATCTTGCCGCCACCATGGCCGAGGCGACCTCGAGCTCGTCCTCGAGTCTTCCCGCGCACCCAAGCCTCTTGCACGACCTCTCCTCATAGGCGCATCCTCACGCGCACGCTGCCATGCGTGCCCAGCCACGGCGGCAGAGATAGCAATCTGTCTCTGTCATTGTTCTTCAGTATGGTTCAGATAACTCGACTTCATGTGTGATCTAGCTCCAGAACCATTCCATTTCACAAATATCGCATTAGCCCATCTGGCTAGTACTCTGCCCGTCTATCTATGTGTTCGGGGTTCGAATCCCAGGCAATCCCCTTTTGTTTCACTAGTTTGTTTTGATGTTCTTCTGTTCCCAGCGGCATAAGAGCAATGTTCATCTGCGGACGATCCCCCTTTGTATCACAAACACTAACCTAGCCCAGTGGTTCCTCCCTCGTGCACACATCCGGGAGGACCTGGGTTCGATCCCAAGCAGCCCCAGTTTTTGCTCTGTTTCCTTTTATTTTTCTGCACACACACTCAGCCGCTGGGCCAAATCTCCTCCTGGGCCGCTGCTCTGTGTTGCATTCGGCTCGCGTAGTTTGTTTTTCCTTCTCTGTGGTTCAAGCGCATGCATAATTACATTACTGCCACTATTTTGCAATGTTAATAACTAAAGATCCATGCATCCAAATGAAACATGTCATATATACATCTTGCTCAGTTTTTCATGAACTTTCACAATATGCCACTTTCATCCATGTTAAAAATGTTTAAATGTGTTGTTTGCATTAACTTTGCATAAATGCCATGTTGAAATGATTTATTTCATAACTAAATAACCGTAGCTCCAAAATGAATAAACTTTATATGTAAATGGGGTGGAAAAATGCATAGATTAACTTGGTGCACTTTGTTTTACTGTTTAACAACATTAAAATATGTTTTATGGCAGAAGAGTACCAAATTCGAATATTGCTCATGAGGATTTTCCAGAATTGTTGTTTGTTGTTCCGGCCTCATTTAAACTTGCCTAAACAGTTAGTTTCCATATGCTTCACCCTTTGCCATGTTTAACAACATTTAACATTGTTGTGTACCTAACGAGATCAAACTAAATAATTTCTTGTGGTGTTTCGTCAATATGCAACTCGTTGCATATTGAGCTCCATTTAACTTGTAGTATTGTTTGTTGCTCTTTGCCATGCCATGCCTCATTAAACCGGACATGCATCATACTTGATTGTGCATCATGCCATGATTATGCTTGTGTGTTTACCATGTTGTTTGCTTCTTTCTGGTATGCTTCTCTCGTTAGCTTCGGTTTCGTTCCGGAGTTGTGAGGATTCATTTGACTATGTCCGTTCGTCTTCTTCATGGACTCGTTCTCCTTCCTTGCGGGATTTCAGACAAGATGACCGTCACCTTGGATCTCATTACTATCATTGCTATGCTAGTTGCTTCGTTCTATCGCTATGCTGCGGTTCCTATCACTTGTTCTTCAAGCCTCCCCAAATTGCCATGAACCTCTAACCTTTGACACCCTTCCTAGCAAACCGTTGTTTGGCTATGTTACCGCTTTGCTCAGCCCCTCTTATAGCGTTGGTAGTTGCAAGTGAAGTTGAAGATTGCTCCATGGTGGACAAGATTATGTTGGGATATCACAATATCTCTTATATTATTAATGCATCTATATAGTTGGTAAAGGGTGGAAGGCTCGGCCTTATGCCTGGTGTTTTGTTCCACTCTTGCCACCCTAGTTTCCGTCATATTGGTATTATGTTCCCGGACTTTGCGTCCCTAACGCGGTCGGGTGATTTATGGGACCCCCTTGACAGTTCGCTTTGAATAAAACTCCTCCAGCAAGGCCCAACCTTGGTTTTACCATTTGCCTCACCACCACCTACTGTTCCCTTGGGAGTCGCTCTCTTGAGGGTCATCTTTATTTTAGCCCCCCGGGCCAATGCTTGTCTAAGTGTTGGTCCAAACCGAAGCGATGTCCGGCCCCACGGGCAACCAGTGGTCTATGCCAACCCGACGTCTTGCTCATCCGGTGTGCCATGAGAACGAGATATGTGCAGCTCCTATCGGGATTTGTCGGCACAGCGGGCGGTTTTGCTGGTCTTGTTTTACCATTGTCGAAATGTCTTATAAACCGGGATTCCGAGACTGATCGGGTCTTCCTAGGAGAAGGAATATCCTTCGTTGATCGCGAGAGCTTATTGTTGGGGAACGGTGCAGAAAATTAAATTTTTTTCTACAGTTTCACCAAGATCCATCTATGAGTTCATCTAAGCAACGAGTCATGGGAGAGAGTTTGCATCTACATACCACTTGTAGATCGCGTGCGAAGCTTGCAAGGTGATGATGTAGTCGTACTCGGCGTGATTGAATCACCGATGACCAAGTCTTTGAGCGGACAGCACCTCGCGTTCAACACACGTATGGTGCGGGTGGCGTCTCCTCCGTCTTGATCCAGCAAGGAGGAAGGAGAGGTTGAGGAAGATAGCTCCACCGGCAGCCAGACGGCGTGGTGATGGTGGAGAAGCAAGATCTCGGCGAGGGCTTCGCCGAGCTCTGCGAAGGAGGAGAGGTGTTGGGAGGGTAGGGCTGCGCCTTGGCTTATGGTGCGGCTGCCTCCCTCACCCCTCTATTTATAGGGGAAGGAGAGGGGCGGCCTCTAGATCCATCTAGAGGGGCGGCGGACAAGGGGGGGGACTTGCCCCCAAGCAGGCGCCCCTCTAGGGTTCCCCCAACCCTAGGCGCAAGGGCCGGGGGGAGGTGCGCCAAGCCCACCGGGGCTGGCCACCTCCCACGCAGCCCAAGTGCCCCCGGGAGGGTGGCCCCTCCGGTGGACCCCGGAACCCTTCCGGTGGCCCAGTACAATACCGGTATGCCCCGAAACTTTCGGTGTCCTTTTAACAACTTCCCATATATAAATCTTTACCTCCGGACCCTTAGGAACTCCTCGTGACGTCAGGGATCTCATCAGGGACTCGAACAACATTCGTAGTCACGTACTAGTCTTCCTAATAACCCTAAGCGTCACCGAACCTTAAGTGTGTAGACCCTACGGGTTCGGGAGACACGCAGAACATGACCGAGGCGACTCTCGGGCAATAACCAACAGCGAGTCAGATACCCATGTTGGCTCCCACATGCTCCTCGATGATTTCATCGGTTGAACCACGATGTCGAGATTGATCAAACCACGTATGCAATTCCTTTTGTCAATCGATGCGTTACTTGCGAGACTTCGACCGTCGGTATCCCAATACCTTGTTCGGTCTCGTTACGGCAAGTCACTTTACTCGCACCGTAATGCATGATCCGTGGCCAACACCTTGGTCACCTTGAGCTCATTATGATGATTCATTACCGAGTGGGCAGAGATACCTCTCCGTCATACGGAGTGACAAATCCCGATCTCGATCCGTGTCAACCCATGAGATACTTTCGGAGATACTGTAATGCACCTTTATAGTCACCCGATTCGTTGTGACGTTTGATACACCCAAGGCACTCCTACGGTAACCGGAGTTACGATCTCATGGTCGAAGGAAGAGATACTTGACATTGGCAAAGCTCTAGCAAGCGAACTACACGATCTTTTATGCTATGCTTAGGATTGGGTCTTGTCCATCACATCATTCTCCTAATGATGTGACACCGTTATCAACGACATCCAATGTCCATAGTCAGAAACCATGACTATCTGTTGATCAACGAGCTAGTCAACTAGAGGCTCACTAGGGACATTTGTGGTCTAAGTGTTCACACGTGTATTACGATTTCGGATAATACTGGTTCTAGCATGAACAAAAGACAATTATCATGAACATTGAAATATAATAATACTTTTATTATTGCCTCTAGGGCATATTTCCAATGATGTCCCACTTGCACTAGAGTCACCAATCTAGTTACATTGTTATGAATCGAACACCCATAGAGTTACGGTGTTGATCATGTTTTGCCGTGAGAGGTTTAGTCAGCGGATCTGCGACATTCAGATCCGTGTGCACTTTGCAAATCTCTATGTCTCCATCTTAAACATTTTCGCGGATGGAGTTGAAGCGGCGCTTGATGTGCTGGTCTTCTTGTGAAACACAGGCTCCTTGGCAAGGGCAATAGCTCGGTGTTGTCACGAGAAGAGTTTGATCGGCCCGACGCATTGGGTATGACTCCTAGGTCGGTGATGAACTCCTTCACCCAAATCGCTTCATCGCTGCCTCCGAGGCTGCCATGTACTCCGCTTCACACGTAGATCCCGCCACGGCGCTTCGCTTGCGGTGCACCAGCTCTTGCTCCACCATTCAACATATACGTATCCGGTTTGTGACTTAGAGTCATCGGATCTGAGTCGAAGCTAGCATCGGCGTAACCCTTCTGACGAGCTCTTCGTCTCCTCCATAAACGCGAAACATGTCCTTTGTCCTTTTCGGTGCTTCGGGATATTCTTGACCGCTGTCGGTGTTCCTTGCGGGATTACTTTGGTATCTTGCAACCAAACTTACGGCAAGGTTTATATCAGTGCAGTACGAGCATGGCATACATAATAGATCCTATGGCTGAAGCATAGGGATGACACTCATCTCTTCTTTACCTTTTGCCGTGGTCGGTGGTGAGCCGAGCTCAATCTCACACCTTGTAACATAGGCAAGAACCCTTCTTGGACTGATCCATTTTGAACCTCTTCAAAATCTTATCAAGGTATGTGCTTTGTGAAAGACCTATGAGGTGTCTCGATCTATCTCTATAGATCTTGATGCCTAATATATAAGCAGCTTCTCCAAGGTCCTTCATTGAAAAACACTTATTCAAGTAGGCCTTAATGCTGTCAGAAGTTTTGTATCATTTCCCATCAAGAGTATGTCATCTACATATAATAGGAGAAATGCTCTGAGCTCCCACTCACTTTCTTATAAGCGCAGCTTCTCCATAAGTCGCATAAACCAAACGCTTTGATCATCTCATCAAAGCGAATGTTCCAACTCGAGATGCTTGCACCAGTCCATAAATGGATCATTTGGAGCTTGCATACTTTGTTAGCGTTCGAGGATCGACAAAACCTTCGGCTGCATCATATACAGCTCTTCCTTAAGATGTCCGTTAAGGAATGCCGTTTTGGCGTCCATCGCCATATCTCATAATCATAGTATCGGCAATTGCTAACATGATTTGGGACGGACTTAAGCTTCGCTACGGAGAGAATGTCTCGTCGTAGTCAATACCTTGAACTTGTCGATAACCCTCAGCGACAAGTCGAGCTTTATAGATGGTAACATTACCATCGCGTCCGTCTTCTTCTTAAAAATCCATTTGTTTTCTATCGCTCGCCGATCATCGGGCAAGTCTGTCAAAGTCCATACTTTGTTTTCATACATGGATTCTATCTCGGATTTCATGGCCTCAAGCCATTTGTTGGAATCCGGCCCGCCATCGCTTCTTCATAGTTTGAAGGTTCATTGTTGTCTAACAACATGATTTCCATGACAGGTTGCGTACCACTGCAGTGCGGAGCGTGTCCTCGTGGACCTTGAGTTCAATAGCAACTTGATCCGAAGTACCTTGATCATCATCATTGTTTTCCTCTTGGTTGGTGTGGGCATTACAGGGCGGTTTCCTGCGCTGCACCACCTTCCTGTTCGAGAGGTAGTACTTCATCGAGTTCTACTTTCCTCCCACTTACTTCTTTCGAGAGAAACTCTTTCTCCAGAAAGCATCCGTTCTTAGCAACAAAGATCTTGCCTTGGATCTTAAGTAGAAGGTATACCCGACAGTTTCCTTAGGGTATCCTATGAATCGCATTTTTCCGACTTGGGTTCGAGCTTTTCAGGTTGAAGTTTCTTGACATAAGCATCGCATCCCCAAACTTTTAGAAATGACAGCTTAGGTTTCTTCCCAAACCATAATTCATACGATGTCGTTTCAGCGGTTTAGATGGTGCCCTATTTAAAGTGAATGTAGCTGTCTCTAGGCGTATCCCCAAAATGATAGCGGTAAATCGGTAAGAGACATCATAGACCGCACCATATCCAATAGAGTGCGATTCTGACGTTCGGACACACCATTTATTTGAGGTGTTCCAGCGGCGTGAGTTGTGAAACGATTCCACATTTCCTTAAGTGTGTGCCAAATTCGTGACTTAAATATTCTCCTCCACGATCGATCGTAGGAACTTTATCTTTCATCACGTTGATTCTCTACCTCACTCTGAAATTCCTTGAACTTTTCAAAGGTCTCGGACTTGTGTTTCATTAAGTAGACATACCCATATCTACTTAAGTCATCGGTGAGAGTGAGAACATAACGATATCCTCCATGAGCCTCAACGCTCATTGGACCGCACACATCGGTATGTATGATTTCCAACGAGTTGGTTGCTCGCTCCATTGTTCGAGAGCGGAGTCTTGGTCATTTTGCCTAAGAGGCATGGTTAGCATGTGTCAAGCGATTCATAATCAAGAGACTCTAAAGTCCATCGGCATGGAGCTTCTTCATGCGCTTGACACCAATGTGACCAAGGCGGCGATGCCACAAGTATGTGGGACTATCGTTATCAACTTTACATCTTTTCGCATCCACACTATGAACATGTGTAATATTACGCTCGAGATTCATTAAGAATAAACCATTGACCATCGGAGCATGACCATAAAACATATCTCTCATATAAATCGAACAACCATTATTCTCGGACTTAAATGAGTAGCCACCTCGTATCAAGCGAGATCCGGATACAATGTTCATGCTCAGACATGGCACTAAATAACAATTATTAAGGTTCAAAACTAACCCGTGGTAAATGTAGAGGTAGCGTGCGGCGGCGATCACATCGACTCGGAACCATTCCCGACGCGATCGTCACCTCGTCTTCGCTAGTCTCCGTTTATTCCGCAGCTCTGCTGTGAGTTACAAATATGAGCAACGACACGGTATCAAATACCTGGGAGTTACTACGATCTTGGTAAGGTACACATCAATTACATGTATATCAAATATACCTTTGGTGTTGCGGCCTTCTTATCCGCTAAGTATTTGGGGCAGTTCCGCTTCGATGACCCTTCCCTTGCAATAAAAGCACTCGAGTCTCGGGCTTGGGTCCATTCTTTGACTTCTTCCGGCAGCATCTTACGGGCGCGGCAACATCTTTGCCGTCCTTCTTGAAGTTCTTCTTACCCTTGCCCTCTTGAACTTAGTGGTCTTATTGACCATCAACACTTGATGTTCTTTCTTGATTTCAGCCTCTGCTGACTTGACATCGAGAACACTTCAGAATGGTCTTTTCCATCCCTGCATGTTGTAGTTCATCACAAAGCTCTTGTAGCTTGGTGGGAGCGATGGAGGATTCTGTCGATGACCGCCTCATCTGGGAGGTTAATATTCATTTGGGTCATATGGTTGTGCAACCAGACATCTTCAAGATGTGCTCCTTGTGTAACTGTTCTCCTCCATCTTACAAGCTGTAGAACTTGTCGGAGACATCATATCTCTCGACCGGGCATGAGCTTGGAAAACAAGTTTCAGCTCTTGAACATCTCATATGCTCCGTGATGCTCAAAAGCGCTTTTGGAGCCCGGTTCTAAGCTGTAGAGCATGCCGCCTTGAGCGAGGGAGTAATCATCGACGAGATTGCCAAGCGTTCATAACGTCTTGGTTCTCTGGGGACGGGGCGTCACCTAGCGGTTCGTCTAGGACATATTGCTTCTGGCAGCTATGAGGATGATCCTCGGGTTAGGACCCGATCCGTATAGTTGCTGCCATCATCTTTCAGCTTGGTTTTCTCTAGGAGCAGCGTTGAAGTTCATGTTGACATTAGCGTTGGCCATTGATCTACAAGACATATTTGCAAGGTTTTAGACTAAGTTCATGATAATAAAGTTCTAATCAAATTATGAACTCCCACTTAGATTAGACATCCTCTAGTCATCTAAGTGTTACACGATCCGAGTCGACTAGCCCGTGTCCGATCATCACGTGAGACGGACTAGTCATCGTCGGTGAACATCTTCATGTTGATCGTATCTTCCATACGACTCGTGTTTGACCTTTCGGTCTCCGTGTTCGAGGCCATGTGCGCACATGCTAGGCTCGTCAAGTTAACCCTAAGTGTTTTCGCTATGTAAAACTATCTTACACCCGTTGTATGTGAGCGTAAGAATCCATCACACCCGATCATCACGTGGTGCTTAGAAGCGACGAACTGTAGCAGCGGTGCCGCATTAAGGCGAACACTTCTTGAAATTTTGTAAGGATCATCTTATTTACTACCGTCGTCCTAAGTAAACAAGATGCATAAACATAATAAACATCACATGCAATTATATAGTTGTGACATGATATGGCCAATATCATAAAGCTCCATTGATCTCCATCTTGGGCTCCATGATCATCTTGTCACCGGCTTGACACCATGATCTCCATCATCATGATCTCCATCATCGTGTCTTCATGAAGTTGTAGCGCTAACGACTACTTCTACTTCTATGACTAACGCGTTTAGCAATGAAGTAAAGTAGTTTACATGGCGTTCTTCAATGACACGCAGGTCATACAAAAATAAAGACAACTCCTATGGCTCTGCGGTTGTCATACTCATCGACATGAAAGTCGTGAATCCTATTACAAGAACATGATCTCATACATCACAATTCATCATTCATCACAACTTCGGCCATATCACATCACATGATCAATCGCTGCAAAAACAAGTTAGGCGTCCTCTTATTGTTGTTGCATCTTTTACGTGGCTGCGATTGGGTTCTAGCAAAACGTTTTCTTACCTATGAAAACACCACAGCGTGATTTTGTCAACTTCTATTTACCCTTCATAAGGGCCTTGTTCATCGAATCCGCTCCAACTAAAGTGGGAGAGCGGACACCGCCAGCCACCTTATGCAACTAGTGCATGTCGATCGGTGGAACCGGTCTCACGTAAGCGCACGTGTAAGGTTGGTCCGGGCGCTTCATCCCACAATACCGTTGAGCAAGAAAAGACTAGTAGAGGCAAGTAAGATGACAAGATCAGCGCCCACAACAAATTGTGTTCTACTCGTGCATTAGAGAACTACGCATAGACCTAGCTCATGATGCCCTTTGTTGGGGAGCGGTGCAGAAAATTAAAAATTTTTCTACGGTTTCACCAAGATCCATCTATGAGTTCATCTAAGAAACGAGTCATGGGAGAGAGTTTGCATCTACATACCACTTGTAGATCGCATGCGGAAGCTTGCAAGGTGATGATGTAGTCGTACTCGGCGTGATTGAATCACCGATGACCAAGTCTGAGCGGACAGCACCTCCGCGTTCAACACACGTGCAGTGCGGGTGGCGTCTCGTCCGTCTTGATCCAGCAAGGAGGAAGGAGAGGTTGAGAAGATAGCTCCACCGGCGGCCTGACGGCGTGGTGATGGTGGAGAAGCGATCTCGGCGGGGCTTCGCCGAGCTCACTGGCGGAGGAGGAGAGGTGTTGGGGAGGGAGGGCTGCGCCTTGGCTTATGGTGCGGCTGCCTCCCTCACCCCTCTATTTATAGGGGAAGGGAGAAGGGGCGGCCTCTAGATCCATCTAGAGGCGGCGGCCAAGGAGGGGACTTGCCCCCAAGCAGGCGCCCCTCTAGGGTTCCCCCTCAACCCTAGGCGCAAGGGCCGGGGAGGGTGCGCCAAGCCCACCAGGCTGGCCACCTCCCCATGCAGCCCAAGTGGCCCCGGAAGGTGGCCCCTCAGTGGACTCCGGAACCCTTAGGTGGCCCAGTACAATACCGGTATGCCCTCAAACTTTCGGTGTCCTTTTAACAACTTCCCATATATAAATCTTTACCTCCGGACCCTTTGGAACTCCTCGTGACGTTAGGGATCTCATCAGGGACTCGAACAACATTGGTAGTCACGTACTAGTCTTCCTAATAACCCTAGCGTCACCGAACCTTAAGTGTGTAGACCCTACGGGTTCGGGAGACACGCAGACATGACCGAGGCGACTCTCGGGCAATAACCAACAGCGGGTGCGGATACCCATGTTGGCTCCCACATGCTCCTCGATGATTTCATCGGTTGAACCACGATGTCGAGATTCGATCAAACCCTCGTATGCAATTCCTTTTGTCAATCGATGCGTTACTTGCGAGACTTCGATCGTCGGTATCCCAATACCTTGTTCGGTCTCGTTCGGCAAGTCACTTTACTCGTCATCAGTAATGCATGATCCGTGGCCAACACCTTGGTCACCTTGAGCTCATTATGATGATGCATTACCGAGTGGGCCGAGAGATACCTCTCCGTCATACTGAGTGACAAATCCCGATCTCGATCCGTGTCAACCCAACAGATACTTTCGGAGATACCGTAATGCACCTTTATAGTCACCCGATTCGTTGTGACGTTTGATACACCAAAGGCACTCCTACGGTAACCGGAGTTACGATCTCATGGTCGAAGGAAGAGATACTTGACATTGGCAAAGCTCTAGCAAGCGAACTACGATCTTTTATGCTATGCTTAGGATTGGGTCTTGTCCATCACATCATTCTCCTAATGATGTGACCCGTTATCAACGACATCCAATGTCCATAGTCAGAAACCATGACTATCTGTTGATCTGTGAGCTAGTCAACTAGAGGCTCACTAGGGACATTTGTGGTCTAAGTGTTCACACGTGTATTACGATTTCCGGATAATACAGTTCTAGCATGAACAAAAGACAATTATCATGAACATTGAAATATAATAATACTTTTATTATTGCCTCTAGGGCATATTTCCAACACTTATCATGGGCTAAGTTGGGACACCCCTGCAGGGTTTTATCTTTCGAAAGTCGTGCCGGCGGTTATGTGGCAGATGGGAATTTGTTAATGTCCGGTTGTAGATAACTTCACACCAGATTCGAATTAAAACGCATCAACCATGTGTGTAGCCATGATGGTCTATTTTTGGCGGAGTCCGAGAAGTGAACACGGTATTTGGGTTATGTTTGACGTAACTAGGAGTTCAGGATCACCTCTTGATCATTGCTAGCTTCACGACCGTTCCATTTGCTTCTCTTCTCCCTCTCATTTGCGTATGTTAGCCACCATATATGCTTAGTCGCTGCTGCAACCTCACTACTTTACCCCTTCCTTTCCCATTAAGCTTTGCTAGTCTTGATACCCTTGGTAATGGGATTGCTGAGTCCTCGTGGCTCACAGATTGCTACAACAACAGTTGCAGGTACAGGTTATGCGATGATCTTTACGCGAGAGCGATGTTCCTTGTTTTGGAGTTCTTCTGCTTCTTCTTCGATCAGGGGATAGGTTCCAGGTTGGCAGCTTGGGCTAGCAGGGTGGATGTCGTTTGAGTTTCTGTTTGTGTTTCATCCGTAGTCGGATGTTGCTCTTATGTAAGATCATGTTGTATTCGTGTGGCATTGTATGCCTTTTGTATGTATCCCCATCTATTATGTAATGTTGATGTAATGATATCCACCTTGTAAAAGCGTATCAATATGCGGTTCTATCCTTGGTGGGACCTTCCAGTCTCTTTAGGATAGTATCGCATATTGGGCGTGACAAGTTGGCATCAGAGCCTCGACCGACCATAGGAGCCCCTTGATTGTTGGCCGTTGTTGAGTCTAGAAGAAAACTGTTTTCGGAGTCTAGTTATATCGGAGAGTAGGAATTCTTTTTACTCCTCAGCCCCTTCGTCGCTCTGGTGAGGAATCTTGGCGTATGTGTTTTGAATTACTCCTCTTCCCCTTCAAATATTTCTTTAGGATCACGCAGTTGGTTTCCGATTGTTGGTTCTCAGCTCTTTTATCCGGTGCATTTCTCGTCAAGTTGACTCAAGCCTCTTCATCTTTGAGTTTAATCCTCAGTTGTTTTCTTTTTCCCACCCGCCCACCCCTTTTCTTCTTGGAGCCGGAGTCTATAATCGAGTATCCATCCTACTCGTGCGAAGCCTTTGCATTCTTTCAACCGGTGTTTTCTCTTCAAGTTATTCATCGGTTTTTTCCCCTTCCAAGTCGCTTTGTTTTTCCCGCCCTCCCACCCTCTTCTTCCCGGAGCCTGAGTATCTTTCAAGCATCAATTTTCATTCGTGCGGAACCCCTTCATTCTTTCATAAATTATTTCAACCGGTGAATTCTTGTTTTGTTCGACATTCTTCATCTCTTTTTCTTTTCCGGTGCACTCAATTCAAGTTTTTTCCGGGTTGATCACATTCTTTTCCTTGGAGATTGTCACCTCATTCAAGTATTTAAATTGTTCCAGTGCATCATCTACCTGTTCAACAATCCTTTTCAACGGTGTTTTTTCTCTTCAGTGGGCCCTAACCCACAGGTCTTTTCCCAAGATCTTACCTGACTCTTCTAATTCCCTCGGAGTTATTCTCAAATCCTTTTCAAAGGGTGACGTAAGAATGGATTTCACCAGTCATATGCCTTTCCATGATCAATTTCAAATCATTATCATTGTTGCCTCATCCTCTTCGCTTTTTTTCGTTACCCCGGAGTGTCATAACAAATTTTACTGGTGTTCCTCGTTGTCATTCTCAACATTTCAAGACCAAGAAGAGTTTTTCCTCTAAATCTTGTCCATTCTCCCGAAGATCGCGGTGCTAGCTCGATGTTATCCTATCAAATTGTTTCCAGTCGTGCAATTCTTTTCACCCATTTGGAGTATGTCAGGAGTTGATTTCTGTTTCTTTTTACCGGAGGCCATCATTCCAGAAGAATTCTTTGTCCTCACATTTCAACTAACGTTATCCAATTATCCCGGTGCTTCGTTCAAGTATTCTTCAATCAGTTCACGATCCCTTCGTTATCTTGTCTCTTAATTCCCTCAAGTATCTTTGTGCTTTTCTAACTCTTCCCGGTGATTCAGTCTCTTTCATCAGTCATTTTTCTAATTTTTACGGTGGTTCATTCAAGATTTTTTTCCTTGATTATCATTTTAATCCATTCGTTTTTTCCAATCTATCGGTGGTTCATGAAGACTTTCTCAAGTTTTGTGCTATACCCCTTAATCCTTTTCAAGAAGAATAAGTAGTATGCAAAAATCCATTGCTTTCCATCAATTTAATTTGATGAAGGATAAGCATACAATTAATCTTATTCTTATTTTCCTCAAAGTGAGTAATCCTTTCCTTCGGAGTTTGTTCTTGATGAATAAATTCTAGTTCCAAGTGTTTTCATCGTTTCTTTTCCGGAGTTCAAATTTCCTCGGCCATTTCGTCGGAAACTCCATCTAAATCATCGCAATGCTCATCTTATTCTTTCTTCCTTCATTCTATCTCATCATCCTTTTGGCACTGGAGTTCTTCACGGTGGTTCTTCATGATTTTATTCATTCTTCAAGAGTTCATCAAGATCTTGTTGGTGGAGTTCAAGTATCTTTTCTTCTCGCATCTTGAAGTGCAATTAATTCTCCGTATTCTTTTCAAGTGGAATTTTGCATTTCTTCGTTATTCCTAGATATTCAAGCATTTGGTTCTGGCATAATTTCACCTCAAGTTTTGAGTTGTTTTGGATAAGTCCACAACAAGCTTATTCTTTTGTTGTTGATTTTCTCAACAACTCCATTCAATCCTTCCTTCTAAGTTCTTTTCATTCTATTTCAATTCTTCCGGAGGCTTTGCATTGTTCATATCATCAAGTGCCATCCCATCTTGTGGAGTTCATGTTCTTTTCATTCCATTTTCAGCCGGAGTGCTGTCCAAATTCTTTCGTGCTTATTCTTTTCTGCCTTGTTTAACCGGAGTGGTTTCAGAGTCTATCTTGTTTCCATGAGCTTTTGTTTCTCATCATATTTGCCTTTTCTCTTTCTACCCGAGTGCTCTTGTCTCTGTTCATCTTCTCTCTTGCGTTTCTCGTTTCACCTCTTCCTCTTTCTCTTCCGTCTCGTTCCTAAGATCTCGGGACGAGATCTCTTGTTAGTGGAGGAGTGTTGTAACGCCCCGAGACCGACGCTTCAGTTGCCCTTCCATTTATTTTAGTTGTTGACGTGTGTTTATTATGTTTGTTGCATTATCAAAATTGTTTTGCATCCTTCATTCCTCTATGTTGATGCCATGACCATGGTGAGTGCCATTGCCATATTTTTCTTCTTGCATCTTGTTCATATTTTATTATATTGTTTTGCGCCATCTTTGTTTGTTTGCCATGTTCATCTCACCTTGTTATATGCTACATGATATGGATGTGCCTCTTGTCATTTTTTTATTGCATTATATCATGATCATCATGTGTGTTGCATTCTTTATGTTGATGTGTTGGTTATGTGCTCTCCATCTTCCCCTCTTCCTCCTATGGTTGTTTGTCTCTTCATCTTTTCTCCAATGCCCTTCTCCAAGTGCAAACCATTTCACTTCTTCCTTCTTTCAAATTTCCCCTATATTGCAAGTGACCTTTTCCCTTCCTCCATAAATGTTCATTCTTTCCCTGTTAATCTTAAACCATGCCTAAACCCTCTCTATCAAATTTCATCCATTTTGGAGTTGCTTTGGTTGGGTTCAAAAATGGCTCAAGTTTGAATTTAATTCAAACTTGGATTATTTTTCTACCTCTAAAAATGCCCAACTCAATTTTATCAAATACTACATAATTCATGGACTCTAGGGGTATATTCATTTCTTCCTCATACCTCTTGTTTTCCTCTGTGCTTTTTTGCTCTTTTATTCTGGTTGAAGAAATAAAAGAAGGCAGAAGCAGTAGGAGCAGCAGCAACCCAGCAGCCGCAGCCCAGCTCACCTCCCATGCAGCCCACCTGGCCCAACTCTGTTCATGGCCACCTGCCCGTTGTGTCGCCGTCTCTGTTCGAGAGGCAGGCGCTTCAGCCCAAGGCCGTGAGCTTCACGGACGCCGAGGTCGCGCCGTCTTCTCCCCTCCTTTTAAGCCAGAAGCCACGCCCTAGGGTTTCCCCCTTCTCCCTCTCGTTTTCCTCGCCGCCGCCACCCAGGAGGGTAGCTCCTCCCCGCTGCATCTCCTCCCTGCAGCCACCATGGCCGGCCCAAGCAAGAGCCAAGAACCGGAGTAGGAGCATCGCCGGCCTCCCCTTGACGACCCGAGCACCTGGCGCCTCCCGAGTCCGTTCGGCGCCGATCCGAGCCCGAGGACGCCTTCCCCGATGTCCTCTTCGTCCTCTGCTTCGTCTTCTTCACGGACAGCAAGTCCACCGGAGTTCCTCGCCTCCTCTTCGTCGATAATTTACGTCCCCGACCTCATCCTCATGTCACAGGTATACTAGGTATACCCAAATCCATCTCTGCTCCTTTCTATCATGATTCGATCACCAGAGTCGTTGCTAGGTCCATGCCATCTTCATGTTCTCGGTGCTCCGACGAGTTCTGAATTTTGTTGTGTAGTTGCAGTAGTCGCCGTGGTTCCTCGCGCTTCGCCCCACTCTGGGTCCTGTCTCGCACATGCCGCCTCGTCGTGCCACTCCCTGCTTGCCGCTCGCTCGCCGCTATAGCTCCTGCCCCGCCATGCATCGCCGCCATGGCCGCAAGCTCCTGCTCCCACACATGCCACTAGCTTCATTGTTTTGCTGCAGCTTCGCTGCACACCTCCATGCACACGCATCTGCACACGCGCACGGACGTGCTCGATTGCGAGCCCGTGGCCCTGCTTCATCTTGCCGCCGCCATGGCCGAGGCGACCTCGAGCTCGTCCTCGAGTCTTCCCGCGCACCCAAGCCTCTTGCACGACCTCTCCTCACAGGCGCATCCTCACGTGCACGCTGCCATGCATGCCAAGCCACGGTGGCAGAGATAGCAATCTGTCTCTGTCATTGTTCTTCAGTATAGTTCAGATAACTCGACTTCATGTGTGATCTAGCTCCAGAACCATTCTATTTCACAAATATCGCATTAGCCCATCTGGCTAGTACTCTGCCCGTCTATCTATGTGTTCGGGGTTCGAATCCCAGGCAATCCCCTTTTGTTTCATTAGTTTGTTTTGATGTTCTTTTGTTCCCAGCCACATAAGAGCAATGTTCATCTGCGGTCGATCCCCCTTTGTATCACAAACACTCACCTAGCCCAGTGGTTCCTCCCTCGTGCACACATCCGGGAGGAACTGGGTTCGATCCCCAGCAGCCTCAGTTTTTGCTCTGTGTTGCATTCGGCTCGCGTAGTTTGTTTTTCCTTCTCTGTGGTTTTAGTATTTTCCAAGCGCATGCATAATTACATTACTGCCACTGTTTTGCAATGTTAATAACTAAAGATCCATGCATCCAAATGAAACATGTCATATATACATCTTGCTCAGTTTTTCATGAACTTTAACAATATGCCACTTTCATCCATGTTAAAAATGTTTAAATGTGTTGTTTGCATTAATTTTGCATAAATGCCATGTTGAAATGATTTATTTCATAACTAAATAACCGTAGCTCCAAATTTAATAAACTTTATATGTAAATGGGGTGGAAAATGCATAGATTAACTTGGTGCACTTTGTTTTACTGTTTAACAACATTAAAATATGTTTTATGGCAGAAGAGTACCAAATTCGAATATTGATCATGAGGATTTTCCGGAATTGTTGTTTGTTGTTCCGGCCTCATTTAAACTTGCCTAAACAGTTAGTTTCCATATGCTTCACCCTTTGCCATGTTTAACAACATTTAACATTGTTGTGTACCCTCCTGGGCCGCTGCTCTGTGTTGCATTCGGCTCGCGTAGTTTGTTTTTCCTTCTCCGTGGTTTTAGTATTTTCCAGGCGCATGCATAATTACATTAGTGCCACTGTTTTGCAATGTTAATAACTAAAGATCCATGCATCCAAATGAAACATGTCATATATACATCTTGCTCAGTTTTTCATGAACTTTCACAATATGCCACTTTCATCCATGTTAAAAATGTTTAAATGTGTTGTTGCATTAATTTTGCATAAATGCCATGTTGAAATGATTTATTTCATAACTAAATAACCGTAGCTCCAAATTTAATAAACTTTATATGTAAATGGGGTGGAAAAATGCATAGATTAACTTGGTGCACTTTGCTTTACTATTTAACAACATTAAAATATGTTTTATGGCAGAACAGTACCAAATTCGAATATTGCTCATGAGGATTTTCTGAAATTGTTGTTTGTTGTTCCGGCCTCATTTAAACTTGCCTAAACAGTTAGTTTCCATATGCTTCACCCTTTGCCAAGTTTAACAACATTTAACATTGTTGTGTACCTAACGATATCAAACTAAATAATTGCTTGTGGTGTTTCGTCAATATGCAACTCGTTGCATATTGAGCTCCATTTAACTTGTAGTATTGTTTGTTGCACTTTGCCATGCCATGCTTCATTAAACCGGACATGCATCATACTTGATTGTGCATCATGCCATAATTATGCTTGTGTGTTTACCATGTTGTTTGCTTCTTTCCAGTCTGCTTCTCTCGTTAGCTTCGGTTTCGTTCCGGAGTTGTGAGGATTCATTCGACTACGTCCGTTTGTCTTCTTCATGGACTCGTTCTCCTTCCTTGCGGGATTTCAGACAAGATGACCGTCACGTTGGATCTCATTACTATCATTGCTATGCTAGTTGCTCTGTTCTATCGCTATGCTGCACTTCCTATCACTTGTTCTTCAAGCCTCCCCAAATTGCCATGAACCTCTAACCTTTGACACCCTTCCTAGCAAACCGTTGTTTGGCTATGTTACCGCTTTGCTCAGCCCCTCTTATAGCATTGGTAGTTGCAGGTGAAGTTGAAGATTGCTCCATGGTGGACAGGATTATGTTGGGATATCACAATATCTCTTATATTATTAATGCATCTATATACTTGGTAAAGGATGAAAGGCTCGGCCTTATGCCTGGTGTTTTGTTCCACTCTTGACGCCCTAGTTTCCGTCATATCGGTATTATGTTCCCGGATTTTGCGTCCCTAACGCGGTCGGGTGATTTATGGGACCCCTTGACGGTTAGCTTTGAATAAAACTCCTCCAAAGAAGGCCCAACCTTGGTTTTACCATTTGCCTCACCACCACCTACTGTTCCTTGGGAGTCGCTCTCTCGAGGTCATCTTTATTTTAGCCCCGGGCCAATGCTTATCTAAGTGTTGGTCCAAACCGGCGATGTCCGGCCACTGGGCAACGAGGTCTATGCCAACCCGACGTCTTGCTCATCCGGTGTGCCACGAGCGAGATATGTGCAGCTCCTATTGGGATTTGTCGGCACAGCGGGCGGTTTTGCTGGTCTTGTTTTACCATTGTCGAAATGTCTTGTAAACCGGGATTCCGAGACTGATCGGGTCTTCCTGGGAGAAGGAATATCCTTAGTTGATCGCGAGAGCTTATCATGGGCTAAGTTGGGACACCCCTGCAGGGTATTATCTTTCGAAAGCCATGCCCGCGGTTATGTGGCAGATGGGAATTTGTAACGTCCGGTTGTAGATAACTTGACACCAGATTCGAATTGAAACGCGTCAACCGTGTGTGTAGCCGTGATGGTCTCTTTTCGGCGGAGTCCGGGAAGTGAACACGGTCTTTGGGTTATGTTTGATGTAAGTAGGAGTTCAGGATCACCTCTTGATCATTGCTAGCTTCACGGCCGTCCCGTTTACTTCTCTTCCCGCTCTCATTTGCGTATGTTAGCCACCATATATGCTTAGTCGCTGCTGCAACCTCACCACTTTACCCCTTCCTTTCCCATTAAGCTTTGCTAGTCTTGATGCCATGGTAATGGGATTGTTGAGTCCTCGTGGCTCACAGATTACTACAACAACAGTTGCAGGTACAGGTTATGCGATGATCTTGACGCGAGAGCGATGTTCCTTGTTTTGGACTTCTTCTTCTGCTTCTTCTTCGATCAGGGGATTGGTTCCAGGTCGGCAGCTTGGGCTAGCAGGGTGGATGTTGTTTGAGTTTCTGTTTGTGTTTTATTCGTAGTCGGATGTTGCTCTTATGTAAGATGATGTTGTATTCGTGTGGCATTGTATGCCTTTTGTATGTATCCCCATCTATTATGTAATGTTGATGTAATGATATCCACCTTGTAAAAGCGTATCAATATGCGGTTCTATCCTTGGTGGGACCTTGAGTCTCTTTAGGATAGTATCGCATATTAGGCGTGTTTCTGAAGCAGCAATATTGAGAAGGTGGTGGCCTTGCAGATGAATCTGAGGAAGAGGGAGGGAAAATGAGGCGCCTGTTCAAAAAAACCCGTCCGGCGCCTTATATGAAGTCGCTTCAGTGGTATTTGGTAGGCCCAGGCGATCTGTCAAATCCATTGATCGCCGCGATACGTGGCGAAAAAGGTGGCGCAGAGATCGAGGCGTCTTTGCCTTATCCCATCCGAGTACCGCGGCCTCCTCCGCTTCGCGCGCTTCCCGAAATTCGGATCCCACTAAATCCGCGAATAGCAGAGCAACTTGTCAGATGGCAGATTTCCTCCAATCCGTCGCTCGGAAATCTCCAAGATCATAAAGTTCACTCGACAGATGCAAAGAATGGATCAAGGCGACTAAAAGAGAAGTTGACGCCATCACTAAAAAGTCATTGGTCCAGAGTAAGACACACTCGCAGCACGAAAAACAGGTCAGAAGAATTCTCAACTCCTTCCTCACTCAAACCTCGATCCATTCGGGGGCTAATGATGAAGCCATGTACCTAGGGTAGGGTCATGGACCTGTCCAAGGTACCCTCCCTAAGGGCATCTCTAGAAGAAACTGCCTTTCAGTCGACCTGGAAGGATTCCACTCGACGGACTCGAAGACACTCGACCATGAAGACTCACTCGACCACTAGGAGATCTAGGGTCATTGTGCACCCAAACAGTCTGTTATTAAGTAGTCTTTATGGCCATGATAGCACTTTATGTAGGGCTTTATGTACATTGAACCCTCCGCTACGTGGGCTGGCTGGAGTCCTGGCGCACTCTATATAAGCCACCCCCCTCCACAGGCAGAAGGGTTCGCACCCCTGTAACCCATACGCATATAATCCAGTCGACCGCCTCCGGGCTCCGAGACGTAGGGTTGTTACTTCCTCCGAGAAGGGTCTGAACTCGTAAATCCCTTGCGTATACAACTACTCCATAGCTAGGATATTGCCTCTCCATACCTACCCCCCTATTCTACTTTCAGGCTTGGAACCACGACGGGCCCTGCCCCGGAGGGCGTCCTTATCGCACAGCGCCCGCAAGGGGGCCAGCCCTCAACCGAGCTATAAGTAAACAAAAGTACTTTGGTAAATATATCCTTCTTTATCTCTGAGAACAATAATCGAGACATATATCTTGCAGTCCCGCTCGTAGCCCTTCTCGACAGAGTTTGTCTTCAGGGGATCTTCTTCCGGAGATGATGGAGAGCGAAACGCCTCCTCCTGCCTCCCCGCCTCATGGGGCGGACGACCCCGAGGTGTCATCACGGAGGATTTCTCCGGATCTGCCAAGGCCAGAAGGTAAATCTTCGGCCGCCCGAAGTCTGGAGTATTCGGCTCCTAAGGAGAGCAACAAAAAGAGTCCGGGACTGTCCGGTGCACAACCGGACACACTGATGGGTCTTCTGGAACAAGCGGCTATCCCAGAGGCATATCGTACCTTCATGGGTACTGATGGGTCTTTTACGAGCCCGCTAAGAGGCTTTGAGGTACGCAAAGTAATATATATGTATTTTTGACGGTACCGCACATGCTAGGTGTGCTCTATATAGATAGTAGCCCCTGAGACTCTGGTTGCCGTCCAGAGGCGGCGAACAGAGGATCATAGTTCCAGGTAATGATCACGCTGCTTTCATGTGCATGCGGCTGAGGGTCCGGCGGCTGGCCGGACTGCTGATTTTGCCGAACTGCGGCGGCAGCTTGACGTGGCCGATGCCGACATCGCGCTTGTGAACAAGCGGCTTGACGAGGCGCAGGGTATGTATTTTCGGGTGGTCAACACATATTAAGAGGAGCATGATGCTAGTATCTATAATATGCTGTGACTGCAGATGGAGCTGCCGTCGTGGAGCCCCTTTGGGCGGAACTTGCCCGAGCCAAGGAACAAGCCAGGAGAAGTGATGCGACCGTCCTAAAGGCGGCCGAAGAGTTAAGAGCCGAACAGGCTGGTCATCGCCAGAGCGAAGATAAAATAGCCAAGATGGTTGTTGAGCTGAAAGATGCCACCGGCCGATATGAGCTCCTCGAAAAGGAAAGCCAAGCGAAAGCGGCTGACCTGGAGAAGGCCTTGGAAGCAGCCAAGGAAACTCGCTCTGAAATTAGAGCGGCAAGGGAGGAGCTTCGTCAAGCCAGAGATATCACGGCTGGGAGGCCCTTTTTGTTGCGGACGAAGTTTGGAGATCCGAAGTATGTCCCTCTGGATCAATTATGGAGTGCTGCAGACGCATACTTGGACTTGGCAAAGAGTGTTGCTGATGCGATTGAGTTTTTCAAAGATCAGAAAGATCATGAGGTGGAAAGGTTGTTACGTCGCAGATTCGATGCTCCAAAGCGTCATTGTTGTTGAATGAACAAATGGCCGAGTGGGCCGAGCTCCATAGGTTGTCCGGGCTTGCCATGAGGTCTGTCGTGGATCATCTCTGGCTGAATGGGACCAAGGCTAGACAGTTATTTTGGCTTAGTGCAATGATTCCTTGGTGCTGTGTCGCATATCGACGCTGTAAAGAGGTCAGCGTGCATAGAGGGTGCGCGGATGGCTCTTGCCCGTGTTAAAACATATTGGGCAGGGATGGAGGCCACCGCTATTGCAACCCGGGGTCCGGTGGGAGGCTAGGACCCGACCGAGCACTATTTTGAAGAAGTCCTAGAAGGCGCCCATTTAATAGAGGCTCAGTGCTCGAATAATACCATGTTCGAGTGACATGTATCTGAATTGTAAAAACAATGCTATTTTGATTATAAAGGCTGTGTTTATACTTTTGCCCGAAAGTATTATAGTGCCTCCTGTGCGGCCGTTTATGTATGTATATAACCTGAAAGTTTGCAGTCGTCGGCTTGAGCCCCCACGCATGTAATGCGGGGGTGTTTGGAAAAGCGCGTAATCACACTTGATCCAACGTCTTGGTCCGTTAAGGAGGTGATAGCGCGGCGAACGAGGCAATCGGACTATATAGCTTTAACACTTTCACTTAGCCATAGGAGTTTGACGGTGGGGCTACTATATAGCCCCTGGTACTTCCGCGTTCATCCGAATACGGTGCGCGTACGTACGTGACCAGGAAATCGGTCCTTCGTTAATGCGGAGGAATCGCGAAGATTCCACTGAGTCATCGAGTGGTTGACCAGTCTCGTGCTTTATCATGATAGTCAGTTTTCAGCTTTCTCTACTGAGGTGCTCATCTAGATGAACCAGGGCACAATCGCAGTAGTTCTCCCGGTGCCACCTTAGCCGATAGAGCGGAACGTAAGGTAGCAAAACATGGGAGCCGGGCAAACCCAACTATTGACCAAAGACATGATTTGGAGCTGATGCATATAAGGCCAAACTCGCGAAGTCGAACATTGCCTAAGGTATTCGGACTTTACAACATATACTGGGCTGAGTAACGCCCTTGATAATGAGCCCTGAATTTCCAGGTACATGCATTAGTCTGGCGTTATGAAATTCCAATAACGCCAGCATCCCTCTCGGTTGTGTCGAGTGCCCGGAGGGTGTGAAGCAACAAGAGACATTAAAAAAGGTTTACACAGGGTCTTAATCTAAAAAGAAACCTTTGAGCCGGGCCCTGCTGCACGCCTGCACCTTTGTCTCCGTTGTGCCGTATCCTGGAAAGGTGTAGCATGATGATCATCTATAAAAGAGAAAACCCAGTTGAAAGACTTCGTGCGAAAAGTTGGTTATTCTCAATGAACCATGAAAATGCAATCTATTATTGTGTTAATAGGGTCAAGCCGAACTATGGGCCCTTTTACATGCGGGCAGTCCCTAGCACCACCCATGGGGGTACATCCATCGACCCAAGCTCAGGTTTATTTGGGCTATTACAACTGGTGGTGCGCCGGACTCATCTAACCATTTCCGTGGTCTTGACGACTGATCATTTATTCTGGTTGGAGAGGCCATTCAGTCTTCGGCTGCTAGAGCCGCCACATATTCTTCCGCGCGTAAGGAACACTCTGTGTTCCCGCTAACTGTGATGACACCACGTGGACCGGGCATCTTAAGTTTAAGATAAGCGTAACGCGGTACTGCATTGAAACGAGCAAAGGTCGTTCTTCCGAGTAGTGCGTGATAGCCGCTTCAGAATGGAGCGATGTCGAAGATTAGTTCTTCGCTTCGGAAGTTGTCAGGAGAACCGAATACAACCTCTAGTACTAGAGAGCCCGTGCAGCGGGCCTCTACGCCTGGTATTACTCCTTTAAAGGTAGTATTACTTTGGATGATTCTTGACGGGTCTATCCCCATTTCGCAGACAGTGTCCTGATATATCAGATTGAGACTATTGCCGTTGTCCATAAGGACTCGGGTGAGATGGTATCCATTAATTATTGGGTCGAGCACCAAGGCAGCCGATCCTCCGTGCCGGATACTCGTCGGATGATCCCTGTGATCAAAGGTAATCGGGCAGGCCACCCAAGGGTTGAACTTGGGGGCGACGGGCTCTATAGCGTATATGTCTCGGAGTGCGCGTTTGCGCCTCCTCTTTGGTATGTGAGTTGCGTAAATCATGTTCACTGTTTTGGCCTCCGGTGGGAATTTTTTCTGTCTGCCAGTGTTCGGCTGGTGAGGCTCATCCTCGTCTTACTTGGCGTCTCCTTCCCCATGTGTGCAGCGTTTAGCTTGCCGGCCTGCTTGAAGACCCAGCATTCTCTGTTGGTGTGATTTGCAGGTTTGTCGGGGGTGCCATGAATCTGACATAATCTGTCTAGAATCTTGTTTAGGCTGGACGGTCGATCTTGTAAGTGCATCTAGTGCCCCTTAGTGATTTTGGTGTATTGAAGACTTATAGGTTAAGGGACTGATGCGTTTGTGAGTGTACACAGGTCTATAAGTCTATGAGGAGTTTGATATTTACAGAGAAAGTCGACCCCCGAAAAATGAAGTTCTTCAACTGAAGACTTTGGATTTCTGAAGACTTTGAAAGTGAATAAATTGATGTGACCTTGAAGACTTGGCAATCACTCGAGGAACATGAAGCGTGAAGACTTTTGTTTTTGTAGTTTCATTTTCTCTTTCTTGAGTCGTAGGAAACACCGTACTATTAAAGGGGGTCGAGGAAATACTAAGGAAAAATTTCCATGTGATGCTCAACTCAAAATACTACACTTACCAATCCCTTCGAGTGAAGCCATTGGAAATCTCATACAGTTTAGTCAATTTCTTGATATGAGACGAAGTTCTTCAGTTCTTTGAGAATTTATTCGACCGAGGATTTAGGAATTCGCCGGTCTTGGCTTGCCTACAGTGAGGAACATGATATACGAGGAATTTGAGAGTCAAACTTCCGACCGTTCTTTGTGCTATGTGCCAGCTGTCCCAAAATATCTACCCACCTAACGGTCATATCATTGAAGGGCATTTATGTCTTATCATGTCGGGCTGCTCCCTAGGCTATAAATAGCCGCCCCCTACAACCACTAGCTGGTTGGCTGCTCCGAAAGAAACTGACACTTGTCATTTGCGAGCATCCCATCCTCCGAGGATTTTGAGTGAAAATCATCGAGTGAGGAAAACCCAAACCCAAACACCTTCAAACCCAAAGTGATTGAGCATCACTGAAGAGATTGATCCTGCGTGGATCCTATGCTTGTTACCTTTGAAGACTGTGCTTCTTCCAGACGGTTAGGCGTCATGGTCTAGAGCATCCAAGAGGAATTGTGGATCGCTGAGTGACCGAGTCTGTGAAGGTCTGGAAGTCACGTGAAGACTTACCACGAGTGATTGGGCGAGGTCTGTGTGACCTTAGCTCAAGGAGAATACAGTGAGGACTGTGTGTCCTTAGATTTAAATACCTAGCCGCTCCAACCAGACGCACAACTGAGACATCAGTTGGAACTGGTCTACCAAATCATTGTCTTCACCAAGCTTATTGGTTCTATTCCCTCAACTCTTTCATTTCCTCATTTCAGTTGTTGTGTGCTTGTTCATATCTGTTTGAAGACTTTGACTGAAGACTTTCTCAATTTCCCCAGTTCAATTTCTTCAGTTTGTCCGTCTTCATCCTGTGTTATCCTGTGTTATCCTATGTTATCCTGTGTTTACGCTTTCTGTACTCTGTGCTTGTCTTCATTTCATCATGATGACTATGCTAGTGTTCTGTTATGTTTACTTTTGAGTACTTATTCCGTTGCAAGTAGTTCTTCACTAAGGAATTTCCTCATCAGCAAATTCCTCAGTGAAGAATTCATAAAAATCGCCTATTCACCCCCCCTCTAGTCGATATAACGCCCTTTCAGTTGGTATCAGAGCAAGGTGCTCCCTTATTCTATGTGATTTTGGTCTAACCGCCTGGAGTTTTAGTTATGTCGACCGCAGGTATGAAGAAAGTGACTTGCCCCATCTTTGACGGTCATGATTATCCGAAGTGGAAGGCCATGATGAGGAATCACCTCATGGCAATGAGCAGCAAGCTGTGGACCGTCACTGAGATTGGTCTTACTGATCTGTGCAAGATGGCGGAAGCTGATGACATTCGTAAGTACACTCTTCTCAACCCTACGGCGAAGGACGTCATCTGCTCCTGTCTGTCTCAAAATCAGTTCAGGAACATCATGCATCTCAATCATGCAAAGCTTATCTGGGACCGTCTCTCTGAGGTCTATGAAGGTCATCGAACCCGTCATGATCCTTGGTTTGAGGATTTCAAGGAATCTCTCAATGCGATGACATTCGAACCAGAATCATCATCTTCTACACCGTGCCTCATGACAAAAAGTGCTAAGGTAACTGAATGCTACCTATCCGAGTCCAGTGATGATGAATCTGGAGATGAATTTGGACCCAGCTATGTCAAACTTGCTTCCCTTGCCACTAAACAACAAAGAGCTTTGGAAAAGGTTCAATACATGCTAAATAAGAGCGATGATATGTTGGGTAAAGAAATGGACCAGTCGAAAGCTTTGGCTGAAAGTCTTCAGAGACTTCAGTCCAAGTTTGACACCCTTCAAGGTCATCATAACACTCTCTTATCTGATCACGATAAGCTTTCTTATGAATTTCTTCAGAGAAAGCAAGATCTTGAGAAGCTAAGAGTGAGTTATGAAGATCTTCAGAAGGAACGCGATTCATTACTTGCTCAACAAATCAGAGCTACTTAGGAAGAATTTGTTCCTCCATGTTTGAAGTGCATTGAACGTGAATCTGCTAATTCTTCACCTGAATGTTCAAATGCTTCTAATGCTACAAATTCTTCATCTGTCTCTGCTATCACTAATTCCTCATCTGAGGACATTGCTAGTATCAGTTACGATGCATGGCTGAAGGAATTGTACATGACAGGCATGTACAAAAGCCTCAAAGGGCATCAGACTCTTTGTGATGTGCTTAAAAAGCAGATCCTCAACAGGAACCCTAGGAAAGAGGGTACTGCCTTTGAAAGGAAACTCAGTGCTGATGGAAGTTATTGGAAACCTGAGCAGTACCCCAAAACCTCATGGGTTGCTGCAAAGGGACCTCCAGTTGATCCATCCAATTTATCTGGCTTTACATGTGAATCTCCTCATTCTTCTGATGAGTCATTTGACTCCAACTATAAACTGTTCAAAAATCAGAATGGTGAAGTATTTGCTAGATATGTTGGCACTAACTGCAGGAATGGTTCCCCTATGAAGAAAATCTGGGTTCCCAAAAGTTGCCTTGAAAGTCTTCAGGTAAATGTCCTCATGACACCACCTGTGAAGAATAGGAACTCCAGATCAAATTCTTCATATGGACCAAATTCTTCATATGGATCCAAGTCCTCATACGGACCAAATTCCTCACGTGGATCAAATTCCTCAAAAGGATCAAAATCCTCATGTGATCATCATCGTGCTAACTCCTCTGTTTCGCAGCGAAGAGCTAAAGGCTATGAATATGAGCATTATTCTTCAAACCATTATGTTCATAAGTCCTCGAAAAATTTCTCTGCTTATTCATATGCTTATCCTAACTCCTCTTATGTGAACCGAAGTGGACTAGCTTCTATGCCACCTTTCTCATATGGAGCTCGCAGAGTGATGAATTCTTTGCCACCCCTTCAGATGTGGGTGGTGAAGAAAAAGAACTAATCTCTTATGCAAGGTCAGGTCTCCAGACGTGCTTAAAATGTCCGAAGAATTTGCTGGAGACCTGAAGATTACCTGAAAGGACGTAGGCAAATCATGAAGAAATGAACTTTCATTTCTCACATCCTCATACTGTATTATCTGATCTATTGCTTGATGAAATTGATCTGATGATATTGATGTCATATTCTTCACTGATGAAGTATATGAGTTCGTAAATTGCACTAATTCATCTGCAGGATGATCAACCCAAAGCCAATGAGTAGGTCCTCGATAGTGGATGTACAAATCACATGACTGGTGACAAGAATCTATTGATGGATGCTCCTTTATCACCATCGCATCTGAAGCATATCATCTTCGCTGACAAAGGCAAAAGTCAGGTATTGGGTATAGGTAAGGTTGCGATCTCAAAGGGTCAACACATGGACAAAGGCATGCTTGTCGAGTCCTTAGGATACAACCTCATGTCTGTCTCGATGCTTTGTGATCTCGATATGGTTGTTGTCTTTAGCAAATAACATTGTGTTGTGATCATGGAAACTGACAATTCCAAAGTCTTCGAAGGCTTTAGGAGAGGAGACTTGTACATTGTTGATTTCTCTACAGGACCACAATCAGCCATATGCCTACTTGCAAAAGCTTCAGAAGGCTGGCTATGGCATCGACGACTTGGTCATGCTGGCATGAGGAATCTGCACACACTTGCGAAGAAGAAGCATGTCATTGGCATTGAGAATGTCAAATTCCTCAAGGATCACTTGTGCGGAGCTTGTGAAACTAGAAAGATGACCAAGGCCAAACATCCAGCAAAGACTATCATGACTACCACTCAACCATTTGAATTGCTTCACATGGATATCTTTGGTCCTAATTATTATTCTGCAGTTACAAATGATGCATCTCTATATGGCTTTGTTATTGTTGATGATTATTCTCGTTACACATGGGTGCACATTGTCACTTACAAACATGAGGTGCATGAAGTTTTCAAACGATTTTCCTCGAGGGCTTCAACCAACTTTGGTGTGAAGATCAAGCACATGAGAAGTGAAAATGGGACCGAGTTCAAGAATTCCGGTCTTGATGACTATCTTGATGAACTTGGTATTACTCATGAGTTATCTGCTCCTTATACTCCTCAGCAGAATGGCATCGTGGAGCGCAAGAACAGAACTCTTGTTGAGATGGCCTGCACTATGCTTGATGAATACAAGACGCCTCGTCGTTTCTGGATTGAGGCAATTGATACTGCATGCCACATCATCAACAGAGTATATCTTCACAAATTCTTCAAGAAGACTGCTTATGAACTCCTCACTAACAAAAAGCCCAATGTGAGTTATTTCAAAGTCTTTGGTGCTAAATGTTGGATTAGAGATCCTCATCACAATTCTAAATTCGCACCGAAAGCACATGAGGGTTTTATGCTTGGTTCTGGAAGGACTCGACACCTCTGAGTCTTCAACAATGTTCTTCACAAAGTTGTTGAAACTGTAGATGTGCGGTTCGATGAAACTAATGGCTCGCAAAGAGAGCACCTACCTACTGTGTTAGATGAACCAGCACCTGAGGAATCTATCAAGTTCAAGGCTACTGAGGATGTCATTCCTAACAAAGAATCTGCTGAAGAATTCATTCCAGAACGTGAAGAACGTCGAGTTGGTGCACCTGAAGAAAATGGTGTTGAGGAAAATGGTCCTGAAGAAAATGCGGATCAAATTCCTCGACGACAACCCGCTTATCCTTGCTTTGCAAACGAAGTGCAAATTGAGAGAATCATCGATGACATTGAAGCACCAGGTCCTCTCACACGCTCAAAAGCTTCACATTTGTCTAACTTTTGTGGGCACTTTGCTTTTTTCTCTATCACAGAGCCCACTAAGGTAGATGAAGCATTTTTGGAGCCTGAGTGGATTCAAGCCATGCAAGAAGAATTACATCAGTTCGAGCTCAACAACGTCTGGGAACTGGTCAAACGTCCAGATCCTCGCAAGCACAATATCATTGGCACAAAGTGGACCTACCGCAACAAGCAAGATGAAAATGGCCTTGTGGTGAGGAATAAGGCACGACTTGTAGCTCAAGGCTACACACAGGTTGAAGGAATTGATTTCGATGAAACTTTTGCACCTGTTGCTAGACTTGAGGCTATTCACATATTACTTGCTTATGCTAACCATCATGATATCATCTTACAACAAATGGATGTGAAAAGTGCATTTCTTAATGGTAAGCTTGAGGAAGAAGTATATGTTGCTCAACCCCCAGGTTTTGAAGATCCAAAGCATCCTGACAAAGTCTTCAGACTCAATAAGGCCCTGTATGGCCTCAAGCAGCCCCTCGGGCGTGGTATGATACTTTGAAGGAATTCCTCATGAAGAAAGGCTTCAAACCCGGTTCACTCGACCCAACTCTTTTCACTAAATCTTATGATGGTGAATTGTTTGTGTGCCAAATTTATGTTGATGATATCATTTTTGCTGTACTAACCAGCGTTATAGTGATGAATTTGCCTATATTATGAGTGAAGAATATCAAATGTCTATGATGGGAGAATTGAAATTCTTTTTAGGTCTTCAAATTCGTCAATAGTGCAATGGCATATTCATATCTCAGGAGAAATACCTCAAAGATGTATTGAGGAAATTCGGCATGCAAGATTGCAAAGGGGTCAAAATTCCTATGCCCACAAATGGCCATCTATGCACTGATGAAAATGGTAAAGACTTCGATCAAAAGGTATAACGTTCCATGATTGGCTCTTTATTGTACCTATGTGAATCTAGGCCGGATATTATGCTTAGTGTTTGCATGTGTGCCCGATTTCAAGCTACACCGAAGGAATCACACCATAAGGCTATGAAGCATATTCTTCGATATCTAGTTCACACACCAACACTTGGATTATGGTATCCCAAGGGATCTTCCTTTGATCTCATTGGATATTCAGACTCTCACTATGCTGGTGATCGTGTGGACCGCAAGTCAACGTCAGGCACATGCCATTTCCTCGGACGATCTTTGGTTTGTTGGTCCTTGAAGAAACAGAACTGCGTATCACTATCTACTGCACAAGCTGAGTACATTGCAGCTAGATCGTGTTGTGCTCAATTACTATGGATGAAGCAAACACTCAAGGACTATGGCATCAACATAAAGAATGTTCCTCTCTACTACGACAATGAGAGCGCTATCAAGATTTCTCATAACCCAGTTCAGCACTCGAAGACAAAGCACATCCAGATTCATCATCATTTTCTTCGTGATCATGTGTTGAAGGGTGACATCTCCATCGACCACGCAAGCACTGAAGACCAGCTGGCCGATATCTTCACTAAGCCCTTGGATGAGAAGAGATTTAGCAAATTGCGATGTGAGCTAAATATCCTACAATCTTCGAATGTTCTCTGAAAAGGACACACATCCTAACTCTTATGCAAAACTGATGATTAGATGTACAACACACAAAGTAATGTTTTTCTTTAATCAATGAAGACTAACCCTCTAAGTGTGAAGAAATTAATGAAGAAATTGATTCTCAGAGCCCTACGACAATTGTACGCGGTGTCTGAAATCAGCTTTCTTATACGGTGGGTTACGTCACCAACCAAAGTTGAAAATCTTCAATTTGAGTTTTTCTTCATTTTTGAAATTCCTCAGTTTTTTAAATTCTTCAACTTTGCATTGTCTTCTCTATCCCCGTCATTTTTCTTCATTGGCTATATATAATATATGAGTTTATGTCCTCTACAACATTCACTTATTGCTAATTCTTCAAGTTGATTTTTCTGCTAAGTGAATGTGATCGGACCTTTCCCCCTCTATGCTAAACTCAATCCAGTCTGTTCACAAATTCTTCATGTGCATTCTATTTGAAACTCGTTCAAAATCTTCACTGTGTCCTTGTCAGCTGAAGAATTTGCGAACATAACTTTTAACTTATCTTATCTAAATTTTCGGATTTGCCGCTCAAACAGTTCTGCATCCCACGATAATACTTTTCTATTCACCCACGATCTCACACGATCGCCACCTCTCAGTACGTGGGTGACACATGTCAAGAGAATGAGAAGGGCCATGGGCACGTTCGTCCGATTTCCTCGGGCGTACCGTTTTTCACTCCGACTATAAATACCCCCTTCTCTTCCTCACTTCATTTTTACTCTGCTCATTCTGACTCCCGCCCGAGCTTCTCAAACCCTAGTGCCGCTGCTATTTCATGGTCGCCGGCAAGGAAGAGCTTCACTGCCTCGACCTCGTCGCCATCGTACTCGCGCCGGTTGCGGATTTCTTCACTCCGCCGCTGCTGTAGCTGTCTTCCTCTGCCGAGTTAGGGCGTGGAAGATTTGAACGGATGAACTTCACATCTACACTTCCCAGTTTGTCGTGTTCTTCATCAAGGATAATTAAAAGTTAACTTTACTGCCCTCTTTGATTCAAATGTTTTCTTGAAAATCTTCAAAGGTGTTTATTCTTCAAATCTTCACACACTGAACACCTCACATGTCATCTGCTCTTGATTCGTTTCTCTAAGCAATAATTTTTCTTCAAGATTCCTCAATTGTGTGGATCTTCGATCTATACAACTCTGGAACCTAAGACAAAGCATGCTTAGTGAAATTCCTCAAGACTCATCTGGTCAAATTCCTCAAACTTATTCTTTTTGAAAAACCTTCTGAGAACGCATATGACCTCTCCAAATTCCTCGCAACTATACTCTGTTCACAGGTACTCATGTCTGATGCTGAATCACTAGGTTCTCATCAACTTAACTCATTTGCAGCGTTCCTCAAAGAAAAGTTGCATACATCTTCAGAGAATTCCATTGTTCAAATTCCTTAACTGAAGGAAATGGCTGATGGTAAAAAGCCACAGAAGGGTGGAAAGAGGCCTGAGGTCAATACTGCTTTTGAAATCCCTGATGACATCTATGCTGGGTACTGCACACCCCCCGAGGAGGATAGAAATCAGGGCAAGGTGCGCATTCAAAAGATTGAGAGGAGATGGGCACGGGAATGGAGGGAGTACATATATGTTACTCCCAAGTATATGAAGAAATTCGCTCTCAACCCTCCATGCCCAAGACCTCCGTTGGCTTTTGGCCATTGGCGAGATCCCACCAGCCTCAAGTGCGGTGAGGATTATCTGATGAATGGGCAAGCGCCAGCCAAGCCCGGCCAAACAGGCAAAAGAAGCAGTGAGGAAATTCAATGAAGACTCTGCTGCTGCTGCTACCGCTGCTGAGGCCTCTGCAAGCAAGCCAAAGAAGGCCATGCCCAAGAAGCCTGCTCACAAGCCAAGTGCTTCACCCTCAATGCCCTCTCGGCCAAGTTCCTCAGCAACGCCCTCACGGCCAGATTCTTCAAAGTCCTCACGGCCAACCCCTCAAACTGCTCCTCCTCCTTCAAAATCCTCAGCTGCTCCAACTAAATCCTCTGCACCTGTGCATCTCGCCACGTGCCAAAGGACTACAGGCATCTCAATTGCCTCAGGAGCGTCTGCAAGTTCCTTAGCTGCACCAAATTCCTCAACTGGCCCCTCTCTGCTGAAGAAAAGGTCCACTGCTGGATGAGGCCCTCGACCAAGTCCTCACAAGAAGCAGGTCGCCTTTCAAGTGCCCTCTGATGATGATGAGGCTGATGATGAAGAACTTGCCGAAATCATCAGAGACAGGCAGGCCAGGGCCGCTAGAGCCAAAGGCGGCAAACTTCTCTTCTTCGCTGCTATTCAACAAACACAAAGTCTTCGACCACGAGCATATTCCTCACGTGGATATGGAACCAATGTCTTGCTTCTCTCAAGTCCTCAGTGTGCTTCATGATGCAGGACTGCTCAACTTTTGCTCTGACATTGTTGATTGGAATGAAGAGCTTATTCTTCAGTTCTATGCAACTCTACACATCACAGGTGATACTGATGATATCAACACTTGGGTATTGGACTGATGACCGAAAACACTCATTATAAGGCACCGGCGTCTGAATTACTTCATGCCCTGCCAATCAGTCCTCCACCTGAAGGTGCTCGTTGTCTATACCACGAACCTGAACTTACTACTCATTACATGCAAGTGCTAATGAAGCCTCTGAAGCCCGGTCAAGCCCCAAGGACCAAATTCCTCGTGAAGGAATTGCTGTATGTGCCAAGAACCGTCTATTGCATTTTTACGAAGACTTTGAGTCCTATCAAAGGCCACGACTCATCTGATGAGGAAATTGTTGGCATCATGAAGAATATGCTATTCAACTTCATGCATGGCATCCCTGTCAATTATCATGATTTCTTCATGAGGACTCTGGCAAATGTTGCTCTTTCTCCGTTTGAGCTGAAGCCTTATGCTCCTTGGATTATGAGATTCCTCATAACAAGGTCTTCACTCAACTACAAAGCTGTTTTTCAGAATCACCTCAGCTACTTGCCCCCGATTGAAGTCCTCAAGCGGACGTATTCCTCAGCCGATGAGAAGGGCAAGGCACCAGCTGTTATTAATGAAGGCATTCGTCCATTGGATGGTGAGTTTCGCAAAGCTGCATCTTGTTCCACCAATGATGACTCTGCCACTCATGATTCTGCTGCCAATGCATCCAAGCCAAATCCTCAAGCCACTACTCCTCATGTGATGACTGACCGTGAGCTGCTTCTTAGTCTTCACCAGAAGGTGGATCGAAACCACAAATGGGTTAAGCGTCAGTTTGGTTCTATTCGTCACAACATGACTGCTACACATAATGCAGTGAAGAAAAACCATTACTACCTCCATGAAGTCTTCGATCGCACCTGGGCTATTCTGTCACATCTCTATGGTGAAGAAGATCTAAAGCAAATGGGTTTCAAGGAAGATTTTGACTGGTCTGCTTCTTCACCGAAGAAATACAAGAAGGTCAAGGTTCCTTCCTTGGTAGCCAGTTCATATTCTTCATCACGCGATACGCAGGCAGTATGAAGGCTTGGGCGACACTGCGCGAGCCCTACAAGCGACACGACCCCAACAACACTGGCGCTCCTCCATCATCATGATATTCTTCGGGGGCGTTAGTCCTCATTTTTAACCCTTTTGGTCATTCGATGACAAAGGGGGAGAAATTTGAGTTAGTCTTCAAGCGGGTCTATCTTATATGGGCGTTTTTTCTAAGTTACAACTCTCGTTCTTTTGATGACTTTGCTGGATCGAGTTGTAAACTTAAACTCTATGGTGACCTGACACTTTTGCTGAGTTCTTCTGCATGCTTATTCCTCATTAATGTCAATGCACGCATGCTGAATTACATCAGTCACCATATTTCATCATGCATTTCAAATTCTTCATATTATATGTCAAATGCGTGTATGAATTACAATATATAGGGGGAGATCTCCATGATTATACTCTTCAAGTGTGCACTGCTTCAAAAGGAAATTCCTCACTATGCACATCTTCAGGGGAAGTTCTTCTATATCTTGCAATCAAATTCCTCAATATCAGTATTCAAACTTAACCTATATTGTCATCAATCACCAAAAAAGGGGAGATTGTAAGTGCATCTAGTGCCCCTTAGTGATTTTGGTGTATTGAAGACTTATAGGTTAAGGGACTGATGCGTTTTTGAGTGTACACAGGTCTATAAGTCTATGAAGAGTTTGATATTTACAGAGAAAGTCGACCCCTAAAAATGAAGTTCTTTAACTGAAGACTTTGGATTTCTGAAGACTTTGAAAGTGAAGAAATTGATGTGACCTTGAAGACTTGTCAATCATTCAAGGAACATGAAGCGTGAAGACTTTTGTTTTCGTAGTTTCATTTTCTCTTTCTTGAGTCATAGGAAACACCGTACTGTTAAGGGGGGTCGAGGAAATACTAAGGAAAACTTTCCATGTGATGCTCAACTCAAAATCCTACACCTACCAATCCCTTTGAGTGAAGCCGTTGGAAATCTCATACAATTCAGTCAATTTCTTGAGAATGAGACAAAGTTCTTACGTTCTTTGAGAATTTATTCTGACCGAGTAGTTAGGAATTCGCCGGTCTTGGATTGCCTACGATGAGAACATGATATACGAGGAATTTGAGAGTCAAACTTCCGACCGTTGCTTTGCTATGCGCCAGCTGTCCCAAAATATCTACCCACCTAACGGTCATATCATTGAAGGGCATTTATGTCTTATCATGTCGGGCTGCTCCCAAGGCTATAAATAGCCGCCCCCTACAACCACTAGCTGGTTGGCTGCTCCGAAAGAAACTGACACTTGTCATTTGAGAGCATCCCATCCTTTGAGGACTTTGAGCAAAAATCATCGAGTGAGGAAAACCCAAACCCAAACACCTTCAAACCCAAAGTGATTGAGCATCACTGAAGAGATTGATCCTGCGTGGATCCTATGCTTGTTACCTTTGAAGACTGTGCTTCTTCCAGACGGTTAGGCGTCATGGCCTAGAGCATCCAAGAGGAATTGTGGATCGCCGAGTGACCGAGTCTATGAAGGTCTAGAAGTCACCTGAAGACTTACCACGAGTGATTAGGCGAGGTCTGTGTGACCTTAGCTCAAGGAGAATACGGTGAGGACTGTGTGTCCGGGACTGTGTGTCCTCAGGTTTAAATACCTAGCCACTCCAACCAGACGTACAACTGAGACAACAGTTGGAACTGGTCTACCAAATCATTGTCTTCACCAAGCTTACTGGTTCTATTCCCTCAACTCTTTCATTTCCTCATTTCAGTTGTTGTGTGCTTGTTCATATCTGTTTGAAGACTTTGATTGAAGACTTTATCAATTTCCTCAGTTCAATTTCTTCAGTCTGTCCGTCTTCATCCTGTGTTATCCTGTGTTATCCTGTGTTTACGCTTTCTGTACTCTGTGCTTGTCTTTGTTTAATCATGATGACTATGCTAGTGTTCTGTTATGTTTACTTTTGAGTACTTATTCCGCTGCAAGTAGTTCTTCACTAAGGAATTTCCTCACCAGCAAATTCCTCACTGAAGAATTCATAAAAATCGCCTATTCACCCCCCTCTAGTCGATATAACGCACTTTCACATCTCTGCTGCCTTTAAATGGCTTTTTCAGTTGACCGGGTCGAAAGCCCCTGAAACCGGCAATTACCGCCGTGTTGTCTGGGTTGTCTTCATTGTTTCCACGCTTGTTTTTATTGCATCGCGGGTTCCCGTTGCCATCCCTTACTTCGGATGTGCCTGGGTCGCTGGTGCCGCTATGGGCCAACCAACTGTCCTCGCCCACGCAAAAGCGGGTCATAAGACTTGTTAGGGTTGCCATTGTCCTCGGCTTTTCCTGGCCGAGTTGTCTGGCAAGCCATTCGTCCCGGACACTATGCTTGAAAGCTGCTAAGGCTTCGGCATCCGGGCAGTCGACGATTTGATTCTTCTTAGTGAGAAATCTGTTCCAAAGCTTTCGGGCTGACTCTCCGGGCTGTTGAATTATGTGACTTAAATCGTCTGCATCTGGAGGTCAGACATAGGTCCCTTGAAAATTAGCCCTAAAAGCATCCTCAAGCTCTTCCCAACGTCCAATTGAGTTTTCAGGGACGCTTTTCAACCAGTGCCGAGCTGGTCCTTTCAACTTGAGGGGCAGGTATTTGATGGCGTGGAGATCATCGCCACACGCCATGTGGATGTGAAGGATAAAGTCCTCAATCCAGACCCCAGGGTCTGTTGTTCCGTCGTATGCCTCTATGTTCACGGGTATGAATCCCTCTGGAAATTCATGATCCATCACCTCATCGGTGAAGCATAGGGGGTGTGCGGCACCCTTGTATTTGGATGTGTCATGGCATTCTTCTGGCGGTTGTAGTGTTCGGTTTTGATTCCGAGCTGTTATTCGGTCAGTATAGTCGTTTAGGCGGCCATGATCCTGTGCCGGAGCGCGCTTCCTAGATCCATAGATGGACCTGGCCATACCGGCTTTTTTGTCTAGGTGCTCACGTAAATCGTGCGCTGACTTATGTGCAGCATCATTAGCCGCCCTGTCGCGGCCACGGGGTGGTCGGTCCGGCTGATCGGCCGTTTATTTTTCAGCTGAATGGGCTCTATAGCCTCGTCGTCAAATTCGGGCAGCAGCTTGCGCTTTGGATAGCTCTTTGTGTGACGATCGCCACCGTATTTTTCTTCAGTGTCAAGCACTTTGTTCCATCTGCGGTTGGCGTATCTGCTGTGACCTTAAGCCTTTATACCTTCTTCAAGCTCCTCGCGGTGGTAATGAGCCTTCTATGGAGGTTCTCTTGTTCCAAGTGCCTTTCCGGGATGATGTGTGCATCGTTGTCCGGACTGTTCTCCTCTCCGAAGACAGGTTGATGAGTTTTACCCTCGGCTTCGCCATGATTGGACAGCGGCTCCGGACTATGTTCGCCATCCCCTAGCTCATCCTGCTCCATCGCTGGGTCCGTGGGGTCATCGATTCCTTTGGAGTCGACCGGGGTATTATTCTTTCTTGCACTGTTATGGCTGTTTTTGCTGAGGCGGGATTTGGAGCGGCGCCGATGTTGTCGCTTTGGTTGCTTCTCAAGGGGGTTACCCTCCGTTGCATCCTCCAGTTCCTCGCCGTTATTTTCTTTGGGTGTATCCACCATGTATATATCATATGATGAGGTGGTTGTCCAGTGCCCTTTAGGCGGTGGTTCATGTTCTTCTCCTGCATCGTCGTCTATACCGTCGATGTCTTCGGAGTCAAAGTCAAGCATGTCAGTTTGGTCATCGATAGTGGCTACCAAGTGGGTGGTGGGTGGGAAACGAATTCCTTCGACGTACGCTTCCCACTCAAGCCGAACATAGTTCGGCCGAGGATCTCCTGATAGGGAGAGGGATTTCAGTGAATTTAGCACGTCGCCCAAGGGTGAGTGCTGAAAGATATCAGCGGAGGTAAACTCCATGATCGGCGCCCAATCTGCGCGTGGTTCGGAACCTATGACCGGAGACGAGTCCGAGGGTCTGATGACACAGATTGCTTTGGATGTGAAGTCTGTGTTCGGCTCTAGCGCCGATAAGTGTGCGGCCTCCGTGGCGGGGTCTATCCACCCGTCCTCGGATGGCGCGATCTGCTCCGGATCTAGGGCCGGGGCAGCTGCCGGTGCGTTCTCCTGAACACTGTCTGATGGCAGATCTAAGCCATGCTTATCGTGACTATGCGGCGCACCTGTTATGGGCTCGAATCCATTGAAGATCAAATTTCCACGGATATCGGCGGTGTAGTTCAGGCTTCCAAACCTGACCTGATGGCCAGGGGCGTAGCTATTGATCTGCTCCAGATGGCCAAGTGAGTTGGCCCGCAGTGCGAAGCCGCCGAATATGATGATCTGTCCGGGAAGGAAAACTTCACCCTGGACCGCATCGTTGAAGATGATTGAAGGGGCCATCAAGCCTTATCGTGACGACACAGTGGAACTCTCAATGAAAGCACCAATGTCGGTGTCAAAACCGGCAGATCTCGGGTAGGGGGTCCCGAACTGTGCGTCTAAGGCTAATCGTAATAGGAGGTGGGGGACACGATGTTTACACAGGTTGGGGCCCTCTTGATGGATTTAATACCCTACTTCCTGCTTGATTGATCTTGATGATATGAGTATTACAAGAGTTGATCTACCACGAGATCATAGAGGCTAAACCCTAGAAGCTAGCCTATGATTATGATTGTTGTTGTCCTCGGACTAAACCCTCCGGTTTATATAGACACCGGAGGGCTAGGGTTACATGAGTCGGTTCTGAGAAGGAGATCTACATATCCGAATTGCCAAGCTTGCCTTCCACGCAAAGGAGAGTCCCACCCGGACACGGGGCGAAGTCTTCAATCTTATATCTTCATAGTCCAACAGTCCGGCCAAAGTATATAGTCCGGCTGTCCGAGGACCCCCTAATCCAGGACTCCCTCAGTAGGGATTGCCACGCAACGAATGCACTAAGAGCTATAAGTGTATGAAATCTCCATATGAAAAATAAGTGGGTGTGCATCTAATCCTATAATGAAATTTTTCCCACTAGTATATGAAAGTGACAACATAGGACACTCCATATGAAAAACATGGTGCTACTTTGAAGCACAAGTGTGGTAAAGGATACTAACAATGCCCTTTCTCTCTTTTATTTTTTTATTTTTTTTCTATTCTCCTTTTTTCTCTTTTTTTCGTTTTCTCCCTTTTTTCTCTCAATGTCCGGAATCTCATCCCGACTAGTGGGGGAATCATAGTCTCCATCATCCTTTCCTCACCAGAAATAAAAATTAGAACTCGATACCTATAACAAAATATGACTCTATATGAATGCCTCTGATAGATGATCTAGCATAACATGTATAAAAGTGATGCACGGTGGCTGAGCCACAACTACTATGTCAGCTATATGATCATGCAAAGCAATATGACAATGAATGCTCAAGTCATCAAACGGAAGAGGTGGAAGTTGCATGGCAATATATCTCGGAATGGCCATGGAAAAGCCATAATAGGTAGGTATGGTGGCCGTTTTGAGGAAGGTATAATAAGGATTATGTGTGATAGGGCGTATCATATCACGGGGTTTCGATGCACCGGCAAAGTTTGCACCACGTCTCGAGGTGAGAAAGGGCAATGCACGGTACCGTAGAGGCTAGCAAATTACGGAAAGGTAAGAGTGCGTATAATCCATGGACTCAGATTAGTCATAAAGAACTCATATACTTATTGCAAAAGTATATTAGGCCTCGAAGCAAAGTACTACTACGCATGCCCCTAGGGGGATATATTGGTAGGAAAAGATTGCTCGTCCCCGACCGCCACTTATAAGGAAGACAATCAAGGATAAATTGCGCTCCAACTTTCATAGCATAACGAGAGACTATACGAGCATGCTTCGGGAATCATAAACCTTAACACCAATATTCTTACTTAACCACAACCGTTTACTAGTAATTCCCACATATTTATCATCTCTATATCGCAAAACTATTGCAAGGAATCAAACATATCATATTCAGTGATCCATAAGTTTTATGTAGGATTTTATGACTAACCATGCAATTGACCAATTCTTGTTGACTCTCTAAATAGATATAAGTGAAGCATGAGAGTTTAATTCTGTCTACAAAAGATCATGCTCTAACAAATATAACTGAAGCAAAAGAGCATTCTATGTGAAGAGAAACAGGAAATCCACACTTCAAATGATATAAGTGAAGCACATGAAGCATTCTATATATCCATACTCAAAAGATATAAGTGACGTGCAATGAGCATTCTATAAATCAACCATGGACTATCTCATACCAGCATGGTGCATAAAATCAAAGTGAAAAATAAACACAAAAGACGCTCCAAGATTTGCACATATCACATGAACGAAACGAATCCGAAAACATACCGATACTTGTTTAAGAAAGATGGGATGCCTTCCGGGGCATCCCCAAGCTTAGACACTTGAGTCTCCTTGAATATTTACTTGGGGTGCCTTGGGAATTCCTAAGCTTGATCTCTTGCCTCTCCTCCTTCTCCTCATATCGAGACCTCCTCGATCTTCAAACACTTCATCCACACAAAACTTAAACGAACTTTTAGTGGCGGGGTTAGTGAAAATGGCAATGAAATCCCATCATGTACTTCTACAACATTATTTTATAATTATAAACAAACATTACCAACTGTATGCTATCACAATTCTATGGCCCCAAGTCAAGGAGGCTTCAACAAGAATTCAGACATACGCAAATAAGGAAGCTATAACAGCAATCTGTGAAAACAGGACAATCTGTAAAGATTTGAACATCTACCATACTTCTGTAACTCTAAACATTCTGAGAAAATTAGGAAAAATAATAATTTTGTATATAAAGACAGTTCAAAAAGTTTCAGAACCGTTTGCCGTTCCAGTAAACAACGTAAAATCACGCACTACAGCGAAAGTTTCTGTTTTGCACCGCACAAACCAACAAGCAATCTACCCATCCTAAAGGCAAATCTTGGCACATTATTTTTATGTTGTATAATACAATGGAATTGTACAAGGGTATACTTATTTTTTTTTGAAAAAGTTTCTGTAATTAAGATTCACAAAGTTTCCCTGAGCATGAACAAAGTTCAAGGAGCTCCCCCACTTCAACAATGCTTGTCTCTCTCACTTTCACTTTCCCTTTTGAAAAGTTTTGTGTTCCCCTCTATATTTTGTTTTTGTTTTTAAACTTTATAAAAGCACTCAACAGAAATAAATGACTCTCTGAAACTTCCAGGTTGTCTCCCTGGCAGTGCTTTCTTTAAAGCCATTAAGCTAGGCATAAAGTGCTCAAATAATGGATCCACCCAGATCCCAAGGTATATCAAAGCCAATTTTAATTAACAATGATTCAGAATTTAGTAGCGAGCACAAAGCAACATATATCAAGCAATGACGAAGTCTATCTCTCTTCCTATGCATCGGCATGTCATACAAGAACAATTCATGCACATCAAGTAAAGGCCAATACATAGCATAAGTAGTTTCTTGCAATTTTATCGTGTTGGAAACATAGAGAGGTGGAGATGTAGTTACTCTCTCATAATAATTGCAAGTAGGAGCAGCGAGCACATGCATATTACATTCATCAAAATCATCACGTGCAACGGTAAAAGGCAACCCATCAATATAATCCTTAATAAGAGCAAACTTCTCCGATATAGTGTAGTTTGGAGAATTCAAAGATAGTAGGACTATCATGTGTGGGTGCAATAGCAAAAATTTCATGTTTAACATAAGGAACAGTAGCAAGTTCATCTCCAATAGCATAATTCATATTGGCATCTTAGCCACAAGCATAGCAAGCATCATCAAAAAGGGGTATTTCAAAAGAATCAACGGGATCATAGTAATTATCATAGCATTCATCCTTCGGTAAGAATGAAGGGACATTAAACAATGTATGAGTTGAAGAGTTACTCTCATTAGAAGGTGGGCACGGGTAGCTAATCTGCTCTTCCTCCTTTTGTTCTTCACTCTCCTCATCATCTTTTTCATCCAATGAGCTCACAGTTTCATCAATTCCTTCTTCCATAGACTCCTGCAAAATATTAGTCTCCTCTTGGACAGCGGACATTCTCTCAATAAACGCATCAATATCGGAATGGTATTTATAATTATCATAGCAATATTTAAGGATGGCAAAATTTTCAGGTCTATAAACATAATCATCAAGAGCTTCATACTTTAAAAACAAAGATTCAATTTCATAAGCACCCTTAAAAAGCAACAAATTCTTCTATTCGTTCCACATCATAGTAATCATATATACCATTAGCATAAGAAGCCAAGGTTTCATTATCATTAAATTCACATTAAAAGGGAAGGTGTGGAGCATTCATCCTAGAGCAACAAGTAAAATCATATCTCAAGCATAAAACTCGAGCATACCAATGCAACATATAAATTTGATCCCATAAAAGTTCCCCTTTTTGTGTCAAGCGATAATCCATAAAGTATTCACGTTGATCCAAAGTTACTCCTATTATATAGTTGAATGGGGTTTTCTCAGGATTATCAAAGTAGTGAATAATATCTTTTACATAACGAGCATCGAGGGTTTTAGGAGGTCCCCCATCTCCATGAGTAGCAAGTACAACTAAT
Source organism: Aegilops speltoides (assembly GCA_021437245.1). Lineage (NCBI taxonomy): Eukaryota > Viridiplantae > Streptophyta > Magnoliopsida > Poales > Poaceae > Aegilops > Aegilops speltoides. The sequence continues at coordinate 365,453,905 of CM038147.1, read as the reverse complement.
TTTTTTGATGTTTCGTGTTCCATATCCATAACTAAAGATAGAGAACAACTTAGAACAGGAAATAAAAACTACTTAGTGATAAAGCAAACAAGCACACACGAGAATATTCACCCCACGCTATTACTCCCCGGCAACGGCGCCAGAAAAAGGTCTTGATAACCCACAAGTATAGGGGATTGTTTGTAGCCTTCTTTTATAAATAAGAGTGTCAAACCCAACGAGGAGCTAAAGGCAGAACAAATATTCCCTCAAGTTCTATCGACCACCGATACAACTCTACGCACACTTGACATTTGCTTTACCTAAAACAAGTATGAAACTATTTTGTAGGTGTGATGCTAGAACTACTTTGCAAGAATAAAACTAGAAGTACTTTGCAAGATAATAAAAGTTAGGTGTTTAGTAAAAGGATTTGTGTCAACAAGAAGGTATTTGTCCCTAGGCAATCGATAACAAGTACCGGTAATCATTTTTGCATATTATATGAGGGAGAGGCATGAGCTAACATACTTTCTATACTTGGATCATATGCACTTATGATTTGACCCCTAGCAAGCATCCGCAACTACTAAAGATCATTAAGGTCATGAAACCCAACCATAGCATTAAGTATCAAGTCCTCTTTACTCCCATACGCCATGACCCACTTATCCATGTTTAGGCTACTGTCACCCCCGCAACACTGACAATAAGCAAACCATGAACATATTGCAACACCCTACAGCAGGGGGCCCTCACCTTTGCGCGAGATGGAGGGCACCATAGGACATCACCATAAATAAAATATACAATCAAACCAACCAAGATCACGATTAACCCATAGGACAAAACGGATCTACTCAAACATCATAGGATAACCAAATATCATTGGGAAATAATATATGGAGCTGAGCACCATGTTTAAGTAGAGATTACAGCGGGGAGAAGAGGTGTTACACCGCTGCATAGAGGGGGAGAGAGTTGGTGTTGACGGTAGCAAGATTGTTGATGTAGATCGCCATCACGATCCTAGCCCCGACGACACTCCGGTGCCACTGGGAGAGAGGGGGAGAGAGCCCCCCTTCTTCTTCTTCCTTGACCTCCCTCTTAGATGGGAGGAGAGTTCCCCCTCTGGTCCATGGCCTCCATGGCGGCAAAGGGGCACGAGCCCCTCCGAGATTGGATCTCCCTCTCTGTTCTCTTCTGTTCAGCGCTCTCCAGATCTAGCTGAAAACCATTTCTTATATTCCCGGAGATCCGTAACTCCGATTGCGCTGATCTTTTTACATGATTTTTTTCGGATATAAGCTTCCTTGCGCCCAAAGTAGAGCTCAAACCGACGTACGAGGTGAGCACAACCCACCACCGCGCGCCAGGGGCCTTGGGTGCGCCCTGGTGTATCGTGGTCCATGTGGGCCTCCGTTTGCGGTAATTCCAACTCCCAAAAATCACAAATATTCCAAAATAATTCTCCGTGGAGTTGCATCGCGTTTGGACTTCATTTGATATGGATTTTCTGTGATACAAAAACAGGCAACAAACAGGAACTGGCACTGGGCACTGGATAAGTAAGCTAGTCCAAATAAATCATATAAAAATTTGCCAAAAGTATGTAAAACTTGTATAATATTGGCATCAAACAATCAAAAATTATAGATACGACGAAGACTTATTAGTAGGTATAGTGGACTCATATGGCAAAACTGCTTTAAATGGTTTTGGATGCAAAAGTAGTGATCATACTTAGTGCAAAATGAAGGCTAGCAAAAGATTGAGAAGTGACCAACCAAGAAATGAAAAATCTCGTACCCAAGCATTAAGCATAAGTAACACCGAATAATGCAGCACAAGTAGGATATAAATTTCATTGCATAACTATTGACTTTCGTGCTTGCATAGGGAATCACAAACCTTCACATCAATATTCTTACTAAAGCACAATTACTCATCAACATGACTCACATATCATATCGTCATATCTCAAAACCATTACTAAGAATCAAGTTTATTTTGTCCAATGATCTTCATGAAAGTTCTTATTATATGCTCCTTGGATATCTATCACTTTGGGACTATTTTTATTTGTTGCTTTTGATAAGCTCAAACAAATTTAAGTTAAGAACACGAGCATAATATTTCTTTCTCTCAAAATAATCCAAGTGAAGCAAGAGAGAATTTCTTAAAAATTTACTAACTCCCAAATAAATCTAAGTGAAGCATGAGAGCATTTCTTCAAAAATTACAAAGCACACCATGCTCAAAAAGATATAAGTGAAGCACTAGAGCAATTCCAAGGCTCTAAAAATTTAAGTGAAGCATAGGAGCAAGCATAGCATAATTTTTGGCTCTCTCAAGAAGGTGTGTCCAGCAATTATTCAAGGCTTAAAACACAAAGCAAAACAAGCAAAGACTTATATCATACAAGACGCTCCAAGCAAAACTCATAATATGTGACGAATAAAAAATATAGTTCCAAGTAAAATACCGATGGTTGTTAGAAGAAAGAGGGGATGCCACTCGGGGGCATCCCCAAGCTTAGTTGCTTGCTACTTCTTGAATATTATCTTGGGGTGCCTCGGGCATCCCCAAGCTCAGCCTTTTGTTAATCCTTATTCCTTCATCCATCGTAAGATCACCCAAAACTTGAAAACTTCAATCACATAAAACTCAACAAAACCTACGTGAGATCCGTTAGTATAAGAAAGCAAACCACAACCACTATTATAAGTACTATTGCAAACCCATTCATATTTTTTTGCATTATATCTACTGTATTCTAACTTTTCTATGGCAAAAAATCATCAAATAAAACCATAGAATCATCAAAACAAGCACACAACGGAAAGAAAATAGAATCTGTCAAAAACAGAACAGTCTATAGAAATATGAATACTTAGAATACTTCTGTAACTCCAAGAATTCTGAAAAATTATGACGACGTGAATAATTTGTTTATTAATCTTCTGCAAAAAGAATCAACTCAAAAGCACTTATGATAAAAATAAAAAATAATTTCGTGAGCACATAAGTTTTTGTTTTTAAGCAAAATCAAATCAACTTTCACCCAAATCATCCCAAAGGCCTTGCTTGGCACAAGCACTAATTCAAACCACAAAAACACATCTAACTAGACGCATAATTGTGTATTTTATTGAAAACAGCAAGAAAACCAAAAAGCAAAATGATACAAGTTGGGTTGCCCCCAACAAGCGCTATCGTTTTACGCCCCTAGCTAGGCATAACATATAGGATCTAAGTGTTGTCATCTTTGGTTCTAGATCCATATGATGCCCTCATCATTGATTCATATGGTTCCCTAATTCTTGTTCTAGGGAAGTGTTCCATACCCTTCCTTAGTGGAAATTGAAATTTAATATTACCTTCTTTCATATCAATCACGGCACCAATAGTACGTAAAACGGTCTACCAAGTATAATTGGACTAGACAGATTACAATCAATATCAAGAACAATAAAATTTATGGGCACATAATTCCTATTTGAAAGAATGAGAACATCATTGGTTCTTACCATAGGCTTTTCAATAGTAGAATCCGCCAAGTGCAAATTTAAAGAACATTCTTCAATATCAGTAAGACCAAGCACATCACATAAAGATTTCGGAATTCTAGAAAAACTAGCACCCAAGTCACATAAATCAAAACACCCATAATTTTTAATCTTGAATTTGATGGTAGGTTCCCATTCATCATGTAATTTTCTAGCAATTGAAACTTCTAATTCCAACTTTTCTTCAAAAGCTTTCATCATAGCATCAACACTATGTTTAGTAAAAGCTTTATTTTGTTCATAAGCACGGGGTGAATTTATCATGGATTGCAACAAATAAATGCAATCAACCAAAGAGAAATTATCATAATTAAAGTCTTTGTAATCCAAAATAGTGGGCACATCAGTAGTTAATGTTTGACCTCTTCAAACCCACTTTTATCAATTTTTCAACAAGATTTTCACCCTCCGAATCATAGGGACGCCTTCTAACTAAAGTTGACTCTTCTCCAGTCCCTTTTTCATCAATCTTAATTTTACTAAACAAAGAGTCAATAGAAGAAACCAACCAGTTTAAGATCTTCATCACCTTTATCTTCTAACGAGATTGGTTTGGCAGCCATTTGATTTACTAAAGTAGCTTGTGTATCGGATATTTTTCCCAACAAAATTTCAGCAAAAACATACTTAGATTGGAGATTGCAAACTTCTCTACTAATATCATCAAATTGTTTCATTATAGCTTCTAACACAACGGAGTGTTCCTTAAGTTCTTCAGTAAAATATTTATTATTCTCAAATTGTGTAGTCATATATTCCTTAGTACTTTTCTCAATTTCAAGCAGAATATTTGGGTGCGGAACATCATAATATTTTCTTTGAGGCATCATGACTACGCAAACAAGAACGCACACAAAAACAGATCTGACGAGAAAACGGCGGACGAAAAAGAGGGCGAATAAAACGGCAAATTTTTGTGAAGTGGGGGAGAGAAAAACGAGAGGCAAATGGCAAATAATGTAAATTGCGAGGAGATGAGATTTGTGATTAGGAGCCTGGTTGATGTTGAAGATCCTCCCCGGCAACGGCGCCAGAAATTCCTTTTGATGCCTGCTTGAACTACGTCGGTATTTCCCCAAAGAGAAAGGGATGATGTAGCACATCGACGGTAGGTATTTCCCTCAGTGATGAGACCAGGGTTATCGAACCAGTAGGAGAACCAGGCAACACAACGTAAACAACCCCTGCACACAAAAAACAAATACTCGCAACCCAACATATTAAAGGGGTTGTCAATCCCTTTCGGGTAACGATGCCTCAAATTGGCGAGAAGACATGATAAAGTTGTGATAGATAGGATAAATAGATTGCAAAATAAATAAAGTGCAGCAAGGTATTTTTGTATTTTTGGTTCAATAGATCTGAAAATAAAAGCAAAGGCAAATATGATGAAAAGAGACCCGAGGGCCGTAGGTTTCACTAGTGGCTTCTCTCGAGAAAAATAAACAGTGGGAAAACAATTACTGTTGGGCAATTGATAGAACTTCAAATAATCATGACGATATCCAGGCAATGATCATTATATAGGCATCACGTCCAAGATTAATAGGCCGAATCCTGGCTGCATGTACTACAATTACTACACACATCGACAGCTATCCAGCATGCATCTAGTGTATTAAGTTCATGGAAAAACAGAGTAATGCAATAAGAACGGTGACATCATGTAGACAAGATCTATTTATGCAGAAATAGACCCCATCTTGTTATCCTTAATAGCAACGATACATATGTGTCGTTTCCCCTTCTATCACTGGGATCAAGCACCGTAAGATCGAACTTATCACAAAGCACCTCTTCCCATTGCAAGATAAATAGATCAAGTTGGCAAAAAAACCAAATATCGGAGAAGAAATACGAGGCTATAATCAATCATGCATATAAGAGATCAAAGAAGACTCAAATAACTTTCATGTATAGAAACATAGATCTGATCATAAACTCAAAGTTCATCGGATCCCAACAAACACACCGCAAAAAGACTTACATCATATGGATCTCCAAGAGACCATTGTATTGATAATCAAGAGAGAGAGAGAGAGAGAGGAAGCCATCTAGCTACTAACTACGGACCCGTAGGTCTACAAAGAACTACTCACGCATCATCGGAGAGGCACCAATGGACATGATGAACCCCTCCGAGATGGTGTCTAGATTGGATCTGGTGTTTCTGGAACTTGAGGCGGCTGGAATTGATTTTCGTCGACTCCCATAGGTTTTCTGGAATATTGGGGTATTTACAGAGCAAAGAGGCGGTGCAGGAGGCCACCAAGGTGGGCACAACCCAACGGGGCGTGCCTGGGCCCCTAGGCGCGCCCTGGTGGGTTGTGCTCCCCTCGGAGCTCCCCTCATGTGCTTTCTTGGCCCACTGGATGTCTTCTGGTCCAAAAAAAATCCAAAAAAATTTCGCTGCGTTTGGACTCCGTTTGGTATTGATTTCCTGCGATGTAAAAAACATGCAGAAAACAACAACCGACACTGGGAACTATGTCAACAGGTTAGTACCAAAGATTGATATAAAATGACTATAAAATGATCGTAAAACATCCAAGAATGATAATATAACAACATGAAACAATAAAAAAATTATAGATACGTTGGAGACGTATCACTACTAACTACGAACCGTAGGTCTACAATGAACTACTCACGCATCATCGGACAGGCACCAATGAGGATGATGAACCCCTCCGTGATGGTGTCTAGATTGGATCTGGTGGTTCTGGAACTTGCGGCGGCTGGAATTGATTTTCGTCGACTCCCCTAAGGTTTCTGAAATATAGGGGTATTTATAGAGCAAAGAGGCGGTGCGGGAGGCCACCGAGGTGGGCATAACCCACCTGGGCACGTCTGGGCCCCCAAGCGCGCCCTGGTGGGTTGTGCCCCCCTCGGGGCACCCCTCTGGTACTTTTTCGGCCCATCTTGTGTTTTGTGGTCTAGAAAAATCCACAAAAAGTTTCGCTGCCTTTGGACTCTGTTTGGTATTGATTTTCTGCGATGTAAAAAACAAGCAGAAAACAACAACTGGCACTGGGCACTATGTTAATAGGTTAGTACCAAAAAATGATGTAAAATGATTATAAAATGATTGTAAAACATCCAAAAATGATAATATAACAGCATGGAATAATCAAATATTATAGATATGTTGAAGACGTATCACCTATCACTGCCCATGTTGCAAACACAAGTACGATGAATACATGGTGATGCTCAGATATATGAAGTTGAGCATATATAGCCGGGTCCTCATACCCTTCTCAAACGCCCAAGCAGGCCATCCGATCACTGTCTGGTCACAAAAATTCGACCGAACCGGATATCTCAAACAAGCCTCAAACGTTTCGGCTGACCGGCACCCCTCATATCCAACCAAAATATAGGGCAGATATGGGGCGGCCCGGGCATGCCTGGGCGCGTCCGCTTGACAGGTCCGGCCCACCACGGACCTCACAAAAAACTCCAATCTAGGCGGCGAGCTCAAACCCTAGCTCACTCTCCCTCTCCGGTTCCGATCCCATCCACCACCATGAGCAGCAACGACAGCGAATCCGGCTCGAAGCTCGACTACGAGGAGGAGATGGCCCTCCGCATTGTGCTGGAGTGGCGGCAACTCCCGATCTGGAGCGTCGCCGCACCTCCCGCGCCGGCGCAGCGCGGACGCCGGAGCTGGACCCTCCCGGTCCGCGTGCAGTGACGCCCGGTCACCGCAATCCGTGTCGGCCCCGCGTCGTCTCCTTTCCCCGCCGCCCGTTCCTGCATGCGGCCACCATTGGGTGATTGTGCCCGCGCACTCCGGAGTCGGAGGCGCGCATCGCGCGCCGCGAAATGCAGCTTGCACGTTAGAGGGAGGCGGCGGAGCAGTCCGTGCGCCCCGCCGCAGGACGAAGCCGGACGCCGACAAGGACGCGCGCCTCCTCGCCTGGGTGTACCACCGCTCCCTCACGATGTTGGACACGGATCGCCGCCTCCGACAGAAGAACGCCAAGGCGCTCCGGCTAGCAATTGAGCGGTCGGAGCGCGAGGCGAAGGAGGCAGCGACAGAGAAGGCACGGGTGGCAATGCTGAAGCGGGAGCATGACAGGGTGGTCCGTCGGATGAAGGGGGCTCATCGTCCTCTCCGACTCCGCCTCCAACAGCGGCGACAGTGGCACTTCGTCGTCCGACGACCAAGATCCTTCACCACCCTCGGATGCCTACAGCTGCGCCGGTGACCGAAAGGGCATAGGCCCGCGATGAAGTGGTGATTCCGTCCCCCCTCCTCCTCAATGCTTGTATCGTTTTAGTTGTAGAAGTTTATGAACTTGTTTGTGGATGAACTGTGATCTTTTGGATGTGGTGAAGTATGTTTATGTCCGTCTACAGCCGATCTTGTGTTTCTTTGCAACTCAATTTTATTGTCCGTCGTATGATCACGTAGGATAGATCAACGTGTGCGTGGGTAGTATGGATACAAGACGCCGGATATGAGATACGCGGATGCAGGACGACAAATTTGATATGTGTCCAGTCACTGCCCGCGGACGCGCCCGGGCGCGTCCACGGGCGTTTGAGGGGCCGGGTTTGACATATGTGGCTGTAGATGCTCTTATACAAACTTTTTGTTGTCAACTTTTCATCTTGTAATGAATACCCAACAATACATGTACTTCCATGCGATCAACGGATGCTACAATCCTATATACAAGAGGAAAACCAAGCTCCAAATCGAAACATTCATCCAAGCCGCAAACCAAACCAAAGCTATAGCTAATCTACGCATCCTCATGGCTAATTAACTATACATCCATGAGAAGATGAGTTATTATTACTAGTATGATGGAGGTCATAGGCCTCTTGCAAGCATGGCCTGGAGTTCCTCGGCCGACCTCTGACTCTGCAGCCTCATCTCCTCCCTGAACTTGCTGATGAACATCTCCGCCCTCACGTCCACCTCCCCCATCCCAACGCCTCCTCTGCCCGGGCTCAACAAGAAGCCCCTCACGCCGAGGCTCTTGGCGGCCGCAGCCGCCGCGCATGATTTGTTGCCACCGGTAGCAGCGGCTACGCCGTGCACGCGTGCCTTGTTCACCCCGCCGGCTGGGCGTGCGAGTTTGCTGGTGCTGGGCTGCGGCTGCTGCTCCTCGTGCACGACGCTGAGGCCCTTGGGCTGGCTGTAGAGCTCGTCGACGTAGACCGGCGCGAAGCTCATGTGGTCCCCGCGCTGCACGGACAGCAGGGGCGGCGCCGGCGCGCGCCGACGGTGGCCGCCCAGCCGCCCCGTGGCCGACCACCGGACGCGTAAGACGGTGCGGCGGAGCTTGGTGTGCGCGGCGGCGGCGAGGCCCGCGCACTTGCGCCACCACCGCCACGGCTGCCTGCTGCCGCTTATCCTCGACGACGACGAGGAGGTGTGCACGGGCACGGCGAAGCAGGACATGGCTAATCCGGGCAGCTGGCTAACTACTGTGGAAGTGATCTACGGGATTGAGAGACGACGAGATCAGGAGACCAGATTTGTGTGTGTGTGTGTGTGTGTGTGTGTGTGTGTGCAGGGGACGGCCTGGGAAGGTATGATCGGCTCTTTGTAGCGTGGGCTGGGTGTGGCTGGCGTGAGCAAAGGCCGCGTCGGATAGCTTTCGGCGGTTGGGGCGGGTAAGACTCACGCTATGTGGTTGACTCCACCACCTTTCGCTCGCCTTTGTTGGGTCTGGCTCTGGGGGTTGGCAGGCAACTTGGCATGGCATGGCCTCGCTTTGCTTTGCTTCGCTTGCTGGGGTCTTCACTGATTCTCCTTTTTCCTTAGCGGAGGGGGTTGCGATGTATGCCTACCAGGAACTAGATTCGGCGGTGGTCCTGGGAGGGAACGACATATCATTGTCGTTTCTATATTCATAAATACATGTTGTTATTCTTAAAATTTATGTATTGTTGAACGATTGATTTGTCAGAGGCCGTCTACACCTGGGTCGGCAAAGATTTCGGAATGTCTAAGCGATGGTGCATGTATTGTTGGCTTGTTGCACATATCTGAGGTGAATTAGACTTAGCAAAATCTGATTGGTTATTGTCATGAAAAGCAACCTTGCGACGAGTCGATTTCGCTCCAACATTATCCTTTGAGAATTTAGTGATGCTATTTCATTTACTACTTGCCCGATGCTAGTAGCTTTCAAGAGTAAGGAATTGAACAGCTAGCTAGCGTGGCATCGCCAGGTAGCAATCCTGTATGGATATGTGCTAGCTGTCTCTGTTCATGTGGAGAGCAGAGAGAGCACCAGAGGCTAAGGCAAGTGCAACACACTCAAAGCGTTAGAGCAAGCAAGCAAAGAGCGGCCACCGGCCTCCTGTGGGAACAGAATCCGTGAATTCCTCCCGAGTTCAGTTTCTTTCTTCTATGCTTGCAGATTAATTCTAGTTCGGCGGGTTAGCAATAAATTATTCTGGCGTGGTCAGGAGTACGAGGTTACCTCTGAGGCTAAGGTTGTTAAAGGTGAGGGCGCTGAATCTCAGTTGCTCAGGAGCTTGCTCAATTTGCTGGCACGGGTGGGGATTCTTCAGTTGAAAAGCTTGACGCACTGCACTGTAATTTGGAACAACTCCTTTTCTCATGTTGATCCAAGAGCGCTCTTGCCCGGAAAAGAAGAAGAGATGAGAATCTCGCGTGGTCAGGGAGGAAGCTTCTCTTCATTTCCTTGGGAACAAATCCGTCTCCTCGACTCGTCCCAACTTGCAGCAAAAGTGGATTCCTTCTTGCTGGTTGGTTGCTTGAAAGCTAAGAGAATGTTCGAGGAATAGGCCGTCGCTTTACTCGCTTCCAATAAATCAGCAAGAGATGGTAGCTTAGGTAATTAATCCTCTAACTCTAAGCATTGTGGCAATATGAGGATTGCTTGCCAAAGAAAATTGTGCTTGTATTAACGGGAGTGTGAATTGTGGGCCTGAGTTTCTACTTTGATTCACGCAAACGAATCCTAGGCATAAAATCTACAAGCACATACTATATCTCTAGGATCGGCGTCACAAAAATGATCTTAACTAGCGGGGTGGCCCGCGCAGGTTGCGCGGCTAGACATTTTTAAATTTTTAGTTTTATTAATTGTATACTATTTTATATTATTCTCGTACTTGTTTTTTTACCCAAATGATAACGCCCACACGTGTGACAGTTTTGTAACTTGCGCACAGGTGTGGATCACCGTCCAGTCGAGTTTGCACGAATCTTGACACATTGAGGCAGAATTTGCGTGCCAAACGGGGCTGGTGTATGGGCATTGGGGCCACACGCCCCGCAGCACGCGGTTTGCCAGCTGCGCTGTGTGGGCGAACTAGCTTCTGCCCACACAACCATCACCTAGTCCATGCGCGTGTGAGTGAACTGTTTTTCGCCCACATGACACCCGTACGTTTGTTGGATGACAACTGCAGTTACGTGTACATGGCATCTAGGTAAACACACATGACAACTATGATTCGTTGCTAGATGACAACTGCAGTTGCGCGTACGTGGCAACCAGATAAACACACATGGCAACTGTAATTAACCATACATGACAACTATGATTGGACCATATGTGACAACTAGGTAAACACACATGACAATTATTGTTGACCATATGTGGCAAGTAGTTAATCACACACGACAATTATGGTTTGATTACATGCGGCAATTACCATAAAATAAGACATGTCAACTATAATTAACCAAAACAGATAGAGTTGCTATGCTTTTACAACTACATTTGCCATTCCGGATGGCAACTAAATCGTCATCCCGCGGGTACCTAACGTAGCTGCACCAGGACGTATGTGCATTTTTGCTTCATGCCATACGCGTGGGGCGAAAATGAATATTACTTGTTGAACGTGTGGCACAAAATAGCTGTGCCCACACGTGTAGGCAATTCTAATGTTCGTCCACATACAACCCGTATGGGCTGCCTTCTGCTCACGCCACACATGATATATGAACGAATATCTAATATGCCACATGTGTGGGCGTTATCAGAACCTTTTATTATAATCTAATTTGTGTATGAGCTTGAGAACGTCCCATGGGCTTTGAAAGCCCTATATTTCAAGCTTCGTTCTTCGGTTGGTATGTGAGAGCCCTCCAGTCCTCCACAGTGGCGGAGCTTGGACCAAATATTTGGAGGGGCAATGGTCTAAAGGGGGGGGGGCATAATTATGATCTTTAGCCCGTTTTTACTGAACTTGCATCACAAAAACTAACTAGTAGTAGGTGATTTTTTCTTGGGCTGGGGGGCCGCCGCCCAGGTTGGCGCCCATGAAGCTCCGCCACCTCCGCACATCCAATTCGATGCTACCTATGAGCTCATCGTTAATCAATTATTAGGGCCTCATTGGTTCAAATTTTCACAACAGGAGTATGAAGGATTCCAATCCATAGGACAATTTTCTACGCAATAATTCCGTAGTGATTCCTTTCTAAGGGAAATTTTGTAGTCGTTTTAGCAATAGGTCTAATTTCTTAGAAAAAAATTTCTTTGAGTCTATGACAAGTGACACCCACTCAATATGGTGTGTATAGTCTTTTCCCCTTTGTTGTGTTCCTCTTTGATAGCCCTGCTATCCTTGTAACAAACTTTTAGCTGCTCGACATTGATTGTACCTTCTTGCTAGTCGACCTGAAATTAACTCACCGATCGACACTGCATGCCATGAAGAACACAGGGCGATGGGGACACTACTAAAATCAGAGAATTTACCATCAGCTTTTTCTTAGCTCACAAAAAACGGACGGCAAAGAACTGACTGACGGTAAAGACGCAGTTTGCCGTTAGCCAGTTCTTTGTCGTTGGCTAGCTGACGACAGAAGCTACTTTGCCGTCCGCTAGCCGACGACAAAGAAGTTGATGGGTCCAGCGGAGGGCGGCTATCCTGACGGCCCGTCCCCCTACCTCTTTGCCATCCGCTAGCTGACGTTAAACAAAAATCTACCTAACGGTGCTAATGCCCCGCCTTCACCCCCTCTTCTCTCTCTTATTTCTCTTATCTCTCTATCTTCCGCCCATCTCCTCTCTCTTATCTCTCTATCTCCCACCCCCTCCTCTCTCTCTGTCTCCCACCCCCTTCTCTCTCTTCCCGATCGCACACCGCCGCCCCGGCCCGCCGCCCGCCGCTAATGCCTCCCGGCCCCACGCCTCCGCCTCGATGCCCCCCGCCTCAAGACGCCGCCCTTGCGCCCCACGCAGCCCCCCTCCTCGACGCCTCGCCTCTCAAGACGCCCGGCCTCCTTGAGCTCTCCGGTATTATCTTAAACAAACACATATTTTCTCATTGCATTTTCATTCAAGATATTTACATAGTCCAACATAATTTAAAGGAAATTAAAAGAAAGACGCTAATCGTCATCGCTAGCCGCTAGCAGGTCAATCACGACGGCGCCTTCACCGTCACCGCCGCCGTCGCTGTTGCTGTCATCCTAGTCGACAGAGCAGTCGTCCTGCTGCTCCATCGCCGCCGGCGCCACCTCCTTGTCCTCCGCCGGCGCCATCGTGGCCTCCTCTGCTGCCATGGCCGCGACGACTTCGATTGCGGCTGCTATCTCGACAGCCTCTCTCGCAGCTGTCGCCGCTTCCGACGCCTGTAGGGCGATGTGCCAACCCAAAGTATCGTCCGGATTGCCGTCCTCGCGGAGGACCACTTGTTCCGGCGGCAGCTCCACAACGGGGGGAACAACTAGTGCGCGTGCGGGCGCAGCCGTCGGGGGTGCTGGCTGGCAGGAAGCTCCATGACGGTGCCCCAGAGGAGCCGGGACGCACGCCGTGCTGGGGCGTGAAGGCGACCGCTCGCGCCAGTGAGGTCAGGGGTGACGCCGGCTACCGCCAGCCGAAAGGCGGCGATAACCTCGTCGTAGACCTTGCCTTTTTAGAAGGCATGACGGCCTATGATGTTGTAGCAGCCGCCGATGTGGGTCCGGAGCTCCTCCGCCGTCGCGCCGGGGCCGAGCGTCGCATAGCCGTCGGCGTTGATCTTCCATTGTCGGGGAAGACGGCAGCCCGGCGGACGAGGAGGTCATACCGGCACAGCTCTGCTGTCTCCGGATTGCCGAGGCTCGGCGGCCAGGCGCTCGGGGCATCGTCGGCGCCGCCGGTGCTGCCGCTGAAGGAAATATGCCCTAGAGGCAATAATATATTTATTATTTATTTCGTTAATTCATGAGAAATGTTTATTATTCATGCTAGAATTGTATTAACCGGAAACTTAGTACATGTGTGAATACATAGACAAAACATATAGTCCCTAGTATGCCTCTACTTGACTATCTCGTTAATCAAAGATGGTTATTATTCCTAATGAAAGTGCAACTATACCTAGGTGGTTTTGGTAATTCCTAACAACATATAGCTCATTGAGCTAACATTATTCCAAGATAAATATTTCAGGAAAAGCTCAATGAATGGCATGTCATGGATGAGATAAGTGGACCCCTCAAAATGCTAAGGACAAAAGGATTGGCTCAAGCTCAAAGCTCAAGACTCTACATTTTATATTTTAGTGATCCAAGATCACATTGAGTCTATAGGAAAAGCCAATACTATCAAGGAGGGATGAGGTGTTGTTTAATGAGGTTCTTGCTTCATAGTGATTAGTGATATGCTCCAAAACCCTCAACTACTTTCCCACATCCAAATATGACCTAAATCAAAAGTCAAACTCGGCCCTACCGATTCTTTCTATCCGGCGCCACCGAGTTCAGATGTCATAGCCACTGCCACAAACCCTAGGCAAATCGGTCTCACCGATAGGGATCTCGGTCTTACCGAGATGGGATTGTAATCTCTCTGTTTCCCTTCTTAACGTTTCGGTCCCACCGAGATGAGCGATCGGTCCCACCGAGATTGCAATGTAAACTCCCTGTTTCCTTTTCATAACATTTCGGTCCCACCGAAATGAGTGAACCGGTCCCACCGAGTTTACCTGACCAACTCTCTGGTTAGCTTATTACCAAAATCGGTCTCACCGAGTTTGTGTAATCGGTCTCACCTAGATTACATTATGACCTAACCCTAACGATATCGGTCCTACCGAGTTGCATGTCGGTCCCACCAAAAATCCTAACGGTCACTAGATTTGCTAAATCGGTCCGACCGAGTTTCTCAATTCGGTCCCACCGAGATTGGCAAGTTGTGTGTAACGGTTAGATTTTGTGTGGAGGCTATATATACCCCTCCACCTCCTCTTCATTCGTAGAGAGAGCCATCAGAACGAATCTACACTTTCAATTTGCATTTTCTGAGAGAGAACCACCTACACTTGTGTTGAGGCCAAGATATTCCATTCCTACCATATGAATCTTGATCTCTAGCCTTCCCCAAGTTGCTTTCCACTCAAATCTTCTTTCCACCAAATCCAAATCCTGTGAGAGAGAGTTGAGTGTTGGGGAGACTATCATTTGAAGCACAAGAGCAAGGAGTTCATCATCAACACACCATTTGTTACTTCTTGGAGAGTGGTGTCTCCTAGATTGGCTAGGTGTCACTTGGGAGCCTCCGACAAGATTGTGGAGTTGAACCAAGGAGTTTGTAAGGGCAAGGAGATCGCCTACTTCATGAAGATCTACCGCTAGTGAGGCAAGTCCTCCGTGGGCGACGGCCATGGTGGAATAGACAAGGTTGCTTCTTCGTGGACCCTTCGTGGGTGGAGCCCTCCGTGGACTCGCGCAACTGTTACCCTTCGTGGGTTGAAGTCTCCATCAACGTGGATGTACGATAGCACCACCTATCAGAACCACGACAAAAACATCCGTGTCTCCAATTGCGTTTGAATTCTCCAAACCCTTCCCTTTAAATTCTTGCAAGTTGCATGCTTTACTTTCCGCTGCTCATATACTCTTTGCATGCTTGCTTGAATTGTGTTAAGATTGCTTGACTTGTGCTAAGATAGTTAAAATCTGCCAAAGACTAAAATCAGGGAAATGATAAGTTTTTATTTGGTCAAGTAGTCTAATCACCCCCCTCTAGACATACTTTCGATCCTACAAGTCGTATCAGTGCTTTGGTCTCCATTTGCTTTGATTTCCATAGCTTTTGGTGGTTATAGCCTTGGTTTCACAACGTAGGAGAGTATGGCGTCTAGCGAGGGAAACTATCACCGTAGAGGTCCTTACTTTGATGGTACTAATTTTGCTAGTTGGAAGCATAAGATGAAAATGCATATTCTTGGACATAACCCCCAAGTTGGATGTGCTTCAAAGTCAACTTGACAAGTTCAAAATGAAGGATGGTGAAGGTGTCGCTAAAATGTACTCTAGGCTTGCTCTTATCACAAATGAGATTGCCGGCTTAGGAAGTGAAGAGATGACCGACAAATTCATCATCAAGAAGATCCTAAGAGCTTTGGACGGAAAATATGATATCGTGTGCACATTGATCCAAATGATGCCCAATTACAAAGATCTCAAGCCAACGGAAGTCATTGGAAGAATTGTTGCTCATGAGATGTCACTCAAGGATAAGGAGGAACTTCACAACAAGTCAAGTGGTGCTTACAAAGCCTCATGTGAATCCCCCACATCATCAAGTGAGAAACAAACCTTCAATGAAGAATTGAGCTTAATGGTGAAGAACTTCAACAAGTTCTATAAGAGTAGAAGCAAAGAGAAAAGCTCCAAGTCAAGGTCCTACAATGACAAAAGATCTTCTAGTCGAGAGCATAATTGCTACAATTGTGGAAGACCCGAACACTATTCCAACGAGTGTACGACACCCTACAAAAGAAGAGAAGAATCACCTAAAAGGAGAAGTAGAAGAGAAGAATCACCACCAAGAGAGAGGAGGAGTAGATATGATCATTATGAACGAAGAACATCCCGGAGAAGCAAGGATTCGGAAAGGAAGGACAAGTCATCAAGGAGCTACACAAAACGAAGACATCAAGCTCATGTTGGTGAATGGGCATCCGGCTTCGACTCCGACAATAACTCTGAGGAAAGCTATCACTCCGACTCCGAATATACTCAAGATGAAGGTGTTGCCTGTCTAGCACTTGTGTCAACCAACTCCTACGACATATTTGATTCACCAAATGAAGGACTTGGAAGATGCTTCATGGCTAAAGGCCCAAAGGTAACACACCCCGAGTATGTTGATTTCAATAGTGATGAAGATGACTTGTTAGGTGATGATGATTTACTTGTTGACAACTCTAGTGATGAATACCATGATGAAACGTCAATAAATCATGCTAATCAAGATAAAACGAATGACAATGATAAGGAGAAGATTGAGCTTCTAACTAAAGAACTAAACACTCTTAAGTTAGCTCATGAAACTATCTTAGAAGATCATCGAGAACTTGTAAGGACTCATGAGAAGTTACGCTTTGAAAAGCTCAACCTTGAGCAAGAGCATGAGTTCTTAAAGGCAATCAATGATGATCTTCGTAAGAAAAGTTCTTCTTACATTGCCAAGCATTTACTCTTATCTACTTACATGCCTCAAGTCAAGTCTAGTAACAAGAACAAGAAGGATTCTTCCTCTAGTAGTACCAATAATCATGCTAAATCCAATGTTGTTGCTTCTAGTAGTTCTCTTGATTCCACTAATGATTCTCTTAGCCAAGTTACACTTGAGCAATAAAATAGCTTATTGAAGGGAATTATAGAGAAATGTGTTTACAAGAGCCTTGCTGGGAGTAAGCAACTTGAGGAAATTGTACGCAAGCAAGGAAGGCACCGGAAGAACCAAGGTGTTGGTTTTGAACGAAAGTTCAATGCCAATGGAGTTGAGTGGGAAGGAGATCAATACCCCAAGATGAAGTTCGTTCCTCAACAAGAGAAGTATGATCCAACTTCCTTCAAAGGGACACAAGCTCAAGATGATCTTCCACCACAAGACCACAAGCAAAAAGGCAAGGATAAGCTTCAAGAGGAGATTGATGCATTTGAAGAAGCTCCTAAGGCCTTGGTCAAGTGGGTTCCCAAGACTACATCAAGTTCTACTTCATCAAGTACAACTACAACTCCAAGGATTCCCATCAAGATGATGTGGGTCCCAAAGAGGAAGAACTAGAGAGTTCTTGAGGATGACTCCGCCAACATATTTCACTCATATCATTTTGGCAACAACAAGTGCAATCAACTTCCACATCTTGCACTAGTTCAAGGAGTCACAAACCCTCTTGTTGGTAAGACAAGGGACAAGGTAACCTAATGCTTTCATAGACATCATCTTGTGTGTGCATCACTCTATGTCTATGGTTATCCTGTTTGTTCCTTGTGGGACTAACCTGTGTAGGTATTGAAAGTGCAACTTACTCCAAAGGATTGCTCCAAATGATCTACATCAACATTGAGCATCCACATCTTCAATACCTACATGAAGTCATCTTCGACAAAACCCAAGGTTAGTTCATCCCTCTAAGGGGGGATCTCACATCTAGGGGGAGCTTTACTCTAAGAATTGAGTCGAACCAAGTCTAATGGTGCGAACACATCAATGCATTATGTAAAAGTGGTAACCCCACTTGAGCTTAAACGATGAGTATGACCTATGATCAAATGTTCTCATTTGACTCCTAAGTCAATATACTCATATATAGATGACCTAGTCATCGCCAATTGCTTGATAGATGCTAGAATTGGCTGTGCATGCTTTGCCACATATTTCATTTGCCATTTTATTGTGTGAGCATGTTGGTTGCATATTTTACTCATTCGAGGACATCCACTTGTTGTTTTGATTGATTGGTTTCTTTTTCTTTTGCCAAGTGGATGGACAAGAATGCCTAAGAACCTTCTCTAGATATCTATGCTTTTCTTGTCTCAAACTCTATTCATGCTACATCACAAAATTTGATCAAGTCAGATTCGAACCACTCTGTGTGAGGAGCACTCGGAGTCCTCGATTCGTCATAGACTTAAACTTCCAAAACTTCTTTGTGCATTTTGGTCTGACCGATGCTTCCATTTCGGTCATACCGAGATCACTAAGTCGATCTAGGTTTTCAGTCTCGGTGCAACCGATTTGAACTTTTCGGTCACACCGAGTTTCAGAATCGCTAGCGATTATGCATCTCGGTGCCACTTTCAATCCTGCGAAGTGGTCGGGCTATATATACCCACGGGCAAAACTTTGGAAATTTTCTCCGAAACTCTTTCGCCCGCGCTTAGCCCGCTCTGCCTCCAGGGTCTCTGGATCGTCCTCCTCGTCGCCAGCTGCCTCCTGCCGCTGGTCTCCGCCACCGTTAATGGGAATCATCCCCGCCGTTGCCGCGGTAGCGAGTTCATCGCCGAACTAGGGTATGGACTCGATCACTGTGCTATCCCTATTTGATTCCTAGCACATTGTGTTCGCCATGAATCTTGCCATGATTGAAACTATCTTATCTAGTCAAAACACTCCGTAGATTAGAGATGAATTGAAAATTTAGGGTTAGGTTTCCACCAAAACCATCTCGGACCCACCGAGTTGTAGAACTCGGTTCCACCGATTCGGCTAAGGCCATTGCACATGTGATTCTCGGTCTGATCGAGAATTGCAAATCGGTGTGACCGAGTTCAGGACTTTGTGAAACCCTAGCAGTCTCGGTGCCACCAAACTGTGAATCGGTCTGACCGAGTTCACTAGTTTAGGTTCCAAAAGCTGCTTCGGTATCACCAAGTTCACAAATCGGTAGATCCGAAATGCTTTCTGTGGAAAACTAAAACTAAGTTTTTGACTCATTCTTTTGCAAAACCCTCGTTATTTTGTGATGCTCATCCACTCTATCTCATCTATCACAGGGTATGCTGTCAGTGTTTGCAATATGTCTGATCAGAGTGACAGCTAGAACAGGGAAGAGGAGCAGGTTCAAGTGAGTGAGGGCACTAGTCCCTCTAGCAGCTATGATGATGGCAGCAGGAGCACCCCAAGCAACTTACCAAAGCTGCCACTAGGGCCAGAAAGAAGAAAACCTCAGAATCTGAGGGTGAAGACTATGTGGCTATTGAGGATGAGGCCACTTCCAAGAAGAAGGTGCTCAAGAAACAATATGGCTCAGCTGCAGTCACTAAGCCTGGACAGAACAGGAAAATTCCAGCCAAAAGGACTCCTATGCTGAAGGTCAGAGGATCCACTAAAGGAATTGAGAAATCTGATCCCAAAGAGCCAGATGTGACTGAAAAGAAGAGGAAAGAAAGGGTCAAGAAGACCATGGCCAGAGTTGTTGGAAAGCCTTCCATGATGGAAGAGGAAGAAGAAGAAGAGGTTGCTGCACCAGCACCCAAAGCTCAGAAGCTTATGGGTGATGCTATCAGTCAGGGCTGCTTCATCAAAGCCCAAAGAAGCACCCAAGGCTGCCTCCAAGCCCAAGACGCACCTAAGAGGAATACGGGAACATATCATTCTTTGAGAAGAACAAGGCCCCCCAAAGGCTCAAATTCTTGAAGAGGAAGATGATGAAGAGCATGTCTTGAGAAAATTGAAGCCAAAAATTCCAGATCATAATGATGCCCATCCTATAGCTGAGAACATGAAGCTGAGAAAGGATGCAGGACTTAGACAGTGGAGGTTGACTGATCCTTATGCAGTTAGGAGGAGAACTGCTGTGGACTACAGGTTCCATACAAAGGAACAACATGATTCCTATGGGACAGTGCTGCTGGACAAGAAGCCAATAGTGTGTGACATGAGGTGGGTGGACTGGAAGTACATCAAGGAGAATGAAGAACACTATCCTGGTGTGTCTGACAGTTTCAGTGCTTATGGAGTGGCAGACTTTGTTGGGTAGAAGCTCGCAAAGTGGAATGATGAGCTAATAATGCAATTCTACTCCACAACACACTTCTATCCAGATGGCAGGATAGTATGGATGTCTGAAGGTACTAGGAACCAATCAAAAATTGAAGAATGGGCTAATCTTATCAATGCACCTAAGGAGAAATAGGATGACTTGGATGTCTATGCCAAGAAGAAGATGGATCACAACACTATGGCAAATATGTACAAGGAGATCCCATATGCTACTGTTGAAACACACAAGTTTGGATCAGTACATTACCTTCTGTCAGGACTGCCAACCATCAACTTGATCCTCAGGCACACTCTCTTGCCCAAGTCAGGTGATCACAACATGATCAGAGGCCATGCAATAAATCTTCTACACTTATTTGATGTGCCACAAAAGTTCAAGGTCATGAGTCTTATAGTTGAAACTATCAAGAGGACAGCTGCTGACCAAAAGAGAAGTTGTGGGTATGCCCCACAGATCCAAGAGCTGATTAACTCCAAGATGGGCACTGGCACATACTTGTTGGACAAGGATCACATGCCTATCTATCCAGACTTTGAGGACAACCAAGTGGTTATGGATGAAGATGAACCATCTTCTGTGCAAGCTCAAGCAAAGAAGGAGAAGGCAAGGACAGAGAAGGCTACCAAGATGCCAACAATGGAAGAGGCATCTCAGTACTTTCTAAAGAGCAAACAAGATCAACTTGGCTACTTGATTGCATCCACTCTGAGGATTGAGAAGGGACTGGCAACCCTGACTCAAAACCAGGAGAGCCTGAAGAGGATCATGGAGCAGAAGTTCTATGACTTGGATGTGAAGGTAACTGAGATCCAGTCTGTTGTTGAGCAACTTTAGGATGATATGCAGGAGAGGAAGGGCAAGACAACCACTGAGGCATTTGCCAGAGTGCCTAGAGTGTAGAGATCAGCTGCAGTGCCAGTGAAAGACACCAGAGCCACTTCATCTGCACCAGCTACAGCTCCAGTGCAACCAGCTCCAGCACCTACTCCACCAGCTCCATCCACATCTACTGAAGTCTTCGTCCAAGGAGCCATCTCTACACCACCACCTGAAGATCAAGCCTGAGACACGATTTAGTGCTATGCATTTTCTATGAACTTTTTGGTAACTTGTTGCCAAAGGGGGAGAAAAATGTATAGATCATAGGCTTCTAGAGAGAGCGTTGCTTTTTATTCTCTCTTGCTTTGGTGGTTGAACTTTATTTGCTTGTTTGAGATACTTTATGTCCGTGTGATACTTGGATGATCATGTGTTTGATCATATGCTACTTTAATGCTTGTTGGATGACATTATCCTTTTATCTCTATATGATCATTCACTTTGCTTGGTGATGAGTGCATGTATTCAATTATGATCATTTTGAGCGCTCCACCAAGATGTATGTGACATGGAAGAGTAATCCATGAGCCTAACTCTTTGTGCATTTGCAGTCCAAAGCAAATCTTAAAATATGCACAAATTTAGGGGGAGCTCTTGCTTATCACACTTCTCAAAGCGACAATGTTTTTTTACTCTTATTATCATTTGTCAAAGCTTTGATCTATATGTTGTCATCAATTACCAAAAAGGGGGAGATTGAAAGTGCAACTATCCCTAGGTGGTTTTGGTAATTCCTAACAACATGAGCTAACATTATTCCAAGATAAATATTTCAGGAAAAGCTCAATGAATGGCATGGCATGGATGACCTAAGTGGACCCCTCAAAATGCTAAGGACAAAAGGATTGGCTCAAGCTCAAAGCTCAAGACTCTACATTTTATATTTTAGTGATCCAAGGTCACATTGAGTCTATAGGAAAATCCAATACTATCAAGGAGGGATGAGGTGTTGTTTAATGAGGTTCTTGCTTCATAGTGCTTAGTGATATGCTCCAAAACCCTCAACTACTTTCCCACATCCACATATGACCTAAACCAAAAGTCAAACTCGGCCCTACCGATTCTTTCTATCCGGCGCCACCGAGTTCAGATGTCATAGCCACTGCCACAAACCCTAGGCAAATCGGTCTCACCGATAAGGATCTCAGTCTTACCGAGATGGGATTGTAATCTCTCTGTTTCCCTTCGTAACGTTTCAGTACCACCGAGATGAGCGATCGGTCCCACCGAGATTGCAATGTAAACTCCCTGTTTCCTTTTTGTAACATTTCGGTCCCACCGAAATGAGCGAACCGGTCCCACCGAGTTTACCTGACCAATTCTCTGGTTAGCTTATTACCAAAATCGGTCTCACCGAGTTTGTGTAATCGGTCTCACCGAGATTGCATTATGCCCTAACCCTAACCATATCGGTCCTACCGAGTTGCATGTCGGTCCCACCGAAAATCCTAACGGTCACTAGATTTGCTAAATCGGTCCGACCGAGTTTCTCAATTCGGTCCCACCGAGATTGGCAAGTTGCGTGTAACGGTTAGATTTTGTGTGGAGGCTATATATACCCCTCCACCTCCTCTTCATTCGTGGAGAGAGCCATCAGAACGAACCTACACTTCCAACTTGCATTTTCTGAGAGAGAACCACCTACACTTGTGTTGAGGCCAAGATATTCCATTCCTACCATATGAATCTTGATCTCTAGCCTTCCCCAAGTTGCTTTCCACTCAAATCTTCTTTCCACCAAATCCAAATCCTGTGAGAGAGAGTTGAGTGTTGGGGAGACTATCATTTGAAGCACAAGAGCAAGGAGTTCATCATCAACACACCATTTGTTACTTCTTGGAGAGTGGTGTCTCCTAGATTGGCTAGGTGTCACTTGGGAGCCTCCGACAAGATTGTGGGGTTGAACCAAGGAGTTTGTAAGGGCAAGGAGATCGCCTACTTCATGAAGATCTACCGCTAGTGAGGCAAGTCCTTCGTGGGCGACGAACATGGTGGGGTAGACAACGTTGCTTCTTCGTGGACCCTTCGTGGGTGGAGCCCTCCGTGGATTCGCGCAACCGTTACCCTTCGTGGGTTGAAGTCTCCATCAACGTGGATGTACGATAGCACCACCTATCGGAACCACAACAAAAACATCCATGTCTCCAATTGCGCTTGAATTATCCAAACCCTTCCCTTTACATTCTCGCAAGTTGCATGGTTTACTTTCCACTGCTCCTATACTCTTTGCATGCTTCCTTGAATTGTGTTAAGATTGCTTGTGCTAAGATAGTTAAAATCTGCCAAAGACTAAAATTGGGAAAAGGATGAGTTTTTATTTGGTCAAGTAGTCTAATCACCCCCCCTCTAGACATACTTTCGATCCTACACCTAACCATAGACATGTGTTGTCACTTTATGAACGGGATCACATCATTAGGAGAATGATGTGATGGACATGGCCCATCCGTTAGCTTAGCATTATGATCGTGTTAGTTTCATTGCTACTACTTTCTTCATGACTTATACAAGTTCCTCAGACTATGATATTATGCAACTCCCCAATACCGGAGGAACACTTTGTGTGCTACCAAACGTCACAACGTAAAAGGGTGATTATAAATGTGCTCTACAGGTGTCTCCGATGGTTTTTGTTGCATTGGCATAGATCGAGATTAGGATTTGTCACTCTGTGTTTCGAAGAGGTATCTCTGGGCCCTCTCGGTAATACTCATCACTATAAGCCTTGCAAGCATTGTGACTAATGAGTTAGTTGCGGGATGAAGTATTATGGAACGAGTAAAGAGACTTGCCGGTAACAAGATTGAGCTATGTATGATGATACCAACGATCGAATCTCGGGCAAGTAACATACCGATGACAAAGGGAACAACGTATGTTGTTATGCGGTTTGACCGATAAAGATCTTCGTAGAATATGTAGGAACCAATACGAGCATCCAGGTTCTGCTATTGGTTATTGACCGGAGACGTGTCTCGGTCATGTCTACATAGTTCTCGAACCCGTAGAGTCCGCATGTTTAACGTTCGATGACGATTGGTATTATGAGTTTATGTGATATGATGTACCGAAGATTGTTCGGAGTCTCGGATGTGATCACGGACATGACGAGGAGTCTCGAAATGGTCGAGACGTAAAGATTGATATATTGGACGACTATATACGGACACCGGAAGTGTTCCGGATAAGTTTCGGATAAAACCGGAGTACCGGGGGTTACCGGAACCCCTCGGGAAGCTATTGGGCCTCATGGGCCTTAGTGGATATGAGAGAGGGAAGCCAGGAGGTGGTGCACGGCCCCCCTTTCCCTAGTCCGAATTGGACAAGGGGAAGGGGCGGCCGCTCCCCTCTCCTTCCTTCTCCCCACCTCCTCCTTCCCCCTTCTCCTTTTTGGAATAGGAAAGGGGAGGGGCAAACCTACTTGGAGTAGGATTGCCCCCCCTTGGCACGCCTCCTCCCCTGGCCGGCCTCCTACTCCCTTGCTCCTTTATATACGGGGGGCAGGGGGCACCCTAGGACACACAAGTTGATTGTTTAGCCGTGTGCGGTGCCCCCCTTCACAGATTTCCACCTCGGTCATATTGTCATAGTGTTAGGCGAAGCCCTGCGCCGGTAACTTCACCATCACCGTCTCCATGCCGCCGTGCTGGCGAAACTCTCCCTCGACCTCAGCTGGATCTAGAGTTCGTGGGACATCACCGAGCTGAACGTGTGCAGAGCGCGGAGGTGCCGTACCTTCAGTGCTAGGATCGGTCGGATCATGAAGACGTACGACTACATCAACCGCATTGTCATAATGCTTCCTCTTTCGGTCTGTGAGGGTACGTGGACAACACTCTCCCCTCTCGTTGCTATGCATCACCTAGAGATAGATCTTGCGTGATCATAGGATTTTTTTTGAAATTACTGCGTTCCTCAACAGTGGCATCCGAGCCAAGTCTATGCGTAGATGTTATATGCATGAGTAGAACACAAAGAGTTGTGGGCGATAATAGTCATACTGCTTACCAACATTAAGTGTACGCTTACGCGAGACTGGTTCTACCGACGTGCTTCACACATAGGTGGATGGTGAGTGTCAGTTTCTCCAACTTTAGTTGAATCGAGTGTGGCTACGCCCGGTCCATGTTGAAGGTTAAAACAGCACACTTGACGAAAAATCATTGTGGTTTTGATGCGTAGGTAAGAACGGTTCTTGCTAGAAGCCTGTAGCAACCACGTAAAACTTGCAACAACAAAGTAGAGGACGTCTAACTTGTTTTTGCAGGGCTTTCTGTGATGTGATATGGTCAAGGCATGATGTGTTATAAATTGTTGTATGAGATGATCATGTTTTGTAACAAAGTTATCGACAACTGGCAGGAGTCATATGGTTGTCGCTTTATTGTATGCAATGCAACCGCCATGTAATTGTTTTACTTAATCACTAAGCAGTAGCGATAGTCGTAGTAACAATAGTTGGCGAGACGACAACGATGCTACGATGGAGATCAAGGTGTCGCGCCGGTGACGATGGAGATCATGACGATGCTTCGGTGATGGAGATCATGAGCACAAGATGATGATGGCCATATCATGTCATGTATTTTGATTGCATGTGAAGTTTATCCTTTATGCATCTTATTTTGCTTAGAACGTCGGTAGCATTATAAGATGATCCCTTACTAAATTTCAAGGTACAAGTGTTCTCCCTGAGTATGCACCGTTGCTACAGTTCATCATGCCGAGACACCACGTGATGATCGGGTGTGATAAGCTCTACGTTCACATACAACGGGTGCAAGCCAGTTTTGCACATGCAGAATACTCGGGTTAAACTTGACGAGCCTAGCATATGCAGATATGGCCTCGGAACACTAAGACCGAAAGGTCGAGCGTGAATCATATAGTAGATATGATCAACATAGTAATGTCCACCATTGAAAACTACTCCATCTCACGTGATGATCGGACATGGTTTAGTTGATTTGGATCACGTGATCACTTAGATGATTAGAGGGATGTCTATCTAAGTGGGAGTTCTTAAGTAATATGATTAATTGAACTTTAATTCATCATGAACCTAGTACCTGATAGTATTTTGCATGTCTATGTTGTTGTAGATCAATGACCCGTGCTACCGTTCCTTTGAATTTTGATGCGTTCCTAGAGAAAGCTAAGTTGAAAGATGATGGCACCAACTACACAGACTGGGTCTGTAACTTGAGGATTATCCTCATTGTTGCACAAAAGAATTATGTCCTGGAAGCACCATTGGGTGCCAGGCTTGCTGCAGATGCTACCAATGATGTTAAGAATGTCTGGCAGAGCAAAGCTGATGACTACTCGATAGTTCATTGTGCCATGCTTTACGGCTTAGAATCGGGA
Organism: Aegilops speltoides; assembly: GCA_021437245.1. NCBI lineage: Eukaryota > Viridiplantae > Streptophyta > Magnoliopsida > Poales > Poaceae > Aegilops > Aegilops speltoides. The sequence goes on along the minus strand of CM038147.1, from coordinate 365,427,374 downwards.
CTTCAAAGACGTTTTGAACATCATGGAGCATATGAGATGTTCCAGGAGTTGAAGTTAATATTTCAAGCAAATGCCCGAGTTGAGAGATATGAAGTATCCAACAAGTTCTACAGCTGCAAAATGGAGGAGAATAGTTCTGTCAGTGAACACATACTCAGAATGTCTAGGTACCATAACCACTTGACTCAACTGGGAGTTGATCTTCTACTTGATTGTGTCATTGACAGAGTTCTTCAATGTAACGCCCCGGATTCGATGCGCCAGGTGTCTGCCAGTTATTCGCCGTCCTTGCCATGTCATTTGCTTGCGTGTTGCACTTTGCCATGTCATCATCTGCATTTCATATCATGTATTCATGTGCATTGCATTTGCATACATGTCCGTCTCATGCATCCGAGCCTTTTCCCCGTTGTCCGTTTTGCAATCCGGCACTCCTATGTCATCCGGCGTCCCATTTTTGCCTCTTCTCTTGTGCGGGTGTTAAACGTTCTCGGAATGGACCGAGTCTTGCTAAGCGGCCTTGGTATAGCACCGGTAGACCGCCTGTCAAGTTTTGTGCCATTTGGAGGTCGTTTGATACTCCAACGGTTAACCGGGTAACCGCAAAGCCTCTTTTGTTTGCAGCCCAACACCCCTTCCAAAGTGGCCCAAAACCCATCTAACTCCCCTCCATGCTCTCGGTCGTTCAATCACGATCATGTGGGCGAAAACCACACCTCATTTGGACTCTCCTAGCTCCCTCTACCTATAAAACTAGCCCCTCTCCCGAAATCCCGGTCCAAACCCTAGCCAATTCGCCTCCGCGCCGCGCCGGACATGTCCGTCCGCGCCGGACACGTCCGCCGCCGCGCCCCCGGCGAATCCTAGCGTGCCACATGGCCTCCCCGCACCGCCGCCCGCTGCTGCCTGGCGAAACCCGCAGCGAGCCCGCCGCCTAACGCGCGTGCCGCCGCCCGATTGCCGCCGCGCCCTCCGGTCCAGCGCCGCCGCCGCTTGCCGCCGCCGCCGGCTGCCGCCTCGCCGGCGCGCTCCGCCGCCCGCGCCGCCTCCGAGTTCGCCACTGGCGCCTCCGCCACCCTAAGCGCCCGCCGTGCCTCGCCTCCTCGCTGCCCGGCCGAGCCTCAGCCACGCCGCCCGCGTCCTCGAAGCACCGCCGCCGCCGGCGCGTGCTCCGGCGGCCGCGCCGAGCCTCGGCCCGCCCAGTGCCCTCCGTCGCGTCCCCGCGCCGCCCCTCGCCGGGATCCGGCCGGATCCGGCGAGATCCGGCCCGGATCCGCCCGTCTCCACCATCCCCACCAACTCCGGCGAACTCTCCGGTCAACCTCGTAATCCGTGCAGCCCGAAGGTTGACCCCGAAATCTGCTAAGTCCCATATTTTGTCATAAACATGCCATATTCATCGCATCACATCTCTGCATCCGTCGCTCCGTTTCGTGCGTATAATATGTCAAATTGTTCGTCTCGACGAGTAGATCATTTCGTTCCATTGCATCATTTTCATTTGAGCTCATCTTGATGCCGAAATCTTTGTTGGAAGAGTGCATATTGATGTTAATCATTGAAACTGTTATAACTTGTTTGTTTTATCATTTTGCCATGATTGATGTGGGCATCCTATGAGGTTGATGTCTACATGAATGTTGATCTATGCCATGCCATCTTTCCAGGGTGTTAACCATGTATTTTTGTGAGTTGTGTTTGAGTGTATCAAGCTTGCTAAGTAGGGTAGTTCTTTGTTCTTTGTTTTCTGGCAGATTCTCATATATTTTGTTGCTATGTTAACATGCTTCTACTAGTTGTTCTATGCATAATCTGGAGATGCCCTATAAACATGTTTTGATCTACATGTCATGCTCTATCCATTCATGCCCTTGGTTGCAATTATAGCCTGCTGGAACATGTTGTTATCTTGCTCTAAAGTTGCTTGAAAATGTTGCTGTCAACCTGTTAACATTAAGTTCACTTGTTCCCATGTGTTTTCCTAGTGATCCATGCACCCTATGACCTTGCTCTTGCCATGCTTAGCTTCATAAACATGCCTTCTTACTGTTGGTTGCCTTGCTATGCCATGTATTGCTCTGTGGTGAGTGGTTCAAGCTCACGAACATGCCTACTTATTGTTGTTCCTGCCATGTATGAATCTGTAATATAACTTGCCATGTTTACATGGGTGCCATCATATTTTCCGTGCCCTTTTGGCTCATGGTCAGTAAGGGACTGTTGTTCTATGCAATTAGTAGATTCATGTCATGCCTTTGTTTGCCATGATATGTTCCTGTAACATGTTGTTTGATAGCTCTAAACATTGCAACCTGATATTATTTCTGCAAAGTCTGAAACTGTTATTATTTGCAATATCTCCATGTATTTTTGAGCATGTTCTAATTGTTTCTGGAGATAGCTCAGTGTTCATGTTTTGCTATGCTTTACCTGTACTTCATGTCCATGCCTTTTGTTATTATGTTGGGGTGCTGTAGCATGTTGTTTTGATGCTTGCAAGATGCCTAGTTGCTGTTATGGACAGATTGTTGTTATGACTTGTATAGTGTGTGTGTGTTGCACCGTTGCTCCGTTTTGAGTGTGCTCTATATGAAACTTGCTTGATTTTGCATGTAGTTCCATATTTCCATGTTGCATCCTTGTTTTGGTGTGTTTTCTTGATGTTTGTATGCATTTTGCATCAATGCCATGTTCAACTTGATTTGCTCATATCTTCTAGGCCGTAGCTCCGAATCTAATGAACTTTATATGTAACTTGACTAGAATTTCGTGTAGATCGTCTTGGTGATCTTTAACTTGCTGTTTAACAACTTGAACATAAGGTTTATTCAGTTCTGGACCAATTTCGAAATTTGCATATGAGGACTTACCGGAATTGTTATATGTTGTTCCCGGCCTCATTTAAACTTGCCTTGATGTGTTGTTCTTGTTTGCATCATCTCTTGCCATGAGTAGCTTCATGTAGCCTTGTCATGCATCATGCTTGTTGTGCATCATGTCTTGTTCATGTGTGGTGTGTTTACCTATGTTGTGTGCTTCTTCTTGTTAGTTCCTGTTTCGTTGCGATCGTGAGGATTCGTTCATCAACGGTTGGTTCGGCTTCATCCGTTCGTCTTCTTCATGGACTCGTTCTTCTTCCTTGCGGGATTTCAGGCAAGATGACCGCTACCCTGGATCTCACTACTATCATTGCTATGCTAGTTGCTTCGTTCTATCGCTATGCTGCGCTACCTATTACCTGTTTATCAAGCCATCCCATATTGCCATGAACCTCTAACCTTTGACACCTTTCCTATGCAAACTGTTGTTTGGCTATGTTACCGCTTTGCTCAGCCCCTCTTATAGCGTTGCTCGTTGCAGGTGAAGTTGAAGATTTCTCCATGGTGGACATGGTTTATGTTGGGATATCACAATATCTCCTATATTATTTTAATGCATCCATATACTTGGTAAAGGGTGGAAGGCTCGGCCTTATGCCTGGTGTTTTGTTCCACTCTTGCCGCCCTAGTTTCCGTCATACTGGTGTTATGTTCCCGGATTTTGCGTTCCTAACGCGGTCGGGTGATTTATGGGACCCCCCTGACAGTTCGCTTTGAATAAAACTTGTCCAGCAAGGCCCAACATTGACTTTTACCATTTGCCTCACCACCACCTATATTTCCCTTGGGATTAATTAACCCAAGGGTCATCTTTATTATAGCCCCCCCGGGCCAGTGCTTGTCTAAGCGTTGGTCCAAACTAGAGCACCGTGCGGGACCATCCCTTGGCAACTTGGGTTACGTCGGTACCTGTACGCTTAGCTTATCCGGTGTTGCCCTGAGAACGAGATATGTGCAGCTCCTATCGGGATTGTCGGCGCATCGGGCGGCTTTGCTGGTCTTGTTTTACCATTGTCGAAATGTCTTGTAAACCGGGATTCCGAGATCGATCGGGTCTTCCCGGAGAAGGTCTATTCCTTCGTTGATCGCGAGAGCTTGTCATGGGCTAAGTTGGGACACCCCTGCAGGGTATAAACTTTCGAGAGCCGTGCCCGCGGTTATGTGGCAGATGGGAATTTGTTAATGTCCGGTTGTAGATAACTTGACACCAGATCCGAAATAAAACGCATCAACCGTGTGTGTAGCCGTGATGGTCTCTTCTCGGCGGAGTCCGGGAAGTGAACACGGTTTCTGTGTTATGTTTGACGTAAGTAGGTGTTCAGGATCACCTCTTGATCATTGCTAGATTCACGACCGTTCCGCTTGATTCTCTTCTCGCTCTTATTTGCGTTGGTTAGCCACCATATCATGCTTAGTCGCTGCTGCAACCTCACCACTTTACCCCTTCCTTTCCCATTAAGCTTTGCTAGTTTTGATACCCATGGTAATGGGATTGCTGAGTCCTCGTGGCTCACAGATTACTACAACAACAGTTGCAGGTATAGGTTATGCGATGATCATGACGTGAGAGCGATGCTTGCTTGCTTTGAGTTCTTCTTCTGCTTCTTCGATCGGGGATAGGTTCGGTCGCCACTGGCTAAAGGTGGTGGATATTGTTTGAGTTTCGTTTATGTATCATCCGTAGTCGGATGTTGATCTCTTGTATGATGTATTGTTGTATTCGTGTGGCATTGTATGCCTTATGTATGTATCCCTATCTATTATGTAATGTTGATGTAATGATATCCACCTTGCAAAACTGTTTCAATATGCGGGTCTATCCTTAGTGGGACCTTGAGTTCCTTTTGGATAGGGTCGCATATTAAGCGTGTTCAAGTTGGTATCGAGCCTCGACCGACCTTAGGAGCCCCTTGATTGATCGGTAGTTTGGCCGTTGTTGAGTCTAGAAGAAAACTTTTTTTCGGAGTCTAGTTATATCGGAGAGTAGGAATTCTTTTTACTCCTCTGCCCCTTTCGTCGCTCTGGTGAGGAATCTTGACGTAGGTGTTTTGAACTACTCCTCTTCCCGTTCAAATTTTTCTTTAGGATCTCGTGGTTAGTTTTTGTTCGTTGTCCATCCTCTTTTGTCCGGTGCATTCCTCGTCAAACTAATTCGAACCTCTTTGTCTTTCGGAGATCAATCCTCGGCTCTTTTCGATCGATGTTGTTTCTCTGTCCGAAGTTGTCCTTGTTTTTCCCACCCGCCCACCCTTCTTCTTATTGGAACCGGAGTCCGTAATCGAGTATCCTTCCTACTCGTGCGAAGTCTTTGTTTTCTATCCTCATTGTTTTCAACCGGTGTTTTTTCCCTTCAAGTTATTCGTCGATTCTCCCCTCTAGTTGACTTTGTTTTCCCGCCCTCCCACCCTCTCCTTCCCGGAGTCTGAGTCTCTTTCGACCATCTATTTCATTCGTGTGGTGCCTCTTCAATCTTGTGTCAATCATTTCAACCGGTGAATTCTCGTCTCGTTCGTCATTCTTCAACTCTTTTTCTTTCCGGTGGACTCAAGTCAAGTTTTCGGGTTGATCATATTCTTTCTCTCGGCTCAAATATTTCCCTTTGCTCGTTCGCCTCTCGCCATTTTATCCTTTCGGAGTATGATGCACCGGAACAATTCAAATATTTCAATCATCTCGATGCATCATCTATCTGTTCAACATCCTTTCCAACGGTGTTTTCTTTTCAGTGGGCCCTAACCCACAGGTCTTTTCCCAGGATCTTACCTGACTCTTCTAATTCCCCCGGAGTTATTCATAATTCTTTTCAAGTGTGACGTAAGAATGGATTTCATCAGTCACATGCATTTTCCAAGATCGATTTCAAATCATTTTCATTGTTGGCTCAACCTCTTCGCTTTTCATTCTCCCGGAGTACCTCAGTAATTTTGGTGGTGTTTTTCGTCATCATTTGAATATCGAAGAAGAGTTTTTCCTCTAAATCTTGTCTGTTCTCCCGGAGATTCGCGGTGCCAGCTCGATGTTATCCTATCAAATTGTTTCAAGTCATGCATATTCTTTTCACCCATTCGGAGTATGTCAGAAGTTGTTTTCCATTTCTTTTCACTGGAGGCATCATTTCTGTTATCATTCTCTATTTATCCCGGCGCTTTGATCAAGTGTTCTTTAATCAGCTCATGATCTCTTTGTTCTTTTGCATCTAAATCCCCTCTAGCATATTTGTTCTTCTAATTCTTCCCGGTGATTCATTCTCTTTCGCCAGACATTTCTGAATTCTTACGGTGGTTCATTCAAGTTTCTTTTTCCTTGATTATCATTTTAATCCATTCATTCTTTCCAATTCTACCGGTGGTTCATGAAGACCTTCTCAAGTTTGCGATATGTCACTTCTCAATTCTTTTCAAGAAGAATAAGTAGTATGCAAAAATCCAATGCTAGTCATCAATTTAATTTGATGAAGGATAATCATACAATAAATCTTATTCTTATTTCATCCAAGTGATTAATCCCTTCCGTCGGAGTTTGTTCTTGACGAATAAATTCTAGTTCCAAGTGTTCCATCTTTTCTTTTCCGGAGTTCAATTCCCTCGGCCATCTCGTTGGTACCTCCATCTAAATCACCGCAAGGCTCTTCTTATTCTTTCATCGTTCATTCTATCTCATCATCCTTTTGTTTACCGGAGTTCTTCATGGCGATTCTTCATAATTTAATTCATGCTTCAAGAGTTCATCAAGTATCATTCCATCCTCTCAAGTTCTTGTTCTGATCCTTCCTTTTTCAGCCGGAGTGCTGCCTAAATCCTTTCAGTCTTATTTGCTTCTTTTCTCATTCTTACCACTCCGGTTAGAACAAGTGTTTTCATAGTCTATCTGATTCCGTGAGCTTTCCATTCTCGTCGTTTCTCTCTTCTTCTCGAGTGCTCTCGATTCTTGCTTCTTCTCTTGAGTTCTTGTTTCACATCATCCCTTTTACCCTTCCGTCTCGGTCCTAAGATCTCGGGACGAGATCTCTTGTTAGTGGAGGAGTGTTGTAACGCCCCGGATTCGATGCGCCAGGTGTCTGCCAGTTATTCGCCGTCCTTGCCATGTCATTTGCTTGCGTGTTGCACTTTGCCATGTCATCATCTGCATTTCATATCATGTATTCATGTGCATTGCATTTGCATACATGTCCGTCTCATGCATCCGAGCCTTTTCCCCGTTGTCCGTTTTGCAATCCGGCACTCCTATGTCATCCGGCGTCCCATTTTTGCCTCTTCTCTTGTGCGGGTGTTAAACGTTCTCGGAATGGACCGAGTCTTGCCAAGCGGCCTTGGTATAGCACCGGTAGACCGCCTGTCAAGTTTTGTGCCATTTGGAGGTCGTTTGATACTCCAACGGTTAATCGGGTAACCGCAAAGCCTCTTTTGTTTGCAGCCCAACACCCCTTCCAAAGTGGCCCAAAACCCATCTAACTCCCCTCCATGCTCTCGGTCGTTCAATCACGATCGTGTGGGCGAAAACCACACCTCATTTGGACTCTCCTAGCTCCCTCTACCTATAAAACTAGCCCCTCTCCCGAAATCCCGGTCCAAACCCTAGCCAATTCGCCTCCGCGCCGCGCCGGACATGTCCGTCCGCGCCGGACACGTCGCCGCCAAGGCTTCGGCGAATCCTAGCGTACACGTGGCCTCCCGCACCGACCGCCGCGCGGCTCGGCGAGCCTGCGCTGGGCCCGCTTGCCCGGCCGCAGCGTTGCCGCCGCCGCCCGCGCCGCCGCGCCTCCCGTCCCGCGCCGCCGGCGGCCGCGCCGCCGCTGCCATTGCTGCCGCCCGCCGGCGCTGCTCCGCCGCCCCGCCGCCCTCCGAGCCCGCACCGCAGGCCTCGCCACCCTTAGCGCCGCCGTGCCTCGCCTCCTCGCTGCCCGGCCCGAGCCCCTCGCCACGCCGCCTGCGTCCAAAGCACCGCCGCCGCCCGGCGACGCGTGCTCCGGCAGCCGCGCCGGAGCCTCGGCCCGCCTCGGTGCCCCTCCGTCGCGTCCCGCGCCGCCCCTCGCCGGGATCCGGCGGATCCGCGAGATCCGCCCGGATCCGCCCGTCTCCACCATCCCCACCAACTCCGGCGAACTCTCCGGTCAACCTCGTAATCCATGCAGCCCGAAGGTTGACCCCGAAATCTGCTAAGTCCCATATTTTGTCATAAACATGCCATATTCATCGCATCACATCTCTGCATCCGTCGCTCCGTTTCGTGCGTGTAATATGTCAAATTGTTCGTCTCGACGAGTAGATCATTTCGTTCCATTGCATCATTTTCATTTGAGCTCATCTTGATGCCCGAAATGCTGTTGGAAGAGTGCATATTGATGTTAATCTGCTGAAACTGTTATAACTTGCTGTTTTATCATTTTTGCCATGATTGATGTGGGCATCCTATGAGGTTGATGTCTACATGAATGTTGATCTATGCCATGCCATCTTTCCAGGGGTGTTAACCATGTATTTTTGTGAGTTGTGTGCTGAGTGTATCAAGCTTGCTAAGTAGGGTAGTTGCTGTTGCTGTTTTCCTGGCAGATTCTGTTATATTTTGTTGCTATGTTAACATGCTTCTACTAGTTGTTCTATGCATAATCTGGAGATGCCCTATAAACATGTTTTGATCTACATGTCATGCTCTATCCATTCATGCCCTTGGTTGCAATTATAGCCTGCTGGAACATGTTGTTATCTTGCTCTAAAGTTGCTTGAAAATGTTCCTTGTCAACTGTTAACATTAAGTTCACTTGTTCCCATGTGTTTTCCTAGTGATCCATGCACCCTATGACCTTGCTCTTGCCATGCTTAGCTTCATAAACATGCCTTCTTACTGTTGGTTGCCTTGCCATGCCATGTATTGCTCTGTGGTGAGTGGTTCAAGCTCACGAACATGCCTACTTATTGTTGTTCCTGCCATGTATGAATCTGTAATATAACTTGCCATGTTTACATGGGTGCCATCATATTTTCCGTGCCCTTTTGGCTCATGGTCAGTAAGGGACTGTTGTTCTATGCAATTAGTAGATTCATGTCATGCCTTTGTTTGCCATGATATGTTCCTGTAACATGTTGTTTGATAGCTCTAAACATTGCAACCTGATGGTATTTCTGCAAAGTCTGAAACTGTTATTATTTGCAATATCTCCATGTATTTTTGAGCATGTTCTAGTTGTTTCTGGAGATAGCTCAGTGTTCATGTTTTGTTATGCTTTACCTGTACTTCATGTCCATGCCTTTTGTTATTATGTTGGGGTGCTGTAGCATGTTGTTTTGATGCTTGCAAGATGCCTAGTTGCTGTTATGGACAGATTGTTGTTATGACTTGTATAGTGTGTGTGTGTTGCACCGTTGCTTCGCTTTTGAGTGTGCTCTATATGAAACTTGCTTGATTTTGCATGTAGTTCCATATTTCCATGTTGCATCCTTGTTTTGGTGTGTTTTCTTGATGTTTGTATGCATTTTGCATCAATGCCATGTTCAACTTGATTTGCTCATATCTTCTAGGCCGTAGCTCCGAATCTAATGAACTTTATATGTAACTTGACTAGAATTTCGTGTAGATCGTCTTGGTGATCTTTAACTTGCTGTTTAACAACTTGAACATAAGGTTTATTCAGTTCTGGACCAATTTCGAAATTTGCATATGAGGACTTACCGAATTGTTATATGTTGTTCCGGCCTCATTTAAACTTGCCTTGATGTGTTGTTCTTGTTTGCATCATCTCTTGCCATGAGTAGCTTCATGTAGCCTTGTCATGCATCATGCTTGTTGTGCATCATGTCTTGTTCATGTGTGGTGTGTTTACCTATGTTGTGTGCTTCTTCTTGTTAGTTCCTGTTTCGTTGCGATCGTGAGGATTCGTTCGTCAACGGTTGGTTCGGCTTCATCCGTTCGTCTTCTTCATGGACTCGTTCTTCTTCCTTGCGGGATTTCAGGCAAGATGACCGCTACCCTGGATCTCACTACTATCATTGCTATGCTAGTTGCTTCGTTCTATCGCTATGCTGCGCTACCTATTACCTGTTTATCAAGCCATCCCATATTGCCATGAACCTCTAACCTTTGACACCTTTCCTATGCAAACCGTTGTTTGGCTATGTTACCGCTTTGCTCAGCCCCTCTTATAGCATTGCTAGTTGCAGGTGAAGTTGAAGATTTCTCCATGGTGGACAGGGTTTATGTTGGGATATCACAATATCTCCTATATTATTTTAATGCATCTATATACTTGGTAAAGGGTGGAAGGCTCGGCCTTATGCCTGGTGTTTTGTTCCACTCTTGCCGCCCTAGTTTCCGTCATACCGGTGTTATGTTCCTGGATTTTGCGTTCCTAACGCGGTCGGGTGATTTATGGGACCCCCGACGGTTCGCTTTGAATGAAACTTGTCCAAAGAAGGCCCAACATTGACTTTTACCATTTGCCTCACCACCACCTATATTTCCCTTGGGAGTAATTAACCCAAGGGTTATCTTTATTATAGCCCCGGGCCGTTGCTTGTCTAGCGTTGGTCCAAACTAGAGCACCGTCTTGGGACCATCCCTTGGCAACTTGGGTTACGTCGGTACTGTGACGCTTAGCTTATCCGGTGTTGCCACGAGAACGAGATATGTGCAGCTCCTATCGGGATTGTCGGCGATCGGGCGGCTTTGCTGGTCTTGTTTTACCATTGTCGAAATGTCTTGTAAACCGGGATTCCGAGACGATCGGGTCTTCCGGAGAAGGTCTATTCATTCGTTGATCGCGAGAGCTTGTCATGGGCTAAGTTGGGACACCCTGCAGGTATAAACTTTCGAGAGCCGTGCCCGCGGTTATGTGGGCGATGGGAATTTGTTAATGTCGGTTGTAGATAACTTGACACCAGATCCGAAATAAAACGCATCAACCGTGTGTGTAGCCGTGATGGTCTCTTCTCGGCGGAGTCCGGGAAGTGAACACGGTTTCTGTGTTATGTTTGACGTAAGTAGGTGTTCAGGATCACCTCTTGATCATTGCTAGCTTCACGACCGTTCCGCTTGATTCTCTTCTCTCTCTTATGTGCGTTGGTTAGCCACCATATCATGCTTAGTCGCTGCTGCAACCTCACCACTTTACCCCTTCCTTTCCCATTAAGCTTTGCTAGTTTTGATACCCATGGTAATGGGATTGCTGAGTCCTCGTGGCTCACAGATTACTACAACAACGATTGCAGTGTACAGGTTATGCGATGATCATGGCGTGAGAGCGATGCTTGCTTGCTTTGAGTTCTTCTTCGCTTCTTCGATCGGGGATAGGTTCGGTCGGCAGCTGGGCTAGCGAGGTGGATATTGTTTGAGTTTCTGTTTATGTATCATCCGTAGTCGGATGTTGATCTCTTGTATGATGTATTGTTGTATTCGTGTGGCATTGTATGCCTTATGTATGTATCCCTATCTATTATGTAATGTTGATGTAATGATATCCACCTTGCAAAAGCGTTTCAATATGCGGGTCTATCCTTAGTGGGACCTTCGAGTTCCTTTTGGATAGGGTCGCATATTGGGCGTGACATTCAATCACTGCCACCAAGCTACAAAGGCTTCGTGATGAACTATAATATGCAAAGGATGAACAAAACTATTCCTGAGCTCTTCGCGATGCTAAAGGCCGCGGTGGTAGAAATCAAAAAGAAGCATCAAGTGTTGATGGTCAATAAGACCACTAGTTTCAAGAAAAAGGGTAAAGGAAAGAAGGGGAACTTGAAGAAGAACGACAAAAAAGGATGCTGCTCAAGAGAAGAAACCCATGTCAGGACCTAAGCCTGAAACTTCTACTGCAAAGGGACTGTCACTGGAAACGGAACTGCCCCAAGTATTTGGTGGATAAGAAGGATGGCAAAGTGAAAGGTATATTTGATATACATGTTATTGATGCGTACTTTGTTGGGGATCTTGCAGAAATTAAAAAATTTCTATGCATCACCAAGATCAATCTATGGAGAGACTAGCAACGAGAGAGAGGGGAGTGCATCTTCATACCCTTGAAGATTGTGAAACGGAAGCGTTGCAAGAACGCGGTTGGAGGAGTCGTACACGTAGCGATTCAGATCGCGGTCGATTCCGATCTTAGCGCCGAACAACGGCGCCTCCGCGTTCAACACACGTGCACCCCGGTGACGTCTCTCGCGCTTTGATCCAGCAAGGAGGAGGGAGAGGTTGGGGAAGACAACTCCAGCAGCAGCACGACAGCGTGGTGGTGGTGAAGCAGCGGTTCTCCGGCAGGGCTTCACCAAGCTCAAATGGAGGAGAGGTGTTGGAGAGGGGGAGGGCTACGCCTTGGATGTGGTGCGGCTGCCCTCCCTCCTCCCCATTATTTATAGGGCGAAGGGGGAAGGGGGGCGGCCCCTCTAGATGAGATCTAGAGAGGGGGCAAGGGGAGGGGGCTTGCCCCCCAAGCCAAGGGGGGCGCCCCCTTTAGGGTTCCCCCCAACCCTAGGCGCATGGGCCCTAGGGGGGATGGCGCCCAGCCCACTTAGGGGCTGGTTCCCTTCCACATACAGCCCATAGGGCCCTCCGGGGCAGGTGGACCCTCGGAACCCCTTCGGTGGTCCCGGTACAATACAGGCAAACCCCCGAATACTTCCAGTGACTGTATGATGACTTCCCATATATAAATCTTCACCTCCCAACCATTCCAGAACTCCTCGTGACGTCTGTGATCTCATCCGGGACTCCGAACAACATTCGATAACCACATACTAATTCCCATAACAACTCTAGCATCACCGAACCTTAAGTGTGTAGACCCTACGGGTTCGGGAATCATGCAGACATGACCGAGACAGCTCTTCGGCCAATAACCAACAGCGGGATCTGGATACCCATGTTGGCTCCCACATGTTCCACAATGATCTCATTGGACGAACCACGATGTCGAGGATTCAAGTAATCCCGTATACAATTCCCTTTGTCAATCGGTACGTTACTTGCCCGAGATTCGATCGTCGGTATCCCAATACCTCGTTCAATCTCGTTACCGGCAAGTCACTTTACTCGTTCTGTAATGCATGATCACGTGACCAACTACTTAGTCACATTGAGCTCATTATGATGATGCATTACCGAGAGGGCCCGGAGATACCTCTCCGTCATATGGAGTGACAAATCCCAGTCTCGATTCATGCCAACCCAACAGACACGTTCGGAGATACCTGTAATGGACCATTATAGCCACCCAGTTACGTTGTGACGTTTGGTTCACCCAAAGCATTCCTACGGTATCCGGGAGTTGCACAATCTCATGGTCTAAGGAAATGATACTTGACATTAGAAAAGCTTTAGCAAACAAACTACACGATCTTGTGCTATGCTTATGTCACATCCCTAGTTCTGGTATGATCTAGGCTTGCTTTGTGCATCATGTTTAAGTTCCAAATGAATTTGAAATGGGGAATGTTTCAAACCCTAGCACCAAAGAAAATTCAAATAGGTGCAAATTAAAAATGGAATTTCAATTAACCCAAAATGCTTTTCAAAAATGTCCATGGTCTTTGGAAAATGTTGCAAACAACAACCAGAGGTAATGCACATTTTTGCTAAACATTTTGTATTTTTGAATGAACCCATATGTATTTGAATTGGAGCTATTTAAAATAATATAAATATTTTGAAGGCTCCGAAAATGTTGGAAATTGGTGAGGGCCTCTGGTATATTATACCAGTGGTCACAAGGAATCTCAACATTTTTATAATTATGCTAGTATTTATTTTAACTCAAAAACAAATGTCAGAAATAGAAAAGAAAACAAGAAAGGGAAATACTTACCTGGGCCTCCTACGTGGCGCCTCTGGCCGGCCCATTCCTGTTCTGGCCCAGCCCACCAGGGGCAGAGCCGTCTTCCTCCTCTTGCCAGTAGGCAGAGGGGAAGCGGTGCCCGACGCCGTGCACGCCGGCACGCAGCTGCCTGCCTGGCCCCTTCCCCTCACGCCAGACGTCGCCACGCGCCCGCCCTAAGCCTCTCTCGCTCTCTCCCGTGCCATTCTCTCCTCCCCCTCGCTCTCTCTCTCGCGACCGAGATCGCCGCCGCCACCGGCCACTGTTGCCGCGCCCACAGCCACGGCCTCGCCTCCCCGACGCGCTTCACAGCTCCTCCGCGACCCCCTCTCCCTCCTCGTCAATTCGCGCGGCTCCGGACGGCCTCCATCATCGCCACCGTCGTCTTCCTCACCGCCAGCCGCCGTGGACCTCCACCGCCCGCCTGTCACCGTCCAGCTGTCCCTGAGCTCCGCGCCGTCGTCCTCGTCCTCTCCGCCAAGCCGCAAGACGCGGGAAGCCCTGGAGAGCCGCCATCGTTGCTTTCTTCACCTCCGGCCGCCGGAGATCGTCTTCGCCGCTCCGCCGTCTCCAGCGCGTTCCCGGCCACACCGAGCAACCCTGCGAGCCCGCTGTGAGCTCCTCCATCTTCCCCCCTTCTCCCCTGGCCTTCTGCGCCCGCTAGCCCCCTTGACTGCACGAGCCGAAGCTCACCTCCGCTCGAGCTCGTCGCCGGTGACATTCCGGCGACCCCAAGGCCACCCCACCATGCCCAACGGCCTTGTGAGCTCGCGTAGAGGCCTTAGGAGGCAAGAGCCATGCGTTCTGCAGCCCGTAGACTCGACCTCCTCCTCGGCCGAACTCCGGCCGCCGCCGAGGTCGATGCCGCCGTTGCCTCCGTCCACCCCACGGCCTCCCGCGTGAACCATTGGATGCGCGCGAGCCTGGGCATCGCGTAGGTGGTCTCCGCCACGCGTTTGGTCGCCGGAGGGCGATTTCCGCAGCCCGCCACCGCGTCTGGCCTCGCCGGCGTCAAGTCGCTGGTGGGGTTAGCCCGATTGACTGGTTTGACTGGTGACTGTGGTTTGACCACCCTGGATCACTGACGCGTGGGGCCAGCCCCGTTAATTAAACAAGTTTAGGTTTAATTTAATTAAGATTAGCCACAGTCACTGACACATGGGTCCCACTGGTCAGGTTTGACCTGGACCTGGCCGTTGACCCGCTGACGTCAGGCTGACACAGTTATTCATTTTCTGGATTTAAAATTAAACAGGAAATTCCAGAAAATTAGCAAAACTTCAAAAACTCATAGAACTTCAACCGTAGCTCAGATTGAAATAATTTATATATGAAAAATTATCAGAAAAATGCAATCTTTCCATCTGTACCAGTTTCATGCATGAAAAACCAAGTTATACCTGCTGTACAAGTGAAACACTATAATGGCTTATATAAAGAGCTTATTTTGGAGATGCATTTGAACCTGGTTCAAATGGACTTCAAACCAAATGAATACTAGTTGCATTAGCTCAAACAGCATCACATCTTCATGCCATGTTCATGCATCATATTGTTGCATATGCTTGTGTATTGATTGTTGGCACCGTTCCTTCTCGATAGGTTCTGCTCTGGAGAGTGCTCGAGAGTACCTGTCTATGAAGCAGTGCCTTCCTTGTTGATATACCAGGCAAGCAAACCCCCTTGTTCATTCCGATATAATCCTACTCTCTCGCTCCTGCTCTCAGTTATTGCATTAGGACAACAACGATTCATCTGCTATTTTGTGCTGCGGTAGTTGAACCCATTCCTCTGCATGACCTGTCATTGCCACAGTAAATAGTTAAAACCCACTAGCATGTGTAGGAGTTGATTGAGCCATGTTGTGTTCCTACCATGCTATGCCTGCTATTGCTTAGAGTTGTGTCGGTCCGATTCATTGGGAATGAATTGGAGTGTTATGATTTGTTCGGTCTTTGAGAGTAATGTGTGAACACGATTTGGTAAAGGTAGCGGTGAGAGGCCATGTAGGAGTACATGGTGGGTTGTTTCTTTGGAACCGTCCTTAAGCCTTGAGTTCTATGTATGTTGTCCAATGACTCGATACTACCACACATTGGGTTCCGTAACTCGGCCCTCTCGGCTTATTAACCAACTTGATCTCTGCCCAGAGTCGCAACTAGTTTACGGTGTTTGTAGGTAGTGCTATTTTTCTACCAAGTGGCACCCGACGAGGTGGGCTTGGGACAGACTAGGCACACGTGGCCTGGTGTACCGAGTGGCACCGGATGGTGGGCTCGGGAACCCTGCACACATCGTTTGGGGCCGTGGCGACACCCGCCGGATCTCCTGCGGATGGAACCCAAATAGGCGATAAACACAGGGCTAGAGTCTTGTGTGGTTAGTCGGTCGTGGCCGACACCCTCGCCAAAGCTTCGCTTGAAGGTTGCCGAGATACATGGCGTGTACATGGCGGTAAGTGGCGAGGCGTGTGTGAAGAAGTATACCCTGCAGGTTAACATGATCTATTGAATAGCGGGTCCGCGGTTATGGACTTCTTGGATGCTTACATGGTACATAGACAACTTGAAGTGGATACTCTAAAATGCTCAAGACAAGTGTGAGTGTTATGGATGGCCTTCTCGAGGGAGGCGGGATGAATCCATAGTAGTGTATTGTGTGGTGATTAGTGGACTGCGTGTGCCATATCACCTCAAAGAAGTTCAGTAGTCGAGAACATGATAGCCACAGAGTCAAAGCTGGCTTGTCTGCAACTAAACCCCACATTACCCTCTTGATACAAGTGCATGTATGATAGGATCGATGTAAGTCTTCTGAGTACCTTTGTACTCATGGTGATTTATTTATGTTTTTGCAGCGGAGACTTCAGTCTTACTAGTGTTCTCGTGGGCTTCGACAAGTAGCTTGTACCTCAGCTACGATCTTGATCGGACGTTGTAGATAGTCAGGCTCTTCAGCCTTTTTCATTTATAGATGTCTGTACTCAGACATGTAATGCTTCCGCTTGTTGCTTGTGTTCTCTGAATGTTGGGTCATGTGACCCCTGTTTGTAATAAATGCTATGATGGCTCTTCTGAGCCTTTATCTATATGAGTTGTTGAGTTATGCTGTGATGCCATGTTGTACAGCACATACTTGCATGTTATGCGTACGTGTAATGTGTATTGCTATGTGTGGGATCTGACTATCTAGTTGTTTATCCTTAGTAGCCTCTCTTACGGAAATGTCTCCTAGTGCTTCCTTTCGAGCCACGGTAGCTTGCTCTTGCTCCGGAACACTTAGGCTGGCGGCATGTGTCCTTCTTCGTTCTCGTGTACTGTCCTTCGGGAAATGTCACGCGATGAATACCGGAGTCTGTTAGCCGCTTCTGCCCGGTTCACCGAGTCTGTTAGCTCAGTGCTACTGACTGGATTCACTCGGCGATGACCGACACGTTCGATCTTTGGGTCATGGATGCTGTCCTGTAAGTTTGTGCCACTTTGGGTTTACGACTAGCCATGTCAGCCGGGCTCCTTATCATATGGATGCTAGCGACACTATCATATCGTGTGCCAAAAGGCATAAGCGGTCCCGGGCAAAGGTAAGGCGACACCCGTGGGGATACCGTGCGTGAGGCCGCAAAGTGATATGAAGTGTTACATGCTAGATCGATGTGGCATTGAGTCGGGGTCCTGACAGCTTAGGATTGGGTCTTGTCCATCACATCATTCTCCTAATGATGTGATCCCGTTATCAATGACATTCGATGTCCATAGTTAGGAAACCATGACCATCTGTTGATCAACGAGCTAGTCAACTAGAGGCTCACTAGGGACATGTTGTGGTCTATTTATTCACACATGTAGTACGGTTTCCGGTCAATACAATTATAGCATGAACAATAGACTATTATCATGAACAAGGAAATATTATAATAACCATTTTATTATTACCTCTAGGGCATATTTCCAACAGTCTCCCACTTGCACTAGAGTGAATAATCTAGTTACATTGTGATGAATTGAACACCAATAGAGTTCTAGTGTTGATCATGTTTTGCTCGCGGAAGAGGTTTAGTCAAGGGATCTGCGACATTCAGATCCGTATGCACTTTACAAATATCTATGTCTCCATCTTGAACATTTTCACGAATGGAGTTGAAGTGACGCTTGATGTACCTGGTCTTCTTGTGAAACATGGGCTCCTTGGCAAGGGCAATAGCTCTAGTGTTGTCATAGAAGAGAGTCATCGAGCCCGACGCATTGGGAATAACTCCTAGGTCGGTAATGAACTCCTTCATCCAGATTGCTTCATGCGCTGCCTTCGAGGCTGCCATGTACGCTGCTTCACATGTAGATCCTGCCACGACGCTTTGCTTGCAACTACACCAGCTTACTGCCCCACCATTCAAAATATACACGTATCCGGTTTGTGACTCAGAGTCATCAAGATCTGTGTCGAAGATAGCATCGACGTCCTTTAGGACGAGCTCTTCGTCACCTCCATAAACGAGAAACATAACCTTAGCCCTTTTCAGGTACTTCAGGATATTCTTGACCGATGTCTAGTGTTCCATGCCGGGATTACTTTGGTAACTCCCTACCAAACTTACGGCAAGGTTTACATCAGGTCTGGTACACAGCATGGCATACATAATAGACCCTATGGCTGAGGCATAGGGGATGACACTCATCTTTTCTCTATCTTCTGCTGTGGTCGGGCTTTGAGTCGAGCTCAATTTCACACCTTGCAATACAGGCAAGAACCCCTTCTTGGACTGATCCATATTGAACTTCTTCAATATCTTATCAAGGTATGTGCTTTGTGAAAGACCTATGAGGCGTCTCGATCTATCTCTATAGATATTGATGCCTAATATGTAAGCAGCTTCTCTAAGGTCCTTCATTGAAAAACACTTATTCAAGTAGGCCTTTATGCTTTCCAAAAATTCTATATCATTTCCCATCAATAGTATGTCATCCACATATAATATGAGAAATGCTACAGAGCTCCCACTCACTTTCTTGTAAACGCAGGCTTCTACATAACTCTGCATAAACCCAAACGCTTTGATCATTTAATCAAAGTGAATGTTCCAACTCTGAGATGCTTGCACCAGCCCATAGATGGTATTTGGAGCTTGCATACCTTGTTAGCATTCTTAGGATCGACAAAACCTTCCGGCTGCATCATATACAATTGTTCCTTAAGGAAGCCGTTAAGGAATGCCGTTTTGACGTCCATTTGCCATATTCCATAATCATAGAATTTGGCAATTGCTAACATGATTCAGACGGACTTCAACTTCGCTACGGGTCAGAAGGTCTCATCGTAGTCAACCCCTCGAACTTGTCGATAACCCTTAGTGACCAGCCGAGCTTTATAGATGGTAACATTACCATCCGCGTTTGTCTTCTTCTTAAAGATCCATTTATTTTCTATCGCTCGCCGATCATCGTGCAAGTCTGTCAAAGTCCTTACTTTGTTTTCATACATGGATCCTATCTCGGATTGCATGGCTTCAAGCCATTTGTTGGAATCTGGTCCCGCCATCGCTTCTTCATAGTTCGAAGGTTCACCGTTGTCTAACAACATGATTTCCAGGACAGGGTTGCCATACCAGTCTGGTGTGGAACATGTCCTTGTGGACCTACGAATTTCAGTAGCAACTTGATCCGAAGTACCTTGATCATCATCATTAACTTCCTCTCTAGTCGGTGCAGGCACCACAGAAACATCTTCCTGAGCTGCGCTACTTTCTGGTTCAAGCGACAGTACTTCATCAAGTTCTACTTTCCTCCCACTTACTTCTTTCGAGAGAAACTCGTTCTCCAGAAAGGACCCGTTCTTGGCAACAAAGATCTTGCCTTCGGTTCTGAGGTAGAAGGTATACCCAATGATTTCCTTTGGGTATCCTGTGAAGACACATTTTCCCGACTTGGGTTCGAGCTTTTCAGGTTGAAGTTTCTTGACATAAGCATCGCATCCCCAAACTTTTAGAAACGACAGCTTAGGTTTCTTCCCAAACCATAATTCATACGGTGTCGTTTCAACGGATTTATACGGCGCCCTATTTAAAGTGAATGTGGCTGTCTCTAAAGCATATCCCCAAAATAATAGCGGCAAATCGGTAAGAGACATCACAGATCGCACCATATCGAATAGAGTGCGATTATGATGTTTGGACACACCATTACGCTGAGGTATTCCAGGCGACATGAGTTGTGAAACAATTCCACATTTCCTTAAGTGCATACCAAATTCATGACTCAAATATTCTCCCCCACGATCTGATCGTAAGAACTTTATTTTTCTGTCACATTGATTCTCTACCTCACTCTGAAATTCCTTGAACTTTTCAAAGGTCTCCGACTTGTGTTTCATTAAGTAGACATACCCATATCTACTTAAGTCATCAGTGAGGGTGAGAACATAACGATAGACACCGCGAGCCTCAACGCTCATTGGACCACACACATCAGTATGTATGATTTCCAACAAGTTGGTTGCTCGCTCCATTGTTCCGGAGAACGGAGTCTTGGTCATCTTGCCGAGGCATGGTTCGCATGTGTCAAATGATTCATAATCAAGAGACTCCAAAAGTCCATCTGCATGGAACTTCTTCATGCGTTTGACACCAATGTGACCAAGCCGGCAGTGCCACAAGTATGTGAGACTATCATTATCAACCTTACATCCTTCGGTATTCACACTATGAATATGTGTAACATCACGTTCGAGATTCAATAAGAATAAACCATTAACCAGCAAGGCATGACCATAAAACATATCTCTCACATAAATAGAACAACCATTATTCTCGGATTTAAATGAGTAGCCATCTCCCATTAAACGAGATCCAGATACAATGTTCATGCTCAAAGCTGGCACTAAATAACAATTATTGAGGTTTAAAACTAATCCCGTAGGTAAATGTAAAGGTAGCGTGCCGGCAGTGATCACATCGACCTTGGAACCATTCCCGACGCGCATCGTCACCTCGTCCTTCGCCAGTCTCCGCTTATTCCACAGCTCCTGTTTTGAGTTACAAATATGACCAACCGCACCGGTATCAAATACCCAGGAGCTACTACGAGTACTGGTAAGGTACATATCAATAACATGTATATCACATATACCTTTGGTGTTGCCGGCCTTCTTGTCCGCTAAGTACTTGGGGTAGTTTTGCTTCCAGTGACCGTTTCCGTTGCAATAAAAGCACTCAGTCTCAGGTTTGGGTCCATGCTTTGGCTTCTTCCCGGCAACTGGCTTACCGGGCGCGGCAACTCCCTTGCCGTCCTTCTTGAAGTTCTTCTTACCCTTGCCTTTCTTGAAACTAGTGGTTTTATTGACCATCAACACTTGATGTTCCTTTTTGATCTCCACCTTCGCTGATTTCAGCATTGAATATACCTCAGGAATAATTTTTTTCCATCCCTTGCATATTGAAATTCATCACAAAGCTCTTGTAGCTAGGTGGAAGCGACTGAAGGATTCTATCAATGACCGCGTCATCGGGGAGATTAACTCCCAGTTGAGACAAGCGGTTGTGCAACCCAGACATTTTGAGTATGTGCTCGCTGACATAACTATTCTCCTCCATCTTAGAAATGTAGAACTTGTCGGAGACTTCATATCTCTCGACCCAGGCATGAGCTTGGAAAACCATTTTCAGCTCTTGGAACATCTCATATGCTCTGTGCTACTCACAACGCTTTTGGAGCCATGGTTCTAAGCTGTAAAGCATGCCGCACTGAACCAGGGAGTAATCATCACTACGCGACTGCCAGGCATTCATAACGTCTTGAGTTGCTGGGAAAACAGGTGCTTCACCTAGCGGTGATTCTAGGACACATGGTTTATTGGCAGCTATGAGAATGATCCTCAAGTTCCGGACCCAGTCCGTATAGTTGCTACCATCGTCTTTCAGCTTGGTTTTCTCTAGGAACACGTTGAAGTTGAGGGGAACATTAGCGTGGGCCATTTGATCTACAAGACATATTGTAAAGATTTTAGAATAAGTTCATGATAATTCAGTTCATCTAATCAAATTATTTAATGTACTCCCACTTAGATAGACATCCCTCTAGTCATCTAAGTGATACATGATCCGAGTCAACTAGGTCGTGTCCGATCATCACGTGAGACGGACTAGTCATCATCGGTGAACATTTTCATGTTGATCTTATCTACTATACGACTCATGTTCGACCTTTTGGTCTCTTGTGTTTTGAGGCCATGTCTGTACATGCTAGGCTCGTCAAGTCAATCAAAGTGTTTTGCATGTGTAAATCTGGCTTACACCCGTTGTATGCGAACATTAGAATCTATCACAACCGATCATCATGTGGTGCTTTGAAACAACGAACTTTCGCAACGGTGCATAGTTAGGGGGAGCACTTTCTTGAAATTTTATGTGGGATCATCTTATTTATGCTACCGTCATTCTAAGCAAATAAGATGCAAAAACATGATAAACATCACATGCAATCAAATAGTGACATGATATGGCCAATGTCATTTTGCTCCTTTTGATCTCCATCTTCGGGGCGCCATGATTATCATCGTCACCGACATGAGACCATGATCTCCATCATCATTATCTCCATCATCGTGTCTTCATGAAGTTGTCTCGCCAACTGTTACTTCTACTACTATGGCTAACGATTAGCAATAAAGTAAAGTAATTACATGGTGTTTTCATTGACACGCAGGTCATATAAGAAATTAAGACAACTCCTATGGCTCCTGCCGGTTGTCATACTCATCGACATGCAAGTCGTGATTCCTATTACAAGAACATGATCAATCTCATACATCACATATATATATCATTCATCACATCCTTTTGGCCATATCACATCACATGGCATATGCTGCAAAAACAAGTTAGACGTCCTCTAATTGTTGTTGCAAGTTTTTACGTGGCTGCTATAGGTTTCTAGCAAGAACATTTCTTACCTACGCTAAAACCACAACGTGATATGCCAATTGCTATTTACCCTTCGTAAGGACCCTTTTCATCGAATCCGATCCGACTAAAGTGGGAGAGACAGACAACCGCTAGCCACCTTATGCAACTAGTGCATGTCAGTCGGTGGAATCTGTCTCACGTAAGCGTATGTGTAAGGTCGGTCCGGGCCGCTTCATCCCACGATGCCGCCGAATCAAGATAAGACTAGTAACGACAAGTAAATTGACAAAATTGACGCCCACAACAACTTGTGTTCTACTCGTGCATAGAAACTACGCATAGACCTAGCTCATGATGCCACTGTTGGGGATTGTTGCAGAAATTAGAAAATTTCTACGCATCACCAAGATCAATCTATGGATAGACTAGCAACAAGAGAGAGGGGAATGCATCTTCATACCCTTGAAGATCGCGAAATGGAAGCGTTGCAAGAACGCGGTTGGAGGAGTCGTACACGTAGCGATTCAGATCGCGGCCAATTCCGACCTTAGCGCCGAACAACGGCGCCTCCGCGTTCAACACACGTGCAGCCCGGTGACGTCTCCCGCGCCTTGATCTAGCAAGGAGGAGGGAGAGGTTGGGGAAGACAACTCCAGTAGCAGCATGACGGCGTGGTGGTGGTGGAGCAGCGGTTCTCTGGCAGGGCTTCACCAAGCTCAAACGGAGGATGAGAGGTGTTGGAGAGGGGGAGGGCTATGCCTTGGATGTGGTGTGTCTGCCATCCCTCCTCCTCTCTATTTATAGGGCGAAGGGGGAAGGGGCCCGGCCCCTCTAGATGAGATCTAGAGGGGGGGGGGCGGCCAAGGGGAGGGGACTTGCCCCCCAAGCCAAGGGAGGCACCCCCTTTAGGGTTCCCCCAACCCTAGGCGCATGGGCCCTAGGGGGGATGACGCCCTCCCACTTAGGGGCTGGTTCCCTTCAACATACAACCCATAGGGCCCTCCGGGGCAGGTGGACCCTCGGAACCCCTTCAGTGGTCCCGGTACAATACATGAAAACCACCGAATACTTCCGGTGACTGTGTGATGACTTCCCATATATAAATCTTCACCTCCAGACCATTCCAGAACTCCTCGTGACGTCTGGGATCTCATCCAGGATTCCGAAAAACATTCGGTAACCACATACTAATTCCCATAACAACTCTAGCGTCACCGAACCTTAACTCTGTAGACCCTACGGGTTCGGGATTAATGCAGACATGACCGAGACAACTCTCCGGCCAATAACCAACTGTGGGATCTGGATACCCATGTTGGCTCCCACATGTTCCACGATGATCTCATTGGATGAACGGCGATGTCGAGGACTCAAGTAATCCCGTATACAATTCCATTAGTCAATCGGTATGTTACTTGCCCGAGATTTGATCGTCGCTATCCCAATACCTCGTTCAATCTCGTTCCCGGCAAGTCACTTTACTCATTCCGTAATGCATGATCCCGTGACCAACTACTTAGTCACATTGAGCTCATTATGATGATGCATTACCGAGAGGGCCCAGAGATACCTCTCCGTCATACGGAGTGACAAATCCCAGTCTCGATTCGTGCCAACCCAACAAACACTTTCGGAGATACCTGTAGTGCACCTTTATAGCCACCCAGTTACGTTGTGACATTTGGTACACCCAAAGCATTCCTATAGTATCTGGGAGTTGCACAATCTCATGGTCTAAGGAAATGATACTTGACATTAGAAAAGCTTTAGCAAACGAACTACACGATCTTATGCTATGCTTAGGAGTGGGTCTTGTCCATCACATCATTCTCCTAAAGATGTGATCCCGTTATCAATGACATCCAATGTCCATAGTCAGGAAACCATGACAATCTGTTGATCAATGAGCTAGTCAACTAGAGGCTCACTAGGGACATGTTGTGGTCTATGTATTCACACATGTAGTACGGTTTCCGGTCAATACAATTATAGCATGAACAATAGACTATTATTATGAACAAGGAAATATAATAATAACCATTTTATTATTGCCTCTAGGGCATAGTTCCAACAGTCTCCCACTTGCACTAGAGTCAATAATCTAGTTACATTGTGATGAATCAAACACCCATAGAGTTCTGGTGTTGATCATGTTTTGCTGGAGGAAGAGGTTTAGTCAAGGGATCTGCGACATTCAGATCCGTATGCACTTTACAAATATCTATGTCTCGATCTTGAACATTTTCACAAATGGAGTTGAAGTGACGCTTGATGTGCCTGGTCTTCTTGTGAAACCTAGGATCCTTGGCAAGGTCAATAGCTCCAGTGTTGTCACAGAAGAGAGTCATCGGGCCCGATGCATTGGGAATAACTCCTAGGTCGGTAATGAACTCCTTCATCTAGATAGCTTCATGCGCTGCCTCCGAGGCTGCCATGTACTGCGCTTCACATGTAGATCCCGCCACGACACTTTGGTTGCAACTGCACCAGCTTACTGCCCCACCATTCAAAATATATACGTATCCGGTTTGTGACTTGGAGTCATCTAGATCTATGTCGAAGCTAGCATCGACGTCCCTTTACGACGAGCTCTTCGTCACCTCCATAAACAAGAAACATATCCATAGTCCTTTTCAGGTACTTCAGGATATTCTTGACCGCTGTCCAGTGTTCCATGCCAGGATTACTTTGGTGACTCCCTACCAAACTTACGGCAAGGTTTACATCGGGTCTGGTACACAGCATGGCATACATAATAGACCCTATGGCTGAGGCATAGGGGATGCCACTCATATTTTCTCTATCTTCTGCTGTGGTTGGGCTTTGAGCCGAGCTCAATTTCACACCTTGCAATACAGGCAAGAACCCCTTCTTGGACTGATCCATATTGAACTCTTCAATATCTTATCAAGGTATGTGCTTTGTGAAATACCTATGAGGCGTCTCGATCTATCTCTATAGATCTTCATGCCTAATATGTAAGCAGCTTCTCCAAGGTCCTTCATTGAAAAACACTTATTCAAGTAGGCCTTTATGCTTTCCAAAAGTTATATATCATTTCCTATCAATAGTATGTCATCCACATATAATATGAGAAATGCTACAGAGCTCCCACTCACTTTCTTGTAAACGCAGGCTTCTCCATAAGTCTGCATAAACCCAAATGCTTTGATCATTTCATCAAAGAGAATGTTCCAAATCTGAGATGCTTACACCAGCCCATAGATGGAGCGCTGGAGCTTACATACCTTGTTAGCATTCTTAGGATTGACAAAACCTTCCGGCTGCATCATATACAATTCTTCCTTAAGGAAGCTGTTAAGGAATGCCGTTTTGACGTCCATTTGCCATATTTCATAATCATAGAAAATTTGGCAATTGCTAACATGATTCAGACGGACTTCAGCTTCGCTATGGGTGAGAAGGTCTCATCGTAGTCAACCCCTTGAACTTGTCGATAAGCTTTAGCGACCAGTCGAGCTTTATAGATGGTAGCATTACCATCCGCGTCCGTCTTCTTCTTAAAGATCCATTTATTTTCTATCGCTCGCCGATCATCGGGCAAGTCTGTCAAAGTCCTTACTTTTTTTATACATGGATCCTATCTCGGATTGCATGGTTTCAAGCCATTTGTTGGAATCTGGGCCCGCCATCGCTTATTCATAGTTCGATGGTTCACCATTGTCTAACAACACGATTTCCAGGACAGGGTTGCCATACCATTCTGGTGTGGAACGTGTCCTTGTAGACCTACAAAGTTCAGTAGCAACTTGATCCGAAGTACCTTGATCATCATCATTAACTTCCTCTCTAGTTAGTGCAGGCACCATAGAAACATCTTCCTGAGCTGCGCTACTTTCCGATTCAAGAGGCAGTACTTCATCAAGTTCTACTTTCCTCCCACTTACTTCTTTCGAGAGAAACTCTTTCTCCAGAAAGGACCCGTTCTTGGCAACAAAGATCTTGCCTTCAGATCTGAGGTAGAAGGTATACCCAATGGTTTCCTTAGGGTATCCTATGAAGACGCATTTTTCCGACTTGGGTTCGAGCTTTCCAGGTTGAAGTTTCTTGACATAAGCATCGCATGCCCAAACTTTTAGAAACGACAGCTTAGGTTTCTTCCCAAACCATAATTCATACGGTGTCGTCTCAACGGATTTAGACGTTGCCCTATTAAAGTGAATGTGGCTGTCTCTAAAGCATATCCCCAAAATGATAACGGCAAATCGGTAAGAGACATCATAGATCACACCATATCAAATAGAGTGCGATTACGATGTTCGGACACACCATTACGCTGAGATGTTCCAGGCGGCGTGAGTTGTGAAACAATTCCACATTTCCTTAAGTGTGTACCAAATTTGTGACTCAAATATTCCCCCCCCCCATGATCTGATCGTAAGAACTTTATTTTTCTGTCATGTTGATTCTCTACCTCACTCTAAAATTCCTTGAACTTTTCAAAGGTCTCAGACTTGTGTTTCATTAAGTAGACATACCCATATCTACTTAAGTCATCAGTGAGGGTGAGAACATAACGATAGCCACCACGAGCCTCGACGCTTATTGGACTACACACATCAGTATGTATGATTTCCAACAAGTTGGTTGCTCACTCCATTGTTCCGGAGAACGGAGTCTTGGTCATCTTGCCGATGCATGGTTCGCATGTGTCAAATGATTCATAATCAAGAGACTCCAAAAGTCCATCTGCATGGAGCTTCTTCATGCGTTTGACACTAATGTGACCAAGGCGGCAGTGCCACAAGTATATGAGACTATCATTATAAACCTTACATCTTTTGGTATTCACACTATGAATATGTGTAACATCACGTTTGAGATTCAATAAGAATAAACCATTAACCAGCGGGGCATGACCATAAAACATATCTCTCATATAAATAGAACAACCATTATTTTCGGATTTAAATGAGTAGCCATCTTGCATTAAACAAGATCCAGATACAATGTTCATGCTCAAAGCTGGCACTAATTAACAATTATTGAGGTTTAAAACTAATCCAGTAGGTAAATGTAGAGGTAGTGTGCCGACGGCGATCACATCGACCTTGGAACCATTCCCGACGCGCATCGTCACCTCGTCCTTCGCCAGTCTCCGCTTATTCCGCAGCTCCTGTTTCGAGTTACAAATATGAGCAACCACACCGGTATCAAATACCCATGAGCTACTACGAGTACTGGTAAGGTACACATCAATAACATGTATATCACATATACCTTTGGTGTTGCCGACCTTCTTGTCAACTAAGTACTTGGGGCAGTTCCGCTTCCAGTGACCGTTTCCCTTGCAATGAAAGCACTCAGTCTCAGGTTTGTGTCCATGCTTTGGCTTCTTCCCGGCAACTAGCATACCGGGCACGACAACTCCCTTGTCGTCCTTCTTGAAGTTCTTCTTACCCTTGCCTTTCTTGAAACTAGTGGTTTTATTGACCATCAACACTTGATGTTCCTTTTTGATCTCCACCTCCGCTGGTTTCAGCATTGAATATACCTCAGGAATGGTTTTCTCCATCCCTTGCATATTGAAATTCATCACAAAGCTCTTGTAGCTAGGTGGAAGCAACTGAAGGATTCTATCAATGACCGTGTCATTCGGGAGATTAACTCCCAGCTGAGACAAATGGTTGTGCAACCCAGACATCTTGAGTATGTGCTCGCTGACAGAACTATTCTCCTCCGTCTAACAACTGTAGAACTTGTCGGAGACTTCATATCTATCTACCAAGTCATGAGCTTGGAAAAGCATTTTCAGCTCTTGGAACATCTCATATGCTCTGTGCTGCTCAAAATGCTTTTGGAGCCCCGGTTCTAAGCTGTAAAGCATGCCGCACTGAACCAGGGAGTAATCATCACTACGCAACTGCCAGGTGTTCATAATGTCTTGAGTTGCTGGGAAAACAGGTGCTTCACCTAGCAGTGCTTCTAGGACATATGCTTTGTTGGCAGCTATGAGGATGATCCTCAAGTTCCGGACCCAGTCCGTATAGTTTCTACCATCGTCTTTCAGCTTGGTTTTCTCTAGGAACGCGTTGAAGTTGAGGGCAACATTAGCGTGGGCCATTTGATCTACCAGACATATTGTAAAGATTTTAGACTAAGTTCATGATAATTAAGTTCATCTAATCAAATTATTTAATGAACTCCCACTCAGATAGACATCCCTCTAGTCATCTAAGTGATACATGATCCGAGTCAACTAGGCCGTGTCTGATCATCACGTGAGACAGACTAGTCATCATCGGTCAACATATTCATGTTGATCGTATCTACTATACGACTCATGTTCGACCTTTCGGTCTCTTGTGTTCCGAGGCCATGTCTGTACATGCAAGGCTCGTCAAAGATAACCTAAGTGTATTGCATGTGTAAATCTGGCTTACACCCGTTGTATGCGAACGTTAGAATCTAACACACCCAATCATCACGTGGTGCTTCGAAACAACGAACCTTTGCAACGCTGCACAGTTAGGGGGAATGCTTTCTTGAAATTTTATGAGGGATCATCTTATTTATGCTACCGTAGTTCTAAGCAAATAAGATGCAAAACATGATAAACATCACATGCAATCAAATAGTGACATGATATGGCCAATGTCATTTTGCTCCTTTTGATCTCCATCTTCGGGGCGCCATGATTATCATCGTCACCGGCATGACACTATGATCTCCATCATCATGTCTTCATGAAGTTGTCTCACCAACTATTACTTCTACTACTATGGCTAACGATTAGCAATAAAGTAAAGTAATTACATGGCGTTTTCATTGACACGCAGGTCATACAACAAAGTAAGACAACTCCTATGGCTCCTGCCGGTTGTCATACTCATCGACATGCAAGTCGTGATTCCTATTCCAAGAACATGATCAATCTCATACATCACATATATATCATTCATCACATCCTTTTGGCCATATCACATCACATGACATATGCTGCAAAAACAAGTTAGACGTCCTCTAATTGTTGTTGCAAGTTTTTACGTGGCTGCTATAGGTTTCTAGCAAGAACGTTTCTTACCTACGCTAAAACCACAACGTGATATGCCAATTGCTGTTTACCCTTCATAAGGACCTTTTAATCGAATCCGATCCGACTAAAGTGGGAGAGACAGACACCCGCTAGCCACCTTATGCAACTAGTGCATGTCAGTCGGTGGAACCTGTCTCACGTAAGCGTACGTGTAAGGTCGGTCCGGGCCGCTTCATCCCACGATGCTGCCGAATCAAGATAAGACTAGTAACGGCAAGTAAATTGACAAAATCGTCGCCCACAACAACTTGTGTTCTACTCGTGCATAGAAACTACGCATAGACCTAGCTCATGATGCCACTGTTGGGGATCTTTGTAGAAATTAAAAAATTTCTACGCATCACCAAGATCAATCTATGGAGAGACTAGCAACGAGAGAGAGGGGAGTGCATCTTCATACCCTTGAAGATCGCGAAACAGAAGCGTTGCAAGAACGCGGTTGGAAGAGTCGTACACGTAGTGATTCAGATCGCGGTCGATTCCGATCTTAGCGCCGAACAACGGCGCCTCCGCGTTCAACACACGTGCAACCCGGTGACGTCTCCCACGCCTTGATCCAGCAAGGAGGAGGGAGAGGTTGGGGAAGATCACTCCAGCAGCAGCACGGCGGCGTGGTGGTGGTGGAGCAGCGGTTATCCGGCAGGGCTTCGCCAAGCTCAAATGGAGGAGGAGAGGTGTTGGATAGGGGAGGGTGATACGTCTCCGTCGTATCTATAATTTTTGATTGTTCCATGCCAATATTATTCAACTTTTATATACTTTTGGCAACTTTTTATACTATTTTTTAGGACTAACATATTGATCCGATTGCCAGTGCAGTTCACATGCATTGCATGTTTTTGTTTCGCAGAAACCAAATATCAAACGGAGTCCAAACGGGATAAAAACGGACGGAGATTTTTTTTGGAATATTTATGATTTTTGGGTAGTAAAATCAACGCGAAACGGTGTCCGGGGTGGCCATGAGACAGGGGGGCGCTCCCTCCCCCTGGGTGCGCCCTCCCCCTGGGCGCGCCCTGGACTCTCGTGGGCCACTCGTAAGGCAGTTGACGCTCTTCTTTTGGTGCAAGAAAGCTAATTTTATGAGAAAGATCTGGGCGAAAGATCCACCCCAATCGGAGTTACGGATTTCCGGATATTTAAGAAAGCGGTGAAGGGTAGAATCGAGAACGCAGAAGCAGAGAGATAGATCCAATCTCGGAGGGCTCTCGCCCTCGCGCGCCATGGGAGCCAAGGACGGAGGAAACCCTTCTCCCATCTAGGGAGAAGGTCAAGTAAGAAGAAGAAGAAGGGGCTCTCTCCCCTTGCTTCGATGGCGCCGGAGCATGGCCGGGGCCATCATCATCACCGCGATCTTCACCAACACCGCCATCGTCTTCACCAACATCTCCATCACCTTCCCCCATCTATATCTAGCGGTAAACTCTCCCGCAACCCGCTGTACCCTCTACTTGAACATGGTGCTTTATGCTTCATATTATTTTCCAATGATGTGTTGCCATCCTACGATGTCTTAGTAGATTTTCGTTGTCCTATCGGTGACTGGTGAATTGCTATGATTGGTTTGAGTTGGATGTTTTATTATTGGTGCTATCCTATTGTGCCCTCCGTGTCACGCAAGCGTGAGGGATTCCCGCTGTAGGGTTTGCAATATGTTTATGATTTGCTTATGGTGGGTGGCGTGAGTGATAGAAGCACAAACCCGAGTACGTAGGTTGTTTGCGTATGGGATAAAGGGGACTTGATACTTTAATGCTATGGTTGGGTTTACCTTAATGAATCTTTAGTATTGCGTGTGCTTGCTAGAGTTCCAATCATAAGTGCATATGATCCAAGTAGAGAAAGTATGTTAGCTTATGCCTCTCCCTCAAATAGAATTGCAATAGTGATTACCGGTCTAGTAACGTAGTCAATTGCTTAGGGGCAATTTCACTACTCCTACCACCACTTTTCCACACTCTCTATATTTACTTTATTGCATCTTTATCTAAACAGCCCCTAGTTTATATTTGCGTGCTCTTTATTATCTTGCAAACCTTTCCAACAACACCTACACAGTACTTCTAGTTTAATACTTGTTCTAGGTAAAGCGAATGTCAAGCGTGCATAGAGTCGTATTAGTGGCCGATAGGACTTGAGAGAGTATTTGTTCTACCTTTAGCTCCTCGTTGGGTTTGACACTCTTACTTATCGAAAGAGGCTACAACTATCCCTATACTTGCGGGTTATCAAGACCTTTTTCTGGCGTCGTTGCCGGGGAGTCATAGCGTGGGGTGAATATTCTCGTGTGTGCTTGTTTGCTTTATCACTAAGTAATTTTTATTTGCTGTTCTAAGTTGTTCTCTATCTTTAGTTATGGATATGGAGCATAAAATACCAAAAAATTAGGTGTACTTGCTACTCATGGAGATGGGTTAACTCCTAAAACCCTCGATTCTCATTATGCGAAAGATATTATGTACTACTTTGATAATCCTGAAAAAACCCCATTCAACTTTATAATGGGAGACACGTTGGATCAACGTGAATACTTTAGGGATTATCGCTCGACACAAAAAGGGAAACTATTATGGGATCAATTTATTATGTTGCGTTGGTATGCCTGGGCTCTATGCTTGATATATGTTATTACTTGTTGCTCTAGGATGGAGGCTCCACACCTTCCCTTTTCATGCAAATTTAATGATAATGAAACCTTAGCTCCTTATGCTAATGGTATATATGATTACTATGATGTGGAACAAATAGAAGAATTTGTTGCTTTTAAGGCTGCTTATGAAATTGAATCTTTGTTTGAAAAGTATGAAGCTTTAGATGATGATGTTTATAGGCCTGAAAATCTTGCTATACTTAGATATTGCTATGCAAATTATGAATATAATTACTATATTAATGCATTTATGAAGAAATTCTCCGTTGTCCAAGAAGAGACTAATATTTTGCAGGAAGCTATGGAAGAAGAAATTGATGAAACTGTGAGCTCATTGGATGAAAAAGATGATGAGGAGAGCGAAGAACAAAAGGAGGAAGAGCGGATTAGCTACCCGTGCCCACCTTCTAATGAGAGTAACCCTCCAACTCATACATTATTTAATTCCCCTTCATGCTTACCGAAGGATGATTGATATGATCCCTTGAATTTTTTTGAAATATCCCTTTTGATGATGCTTGCTATGCTTGCGGCCAAGATGCCAATATGAATTATGCTTATGGAGATTAACTTGCTATAGTTCCTTATGTTAAACATGAAATTGTTGCTATTGCACCCACACATGATAGTCCTATTATCCTTTTGAATTCTCCCTACTACACTATATCAGAGAAGTTTGTGCTTATTAGGGATTATACTTATGGGTTGCCTTTTACCATTGCACATGATAATTTTGATGAATGTGATATACATGTGCTTGCTGCTCCTACTTGCAATTATTATGAGAGAGGAACTATATCTCCACCTCTCTATGTTTGCCACACGATGAAATTGCAAGAAACTGCTTATATTATGCATTGGCCTTTACTTGGTGTGCATGAATTGTTCTTTTATGACATGCAGATGCATAGGAAGAGAGTTAGACTTCGTTGTTGCATGATATATATTACTTTGTGCTCACTACTAAATTACAAATCATTGTTAATTAAAATTGGCTTTGATATACCTTGGGATCCGGGTGGATTCATTACTTGAGCACTAAATGCCTAGCTTAATGGCTTCAAAGAAAGCGCTGCCAGGGAGACAACCCGGAAGTTTTAGAGAGTCATTTATTTCTGTTGAGTGCTTTTATATAGTTTAAAAACAAAAATAAATAAATAGGGGAACCTAAAAACTTTTCAAAAAGGAAAGTGAAAGTGAGAAAGACAAGCATTGTTGAAGTGGGAGCTAGCCTTGAACTTTGTTCATGCTCACGGAAACTTTGTGAATCTTGATTACAGAAACTTTTCATCAAAAATAATTATCTCCTTGTACAATTCCATTGTATTATAAAAATAATGTGCCAAGGTTTGCCTTTAGGATGTTTACAATGCTTGTTGGTTTGTACGGTGCAGGACAGAAACTTTGGCTGTAGTGTGCGATTTTACATTTTTAACTGCAATGTCAATTGGTTCTGATTATTTATGCACTATCTTTCTGCACAACTTTTTTTATTTTTACTAATTTTGGTAGAATTTTTGGGGTACCAGAAGTATGGTGGATGTTCAGATTGCTACAGACTGTTCTGTTTTTGACAGATTCTGTTTTTGATGCATAGTTTGCTTGTTTTGATGAATCTATCAATTTATATCAGTGGATTAAGCCATGAAAAAGTTATGTTACAGTATACACAATGCAAAAACAAAACATGAATTGGTTTGCAACAGTACTTAGAGTGGTGATTTGCTTTATTATACTAACGGATCTTACCTAGTTTTCTGTTGAAGTTTTGTGTGGATGAAGTGTCTAAACGAGGAGGTCTCGATATGAGGAAAAGGAAGAGAGGCAAGAGCTCAAGCTTGGGGATGCCCGAGGCACCCCAAGTAAATATTCAAGGAGACTCTAGCGTCTAAGCTTGGGGATGCCCCGGAAGGCATCCCCTTTTCTTCGACAAGTATCGGTATGTTTTCTAATTCATTTCGTTCATGCATTATGTGCAAGTCTTGGAGCGTCTTTTGCATTTAGTTTTCATTTTTATTTTATGCACCATGCTGGTATGATATAGTCCTTGGTTGATTTATAGAATGCTCATTTCACTTCACTTAAATCTTTTGAGTGTGGATTTATAGAATGCTTCATGTGCTTCACTTATATCATTTGAAGTTTGGATTGCCTGTTTCTCTTCACATAGAAAACTGCCATTTGTAGAATGCTCCTTTGCTTCACTTATATTTGTTAGAGCGTGGGCATATCTTTTGTAGAAATAATTAAACTCTCTTGCTTCACTTATATCACTTTAGAGAGATGACAGGAATTGGTCATTCACATGGTTAGTCATAAAATCCTACATAAACTTGTAGACCGCTGAATATGATATGTTTGATTCCTTGCAATAGTTTTGTGATATAAAGATGGTGATATTAGAGTCATGCCAGTGGGTGGTTGTGGATTGTAGAGACACTTGTGTTGATGTTTGCAAGTCCCGTAGCATGCACGTATGGTAACCGTTGTGTGACAAATTTGAAGCATAGGGTGTTTCTTTGATTGTCTTCCTTATGAGAGGCGGTCGGGGACGAGAGATGGTCTTTTCCTACCAATCTATCCCCCTAGGGGCATGCGTAGTAGTACTTTGCTTCGAGGGCTAATAAACTTTTGCAGTAAGTATATGAGTTCTTTATGACTAATGTGAGTCCATGGAATATACGCACTTTTACCCTTCCATCATTGCTAGCCTCTTCGGTACCGTGCATTGCCCTTTCTCACCTTGAGAGTTGGTGCAAACTTCGCCGATGCATCCAAACCCTGTGATACGATACGCTCTATCGCACATAAGACTCATTATATCTTCCTCAAAACAGCCACCATACCTACCTATTATGGCATTTCCATAGCCATTCCGAGATATATTGCCATGCAACTTTCATCATCATCATATACATGACTTGAGCATTCATTGTCATATTGCTTTGCATGATCATAAGATAGCTAGCATGATGTTTTCATGGCTTGTCCGTTTTTTTGATGTCATTGCTACGCTAGATCATTGCACATCCCGGTACATCGCCGGAAGCATTCATATAGAGTCATACCTTTGTTCTAGTATCGAGTTGTAATGTTGAGTTGTAAGTACATAAAAGTGTGATGATCATCATTGTAGAGCATTGCCCCATAAAAAAAGAAAAAAAAAGAAAAAAAAGGAAAAAAAGGAAAGGCCAAAGAAGCCTAAATAAAAAAGGGGCCAAAGAAGCCCACCGAAAAAAGAAAAAAAAGAAAAAAAGAAAAAGAAAAGGGGCAATGTTACTATCCTTTTTCCAAACTTGTGCTTCAAAGTAGCACCATGTTCTTCATATAGAGAGTCTCTTATGTTGTCACTTTCATATACTAGTGGGAATTTTTCATTATAGAACTTGGCTTGTATATTCCAACGACGGGCTTCCTCAAATGCCCTAGGTCTTCATGAGCAAGCAAGTTGGATGCACACCCACTTAGTTTCTTTTGTTGAGCTTTCATACACTTATAGCTCTTAGTGCATCCGTTGCATGTCAATCCCTACTCCTCGCATTGACATCAAATGATGGGCATCTCCATAGCCCATTGATTAGCCGCGTCGATGTGAGACTTTTTGCTTGGCTTGTCATCGGGGTTGTACATGATGGGAGCATTTTGTGTGACGAAAATGAAGCATGGCCAAACTATATGATTTTGTAGGGATAAGCTTGCTTTTGCCTTATTGTTTTGAAAAGACATGATTGCTTTATTGGTACGCTCGAAGTTTTATTTTTTTATGTCAAATGATAGACTATCGCTTTGAATCACTCGTGCCTTAATATTCATGCCATGATTAGACATATGATCAAGATTATGCTAGGTAGCATTCCACATCAAAAATTATCTTTTTATCATTTACCTACTCGAGGACGAGCATGAATTAAGCTCGGGGATGCTGATACGTCTCCGTCGTATCTACAATTTTTGATTGTTCCATGCCAATATTATTCAAATTTTATATACTTTTGGCAACTTTTTATACTATTTATTGGGTCTAACATATTGATCCAGTGCCCAGTGCCAGTTCCTATCTGTTGCATGTTTTTTGTTTCGCAGAAACCCAATATCAAACAGAGACCAAACGGGATAAAAACGGACGGAGATTTTTTTGGAATATTTATGATTTTTGGGAAGTAAAATCAACGCGAAACGGTGTCCGGGGTGGCCACGAGACAGGGGGGCGTGCCCTCCCCCCTGGGCGCGCCCTGGACTCTTGTGGGCCACTCGTAAGGTGGTTTACGCTCTTCCTTTGGCGCAAGAAAGCTAATTTTATGAGAAAGATCTGGGCGAAAGATTCACCCCAATCGGAGTTACGGATCTCCGGATATTTAAGAAACGGTGAAGGGGTAGAATCTGAGAACGCGAAACAGAGAGATAGATCCAATCTCGGAGGGGCTCTCGCCCCTCCCACGCCATGGGAGCCAAGGACCAGAGGGGAAACCCTTCTCCCATCTAAGGAGAAGGTCAAGGAAGAATAAAAAGAAGGGGGGGCTCTCTGCCCCTTGCTTCCGGTGGCGCCGGAACGCCGCCGGGGGCCATCATCATCACCGCGATCTTCACCAACACCGCCGTCATCTTCACCAACATCTCCATCACCTTCCCCCATCTATATCCAGTGGTCCACTCTCCCGCAACCCGTTGTACCCTCTACTTGAACATGGTGCTTTATGCTTCATATTATTTTCCAATGATGTGTTGCCATGCTACGATGTCTGAGTAGATTTTCGTTGTCCTATCGGTGATTGATGAATTCCTATGATTGGTTTGAGTTCCATGTTTTATTATTGGTGCTGTCCTATTGTGCCCTCCGTGTCGCACAAGCATGAGGGATTCCCGCTGTAGGGTTTGCAATATGTTTATGATTTGCTTATGGTGGGTGGCGTGAGTGACAGAAGCACAGACCCGAGTAAGTAGGTTGTTTGCGTATGGGATAAAGGGGACTTGATACTTTAATGCTATGGTTGGGTTTACCTTAATGAATCTTTAGTATTTGCGGATGCTTGCTAGAGTTCCAATCATAAGTGCATATGATCCAAGTAGAGAAAGTATGTTAGCTTATGCCTCTCCCTCAAATAGAATTGAAATAGTGATTACCGGTCTAGTAACGTAGTCAATTGATTAGGGGCAATTTCACAACTCCTACCACCACTTTTCCACACTCGCTATATTTACTTTATTGCATCTTTATCTAAACAGCCCCAAGTTTATATTTGCATGCTCTTTAGTATCTTGCAAACCTTTTCAACAACACCTACACAGTACTTCTAGTTTCATACTTGTTCTAGGTAAAGCGAACGTCAAGCGTGCGTAGAGTCGTATCAGTGACCGATAGGACTTGAGAGAGTATTTCTTCTTCCTTTAGCTCCTCGTTGGGTTCGACACTCTTACTTATCGAAAGAGGCTACAACTATCCCATAACTTGCGGGTTATCAGAGGGCTACGCCTTGGATGTGGTGCGGTTGCCCTCCCTCCTGGTTCATTACACGCCCTCCCAGGGTACATTCTTATTTTTTGGATTGCAGGAGAAAGGAAAGGCTAAAAAAAAGAGGTGCCGAAGGCGTGCAGGCTTGGCGCCAGCGCCGCATCTCAAGCAGTGCCTCAAGGAAGCCCGGCGCTCCACTAGTTCTCCCGCAAGAGATCTGGAGCCGCCGGCCTTGAGTCCAAGTTCGCCGGCCCCCAGCTTCAAGCCGGGCTCCTCTTCGACTTCATTGGAGCGCTGCGACGAGATGAACCGCCGGCGTCCTTGACACGAGCATGACGACGCGGAGGCCGGTCATAGCCGCCGCCGCTCGAGCCCTAATCTGAGGAAGAGCTGCCATCACGGGAGGAGGAGCGCGCGTCGTTAGGGCCAAGTTCGCCGTCGCCACCATCATTGTCGCTGCTGTCCTCTGGGCAGCACCCCACGCGGCGGCCGTCCTCCCTGAACACCCTCACGAAGAGGGTCGCTAGGCCGTCGTACTTGAAGTGGAGGGTGCACCTTCTGCCCAGACCACGTGCACGGGCGAAGGTCTGTCAGCCGTGGGCCAGTAGCACGCTGCCAGAGGTGGAGACCTCGGTGCTGACCCACGAGGCTCTACTGCAGCACCCGTCAGCCTGCAGCCAGAGGCCAGCAAGCCCTGAAGAAGGAAGCTCGCCAGAGAAGAAGCACGGGAGCCGGAGCGAGGTGCCAGCCGGGCTTTCCGACCACACCACGAACTCAGGAAGCACCTCCAGCAAGGAAAATCGCGGCCGAGGCAGGCGCACGATCACGGCGCGCCTCCCTTTGTCATGGGGGCTGCTCCAGAGCCGGTAGCCCCCGCCGCAGGAAGGGGGGCCATCACGGGCACCCGAAGCAACGCTGCCTTTGGGGGGCGTGCACCCGCGCCCCTTGGATGCTGCCAGAGGGACCGCAGGGTGCTTGCAAGGACGGCCACGACCCCTCTTGGGAGGAGGAGAGGCTAGCCCCTCCTTTGAGGCCTTCCCCTTCTTGGCCGCTTAAAACCTCTTCGGCGATGCCATGGGAGCAAGACGGAGAGGAGAGAAGCAGATGGGAGGAAGACGAAAGAGAGATGGGCAGGGACTCCACCCGCTCGCACACTAATAGCCGGGAGAAGGTAAATCGTCGGCCCCCCATGATTTCCAGTAATGATGATTCTCTCTGCATGCAGCATGCAGTTGTCAAGTAGAGCAGTTCCCGAGGCTGCATGGGGAAACGGGGTCACCCACATCCCATCAATCGCCACGCGTCATCAAGGCCGCAGGCGGTTAGGGCCCGCGGCGCTCCGCCCTTGCCTTTTGGCTTCGCCTGGAAGCCAAGTCCGAGCGCGCCTTGGGCCCGAGGGCTACTGTCGGCCTCCTGGACTTTGGGGTATCCAGTCCTGCCTGCTTGCGGCCCACCACGTGGCTCCATCGACGGCCTGGTATGGCCCAGCTTCAACACCAACACTGCAAGGCCCTCGCGAGGGGCCAAGCCTCACGAGGCGGGCGACGCCAAGACCCCTGAAGGAGTGGCCTCCTTAGGAGGGCTCCTGAGGGGCGGAGAGTTCTATGCAGCTACCTCATGAGGCTCAGCTGACGTGAGCCATGACGACCAAGGCCAGGCGGGCGCCAGGTGGGCGCTAGGTGGGTACAGGGTTTCCTCTTCGGTTCAAGGGAGGCAAGCCACAAGCGCGGAGTCCCGAGGGATCAGCCAAAGGTTTCCATTCTGGTGCAATGAGACCAAGATAGCCAGGACGGCAGGATGGAGGTCATCACCGAGCCCACCACAGTGTCACGACCAGAGGCTTTTCGCAGGCGAAGACTACTTTTGCCAGGATAGATTGTACCACTTGTCCCCTTTCTAATCCCGCCGTTCTGGAATCCCTTCCCGCTCATATTTGGGAAGAGGACCAAGGCCACTATATATAGGACTAGCCACCACCATAGGAAGGGGACCGAAATCAGAATAAGTAGAACACCACACCAGCTCAAGAACACCTCACCTCCTAAGGCTTGCTCATCATTTGTACTAGTTCATCCATAGCCCCTCGAGGCAATCCACCACACCACACTGGAGTAGGGTATTACACCACAACGGTGGCCCAAACCATTATAAATCTCTGTGTCCTTGTGTCTCTTTGAACTCGACGCGCTAGGCTACGAAGGATCACGAGCAGGCAGGCTTGGCAGGTTGAGATCTCTGCACGCACCCCAGAGTTCGAACCTCCCAAGGGTTGCCGAATCCCCAAATCCGACAGAAACTTATCCGGAACACTTTTGGTGTCCTAATATAGCCGTCCAATATATCAATCTTTACGTCTCGACCATTTTGAGACTCCTCGTCATGTCCGTGATCACATCCGAGACTCCGAACAATCTTTGGTACATCATATCACATAAACTCACAATACCAATCGTCATCGAACGTTAAGCATGCGGAGCCTACGGGTTCGAGAACTATGTAGACATGACCGAGACACGTCTCCAGTCAATAACCAATAGCGGAACCTGGATTCTCATGTTGGTTCCTACATATTCTACGAAGATCTTTATCGGTCAAACCACATAACAACATATGTTGTTCCCTTTGTCATTGGTATGTTACTTGCTCGAGATTCGATCGTCGGTATCATCATACCTAGATCAATCTCGTTACCGACAAGTCTCTTTACTCGTTCCGTAATACTTCATCCCGCAACTAACTCATTAGTCACAATGCTTACAAGGCTTATAGTGATGAGTATTACTGAGAGGGCCCTGAGATACCTCTCCGAAACACGGAGTGACAAATCGTAATCTCGATCTATGCCAACCCAACAAACACCTTCGGAGACACCTGTAGAGCACCTTTATAATCACCGTTTCACGTTGTGACGTTTGGTAGCGCATAAAGTGTTCCTCCAGTATTTAGGAGTTGCATAATCTCATAGTCTGAGGAACTTGTATAAGTCATGAAGAAAGTAGTAACAATGAAACTAACACGATCATAATGGTAAGCTAATGGATGGGTCATGTCCATCACATCATTCTCCTAATGATGTGATCTTGTTCATCAAATGACAACACATGTCTATGGTTAGGAAACATAACCATCTTTGATTAACGAGCTAGTCAAGTATAGGCATACTAGGGACTATATGTTTTGTCTATGTATTCACACATGTACTAAGTTTCCGGTTAATACAATTCCAACATGAATAATAAACATTTATCATGAATTAACGAAATAAATAATAACTTTATTATTGCCTCTAGGGCATATTTCCTTCAGTCACCCACTTGCACTAGAGTCAATAATCTAGATTACATAGTAATGATTCTAACACACATGGAGCTTTGGTGTTGATCATGTTTTGTTTGTGGAAGAGGCTTAGTCAATGGGTCTGCTACATTAAGATCCGTGTGTATCTTGGAAATCTCTATGTCCCCTTCCGACACTTGATGACGGATGGAATTGAAGCGTCTCTTGATATGCTTGGTTCTCTTGTGAAATCTGGATTCCTTTGCCAAGGCAATTTCACCAGTATTGTCACAAAAGATTTTCATTGGACCCGATGCACTAGGTATGACACCTAGATCGGATATGAACTCCTTCATCCAAACTCCTTCATTTGCTGCTTCCGAAGAAGCAATGTACTCCACTTCACACATAGATCCTGCCATGACGCTCTGCTTGGAACTGCACCAACTGACAGCTCCTCCATTCAATAAAAATACGTATCTGGTTTGCGACTTAGAGTCATCCGGATCAGTGTCAAAGTTTGCATCGACGTAACCATTTACGACGAGCCCTTTTCAGGTATTTTAGGATGTTCTTGACCGTTTTCCAGTGCTCCACTCCGGGATTACTTTGGTACCTCCCTGCTATGCTTATAGCAAGACATACATCAGGTCTGGTACACAACATTGCATACATGATAGAACCTATGGCTGAAGCATAGGAATGACTTTCATTTTCTCTCTATCTTCTGCAATGGTCGGGCATTGAGTCTGACTCAACTTCACACCTTGTAACACATGGAAGAACCCTTTCTTTGACTGATCCATTTTGAACTTATTCAAAACTTTATCAAGGTATATGCTTTGTGAAAGTCCAATTAAGCATCTTGATCTATCTATATAGATCTTGATGCCCAATATGTAAGCAGCTTAACCGAGGTCTTTCATGGAAAAACTCTTATTCAGGTATCCCTTTATGCTATCCAGAAATTCTATATCATTTCCAATCAACAATATGTCATCCACATATAATATCAGAAATGCTACAAAGCTTCCACTCACTTTCTTGTAAATACAAGCTTCTCCAAAAGTCTGTATAAAACCATATGCTTTGATCACACTATCAAAGCATTTATTCCAAGTCCGAGAGGCTTGCACCAATCCATAAATGGATTGCTAGAGCTTGCCCACTTTGTTAGCACCCTTTGGATCGACAAAACCTTCTAGTTGCATCATATACAACTCTTCTTCCAGAAATCCATTTAGGAATGCAGTTTTGACATCCATTTGCCAAATTTCATATTCATAAAATGCAGTAATTGCTAACATGATTCGGACAGACTTAAGCATCGCTACGGGTGAGAAAGTCTCATCGTAGTCAACTCCTTGAACTTGTCGAAAACCTTTCGCAACAAGTCGAGCTTTGTAAACAATAACATTACCGTCAGCGTCGGTCTTCTTCTTGAAGATCCATTTATTTCTATGGCTTGCCGATCATCGGGCAAGTCCACCAAAGTCCATACTCTGTTCTCATACATGGATCCCATCTCAAATTTCATGGCCTCAAGCCATTTCGTGGAATCTGGGCTCATCACCGCTTCCTCATAGTTCGTAGGTTCATCATGGTCTAGTAACATGACTTTTAGAATAGGATTACCGTACCACTCTGGTGCGGATCTTACTCTAGAAGACCTACGAGGTTCGGTAGTAACTTGATCTGAAGCTTCATGATCATCATCATTAGCTTCCTCACTAATTGGTGTAGGAATCACGGGAACTGATTTCTGTGATGAACTACTTTCCAATAAGGGAGAAGGTACAACTACCTCATCAAGTTCTACTTTCCTCCCACTCACTTCTTTCGAGAGAAACTCCTTCTCTAGAGAGGATCCATTTTTAGCAACAAAGATTTTGCCTTCGGATCTGTGATAGAATGTGTACCCAACAGTTTCCTTTGGGTATCATATGAAGATGCACTTCTCCGATTTGGGTTCGAGCTTATTAGGTTGAAGCTTATTCACATAAGCATCACAACCCCAAACTTTAAGAAACGACAACTTTGGTTTCTTGCCAAACCACAGTTCATAAGGCGTCGTCTCAACGGATTTTGATGGTGCCCTATTTAAAGTGAATGCAGCCGTCTCTAAAGCATAACCCCAAAACGATAGCGGTAAATCAGTAAGAGACATCATAGATCGCACCATATCAAATAAAGTACGGT
Source organism: Aegilops speltoides (assembly GCA_021437245.1). NCBI lineage: Eukaryota > Viridiplantae > Streptophyta > Magnoliopsida > Poales > Poaceae > Aegilops > Aegilops speltoides. Next base: position 365,384,170 of record CM038147.1, on the reverse strand, counting down.
TATGACGTTCGGACACACCATTTCGTTGTGGTGTTCCAGGTGGCGTTAATTGTGAAACTATCCCATGTTGTTTCAAATGAAGACCAAACTCGTAACTCAAATATTATACTCCACGATCAGATCGTAGGAACTTTATTTTCTTGTTACGATGATTTTCCAGTTCACTCTGAAATTCTTTGAAATGTTTCAGACTTATGCTTCATTACGTAGATATAACCATATCTGCTCAAATCATCTGTGAAGGTAAGAAAATAACGATACCCACCAAGAGCCTCAATACTCATTGGACGGCATACATCGGTATGTATTATTTCCAACAAGTCAGTAGCTCGTTCCATTGTTCTGGTGAACGGAGTTTTAGTCATCTTGCCCATAAGGCACGGTTCGCAAGCACCAAGTGATTCATAATCAAGTGATTCCAAAAGTCCATCAGCATGGAGTTTCTTCATGCGCTTTATACCGATATGACCCAAACGGCAGTGCCACAAATAAGTTGCACTATCATTATTAAACTTATATATTTTGGCTTCAACACTATGAATATGTCTTTCACTACTATCGAGATTCAACAAAAATAGACCACTCAGCAGGGGTGCATGAACATAAAAGATATTACTCATATAAATAGAACAACCATTATTCTCCGATTTAAATGAATAATCGTCTCGCATTAAACAAGACCCAGATATAATGTTCATGCTCAAATCTGGCACCAAATAACAATTATTCAGCTGTAAAACTAATCCTGATGGTAGATGTAGAGGTAGCGTGCCGACCGCGATCACATCGACTTTGGAACCATTTCCCACGCGCATCGTCACCTCGTCCTTAGCCAATCTTAGCTTAATCCGTAGCCCCTGTTGCGAGTTGCAAATATGAGCAACAGAACCAGTATCAAATACCTAGGCGCTACTGCGAGCATTAGATAAGTATGTTGGAAATATGCCCTAGAGGCAATAATAAAATGGTTATTATTATATTTCCTTGTTCATTATAATAGTCTATTGTTCATGCTATAATTGTATTGACTGGAAACCGTAATACATGTGTGAATACATAGACCACAACATGTCCCTAGTGAGCCTCTAGTTGACTAGCTCGTTGATCAACAGATGGTCATGGTTTCCTGACTATGGACATTGGATGTCATTGATAACGGGATCACACCATTAGGAGAATGATGTGATGGACAAGACCCAATCCTAAGCATAGCACAAGATCGTGTAGTTCGTTTGCTAAAGCTTTTCTAATGTCAAGTATCATTTCCTTAGACCATGAGATTGTGCAACTCCCGGATACCATAGGAATGCTTTGGGTATACCAAACGTCACAACGTAACTAGGTGGCTATAAAGGTGCACTACAGGTATCTCCGAAAGTGTCTGTTGGGTTGGCACAAATTGAGACTGGGATTTGTCAATCCGTATGACGGAGAGTGTTAGTGGGAAACGACACCTATGGGATCACAAGAATCCCTACTACGGTTGCGGGGTGCGGGGTTGTGAGAAGAGCAGGATTAGTAATTGACACGTGGATCGTTTGCCCAGGTTCGGGCCGCGAGGATGCGTAAAACCCTAGTCCTGCTTGGTGGATGTATTGAGTGTTCTTGAGCTCTAGAACTAGCTACGGCTGTTGCCTGGTTCGAAAGAGCCGAATCCTTTTCCTGTATGCCATGGGCCTCCTTTTATAGGCAAAAGGGGCTGCCACAGTGGCACACAGGAGGTGGAAAGGCCTACAGTATTGCGAGCTTATCGCTCGTGTTACCGGACAAGATGCATTTAATACATGACTTAGGTGTCCCTTCACTTTATTGGGGACGGGAACAAGGCCCGTCCCGTCCGTCGCCGCTCCTCCTTGCTTCGACACGTGCCCTGGCCAGCGATGCATGTGGTGCCATGTAGGCAGGCAAGCAGTTGAGGTGGCGCGTTGGTGGAGCCTCCACGAAGATCTGCATGCTGCCACGCATGTGTGTGCTGAGTTGGCCTGGAAGCTGCATGTTGCCACGCAGGTGCCTGCCTAGATGGTTGGGCTGGCAGCTGCATGCGAACGGCGGCGGGGAGTTGGTTGGCGGGCCTGGCAGTGGCCATGCTGTCGCCTCTGGCAAGGGTCTTATCGGGTGGCCCGACAAGGGTCCTGCCGTGGCGCGCTGGCGTCCCCGGCAAGGGTCTTGCCGAGGGTCTTGTGGATTTCTTCGGTAAGGATCTTGACGGGGAGTGTTGCCCTCCAATCATCATCTGATCTTGAGTATTCTTTGTCTTCCCAAAGATCTGCATGCCACCATGGAGGGGCCTCCCGAGCCCTGGTCCAATGTGGTTGTTGACATTGGAGGCCGTGGGTTCAAGGGTGGCTCGCTCTATCGGTGTGGGCGAGCTGCCCCGGCAAGGGCCTTGCCGGGGCTGCTGAGGATACCCCCGGCAAGGGTCTTGCCGGGACAACCTGCTTTGTCCATCTGCACTTTGTGGCCTTGGTCCTTGATGTTGCCTTGTTCGTCTCGAGCCTTCGGCTTCTCTCCGGCTTCCCCTGTAATGTGTGGCCATGGCGTGTGGCTCCGACTGCCCGTGCACAAGTAAAGGGGTCAAAAGGAGAGCCCCTACTTTTGTACACCGACAGAGAGGTATCTCTGGACCCTCTCGGTAATGCATCATCATAATGAGCTCAATGTGACTAAGTAGTTGGTCACGGGATCATGCATTACGGAACGAGTAAAGTGACTTGCCGGTAATGAGATTGAACGTACCGATTGACAAAGGGAATTGTATACGGGATTACTTGAATCCTCGACATCGTGGTTCATCCGATGAGATCATCGTGGAACATGTGGGAGCCAACATGGGTATCCAGATCCTGCTGTTGGTTATTGGCCGGAGAGCTGTCTCGGTCATGTCTGCATGATTCCTGAACCCGTAGGGTTTGCACACTTAAGGTTCGGTCACGCTAGAGTTGTTATGGGAATTAGTATGTGGTTATCAAATGTTGTTCGGAGTCCCGGATGAAATCCCAGACGTCGCGAGGAGTTCTGGAATGGTCCGGAGGTTAAGATTTATATACGGGAAGTCATCATATAGTCACTGGAAGTATTCGGGGGTTTTCCTGTATTGTACCGGGACCACCGAAGGGGTTCCGGGGGTCCACCGGGAGGGTCCACCTGCCCCAAAGGGCCCTATGGGCTGTATGTGGAAGGAAACCAGCCCCTAAGTAGGCTGGGCGCCATCCCCCTAGGGCCCATGCGCCTAGGGTTGGGGGGAACCCTAAAGGGGGGCCCCCTGGGCTTGGGGGGCAAGCCCCCTCCCCTTGGCCGGCCCCCTTCCCCCTTCGCCCTATAAATAGTGGGCGTTGCTGCTATGCCTTTTATGTTATAAGTGCTATCTTGATGCTGTGCTGTAGTGCTTGCAATTTGAGCGGGTTAAGGTAGGAAGGCTTAGCTTGGTATGTGCAGTCGTCCTCCGCCTCATGAGAACCTGCCCTTAGGTATTCGACAGGGCCCTCAGGGCACACGCCCTGTGCCCTCCAGAGATACACTTGGTGCCCTCAGGAGCCGCGGCAGGGCAGAGCTATCCTTTGAAGGAAAGGAAAATTTGTCAAGCGACTTACTCCCCCTTACACGAGCCCCCTGCCGTAGGTTGGTTTGGACTTGAGGCACCGCATCGCGCTGCTGGGGGCAGGACATGAAGGGTGCTGGCACCAGCAGACTCGATCGAGGGCTCCTTGTGAGGATGAAGCCAAAATAACGGGGTTCGGCATGGTGCGTGCACACAGAGGCAGGCCCTGGGTGCACACACCTACCTAGCCCCACGCGCGAGGAGCGCGAGGAGAGGTGGCGGGAGAATGCCACCTCTCTCACGTCCTTAGACCAAAACAGCTTAAGAGATAACACACCTTGAGGAACCAGCATTCAAGAATACCAAATCCATTGAAAGACTACTAAGAAAACTGCAAGCAACTTCAAAAAGCAAATGAACAGCCGTGTCTGGCACCTAATCTAGTCTTCTCACCAGCGCGGAGCTAAGTGCTGCCACTAGGACGTGGGAGGGAGCCCCCATGGCGACTCTCAGGAGACTCCGGGGCATGTACAGCCCCACTCATTATTACGTGAGAGTGTCACGAACGGAGACCTTCACAAGCCGGAGCTTTTCTTCAGGGGTAGAACTTCCGGAGGTGCTGTATGTTCCAAGCGTTCTGGATGGGGACCCCGTCCTATGTCTCCAGGCGCGCGGCGCCAGGCCTGGAGAGACGGGCAATCCTAAATGGGCCCTCCCACATGGAAGAGAGCTTGTGCAGCCCCTCCTTGGAGAGCACCCGCCTCAGGACGAGATCGCCCACCTCTAACGTCCTAGAGCGGATGCTGCGGCAGTGGTACCGCCACAACGCCTGCTGGTACCTCGCTGCTCGGAGCGAGGCTTGACGGCGGCGTTCCTCCCCCAGCATGAGATCCATCCTCCGCGTGGTGTCCTGCTGCGTTTCATTGAACGCCAGGACCCGCGTGGAGCGATGCTTGACCTCATGAGGGAGAACCGCTTCTGCTCCGTAGACGAGGAAGAACGGCGTTTCTCTTGTTGGCTTGGTCGTGGTGGTGCGGATGGACCACAACACGGACATCAGTTCGTCGAGCCAGCCCCTGCCGTAGGCCTCAAGCTTCTTCTTGAAGGTGCGGGTCTTGAGGCCCCTTAGGACTTCCGCATTGGCCCTCTCAGCCTGTCTATTGCTCCGTGGGTGTGCCACTGAGGTGTAGCAGATCTGCGTTCCAAGGTTAGCACAGTATTTTTTGAAAAGATTGCTGGTGAACTGCGAGCCGTTGTTGGTGATGATGCGGTTGGGGACCCCAAATTGGCTCACGATTCCCTTAATGAACATGACGGCTGATCCTGCTGGGATGGTGCACATGACTTCTACCTCTGCCCACTTAGTGAAATTGTCGATGGCGACGTAGACGTATAGGTAGCCCCCTGGCGCCCAAGGGAATGGTCCCAAGATGTCCAGCCCCCAGACCGCAAACGGCCATGTGAGCGGAATCGTCTGGAGGCCCTACACGGGCTGATGGATCTGCTTGGCGTGGAACTGGCATGCTTCACAAGAGCGCACCAGCTCGGTAGCGTCGCTGAGCATGGTGGGCCAGAAGAAGCCGCTGCGGAACGCCTTGCCCACTAGGGTGCGGGACGATGAGTGATGCCCGCGGTCCCCCACCATGTATGTCCGCCAGCAGCTCGAGCCCCTGTTCCATGGAAATGCACCGCAAAGAAACGTCATTGGGCCTCCTGCAATATAACTCACCATCCTTGATGCAGTATGCGGTGGCCTGACGGGCCACGCGCTCAGCGTCCTCCTCCTTCTTTGGTAGGGTCCCTTGAAGCAAGTATGCCTTGAACTCTTCGGTCCAGTACCCCTCCTGAGGCTCAAGCACGAGCAGTAAATGGGCCCCTGAGGGGTGACCGCAGGCTGGAGTGCCTGTCTCGGGTGCTTGTGGCAAGTCCTCCTGAGGTGGTGCTGGAGTCGTAATGTGCGGGACCGCGGATGGCTTGAAGAGCCTTCTGCTTCACCGGCCGCACATTCGAGCATACCCTCAGGTGGTGCTCGATTACCCCCCTCAGGACCTGATAACCCACAAGTATAGGGATCAATTGTAGCATCTTTTGATAAGTAAGAGTGTCGAAGCCAATGAGGAGCTAAAGGTAGAATAAATATTCCCTCAAGTTCTATCGACCACCAATAAAACTCAATGCATGCTTAACGTTCGCTTTACCTAGAACAAGTATGAAACTAGAAGGACTTTGTAGGTGTTGTTGGATAGGCTTGCAAGATAATAAAGAACACGTAAATAAAAAGTAGAGGCTGTTTACATAAAGAAGCAATAAAGTTAGTTTTAGTAGAGAGCTTTTTGTCACGAGAAAGTTATTTGTCCCGAGGCAATCGATAACTAAACAGGTAATCACTATTGCAATTTTATTTGAGGGAGAGGCATAAGCTAACATGTTTCTCTTCTTGGATCATATGCACTTATGATTGGAACTCTAGCAAGCATCCGCAACTACTAAAGATCATTAAGGTAAAACCCAACCATAGCATTAAAGTATCAAGTCCCCTTCATCCCATACGCAAACAACCTACTTACTCAGGTTTGTTCTTCTGTCACTCACGCCACCCACCATAAGCAAATCATGAACATACTGCAAAGCCTACAGCGGAGATCCCTCAAGCTTGCACGACACGGAGAGCACCATAAGACAGCACCAATAATAAAACATGCAACTCAAACCAATCACAATCATCAATTAACCCATAGGACAAAACGGATCTACTCAAACATCATAGGATAGCCATACATCATTGGGAAATAATATATAGCGTTGAGCACCATGTTTAAGTAGAGACTACATTGGGTAAAAGAGAGGTTACACCGCTGCATAGAGGGGGGAAGAGTTGGCGATGAGGGCGGTGAAGTTGTTGGTGTAGATCGCGGTGATGATGATGGCCCCTGGTGGCACTCCGGCGCCACCGGAAGCAAGGGGGAGAGAGCCCCACTTCTTCTTCTTCTTCTTCTTCCTTGACCTTCTCCCTAGATGGGAGATGGGTTTCCCCTCTGGTCCTTGGCTCCCAAGGCATGGGAGGGGCGAGAGCCCCTCCGAGATTGGATCTGCCTCTCTGTCTCTCTCTGTTTCTGTGTTCCCAGATTCTGCCCTTTCACCGTTTCTTTTATATCCGGAGATCCGTAACTCCGATTGGACTGAAACCTTCGCCCAGATTTTTCTCTGAAAATTAGCTTTCTTGCGGCAAAAGAAGAGCGTCAACCGCCTTACGGGGTGCCCACAAGGGTCTGGGGCGCCCCTGCCTCGTGGCCCCCTCGGGCACCGTCTCGCGTTGATTCTTCTTCCCAGATGTCACAAATATTCCAAAAATATTCTCCGTCCGTTTTTATCCCGTTTGGACTCCGTTTGATATGGGGTTTTTGCGAAACATAAACTTGCAACAAACAAGATCTGGCATTGGGCACTGGATCAATATGTTAGTCCCAAAAATAATATAAAAAGTTGCCAAAAGTATATGAAAGTTGTAGAATATTGGCATGGAACAATCAAAAAATTATAGATACGACAGAGACGTATCAGCATCCCCAAGCTTAATTCCTGCTCGTCCTGGAGTGGCTAAATGATGAAAAAGATAATTTTTGATGTGGAATGCTACCTAGCATAATCTTGATCATATATCTAATCATGGCATGAATATTAAGACACGAGTGATTCAAAGCAATAGTCTATCATTTGATATAAAAACAATAACACTTAGGGCATCCCAACAAACAATCATGTCCTTCAAATATCAATGCTAAAGAACGCTATCCCTACAAAATCATATAGTTAGGCCATGCTTCATTGTCATCACACAAAATACTCCCATCATGCACAACCGCGGTTTCAGCCAAGCAATTGGTTCATACTTTTTAACGCGTTTCAGCTTTTTCAACTCTTACGCAATACATGAGCGCAAGCGATGGACATAGCACTATATGTGGAATAGGGTGGTTGTGAAGACAAAAAAGGAGAAGATAGTCTCACATCAACTAGGCATATCAACGGGCTATGGAGATGCCCATTAATAGATAGCAATGTGAGTGAGTAGGGATTGCCATGCAACGGATGCACTAGAGCTATAAATATATGAAAGGTCAACCAAAGAAACTAAGTGGGTGTGCATCCAACTTGCTTGCTCATGAAGACCTAGGGCATTTTGAGGAAGCCCATCATTGGAATATACAAGCCAAGTTCTATAATGAAAAATTCCCACTAGTATATGAAAGTGACAACATAAGAGACTCTCTATCATGAAGATCATGGTGCTACTTTGAAGCACAAGTGTGGTAAAAGGATAGTAACATTGCCCCTTCTCTCTTTTTTTATTTTATTTTTTTATCTTTTTTATTTTTGGTGGGCTTCTTTGGCCTCTTTTTTTTATTTGGGCTTCTTTGACCTCTTTTATTTTCATAAAGTCTGGAGTCTCATCCCGACTTGTGGGGGAATCATAGTCTCCTTCATCCTTTCCTCACTGGGGCAATGCTCTAATAATGATGATCATCACACTTTTATTTACTTACAACTCAATGTCACAACTCGATATCTAGAACAAAGATATGACTCTATATGAATGCCTCCGACGGTGTACCGGGATGTGCAATGACCTAGCGTAGCAATGACATCAAAAAACGGACAAGCCATGAAAACATCATGCTAGCTATCTTACGATCATGCAAAGCAATATGACAATGAATGCTCAAGTCATGTATGTGATGATGATGGAAGTTGCATGTCAATATATCTCGGAATGGCTGTGGAAATGCCATAATAGGTAGGTATGGTGGCTGTTTTGAGGAAGGTAAATAATGGGAGCAAGATACCGGCGAAAGTTGCGCGTCATAATAAAGGCAAGCAATGTGGAAGGGTGAGAGTGCGTATAATCCATGGACTCACATTAGTCATAAAGAACTCATATACTTATTGCAAAATTCTACATGACCTCGGAGCAAAGTACTACTACGCATGCTCCTAGGGGAAGGGTTGGTAGGAGTTAACCATCGCGCGATCCCGACCTCCACACATAAGGAAGACAATTAAAAGAGCACCCCATGCAACAAATTTGTCGCACAACTTTTACCATATGTGCATGCAACGGGAATCACAAAACTTAACACCAATATCCTTACTAAACACAACCATCTACTAGAAGCTCCCACATATTATCATCTCTATATCACAAAACTATTGCAAGGAATCAAACATATCATATTCAGCGATCTACAAGTGTTATGTAGGATTTTATGACTAACCATGTGAATGACCAATTCCTGTCATCTCTCTAAATAGATATAAGTGAAGCAAGAGAGTTTAAATCTTTCTACAAAATATATTCCCATGCTCTAACAAATATAAATGAAGCAAAAGAGCATTCTACAAATGGCGGTTTTCTATGTGAAGAGAAACAGGCAATCCAAACTTCAAATGATATAAGTGAAGCACATGAAGCATTCTATAAAGCCATACTCAAAAGATTTAAGTGAAGTGCAATGAGCATTCTATAAATCAACCATGGACTATCGCATACCAGCATGGTGCTTAAAAGAAAAGTGAAAACTAAATGCAAAAGACGCTCCAAGATTTGCACATATCGCATGAACGAAACGAATCCGAAAACATACCGATACTTGTTGAAGAAAGAGGGGATGCCTTCCGGGGCATCCCCAAGCTTAGACGCTTGATTATCCTTGAATATTTACTTGGGGTGCCTTGGGCATCCCCAATCTTGAGCTCTTGCCTCTCCTCCTTTTCCTCATATCGGGACCTTCTTGATCAAACACTTCATCCACACAAAACTTCAACAGAAAACTCGGTAAGATCCGTTAGTATAATAAAGCAAATCACTACTCTAAGTACTGTTGCAAACCAATTCATATTTTGTTTTTGCATTGTGTCTACTGTAATATAGCTTTTTCATGGCTTAATCCATTGATAGAAATTGATAGTTTCATCAAAACAAGCAAACTATGCATCAGAAACAGAATCTGTCAAAAACAGAACAGTCTGTAGCAATCTGAACATTCACCATACTTATGGTACCCCAAAAATTCTACCAAAATTACAAAAACTAAACAATTTGTACATAAAGACATTGCGAAAAGAATCAGAACCATTTGACGTTCCAGTAAAAACTGTAAAATCACGCACTACAGCCAAAGTTTCTGTCCTGCACCGTACAAACCAACAAGCATTGTAAACATCCTAAAGGCAAACCTTGGCACATTATTTTTATAATACAATGGAATTGTACAAGGGGATAATTATTTTTGATGAAAATTTTCTGTAATTAAGATTCACAAATTTTCCGTGAGCATGAACAAAGTTCAAGGAGCTCTCCCACTTAAACAATGCTTGTCTTTCTTACTTTCACTTTCCTTTTTGAAAAGTTTTGGGTTCCCCTCTTTATTTTTTGTTTTTAAACTATATAAAAGCACTCAACAGAAATAAATGACTCTCTAAAATTTCCGGGTTGTCTCCCTGGCAGCGCTTTATTTAAAGCCATTAAGCTAGGCATATAGTGCTCAAGTAATGAATCCACCCGGATCCCAAGGTATATCAAAGCCAATTATTAATAATTATTTGTAATTTAGTAGTGAGCACAAAGTAACATATATCAAGCAACAAGGAAGTCTAACTCTCTTCGTATGCATCGACATGTCATAAAAGAACAATTCATGCACACATAGTAAAGGCCAATGCATAGTATAAGCAGTTTCTTGCAATTCTATCGTGGTTGAAACATAGAGAGGTGGAGATATAGTTCCTCTATCATAATAATTGCAAGTAGGAGCAGCAAGCACGTGTTATATCTATCAAAATCATAATGTGCAGTAGTGAAACGCAACCCATCAACATAATCCTTAAAAAGGGCAAACTTCTCTGATATAGTGTAGTTTGGAGAATTCAAAAAGATAATAGGATTATCATGCGTGGGTGCAATAGCAACAATTGCATGTTTAACATAAGGAACTATAGCAAGTTCACCTCCATAAGCATCATTCATATTGTCATCTTGGCCACAAGCGTAGCAAGCATCATCAAAAAGGGACATTTCAAACGAATTAAAGGGATCATAGCAATCATCATAGCAATCATCCTTCGGTAAGCACGAAGGGAAATTAAACAATGCATGAGTTGAAGAGTTACTCTCATTAGAAGGTGGGAACGGGTAGCTAATCCGCTCTTCCTCCTTTTATTCTTCGCTCTCCTCATCATCTTTTTCATCCAATGAGCTCACAGCTTCATCAATTTCTTCTTCCATAGACTCCTGCAAAATATTAGTCTCTTCTTGGAGAGCGGAGACTTTCTCAATAAATGCATCAATATCAGAATTGTATTCATAATTCTCATAACAATATTAAAGTATAGCAAAATTTTCAGGTCTGTAAATAGCATCATCAAGATTTTCACACTCTTTAAACAAAGCTTCAATTTCATAAGCACCCATAAAGCAACAAATTCTTCTATTTGTTCCACATCATAGTAATCATAGATACCATTAGCATACGAAGCCAAGGTTTTATCATCATTAAATTTGCATGAAAAGGGAAGGTGTGGAGCCTTCATCCTAGAGCAACAAGTATAATCATATCTCAAGCATAGTTCCCGAGCATACCATTGCAACATATGAATTTGATCCCATAATAGTTTCCCTTTTTGTGTCAAGGGATAATCCCTAAAGTATTCACGTTGATCCAACATGTCTCCCATAACATAATTGAATGGGGTTTTCTCAGGATTATCAAAGTAGTACATAATATTTTTCACATAACCAGCATCGAGGGTTTTAGGAGGTTCCGCATCTCCATGAGTAGCAAGTACACCTAATTTTTTTGGTATTTCGTGTTCCATATCCATAACTAAAGATAGAGAACAGCTTAGGACAGCAAATAAAAATTACTTAGTGATAAAGCAAACAAGCACACACGAGAATATTCACCCCACGCTATGACTCCTCGACAACGGCGCCAGAAAAAGGTCTTGATAACCCACAAGTATAGGGTATCAATTGTAGACTCTTTCAATAAGTAAGAGTGTCGAACCCAATGAGGAGCTAAAGGTAGAACAAATATTCCCTCAAGTTCTATCGACCACCGATACAACTCTGCGCACGCTTAATGTTCGCTTTACCTAGAACAAGTATGAAACTAGAAGGACTTTGTAGGTGTTGTTGGATAGGCTTGCAAGATAATAAAGAACACGTAAATAAAAAGCAGGGGCTGTTTAGATAAAGAAGCAATAAAGTTAGTTTTAGTAGAGAGCTTTTTGTCATGAGAAAGTTATTTGTCCCTAGGCAATCGATAACTAAACCGGTAATCACTATTGCAATTTTATTTGAGGGAGAGGCATAAGCTAACAAACTTTCTCTTCTTGGATCATATGCACTTATGATTGAAACTCTAGCAAGCATCCGCAACTGCTAAGGATCATTAAGGTAAAGCCCAACCATAGCATTAAAGTATCAAGTCCCCTTCATCCCATACGCAAACAACCTACTTACTCGGGTTTGTGCTTCTGTCACTCACGCCAACCACCATAAGCAAATCATGAACATATTGCAAACCCTGCAGCGGGGATCCCTCACGCTTGCGCGACACGGAGAGCACCATATGACAACACCAATAATAAAACATGCAACTCAAACCAATCACGATCATCAATTAACCCATAGGACAAAACGGATCTACCCAAACATCATAGGATACCCATACATCATTGGGAAATAATATAAAGCATTGAGCACCATGTTTAAGTAGAGATTACAACGGGTAAAAGAGAGGTTACACCATTGCATAGAGGGGGGAAGAGTTGGCGATGAGGGCGGTGAAGTTGTTGGTGTAGATCGTGGTGATGATGATGGCCCCCGGTGGCACTCCGGCGCCACCGGAAGCAAGGGAGAGAGAGCCCCCTTCTTCTTCTTCTTCTTCCTTGACCTTCTCCCTAGATGGGAGAAGGGTTTCCCCTCTGGTCCTTGGCTGCCATGGCATGGCAGGGGCGAGAGCCCCTCCGAGATTGGATCTGTCTCTCTGTCTCTCTCTGTTTCCGTGTTCCTAGATTTTGCCCTTTCACCGTTTCTTTTATATCTGGAGATCCGTAACTCCGACTGGACTGAAACATTCGCCCAGATATTTCTTCGATAATTAGCTTTGTTGAGGCAAAAGAAGAGCGTCAACCGCCTTATGGGGTGCCCACGAGGGTCAGGGGCCCACCCCCTGCGTCGTGGCCCCCTCGGGCACCATCTCGCGTTGATTCTTCTTCCCAGATGTCACAAATATTCCAAAAATATTCTCCGTCCGTTTTTATCCCGTTTGGACTCTGTTTGATATAGGGTTTCTGCGAAACATAAAACATGCAAGCACTGGGCACTGGATCAAAATGTTAGTCCCAAAAATAATATAAAAAGTTGCCAAAAGTATATGAATGTTGTAGAATATTGGCATGGAACAATAAAAAATTATAGATACGATGGAGACGTATCAGGACCCCAACCAGGTGTTTGGGTTCCCATGCAAATACATCCTTGTTGGCTCGCAGAAAGTTGATCAATGCCTCCTCATGATCCCGAGGGAGGCCGGCCCTATGGTGAAGGTGGCGCCGGCCGTCCCATCCTCGCAGACCGGCACTTGCTTTGTCTCGGTTCGGTCTTGGGAGAACAACTGCTTCTTCTTGGAAGGCGCTACTCCTGGGGCCTCCCGGTCCTTCTTCTTGCTGGGTAGCACGGCCCGAGCCGCCCTGAAGGTGAGCCTAAGGGCATGCAACGCGCCTTTGGTGTCCCCCGCCACCGTGAGGACACCGTTGCTGCCACGCATCTTCATGAGGTTGTACGCGGGGTGGGTCGCAGCCATAAACTGGGCCAAGGCTGGGTATCCCAGAATAGCATTGTACGATAGGTCGATCTTGGCGATGTCGAAGTCGATGAGCTCGATGCAGTAGTTGTCGCGGGTCCCGAAGGTGACAGGGAGACAGATCTGCCCTAGGGGCCTGGTGGAGCTGTCGCCGACCCCGGAGAAAGGCTTGGAGGGGCGGAGCTGGCTGGGCGGCACGTGGAGTAGGCCGAACGCCGCCGGGGAGAACATGTTGAGGCCGGCTGAGGGAGTCCTGGACTAGGGGGTGTCCGGACAGCCGGACTATCATTATCCGCCGGACTCCAAGACTACGAAGATACAAGATTGAAGACTCCGGCTCGTGTCCGGATGGTACTTTCCTTGGCGTGGAAGGCAAGCTTGGCGATACGGATATGTAGATCTCCTACCATTGTAACCGACTCTGTGTAACCCTAGCCTCTCCGGTGTCTATATAAACCGGAGGGCTTTAGTCCGTAGGACACAACATACATTACAACAATCATACCATAGGCTAGCTTCTAGGGTTTAGCCTCCTTGATCTCGTGGTAGATCTACTCTTGTACTACCCATATCATCAATATTAATCAAGCAGGACGTAGGGTTTTACCTCCATCGAGAGGGCCCGAACATGGGTAAAAACATTGTGTCCCTTGTCTCCTGTTACCATCCGCCTAGACGCACAGTTCGGGACCCCCTACCGAGATCCGCCGGTTTGACACCGACATTGGTGCTTTCATTGAGAGTTCCTCGTGCCGTCACCGATAGGCTTGATGGCATCTTCAACCAACAACGCTGTCTGGGTGAGACTTTTCTCCCGGACAGATCCTCGATTCGGCGGCCGACCGCAGCCAATTCACTTGGCCATCGGAGCAGATCGAAGCTACGCCCGCCATCAGTCGATTTGGAAGCTTAAACTTCACGGCCAATGTCCGCGGAGACTTGATCTTCGACGGACTCGAGCCCTAAGCGCGCCAAGATCTTGGACGATGGGCACGATCTAGCTCTGCCGCAGACGGTGCCTTGGTGGCCGACACGGATCCGCTTCGCCATTAGGCGAGCCGATCGCCCACATCGAGGGACGGTGGATAGATGCCGCCCCGGGGGCTTCAACATACACGGCGATGGAGCCGAACACTGATCTTGTCCCCTGCGAAACCCGTGATTCCGAGACGCCGGACTCCTCGCCGGACTCCGAACCTCCCGCGCCCCTACCAATCGATCCGGATTGGGCGCCGGTTATGGAATTCACCGCCGCGGACATTTTCCAACACTCGCCTTTTGGCGATATCCTGAATTCACTGAAGCATCTCTCGCTATCAGGAGAATCCTGGCCGGACTATGGCCAGGACAGTTGGAGTTCGGATGACGAAGAAATTCAGAGCCCACCCACCACCCACTTTGTAGCTACTGTCGAGGATCTAACCGACATGCTAGACTACGAGTCCGACGACATCGACGCTATGGACGATGATGCCGGAGACGAACAGGAACCAGCGCCTACAGGGCACTGGAAGACCACCTCGTCATACGACATATACATGGTGGATACCCCAAAAGATGGGGATGGCGAAGATGCAGCGGAGGCAGATTCTCTAAAGAAGCAGCCCAAATGCCGTCGTCAGCGGCGCCGCTCTAAATCCCGCCACAGCAAGAATGGAGATTCCGGCACGGGAGATAATAATACTCGGAGAGTGCGAAGACAATCCCCTCCAAAGAAGACTCAGCGCAGGAGGATGCGAAGCAAGCCCCCACGAGAGGCGGAGGCGAAGGGTCGAGGATGATAACTATATGCCTCCCTCCAAGACGAAGCAAGCCTCAACGATGATGAATTCGTCGTGCACTGAGGATCCCGTCGAACAAGAGCGCTTCAAGCGCGGGCTCATAGCCACAAACAAACAGCCTAAAAAAAAGCAGCAACAGCTCCAAGCTGATCAAGATCTGCTGGCCGATCGATGGACCGAGGTCCTCGTGGTCAAGAGTATAAACTCGAACGCCCTCCAAAAGTTACCTAAGACGCAAGCTGCTCCCCGATTAGAGGAGGAAGCATACATACCTTCATCACCAACGACGACATGGTGACCGACCACCCGTGGTCGTGGATGAGAGGCATTCAGGCCCCAGCCAAGACCGTACCCCGCATCGCTCCAAAAGTACGAGGCCAAGAGGGAACGCGCCGGACTTGCGAGACATATTGGAGGACAAGGCAAGGAAATCCAGATCCATCTACGGATCACGTGGGCGCCCTACGACCCACGACGAATACCGTCGTGCCGGATACAACAACCCCAGCCAGGACGAACACAGCAGACAGCGCTCTCTCGAGTTGCATCACGATATTGCTCAATACAGGGGCGCCACACACCCTCTATGTTCACTGACGAAGTAATGGATCATCAGATCCCCGAAGGGTTCAAACCCGTAAATATCGAATCATACGATGGCACAACAGACCCCGCGGTTTGGATTGAAGACTATCTTCTCCACATTCACATGGCCCGTGGCGATGATCTCCACGCCATCAAATATCTCCCACTCAAGCTTAAAGGACCAGCTCGGCATTGGCTAAACAGCTTGCCCGCAGAGTCAATTGGGTGCTGGGAGGACCTGGAAGCCGCATTCCTCGACAACTTCCAGGGCACATATGTGCGACCACCAGACGGCGATGACCTAAGCCACATTATTCAGCAGCCGGACGAATCGCCGGACAATTACGACACGGTTCTTGACAAAGAAAACCAAATCGCCGATTGTCCGGATGCAGAGGCCCTCGCAGCCTTCAAACATAACATCCGGGACGAATGGCTAGCCCGGCACTGGGCAGGAAAAGCCGAAATCCATGGCAGCCCTCACATTGTTGATGACCCGCTTTTGCGGAGAGGACAGTAGCTAGCCCGTAGCAACAACCTCCGTAAAAATTCGGCAGTCCGGATACCAAGGACAACAATGGCAGGTCACGTCGCAACAAAACAAGCGCCGATTAACGGCGATGATAAGGAGGATACGGCGGTCAATGCCGGATTCCGAGGTTTTAACCGGTCGTGGAAGAAGCCATTCAAAAGAACCACTCCGGGTTCGTCCAATCTGGACTGAATACTCGACCGCTTATGCCAGATACATGGCACCTCTGAAAAGCCAGCTAACCACACCAATAGAGATTGCTGGGTGTTCAAGCAGGCCGGCAAGTTAATTGCGGAAAACAATGACAAGGGGCTAAACAGCGACGATGAGGAAGAGACCCGACCGCCGAACAACAGAGGACAGAAGGGTTTCCCCCCACAAGTGCGGACGGTGAATATGATATACGCGACCCACATACCCAAGAGGGAGAGGAAACGCGCACTCAAGGACGTCTATGCGATGGAGGCAGTCGCCCCAAAGTTCAATCCATGGTCCTCTTGCCCGATCACTTTCGATCGAAGAGACCATCCGACCAGCATACGCCATGGCGGATTCGCCGCATTGGTTTTAGACCCAATCATCGATGGATTTCACCTCACAAGAGTCCTGATGGACGGCGGTAGTAGCCTGAACCTGCTTTATCAGGATACAGTGCGCAAAATGGGCATAGACCCATCAAGGATCAAACCTACAAAGACAACCTTTAAAGGTGTCATCCTGTGAGTGGAGGCCAACTGTGACAGCTCGACCACACCGAAGTGGTCTTGGATCCCGGATAATTTCGGGCGAAGAGTTAATCTTCGACATAGTCCCGCTTCGCGGCGGCTATCACGCTCTCTGGCGGACGAACGCGTTTGCAAAATTCAACGGTGCCGCATTATGCATACCTAAAGCTCAAGATGCCAGCCCTCGTGGAGTCATCACGGTCAACGGAATCTGGGCGCTCCTCCGAACGGAGGAACATCTGGCGGCTCTCGCGCGAAATCTGAGCAGCCTTTTAAGGCAATTCTCAAGTCCGGCAATCAAAATGCCGGACATAGCAAAACGCGCCCGGAGCAATGCCAACCAAGACCACCTGGCGCGGTCAGAGCACGCGTAGCAATGCGGCCCCAACCCTCGCCCGCACATGATCGCAAGAATAACACTCCGTGTACATCATTACGCTTTGGAGATACCATGGGCGCAGGGAAAGGGGCACGATCACAATGGACCCAGAGTGCGGCTCGACCACACCAGGGGCTCGCAAGTGTGCCCCCCTTCTTTTCTTTTTCACTTTACTACTTTGTGTACACAGGACTCCATTAAACAGAAGCCCTGTCCGGTGGCGAACCTGCCGAACTCATGATGCAATAGTCAGGGACTAAAGAAGGCCGCGACAAACTCTCAGGTGGTCTCAATTACGAGCATTAAATTCGATTATATACACCAAGTCCGCAGCTCATCCACGAGGGGACATATTTATTGAGTCAAAATCCCTTGCTTACAAGACTATTTGTATCGGTCCGCTTTATTAGCGACTTTCTTTCATATATAATGCAGCACCCTTTTTATTTGCAATTGCATTACCTTTTATGTATATGTTCATTACATGACATCTTGCACCGTATATTTTGGTGCGGCCGAATCGCCAGGGCTTCGTTCCCCAATTTATGGTGTGATAAAGTCCGAACACTTTCACAAGTGCGGCACCCGAACTTATAGCATTATATGAATCGGCTCGAATCATGTCTTGGGTCAATAGTTGGGTTTGCCCGCTCCCACGTTTTGGTGCCTTACGCCCGTTCGTCGGCTAAGGTGGCTTTGGGAGAACCACTGCGATTGTGCCCGGTTGAGCGGGTTAACGCCTGGAGAAAGCTAAAACTGACCGGCATGATAAGGCGAGAGACTGGTCGCTGTTCGAGAGGTTTTTCGGTCATAAAGACTCACGCCGCTTGAGCGAAGTTCGGATAATGTCCGATGAAGGCGTGGATAGCGCCCCGGATTCGGTCTTCCGAATACCAGGGGCTTCGCCGAAATTTAAAATTATAGAATTCTATGGCTAAGTGAGAGTGTTCAAGCATTATATGTCAGGTTGCCTTGTTCGTTGTGTTGAGCGCCTCCCTCGATGGACCCAACAATGGGAACAAGAGTGCTCATGTTTATCCCGAACACCCCAGCACTCCCGGCTTGGGGGCTGAAGCCAACGACTTGCCATCTCTCAGATTTTATAAACGGCCGCATAGAAGGTAATATTTTAAATTAAACAAGTGTTGCTTATGGCGCATATAAACGAAGTTTTCAGCGCCTGAGATAAATACACGCGAGTTCACTAAAGATTACATTTGGGAGCACTCATACGCAATATCGCAGGCTCCCTTCAGACAACTTTATAATACCGCTCCGCGTGCGATGCTCCTTGCCCGGCGGCGGTGGATCCGTGAAGCTTCTCCGCATCCAGTTTGCCCCATTGCACCTTTATGCGGGCAAGGGCCCAACGAGCGCCTTCAATACAGGCGGAGCGCTTGACCACATCCAGCCGGGGGCACGGATCCACCAGCCGCCGCACGAGGCCAAAGTAGCTTCTGTGCATGGCCTGTCGAGCCCTGGCCGGACTATGAGGCCCTTCATGGCCTCCTCAGCTACCTTGTGGAGTTCGACCAGCTGCTTCAGCTGGTCGCTTGGGAGCACCGGATGGCCGGTCTCAGCGTATTGAGACCAGAAGACCATCTCCGTCGAGCTTCCCTCCTCGCCACGATAGAATGCGGCAGCATCAGACGCACTACGCGGCAGATCTGCAAACGCCCCTGGAGAGCTCCGAATTCGGGTAAGTATCCGGTAATTCACATTAACATGCCTGCTTTGCATGAAAAATGCCTTACCCGTAGCTATCTTCTTTATGTCCTCAACCTCCTGAAGGGCCTTCTGGGCCTCGGCCTTGGTGGACTTGGCACTTTCGAGAGCCGAGGCAAGCTCGGACTCTCGAGTCTTGGAGTCACGCTCCAAACTCTCATGCTTTTCCATGAGAGCTTGGAGCTCTTGCCGAACTTCCGCCACCCGTGCCTCTTGCTTTTCTCGCTCAGCCCGTTCCGCGGCCGCATTGCGTTCGGCCGGGAACACAGCATCCTTCACGGCTGCCACCTCGTTAGTGGCCCCTGCAATACACATATTATCCTTGTTAATTTTATTTGCAACCAAAACCCTTTTCTGTAAGGTACTTATTCAAAGAGGTGTTACCCACCTTCTTTTTCCTCGAGCTACCTCTTGGCATGGCCGAGCTCTTGCTCGGACCGCTCGAGATCCTTCTTCATCACCTCGACCTCCGCCATTAACGCGGCAGAGGTCAGCAGCGTAGCCTGCAAACCCATATTGACATATGTTAGGCAACCCTGCGTATATCTTGTTAGATCCTCAGTCCGGCTTTTCTTTCCGAACACCGGACTAAGCATCAGGGGCTACTGTCTATGCGGTATTACATTACATAATTTTAACTTCTTACCTCAAAGCTGTTAGAAGGCTGCTGCGAAGCTTCGGTCAGCCCGCTCTTAGCGAGCTGAACCTTTTTAATCACCGCACTCATGATAGTGCGGTGTTCTTCCTTGATGGAAGCGCCTTTAAGCGCCTCCAATAGGTTATCCGGCGCCTCCGGTTGGACGGAGGCCGCCGGCGTCATGGTCCTGCCCTTCTTTCGATGGGGCTGCTTGCCGGACTCTGGAACCACTGCGGGTTCCGGTGTAGAGTCCGGTGCAAAGTCCGGGAGGTCGCCTAATGGCGCCTCTGGAGCCTCCTCCTGATGGGTCCCTCTTTGGGATCCCACCTCGGCGTCCTCGTCGGCACGTGGGGTAGAGGCAGTCGGGATGGAATTTACATCCGACGAGGCCAACGACCCACTCATCGAGTCGGGGAGATCGTCACCGGCCGGACTGCGGGCAGAATGCGGCATTAGAAGGATACGACATGACATAAAATATACGGCATATAAATGATCCGAATACTTACGATCCTGCCGGACGCCTGGCCCTTGGAGGCCACTCATCCTCGCCGACGTCGATGTTGGCGAAACTGTCCGGGGGGATAGTTCTCCCCCTCTTGGACCCTTCGGCCTCCCCGATTGGGGAAGCCTTCCTCTTCTTCTCTCCCTCCTTTGGGAGAGAATACTCCTCCTCCTCTTCTTCAGGGGAGGAGTCCTCGTCGTCAGACGCCTGATTGCGGGAACTCTTTCGAGTCCCCGTGGCCACCTTCTTGGCCTTCTTCTCCGGCACCACGTGCGGTGCCGGAACCAGTAGCCCTGTTAAGCGGGCGTTCACTGGGTCTTCTGGCATGGGAGCCGGGCTGATGAGCAGCTTGGCCTTCTCCATCCATTCCTGTCAAAGGAAATGGCAGAATGAAATCCCACTAAAAGTTAATTTAATTATCACAAGTGTCCCATAATGGGGTTGAATCACTTACCGCGTCAGTTGGACACTGCACGCTGAATCCGCGATCTTCCGTCTCGGATGCGGGGGCTTCGGTGCCCTTGAACAGCACTCTCTAGGCGCCTTCGTATGTTGTATCGAAGAGCCCGCTTAGCGCCTGGTGCTGTTCCGGATTGAACTCCCACAAATTGAATGCCCGTTCTTGGCATGGGAGAATCCGCCGGAGGAGCATGACTTGGACCACGTCGACGAGCCGGAGCCTATTGCTCACCATCTTCTTGATGCAGGCTCGAAGTCCCGTCACCTCCACCGGACTGCCCCACTGCAAGCCCTTCTCTTTCCAGGAGGTGAGCTGCGTGGGGATTCCAGATCTAAACTCGGGGGCCGCCGCCCATGTGGGCTTGCGCGGCTCAGTGATGTAGAACCACCCCGATTGCCACCCCTTGACGCAATCCACGAAAGTCCCTTCTAGCCAAGGGACGTTGGGCAATTTGCCCAACATGGCGCCTCCGCATTCCGCTTGCGTGCCCTTTACAACCTTTGGCTTGACGTTGAAGTTCTTGAGCCACAGGCCGAAGTGGGGCTGGATGCAGAGGAAGGCCTCGCACACGACGATAAACGCCGAGATGTTGAGGATGAAGTTCGGCGCCAGATCGTGGAAATCCAGGCCGTAGTAAAACATGAGTGTGGGGACCCCGACTCGCAAGTCGTGATCACCGAATGCACGTGTACAGTGATCCCAGAGATCAATGCTCACTGAACACACAGAAGCTGAATAACAAGAGTCTTACATCCATACATACCGTCTTACACAAATAGAGACCAACATGGTCAAGTCTTACATCGATAAAGCCTTAAGGGCTGAGCATCAAATGAAACATAGCAGCGGAAAACGTCATCGATAAGTAGAACCCATGCCATCTGCCTTAACCCTACAGGCATTCTGACTGGGAAACGTCCTAGTTCGCATGATCGTCTCCAAAGAACTCTTCTCCGAACTCCGGTTCTTCCATGCCTGGTCAATTAAATAACCAGTGGCAAGCCAATGAGTACTTTGAATGTACTCGCAAGCAACCCATGATTTGGTTCAAGGTACAGTAATGCATGACATAGGTAAAGTTTTGCATAAAGCTAGTTTTGAGTGCAGGACATGTTCAACATCCTATAAAGCATGCATCAAGAGAATTCAAGTAACCATAAGAATTGGTCACAGATATCAACATAAATAGAATGGGCACCTACCCATTTATCATAAAAAGAGTGGGCACCAACCCATCTCGATCGTGTCAAGTCCTTGACTTGATCCATGACAACGCCATCATCTCACACACACCGGGTTTGAAAACAAGTGGACGTAGCCCAAGAGCGGTTACCCAACTGTCCATGACCGTGGACACGGCTATTCGAATAGTTTTACACTCTGCAGAGGTTGCACACTTTACCCACTAGATCCGGGGAACTTTCGTGTCAAACCACGACCCGCGGTACCTCAAGTACCCGGGGTAAGCACCCGATCACTACCTTTCCCTAGACGACACTAACATGGAGTCCACTCGATTGGCAGTAACCCCCGTGCCCAACATTTCAAACAACCTTTTCATGGAGCCTTGCTCCCATTTCCATCACATACCACTGGCACGGGGTACCAACGGTGTGTCCGGTGCCCCATAAAGATGGTCATGGCCGCCCTACCTGGCACGACCCCGTCCCAAGAGAGAGCACCAACTCTCCCCCGTCACTAGTAATGCGGGCTCCAAGCTAGTATCGGTCTAGGTACTCAATAATGCCCTTTCCCATATAAGGGTAGAGTGGTCGCGCATGTAAGGTTGGGATAACGGTCGCAACTCCGACCAATCCGTTTTGAAAACAACACCCACTTCCTTGGCACACCACTTCGTCATCAAGTGGTCACCCATCTCATCATCTCCCTCGGGCATAAGTGGCACCCGATGGGGTTTTCGAAAAGACTTTTGAAATCGCATTGCCTCCTTCATCATGCACAAACCCATCCCATTTGCGTAGCATCTACATTTGCCTCCTATCTACTCCCACCGGCATAACCCTCATAAGAAGGTAGGGCCATGCACAATGCAAGTATCAACGAGGAAGTAATCGTGGCAACCAACCCACGTGGTTCACCATCTCATCATGATTCCGATGCATCATTAACGAAGAGCTAAACATGACATGCATATAAAGGGTATCATAGTCATGGTCAAAGGGCTGCTTGCCTTGGTTGGCTTGATCTTCAAAGTCTTCAGCCCTGCTCCTCCTTCTTCCTCGGCTACCTCACAATCACGGGATCTAACGTTGCAAGAAAACAACGGAAAATAAGGCTATAATAAAAATAGAAAAGTCAAAGTGCTCAAAAAATGTCAACTTAATTTTGTAAAATACTAGGAGGAAAGCTAGGAAGGGGCAACTTTTGGTTTTGGTTCGGAGCAGCAAAATAGGAGTTATGGATTTTCAAAGGCTTATTTAAATGCCAAAACCACATTTAAATATTCTGAGAGAAGAAAAGGTGATTGGATTTGAGTGAAAGCTGCACCATTAAATAGGTTACAATATTCTAGGAATTTAGAAATTGGAATCAATGCATTTGGATTAATATTCTGCCTGTGGAATATTTGGAAATATCTGTAAAAGAAAAAAAAAACGGCGCTGTGCCTTTGGGCCGAGAGGCCACAGCAGAAGCAGCCTGGGGGGAAACCCAGCCCACACGCCGCCACGTCAAGCGTAAAGGCTGAATACGCCGCCGCCGGCGGATCGGTCTTGTGCACACAAGACGTTTTAAACCGACGGATGGGTCCCACCCGTCGAGGCGTGAGGTCGATGGCGGCCCCACGGCGGCCGTCGTCTACCTCCGGCAAGAGGCGACGCGAGCTTCGCGGGCGCGATCTGAGAACGGAAGGGGCGCAGAGGCTACCGTTGGACTCGGGAGCGAGTCGCGGTTCGGTGGTGGTGGAGGCGGTCGCGGGGTGGCTGCCGCGGCGACGAGGTCCCGCGGCGGAGGTGCTTGGGCGCCGGTGGCTCGGCCGTTCCGGCTGCAAACGAGGGGAAAGAGGGGAAAGCATCGGTGAGGCGAGGGAGTCCATTCGAGGGAGAAGCGGGCGGAGGAGGCTGTACTGCAGATCGACGGCGACCCGAGGCGGCGGAGCTCGAGCTCGATCTCGAGCTCGGGCGGCTCTGAGCGAAGTGTGTGGTTCGGGGTGGATTGGGTGTGTGGAGGAGCGACAGGAGGAAGAGAGAGGCTCGGGAGTGCCTTATATAGGCTGGGCGGTTCACCGTGGGCGTGGCCTCTGGCACCCTGGATCGGCTCTGGAGGCCGTTGGAGAGGGTTTGAGCTGTCCACGGCGCTCGTGGGGATGGAGTAGGGTGCTAGGGAGAAGAGAGAGAGCGGGAAGGGTTACGGCGCCTGCGTGTGAGAGCCGGCCATTGGCCGAGCCGGGCGGCGTCGCACGCTACTGCAGGAGGGGAGAGAGAGGGAGAGACAAAGGGGACTGCACGGCGGCGTGTCGCAGACGTCGAGGCACATCAGCTGGCGCGATGGGAAGGCACGAGGCGGTCGGGAGGCGCGGTGTCAACGGTCGGCGCTCTGGCAGGCGCTCCAGAGCGCGACTTTGGCCGGCATCCGCGGGTTTTCCGCGTCGCGCGCGCGTCCTTTTCTGTCTGGAGGCTACAGTGGAAGGGGGCAAGACCTGGAAAGAGCCTGGGATGCTCTGGGGTGCAGAGGGGAGAGAGAGAAGCTGTGAGAGAGAAGAGAAACTGTTGTCCAGAGAGGACAAACTTGATTCCCCCCTTCCTCCACATTGCTTCCTCGGGTAGAAAAGTGTCTAAGTGACAGAGGGGAGTGAGGAGGGTTGTGGCAAAAGATGAACTCAAGGAGATTAGTGAAAGTGGCAAAATAGGCTTTTTAGTATTTTGCCAGAAGGTGTTTGATGGAGTTTTGGGTAAGCTAATGATTCCCACTGGCCAAGATACTCCAAGGGGTGAAATGTCACATATATTTAGGGCCTTCCACCCATTTTGAGCTTAATAGGACAAAGTTGCCAATGCAACTCTTGCAAACCCTAGAAATGGGCAGAAAGGATTTGTGTAGATCGATGGAGTAGATCATTTCTCCTTGATGTACCACTTGGTGTGGTAGCCTTATTTGGTCACATGATCAGGCTCACCAAAGTTGGGGTCTTGGAGAAAAAGTTGGTAGTGCAAAGTGGTTCAAACTTGATTTTGGTCAGAGAGGGTTTTGAGGCACTTTGACCAAGATTTCCTCTTCTCCAACCTGTGCCATTTGGTCCAGATGCATCATTAGACCAATGAAGCATGTCCACCAAGTTTGAGCACATTTGGACATACTTGGCAATGTAAAGTTGATCAAACTTTAGATTGGACAGAAATGGTTTTGAGGGGTTTTGATGATGTTATCTTGTTCTCCAAGTCATGAGACTTGGCAAGATCATCAGATATGTCATATGTGACATGATAGAATTTTCCTGGAATTTTGGAGAATATTTCCTTTGTAAATATTTCAAAAGCTTGAAATATCCAGAAAGGGTTTTAGAGGGATTTGACCAATATTTTGAACATGACCAGGTGTTGAAACTCTTATATATGGACAATATATGTCCTATGAGTTTCCCTAAATTTTGTCAAATATTTTTGAAACAGTAAAGTAATTTTTTCCTATTAAAGACCATTTCTGGCCTTAAGAAAAAGCCTTTAAATAAAATAGAACAATAACTTTTAAAATTATATTTTTGTGGTTCCTGGGCATCCTATATCTAATAGGAGTCAAATATATTTTTGGAAAGATTTTTACTGCCCTTAATCAAGTACTTGCAGTGCAAACCTCAATTCAGGGGTTTTTGGAAAACTAATTTTAGAAAATACTTTCTGGCCAAATTATTTTGTAAGAAAATTCCATATAGCACTATTCACATGGCATGGTCATTGGTCAGGAGCTTGGGGTAAGGAGATGGAATATAGAGGGTAGAGTAGTTGACTTCAAGAAGCACTTGAAAAGAAACACAGAGAGAAAA
Organism: Aegilops speltoides; assembly: GCA_021437245.1. Taxonomy (NCBI): domain Eukaryota; kingdom Viridiplantae; phylum Streptophyta; class Magnoliopsida; order Poales; family Poaceae; genus Aegilops; species Aegilops speltoides. Next base: position 365,358,438 of record CM038147.1, on the reverse strand, counting down.
CCAACTCCAAATAAAAGCCAAATAATGCAAAATGTTTTTGTTGGTCCAAATTTTCATGCTTTATTAATGAAAATGAAATGTTACAAAATGCAGGGTGTGACAGACCTACCCCCTTACAAGAATCTCGCCCCGAGATTCCTAAACTAGGCTTGAAAGAGATACGGAATTCGGATCTAAGGTAGTCTTCACGCTCCCAAGTTATACCTTGGTGTGATTGCTCCATTGGACTTTGAAGTACTTGATGGTGCGGCTTCGAAAAGTCGTCGTTCAGCCTCATCGAGAATGCAGATGGGCCGCTCACGATAACGTCAAATCAGGTTGAAGATCAATGGCTTGGTGATTGGCGTCCTTGTAGAGGTCGGGCTTATCTGGAACTTGGAGACACTTCCGTAGTTGTGACACGTGGAACACGTTGTGCACATCAGAAAGTTCAGGTGGAAGTTCCAACTGGTAAGCCACTTCTCCTCGTCGATCAGTGATCTTGAAGGGCCCAATGTATCTCGGAGCGAGCTTTCCTTTGACATGAAAGCGCTGGGCTCCTTTGAGAGGGGTGACCCGGAGATAGACATGGTCTCCAACTCGGAAGTTTATGTCTCTGCGACGTGAGTCCGCATAGCTCTTCTGCCTTGACTTGGCAGACTTCAGACGCTCTCTGACAAGCTGGACTTGCTCTTCTGCTTCACGAAGGATATCAGGCCCAAAGACAAGTCCTTCTCCGGTCTCCGACCAGTTGAGAGGTGTACGGCACTTCCGCCCGTATAACACTTCAAATGGTGCCATCTGAAGGCTGGCCTGATAACTGTTGTTGTAAGAGAACTCGGCGAAAGGGAGGCAATCTTCCCACTTAGCTCCATAAGCTAAGACACAGTGCTCGGAGCATGTCTTGAGTATTTGATTCACTCGCTCGGTCGACCTCCGGTTTGTGGGTGGAAAGCGATCTTTGAAGGACAACTTGGTCCCCATGGCCTCCTGGAATTTCTTCCAAAACCTTGAGGTGAACTGGGTTCCTCGATCTGACACAATCTCCTTGGGAACACCATGAAGGCTCACAATTCGGTTGATGTAGAGACTGGCTAACTGGTTCCCCTTGTAGGTCGTCTTGACAGGAATGAAATGGGCCACTTTGGTCAAATGATCGACTATGACCCAGATGGAGTCATGTCCCTTGTTTGACCTAGGTAGTCCAGTGATGAAATCCATTCCGACTTTATCCCATTTCCACTCGGGAACCTTGAGTGGTTGGAGTAATCCAGCAGGTCGCTGATGTTCAGCTTTGACCCTCTGGCATACGTCACATTTGGCAACATAGGTGGCAATCTCCCTTTTCATCCCGTGCCACCAAAATCTTTCCTTCAGGTCTTGATACATCTTGGTGCCTCAGGTGAATGGAATATGGGCTGTCATGAGCTTCTTGCAAGATCAGGTTCTTGAGCTCAACTTTGTTGGGCATGCAGATCGATTCCCAAACCACACAATTCCTTCCTCATCTTCCGAGAATCACGAGGCCTTGCTCGCCTTGATCTTCCTCTTGATGCCTTCAATACTCTCATGCCCCTTCCGAGCTTTCTTGATATCATCCATCAAGGTAGGCTTAACTTCGAGGTTGGCCAAGAATCCTGGTGCAACCAGTTCCAACTCAAGCTTTCAAGTTCTTCATACAAGGCGGGTAGCTTGTGCTTTAGCATAGCATTCAAGGAGCAAGCCTTCCGCTCAACGATCTGCTACCACATTAGCCTTTCCAGGTGGTATTGAACACCGAGGTCATAATCCTTTATCAACTCCAGCCATCTTCTCGCCTCATGTTCAATTCCTTTGAGTGAAAATATACTTCAGACTTTTGTGATCCGTGTATATCTCACATCGCTTCCCCAAGAGGTAATGTCGCCAAGTCTTCAGGGCATGAACCACCGCCGCTAGCTCAAGGTCATGAGTAGCGTAGTTCTCTTCGTGAGGTCGTAGTTGCCTTGAAAGGTAGGCCACGACTCTGCCTTCTTGCATCAGAACACCTCCCAGTCCGATTCTTGACGCATCACAATATATCACAAACTCCTTGTGTATATCCGGTGTGGCCAGAACTGGAGCGGTGGTTAGCCTCTTCTTCAGCTCTGGAAGCTCTCTTCGCACTTCGGCGTCCATTCAAACTTCTTGTCCTTCTTCAAGAGCTGAGTCATGGGTCGGGCAATGCTTGAGAATCCTTCAACGAACTTGCGGTAATATCCCGCGAGTCCGAGGAAGCTTCTGACTTCCTTCACATTGCTCGGGGATTGCCATTCACCACGGCTTCAATCTTGGCGAGGTCGATCGACAATCCCTCTTCGATTAGAACATGACCCAGAATCCAACTTCACGCAGCCGTAATTCACACTTGCTGAACTTGGCATACAGTTGGTGCTCCCGAAGCTTGTCTAGGACCATCCTCAAGTGTTGCTCGTGCTCTTCTTCCGACTTCGAGAAGACAAGAATGTCATCAATGAAGACAACGACGAACTTGTCCAAATATTCCATGAAGACCTTATTCATGAGATACATGAAGTAAGTGGGGCATTGGTCAACCCAAAGGACATGACCGTGCATTCATACAGCCATATCGTTCTGAATGCCGTCTTGAATATCTTGGGGTCTCGATCTTGATTGGTAGTACCCAGATCCGAGGTCGATCTTGGAGAACACCTTGGCCCCATTGAGTTGATCAAACAGATCTTCAATCTTGGGAAGTGGGTACTTGTTCTTGATTGTAACCTCGTTGAGGGAGCGGTAGTCAATGCATAAGCGGATGGTACCGTCCTTCTTTGCCACAAATGAGCAGGTGATCCCCAAGGGGAGGCACTAGGCGGATAAATCCTTCCTCAACTGCTCTTCCACTGCTTCTTCAATTCCGCTAACTCCTCCGATCCCATTCTATAAGGCTTCTTATAGATGGGTCCTGCTCCGGGTATGAGCTCGATGATGAACTCAATGTCTCGGTCAGGAGGCATTCCTGGTAGCTCGTCAGGAAAAACATCGGGATACTCGCATACTACCGGCACTTGTTCCAATCCAACTTCAGTCAGACAGTTGACTTGGTTGGCTTGAGCAGAGGAGGGGTTGGAGGCAAATTTGACTTCGACTCCTCGGTCATTGGTCATAGTGACCGTCCGGTTGGCGCAATCAATCAAGCCTTGGTGCTTGCTGAGCCAATTCATTCCCAAGATCACATCCAAGCCTTGTGATTTTAGGATGATAAGGTCTGCTAGGAAGTCTACCCCGTTAATGGTAATCCCGACTCCTTTACATCCTATCTTGGCTCTCATCTCTGCTCCGGGGGTTTGTACCACCATAGGGTTATTTAGGGGTGTAGGGTCATGCCACTTTTAATGCAAAACTTTGGGTGACAAAAGAATCGTGGCTCGAGAATCAAACAAAACGATTTATGGTGCTGAGTTGACAAGGGCGTACCAAGACGACGTCCGGTCTTCTGGGCCTCTTCGCGGTGACATGATTCACACGACCCCGCCATTGTTGGGCAAGTTGCGGGAGCTTGGTTCCTCGGTGGCATTCCACGGCCTTGTCCTGGTTCTGCGCATTGGGGCGCGGGCGTCGGGCTTCTTGTTGGGGCAATTCTTGGAGTAGTGCCCGGCTGTCCACATCGAAACAAGTGACTTGGTTGGGGACGACGCCCTTGCCAAACATTGTTATTGGGGTTGTTGTAAGCTGGCACTGGGGTTGGCATCTTGTTGAGGTGGATAGTTGGTGCGAGGTGCAGGAGCTCTTGGTTCTTTGGTAGGTTGGCTTGACGGGGCTGGCTGCCACAGGCGAGGCTTCGTTCTTGGAGCTACCCTGCCGATCATCTTGCGCTTCGAGTGTCATCCAAGGCACGTCGCTTGTCCTCAAGCATGAGCGCCTTGTTCACCAGATCAGGAAAGGTTGGGCAGTCACACACAACAAGCTTAGTCTGCAGAGTCTGGTTAAGGCCTTCCATGAAGCGCCCTTTTGGCAGCATCAAGTCTTGACATCCTCGAGGGCATACCTTGAGAGAACACCGAACTTCGCATGTACTCCTTGACGGTGCTACTACCTTGCTTGAGGCTCGGAACTCACGCTTCTTGATGGCCATGAGTCCGAAGGATGTGGGCCTTGCGAATTCCGTCTTGAAGGTGTCCCAAGTGATATCTTGCTCCACATGCATAGCCTTGAATCCATCCCACCAAGCTCTGGCAGTCCCCCCGAGACAGTGGGCAGCATACGCCACTTTATCATGGTCCTCAGTGCATCCGACTAGTGCCAGCAGATCCTCAATAGTGCGGACCCAGTCGTCTGCATCCAGGGGTTTAGCAGTCTCGATGAAAGTGGGTGGTGCATGCTTCTTGAACTCCACCAGTGTGGAACGTCCATGGCCGTGCCCCGCCGGCTGGCGGTTGACAGCCTGAGCAATCATCTGGAGGGCTGCAGTGTTGGCTTGGCGCTCCTCTCGAAAAGCTTGGAGAAGCTGAGCCATATCCATGCTTGGAGGAGGTGGTGGTGGTGGAGTCTGTCCTTGGGCTTGGTCCTGGCTGGCTCCGGCCTCAGCAGAACCTCCGGCTTCTTGCGGCTGGGTAGAGGTACCAGTACGTGTTACAACAGGCATCCTGTTGGAGCGGTCAAGGTCTCATGATTGGGAACAACAATGAGGGAAAGCAGTATAGATGGAATGCCTAGTAAGGGGGTGGTGTGACACAATTTAAGTTAAACAAAGGCCAGAAGGGCCAAACTCATGCATTAAAACCAAATGGGAAATGTAGTCGTTTACAAGTTCCCGAAGGGAAGGTACGACTTCATCAAAGCAAGTTGAAAGCAAACACAACATAACATGGTTTCATAAGAACCATTACAAGGACTCGACTTCGCAAAAGGGGTACACGACCTATCCTACCATAGGCTACGAGCTAGCCTATCCTAGTCCTGAACGGAGTCTAAGTGGTGGAATGCTCGGTCGGGTATTCTGGCTCCTCTGGGTCTTCCTCCTCATCTTCATCTGTCTTGGTCTCCTCATCGCTTGAGGAAGCGGGGGAGTGAAGGAGCTGAACACGGCGCTGCTTTCTTTGGTGGCGTCTTGAAGAGGTTCGGTACTCCTTTGCCGTCATACTGGCGTGGCTGAGGTGATCCTCGGCACGTGCGACTGTGGGGGTCGCCCACCTCGATAAGCTACCGCTGGCTGTCCGGGGTGCTCCATCCTTCTTGATCTGTCCGCCTTCATCCGAACTATGCGGAGGAGCTCCTTGGTCTCATGGAGTTCCTTCCAAGCTCCGTCGACTCGAGGCAGTGCTGTGCGGCTGTCGGCACACAAGCTGAAGTAGGTGCGAAGCGGAGAGAAGTCCCTCGTCCAAGGGTGGTGCTCAGGCGCTGCTCTCGTCATCACCTTCCTTACGATAAGGCAGGTAACGAGTGGCTGGCTCTCTCGCCATCTCTGGCAGGAGATCTCGGAGGCGAAGTCGGTGCCTTGAGGGCAGCAGTCTCCACGGCGAGAAGCAAGTGTCGCCATCTGGGGTCCCTCAAAGAACCAGCTCGTTGGGCGTCATTCGCCCTCACGACTACCTCCACGTGGTACTCCTTGTTGGTCTTTGTCGACCCAAAGTGCTCGTGGTAGGAGAAGGTGGGGACTCGAGTGAACTGGCACTTCCGAGGCTATCCTCAAGAAGCACGGAAACCCGGTGGTCGGGAAGTCCTCTGCATGCGCGCCATCTACAAAAAGTGGAAGGGAAGGGTCGATAAAGGAATGTGACCTGTGTTTGGGATGCTAACATAAAACATAGGTATATGGGTAATCTAGGGGATAGTCTCGCTCTAACTAACGTCCATGCTAACTAAGGCTTCCTACAGTCAGGATGGCTCTGGTACCAGCTCTGTGGGGACCCCGAGTCGCAAGTCGTGATCACCGAATGCACGTGTACAGTGATCCCAGAGATCAATGCTCACTGAACACACAGAAGCTGAATAACAAGAGTCTTACATCCATACATACCGTCTTACACAAATAGAGACCAACATGGTCAAGTCTTACATCGATAAAGCCTTAAGGGCTGAGCATCAAATGAAACATAGCAGCGGAAAACGTCATCGATAAGTAGAACCCATGCCATCTCGCCTTAACCCTACGGGCATTACATTGGGAAGCGTCCTAGTTCGCATGATCGTCTCCAAAGAACTCTTTTCGAACTCCGGTTCTTCCATGCGGTCAATTAAATAACCAGTGGCAAGCCAATGAGTACTTTGAATGTACTCGCAAGCAACCCATGATTTGGTTCAAGGTACAGTAATGCATGACATAGGTAAAGTTTTGCATAAAGCTAGTTTTGAGTGCAGGACATGTTCAACATCCTATAAAGCATGCATCAAGAGAATTCAAGTAACCATAAGAATTGGTCACAGATATCAACATAAATAGAATGGGCACCTACCCATTTATCATAAACAGAGTGGGCACCAACCCATCTCAATCGTGTCAAGTCCTTGACTTGATCCATGACAACACCATCATCTCACACACACCGGGTTTGAAAACAAGTGGACGTAGCCCAAGAGCGGTTACCCAACTGTCCATGACCGTGGACACGGCTATTCGAATAGTTTTACACTCTGCAGAGGTTGCACACTTTACCCACTAGATCCGGGAACTTCGTGTCAAACCACGACCAGCGGTACCTCAAGTACCCGGGGTAAGCACCCGATCACTACCTTTCCCTAGACGACACTAACATGGAGTCCACTCGATTGGCAGTAACCCCCGTGCCCAACATTTCAAACAACCTTTTCATGGAGCCTTGCTCCCATTTCCATCACATACCACTGGCACGGGGTACCAACGGTGTGTCCGGTGCCCCATAAAGATGGTCATGGCCGCCCTACCTGGCACGACCCCGTCCCAAGAGAGAGCACCAACTCTCCCTCGTCACTAGTAATGCGGGCTCCAAGCTAGTATCGGTCTAGGTACTCAATAATGCCCTTTCCCATATAAGGGTAGAGTGGTCGCGCATGTAAGGTTGGGATAACGGTCGCAACTCCGACCAATCCGTTTTGAAAACAACACCCACTTCCTTGGCACACCACATCGTCATCAAGTGGTCACCCATCTCATCATCTCCCTCGGGCATAAGTGGCACCCGATGGGGTTTTCGAAAAGACTTTTGAAATCGCATTGCCTCCTTCATCATGCACAAACCCATCCCATTTGCGTAGCATCTACATTTGCCTCCTATCTACTCCCACCGGCATAACCCTCATAAGAAGGTAGGGCCATGCACAATGCAAGTATCAACGAGGAAGTAATCGTGGCAACCAACCCACGTGGTTCACCATCTCATCATGATTCCGATGCATCATTAACGAAGAGCTAAACATGACATGCATATAAAGGGGTATCATAGTCATGGTCAAAGGGCTGCTTGCCTTGGTTGGCTTGATCTTCAAAGTCTTCAGGCCCTGCTCCTCCTTCTTCCTCAGCTACCTCGTCAAATACGGGATCTAACGTTGCAAGAAAACAACGGGAAAATAAGGCTATAATAAAAACAGAAAAGTCAAAGTGCTCAAAAAAATGTCAACTTAATTTTGTAAAATACTAGGAGGAAAGCTAGGAAGGGGGCAACTTTTGGTTTTGGTTCTGGAGCAGCAAAATAGGAGTTATGGATTTTCAAAGGCTTATTTAAATGCCAAAAACCACATTTAAATATTTACAGAGAAGAAAAGGTGATTGGATTTGAGTGAAAGCTGCACCATTAAATAGGTTACAATATTCTAGGAATTTAGAAATTGGAATCAATGCATTTGGATTAATATTCTGCCCTGTGGAATATTTGGAAATAATACAGAAAAGAAAAAAAAAACAGCGCTGTGCCATTGGGCGGAGAGGCCACACAGCAAGCAGCAGGCAGGTGGGGAAACCCAGCCACGCGCCGCCACGTCGAAGGCGTAAAGGCTGAATCGCCGCCGACGGCGGCGGATCGGGCATGCACAAGACGTTTTAAACTCGACGGTGGGTCCCACCCGTCGTAGGCGTGAGGTCGATTGGCCGCCCCACGGCGGCCGTCGTCTACCTCCGCCAGAGGCGACGCGAGCTTCGCCCGGCGATCTGAGAAGGCACGGAAGGGGCGCAGAGGCTACCGTTGGACTCGTGGAGCGAGTCGCGGTTCTGGTGGTGGTGGAGGCGGTCGCCGGGTGGCTGCCGCCACGGCGACGAGGTCCCATGGGCGGAGGTGCTTGGCGCCGGTGGCTCGGCCGTTCCCGGCTGCAAAACGAGGGGGAAAGAGGGGAAAGCATCGGTGAGGCGAGGGAGTCCATTCGAGGGAGAAACGGGCGGAGGAGGCCTGTACCCGCAGACGGCGGCGACCCGAGGCGGCGGAGCTCGAGCTCGATCTCGAGCTGGGCGGCTCTGGAGCGAAGTGTGTGGTTCCGGGGTGGATTGGGTGTGGAGGAGCGGCAGGAGGAAGAGAGAGGCTCGGGAGTGCCTTATATAGGCTGGCCGCGGTTCACCGTGGGCGTGGCCTACGGGCACCCGCGGGATCGGCTCTGGAGGCCGTTGGAGAGGGGTTTGAGCTGTCCACGGCGCTCGTGGGGATGGAGTAGGGTGCTAGGGAGAAGGAGAGAGAGCGGGAAGGGTTACGGCGCCAGCGTGTGAGGCCGGCCATTGGCCGAGCCGGGAGGCGTCGGGCACGCGCTGCAGGAGGGGAGAGAGAGGGAGAGACAAAGGGGACTGCACGGCGGCGTGTCGCAGACGTCGAGGCACATCAGCTGGCGCGATGGGAAGGCACGAGGCGGTCGGGAGGCGCGGTGTCAACGGTCGGCGCTCTGGCAGGCGCTCCAGAGCGCGACTTTGGCCGGCATCCGCGGGTTTTCCGCGTCGCGCGCGCGTCCTTTTCTGTCTGGAGGCTACAGTGGAAGGGGGCAAGACCTGGAAAGAGCCTGGGATGCTCTGGGGTGCAGAGGGGAGAGAGAGAAGCTGTGAGAGAGAAGAGAAACTATTGTCCAGAGAGGACAAACTTGATTCCCCCCTTCCTCCACATTGCTTCCTCGGGTAGAAAAGTGTCTAAGTGATGAGGGAGTGAGGAGGGTTGTGGCAAAAGATGAACTCAAGGAGATTAGTGAAAGTGGCAAAATAGGCTTTTTAGTATTTTGCCGGAAGGTGTTTGATGGAGTTTTGGGTAAGCTAATGATTCCCACTGGCCAAGATACTCCAAGGGTGAAATGTCACATATATTTAGGGCCTTCCACCCATTTTGAGCTTAATAGGACAAAGTTGCCAATGCAACTCTTGCAAACCCTAGAAATGGGCAGAAAAGGATTTGTGTAGATCCAAAGTGGAGTAGATCATTTCTCCTTGATGTACCACTTGGTGTGGTAGCCTTATTTGGTCACATGATCAGGCTCACCAAAGTTGGGGTCTTGGAGAAAAAGTTGGTAGTGCAAAGTGGTTCAAACTTGATTTTGGTCAGAGAGGGTTTTGAGGCACTTTGACCAAGATTTCCTCTTCTCCAACCTGTGCCATTTGGTCCAGATGCATCATTAGACCAATGAAGCATGTCCACCAAGTTTGAGCACATTTGGACATACTTGGCAATGTAAAGTTGATCAAACTTTAGATTGGACAGAAATGGTTTTGAGGGTTTTGATGATGTTATCTTGTTCTCCAAGTCATGAGACTTGGCAAGATCATCAGATATGTCATATGTGACATGATAGAATTTTCCTGGAATTTTTGGAGAATATTTCCTTTGTAAATATTTCAAAAGCTTGAAATATCCAGAAAGGGTTTTAGAGGGATTTGACCAATATTTTGAACATGACCGGTGTTGAAACTCTTATATATGGACAATATATGTCCTATGAGTTTCCTAAATTTTGTCAAATATTTTTGAAACAGTAAAGTAATTTTTTCCTATTAAAGACCATTTCGGCCTTAAGAAAAAGCCTTTAAATAAAATAGAACAGTAACTTTTAAAATTATATTTTGTGGTTCCTGGGCATCCTATATCTAATAGGAGTCAAATATATTTTTGGAAAGATTTTTACTGCCCTTAATCAAGTACTTGCAGTGCAAACCTCAATTCAGGGGTTTTTGGAAAACTAATTTTAGAAAATACTTTCTGGCCAAATTATTTTGTAAGAAAATTCCATATAGCACTATTCACATGGCATGGTCATTGGTCAGGAGCTTGGGGTAAGGAGATGGAATATAGAGGGTAGAGTAGTTGACTTCAAGAAGCACTTGAAAAGAAACACAGAGAGAAAACCAACTCCAAATAAAAGCCAAATAATGCAAAAAGTTTTTGTTGGTCCAAATTTTCATGCTTTATTAATGAAAATGAAATGTTACAAAATGCAGGGTGTGACAATGAGCCCCCGGACAAATGGATGGAGCGGAAAGCCCAGTCCGCGGAGGAAGTGGGGGAGGAAGACGACCCTCTCATGAGGCTCAGGGGTAGGGATGAGCTGCCCCTCGTCGGGCAGCCGATGCGCGATATCGCTGGAAAGGTATCCGGCGTCGCGCAGCTTAGTGATGTCCTCCTCCTTGGCGGTGGAGGCTAACCATTTACCTCCCGCTCCGGACATATTCGGAGGAGGTCGAGGCGAGATGCGCAAGCTTGGGCGATGGAGCTTGAGTGCGCGGAGATGGATAGGCAAAGGAGGAAGAAGGCGTAGGCGAGAAGGTGAATCCTTATCCCTTATATATAGGCGGACTAAACTATGCGTCCCCCACCAGCCTGGTAAAACTCGCTTATCTCCCAAGCGCCACCATCAATGGCGCGGTTGGGTTACCCACGTCCGTATTGATGAGAATCCCGGAATAAGGGGAACACGATCTCCGCCTTTGACGGGACGTGCCAAGAAACCGCCGCTAAACGTCTTTGAGGTGGTATGGTAAAAACGATTCAAACGAAGGCTTGGCTGCGGTGTGATGTCACGCCGCATAATACGCGGCCAGATTGAGCTAGTGTATATGTTTTATCTCTCTACGGTGGAGTGTGGAAATTATTTTTGCAGAGCCGGACACTATCCTGGTGTTCATCATCTTCTCTGGATTATTCAAGGAAGGAACCCGCCTTGCAATGCCGAACATTATGCGCGCTGGACTTATCGTCATTGAAGACTGGTTCAAGGGCTACTGAGGGAGTCCTGGACTAGGGGGTGTCCGGATAGCCGGACTATCATTATCCGCCGGACTCCAAGACTACGAAGATACAAGATTGAAGACTCCGGCTCGTGTCCGGATGGTACTTTCCTTGCCGTGGAAGGCAAGCTTGGCGATACGGATATGTAGATCTCCTACCATTGTAACCGACTCTGTGTAACCCTAGCCTCTCCGGTGTCTATATAAACCGGAGGGCTTTAGTCCGTAGGACACAACATACATTACAACAATCATACCATAGGCTAGCTTCTAGGGTTTAGCCTCCTTGATCTCGTGGTAGATCTACTCTTGTACTACCCATATCATCAATATTAATCAAGCAAGACGTAGGGTTTTACCTCCATCGAGAGGGCCCAAACCTGGGTAAAAACATTGTGTCCCTTGTCTCCTGTTACCATCCACCTAGACGCACAGTTCGGGACCCCCTACCCGAGATCCGCCGGTTTTGACACCGACACCGGCCCCGCCGTTGATGAGGGTCCTGGTTATCGCCACGTGACCGATGGTGGGGGTGTAGAGCATCTAGAGCGTGCCTGCTCCCGTCGTGGCGGCAGGGTGATCTCCGGGGCCAAAGGTGAGGTCAGCTTGGGGCGCCGCCCAGTCTGGGGGAGCCCCCGAGCCCGCCTGAGTGTTGCCTGCCCGTCAGTAGAATTGCTTGATGTGGCGGTCGGAGGGTGGCGCCTGCAGGCCACCTAGGAGAGCTGCGACGACCGGGGGCACCGGCGCCGCGTAGTGGGCGAGGAAGAGGTCGTGCAACTCCTCCCACGAGGCCACGGAAGATGCCGGCAGGTTGAGCAGCCAGGCACATGGTGCACCCACGAGGGCCATGGGGAGCCAGTTGGCCTTCACCTTGTCATCTCCGTCAGCCGCCCAAACTGCTTCCACGTATGCCTGAAGAAAGGGGCTAGATCTGCCATGCCGTCATAGCATGGCGGCATCTCCGGTCGGAACTTGGGCGACCACTGCACCTGCCGTAGGGAGAGGGTGAAGTAGCGCAGCCCCGGCGCTTCTCCAGGAACGCGTGTCGACGGGGCCGACGGAGGAGCGCCCGCCATGGGGGTCAGTGGCACGATCTAGAGGTCGAGGAAGAAGATTATGACGCACCCCTACCTGGCGCGCCAAATGTCGGATTTGGGGATGCGGCAACCCTTGAGAGGTTCAAACTCTGGGGTGCGTGCAGAGATCTCAACCTGCCCAGCCTGCCTGCTCGCGATCCTCCCTATCCAAGCGCGTCAAGCTCAAAGAGACACAAGGACACAGAGATTTATACTGGTTCGGGCCACAGTTGTAGTGTAATACCCTACTCCAGTGTGGTGTGGTGGATTGCCTCGAGGGGCTATGGATGAACTAGTACAAAGGATGAACAAGCCTCAGGAGGTTAGGTGTTCTTGAGCTGGTGTGGTGTTCTACTTGTTCTGATTTTTGTCCCCTTCCTATGGTGGTGGCTAGTCCTATATATAGTGGCCTTTGTCCTCTTCCCAAATATGAGAAGGAAGGGCTTCCACAACAGCGGGATTTGAAAGGGAAAAGTGGTACAGTCTATCCTGACAAAAGTAGTCTTCGCCTGCGAAAAGCCTCTGGTCGTGATGCTGCGGTGGGCTCGGTGATGACCTCCGTCCTGCCGTCCTGGCGGCCTTGGTCTCGTTGCACCAGAATGGAAACCTTTGGCTGATCCCTCGGGACTCCACGCCTATGGCTTGCCTCCCTTGCACCGAAGAGGAAACCTGCGCTCTATACCCGCCTGGCGCCCGCCTAGCCTTGGTCGTCATCGCTCACGTCAGCTGAGCCTCATGAGATAGCTGCATAGAACTCTCCGCCCCTCAGGAGCCCTCCTGAGGAGGCCACTCCTTCAGCGGTCTTGGCGTCGCCCGCCTCGCGAGGCTTGGCCCCTCGTGAGGGCCTTGTAGTGTTGGTGTTGAAGCTAGGCCATACCAGACCGTGGATGGAGCCACGTGGTGGGCCGCAGGCAGGCAGGACTGGATACCCCAAAGTCCAGGATGCCGACAGTTTCAGATAAAACCGGAATACCTGGGGTTACCGGAACCCCCGGGAAGCTATTGGGCCTCATGGACCTTAGTGGAGAAGAGAAGGGCATCTAGGAGGTGGCGCGCGGCCCCCTTGCCCTTGTCCAAATTGGACAATGGGAAGGGGCGGCGGCCCCCCTCTCCTTCCTTCTCTCCACCTCATTCTTCCCCCTTATCCTTGTTGGAATGGGAAGGGGGGGGGCAAACCTACTTGGAGTAGGATTGCCCCCCTTGGCGCGCCTCCTCCCCTGGCCGGCCTCCTCCTCCCTTGCTCATTTATATACGGGGGCAGGGGGCACCCTAGGACACACAAGTTGATTGTTTAGCCGTGTGCGGTGCCCCCTCCACAGATTTCCACCTCGGTCATATTGTCTTAGTGCTTAGGCGAAGCCCTGCGCCGGTAAATTCATCATCACCATCACCATGCCTTCGTGCTCTCCCTCATCCTCAGCTGGATCTAGAGTTCGTGGGATGTCACCGAGCTGAACGTGTGTAGATTGCGGAGGTGCCGTACCTTCGATGCTAGGAACGGTCGGATCATGAAGACGTACGACTACATCAACCATGTTGTCATAACGCTTCCGCTTTCGGTCTACGAGGGCACGTGGACAACACTCTCCCCTCTTGTTGCTATGCATCACCTAGAGATAGATCTTGCGTGATCGTAGGAATTTTTTTGAAATTACTGCATTCCGCAACAGTTGCTCCCACGGTGGTAGGACATCGCCGGTGCTCCGCTGGTTTTCTCGTCACTGGCAGGATGTGGGGTGTGAGGTTGGGTGTGGGGGGCCGGCGCCGGGGCGAGGTCTTATAGCCATCCTGGAGACGGGAGGTGGGTGGCCGACATTACTGCTCATTAATGCGGGCGCCTCGGGACGGGACGCGACAACGGTACGAGGCGGCCAGGGGTGGAAGGCGAGGCGGTGGTCGACGGGATGGGGCGTCGGGGGTGGCAGACGACGTAGTTTGACCAGGCGACACGTGTCGGTTTGACCAGACGACGCGGTTGGACGCCGCATGTCACGCGGGGTACGTGGCGGTGTGGTACGTGGGGTGACGTCACGTTTTGCCGTCAGCTGGAAGACGACAAATCCTCCCGTTAGCCACCTAATGGGGCTAACGTCTCTTTTTTGCCGTCCAAGTTCGTTTCCATTTGCCACCGACGGCAAAGTGCCTTTGTTGTCTGCTTTGTGGAAGCAGACGACAAAGAATCTGTTTACCATCACTCTTTTTGCTGGGCAGGTTTGCCGTTGGTGGCGGACGACAAAGAGGTTTGTTATCCACTTTCGGTGCCTTTCCTGTCCACCATGGCAGACGGCAAGTAAGCTGATTCCTGTAGTGGGACATTAATCACAACATCATGCTTGACCAAGTTATCATTCCAGCTAGGATAAAAAAAATCTGGTGAATCTCCTGTTTTATCTTTCTATTTTGTGGATGTAAAAAAACAAAAGTTCTTGGCTGAAAATCATCCTTCTACATAGAGGACACTATGGTCTCGTTTTATGTAGATCTTTCCCTAATAAGAAAGCATGGATTGACTCTGTGGGTTCACCGTCACAATGCGTTTCTTCCCGTGAATTTATGCTTTCAGTTTTTTTCACCTTTTCACTTCGTTGGTCTCTTTGGCCTCTTCCTACGAGATGGTACTATCCCCCTGCCTCTTCCAAGATTTGAGAAAGATTACAATTGTGAACGAAACAATTTAGTTTTTCTGGCCCCTTATTATTTTTTGTTGATGAGATAGAAGCAAAAATCAATCTTCCAAGATTTGAGAAAAATTACACTTGTGAACGAAACAATTTATTTTTTCTGGCCCCTTATTATTTTTTGTTGATGAGATAGCAGCAAAAATTAATTAATTGCTGCCTTTGGGGGTCGAACTCTAGACATTCTAGGCTTTCAGAATGACCCAGACCAGCTAAGCTAGCTATCAATTCTGTTAGGTAACATGATGTACATTATCTTATGGGCCGGAGTTGATGGAGACTAGGACCGGGACTTGTTGGTGTCCTAGATATGGGGGTATCCAGCCCTGCCTGCCTGTGGCCCACCACGTGGCTCCATCGACGGCCTGGAATGGCCCAGCTTCAGCATCAACAACTCAAGACCCTCGTGAGGGTCCAAGCCTCACGGGGCAGACGACGCCAAGACCCCCGAGGGAGTCGGCTTCCTCAGGCTGGCTCGCGAGGGGCGGAGAGTTCTATGCAAGGTTTACCTCACGAGGCTCAGCTGACGTGAGCCATGACGACCAAGGCCAGGCGGGCGCCAGGCGGGCGCAGAGCACAGGTTTCCTCTTCGGTGCAAAGGAGGCAAGCCACGGGCGCTGAGTCCCGAGGAATCAGCCAAAGGTTTCCATTCTGGTGAAAAAAGACAAAGAACGCCAGGACGACAGGACGGAGGTCATCGACGAGCCCACCGCGGCATCACGACCAGAGACTTTCGCAGGTGAAGACTACTTTTGTCAGGATAAGCTGTATGATAAGTCTCCGTCGTATCTACTTTTCCAAACACTTTTGCCCTTGTTTTGGACTCTAACTTGCATGATTTGAATGGAACTAACCCGGACTGACGCTGCTTCTAGCAGAACTGCCATGGTGTTATTTTTGTGCAGAAATAAAAGTTCTCGGAATGACCTGAAAATCCACATACCAACTTTTCAGAATTAATAAAAAATATTGGCAAAAGAATCAACGTCAGGGGGCCCACACCCTGTCCACGAAGGTTGGGGGCGCCCTCCCCCTAGGGCACGCCCCCTGCCTCGTGGGCCCCCTGGACCTCCACTGACCTCAACTCCAACTCCATATATTCACGTTCGCGGAGAAAAAAAATAAAAAAAAGATTCATTGTGTTTTACGATATGGAGCCGCCGTCAAACCCTAATCTCTCTCGGGAGGGCTGATCTGGAGTCCGTTTAGGGCTTCGGAGAGGGGGATTCATCGTGGTCGTCATCATCAACCGTCCTCCATCACCAATTTCATGATGCTCACCGCCGTGCATGAGTAATTCCATCATAGGCTTGCTGGACGGTGATGGGTTGGATGAGATTTACCATGTAATCAAGTTAGTTTTGTTAGAGTTTGATCCCTAGTATCCACTATGTTCTGAGAGTGATGTTGCTATGACTTTGTTATGCTTAATGCTTGTCACTAGGGCCCGAGTGCCATGATTTCAAATCTGAACCTATTATGTTTTCATGAATATATGTGAGTTCTTGATCCTATCTTGCAAGTCCGTAGTCACCTATTATGTGTTATGATCCGACAACCCCGAATTGACAATAATCGGGATATGTCTCGGTGATGACCGTAGTTTGAGGAGTTCATGTATTCACTAAGTGCTAATGCTTTGGTCCGGTACTCTATTAAAAGGAGGCCTTAATATCCCTTAGTTTCCATTAGGACCCCGCTGCCACGGGAGGGTAGGACAAAAGATGTCATGCAAGTTCTTTTCCATAAGCATGTATGACTATATTCGGAATACATGCCTACATTACATTGATGAACTGGAGCTAGTTCTGTGTCACCCTATGTTATAACTATTACATGAGGAATCGCATCCGACATAATTATCCATCACTGATCTAATGCCTACGAGATTTTCACATATTTCTCTTTGCTTAGTTACTTTATCGTTGCTGTTGTTTCAATTACTACAAAACTGCTACTGTTACTTTTGCTACTGTTACCGTTACTCCCATACTACTTTGCTACTTAATACTTTGCTGCTGATACTAAGTTATCCAGGTGTGGTTGAATTGACAACTCAACTACTAATACTTGAGAATATTCTTTGGCTCCCCTTGTGTCGAATCAATAAACTTGGGTTGAATACTCTACCCTCGAAAACTGTTGCGACCCCCTATACTTGTGGGTTATCAAGACTATTTTCTGGCGCCGTTGTCGGGGATCATCGCTCTATTCTTTGAGTCACTTGGGATTTATTTCTGCTAATCACTATGAAGAACTAGAAAGACGAAAGAACTAAGATTTATCCCTCAACTACGATGGGAGGTAAGGAACTGCCATCTAGCTCTGCACTAGATTCTCCTTCTGTTATGAGTAAGCTTGCGACACCTAAACCTGCTTTGGCTATGAATTCTGATATGTCGCATGTTATTGATGATGCCACTTCTACTATGCATGATACTTACGATGAAACTACTTCTATGCTTGATACTACTGTGACATTAGGTGAATATCTTGATGAACAACTTGCTAGGGTTAGAGAGAATGAAATTATTGAATCTGATATTATTGAAGATAGTGATGATGAAGGTTCTCCCCCTAAATATGAATTGCATGTTGTTCCACAGGGTTATGTTATGGATTAAGAAACTGCTAGAGATTTTCTTGCTTGCAATGATGGATCTGATCTTAAGAAGTTATTAGCTAAACTAAAACAGAAATCTCTGAATGCTAGAATGAAATATGACCCTGCTTTTGCTACTTCACCTATCTTTGTTACTGATAAGGATTATGATTTCACTGTCGATCCTGTGATAATTACTTTGGTTGAATCTGATCCTTTTTGTGGCTATGAATCTGAAACTGTTGTGGCACACCTTACTAAGTTAAATGATATAGCCACCCTATTCACGAATGATGAGAAATCTTGCTACTACTATATCCTTAAGATATTTCCATTCTCATTAAAGGGTGATGCTAAAACTTGGTATAATTCTCTTGATCCTGGTTGTGTGCGTAGTACCCAGGATATGATTTATTACTTCCCTGCTAAATATTTCCCTGCTCATAAGAAACAAGCTGCCTTGAGGGAAATATATAATTTTGTGCAAATTGAAGACGAGAGTCTCCCACAAGCTTGGGGTAGGCTTCCCCTATTACTTAATGCTTTGCCTGATCATCCTATTAATAAAAAGGAAATACTTGATATCTTTTATAATGGACTAACCGACGCTTCCAAAGACCACTTGGATAGTTGTGCTAGTTGTGTGTTCAGGGAAAGAACAGTCGATCAAGCTGAATTGCTATTGAACAATATGTTGGCTAATGAAAATAATTGGACACTTCCTGAGACAACTCCTGAGCCAATTCCTGAGCCAACTCCTAAACCAACTCCGAAGAAAAGGGGAGTTCTATTGCTCAGTCCTGAAGATATGCAAGAGGCAAAGAAATCTATGAAAGAAAAAGGTATTAAAGCTGAAGATCTAAAGAACTTACCTCCTGTTGAAGAAATACATGGCCTTATTATACCACCTATTGAAGAAAAACATGGTCCTAATAACCCGACACAGGTAGTAAAGGTAAATTCTCTCTATAGATATGATAAAGCTGAAATCCCATCTACTAAGTTTGCTAGCCAATGCTTGGATGAATTTGACGACTTTATGGCTAGACAAGAAAATTTCAATGCTTATGTTGGTATAAAATTGAAACAAAATGCTTATATGATTGGACACTTGAGTGATTATATGGCTAGAGTTAAAGGTGAACTTAAACTCATTAGCAATCATGCTTCTATGGTTAACACTCAAGCAGAACAAGTGCTTAAGGCTCAAAATGATTTGCTCGATGAATTAAATAATAAACATGACTTTGCTGTTAGAGTAGCAACTATAATGGGTAAAATGACTCAGGAACCTTTGTATCCTGAAGGTAACCCTAAGAGAATTGAGTAAGATTCTTGGAGAAATAATGTTGATGCACCTAGTCCTTCTAAAATAAGAAAAGGAAAAATGATAGGACTTTGCATGCTTCTAGTGACCCTGTTGTAGACACACCTGAGAATCCCAATGATATTTCTATTTCTGATGCTGAAACAAAATCTGGTGATGAACATGAACCTAGTGATAATGTTAATGATGATGTTCATGTCGATGCTCAACCTAGTAATAATAATGATGTAGAGATTGAACATGTTGTTGATCTTGATAACCCACAATCAAAGAATCAACGTTATGATAAGAGAGACTTTGTTGCTAGGAAGCACAGTACAGAAAGAGAACCATGGGTTACGAAACCCATGCCTTTTCCTCCTAAACCATCCAAGAAAAAGGACGATGAGGATTTTGAGCGCTTTGCTGAATTGATTAGACCTATCTTTTTGCGTATGCGTTTGACTGATATGCTTAAAGTGAATCCTTATGCTAAGTACATGAAAAATATTGTTACAAATAAAAGAAAGATGCCGGAAGCTGAAATTTCCACCATGCTTTCTAACTATACTTTTAAAGGTGGGATACCTAAGAAACTTGGAGATCCAGGAGTACCAACTATACCATGCTCCATTAAAAGAAACTATGTTAAAACTGCTTTATGTGATCTTGGAGCCGGTGTTAGTGTTATGCCTCTCTGTTTATATCGTAGACTTGAATTGAATAAGTTGACACCTACTTAAATATCTTTGCAAATGGCTAGTAAATCAACTGCTATACCTGTCGGTATTTGTGAGGATGTGCCTGTTGTGGTTGCAAACGTTACTATCTTAACGGACTTTGTTATTCTTGGTATTCCCGAGGACGATAGTATGTCAATTATCCTTGGTAGACCTTTTTGAACACTGCAGGGGCTGTTATTGATTGCAACAAAGGCAATGTCACTTTTCATGTTAATGGTAATGAGCATATAGTACACTTTCCGAGGAAACAACCTCAAGTTCATAGTATCAACTCTATTGGAAAAATTCCGTCAATTATTATTGGAGGTTTTGAATTTCCTCTTCCTACTGTCAAGAAGAAATATGATATTCTTATTATTGGGGATGTGCATATCCCCGTTGAGGTAACCTAGTGTTATTCGAAATTTGTCCGGTTCCATGTTATTCGGAATGAGTTTGTTAACAAGACTTGATCAACCTTTTTAGTGGATTCCTTTTGATGATCATGAGATGGATGAAGTTAGAAGGTACAACCTTCTGTACCCTCCTTTTACTTTTTCTTATTTAGATTAAATAAAGTAAAAATAGTATTTTCTGTCTATTTTCTGAATTATCCATGCAATAAAAGATACCCCAAAAATAAAAGTTCTCCAAATGCCATGCAAATTTAATATGATTTTTTCTCGAATATTTGAGAATATCTGGCACTGAGAGCACAGCAGGGGGAGCTGGCACTTGGCTACGAGGGTCAGGGGTGCGCCCTACCCCCTGGTCGCCCCCTGCCTCGTGGGCCCACGGTGGCCCCCCTCCACTTATTCTTGCACCCATGCTCTTCTTCTTCCTCCCAAAAAAATCACTATCCAGCTCAAGCACGAGTTCTAGCTCATTTTGCTGCCATTTTCGATCTCCTTGCTCAAAGCTCCATTCACAAAACTGCTTTGGGGGATTGTTCTTTGGTATGTGACTCCTCCAATGGTCCAATTAGTTTTTGTCCTAGTGCTTTATTCATTGCAAATTTTTGCTGCCTAGGTGACACTGTTCTTGAGCTTGCATGTCAAATTTATATGGTCCCAAGTAGTTCTAATGCATGATATAGTCTCTAGGCACTTGTGGCAGTAGTTGCTATCAATATTGTTGAGTTTGGTTCACTTTTATTTTGAGTTACTAAAAATTTCAGAAATTTTCAGAAAATGATGAAGATAATTTTGAGGAGCTGCTCTAGCCAAAGCTCAAAGGAGAAACAAGCTAAGGAGAACAAAAAGCCCAAGTATAATCTCCCTCGCGTCACGGAAGTGCAGCCGTGTGAATGGCCTTGTGATGATTTCTTGAGAGCAGCCAGGATTCATGATGATTTTTATTCATTGGCTGATAATGCGGGCCTCACCAACTTCCTCCACAACCAGCTCGAACAGTATCTCTTACTCACCAATACTCTCGTGCAAATTTTTTACTTTCATCCTAAGAAATCACCTCCTTCAGTAGAGTTTCATTTATATGATGTGGCTAGGGAGATGTCACTATATGAATTTTGTGCGGTTTGCAAGATACCCTTTGAGGGCAGCTTAGAGGAACCACATCATAAAGATGTGGATGGATTTATTGATACTATTACTGTAGGGGAAACGAGGAAGGTTTCCGATGCAAGAATTACTAGCATACACTTTCCTGTTCTACGTTACTTTGCAATATTTGCTAGTAGATGCTTAATTGGTCACGGAAACTGTGGAAACCTTAGTGTTCTGGATATTATTATTTTGTTCCATGCTTTATTTCTTGATAACTCTGTTAGTATGGGTGCTATTATTGCTAAACAATTAAGTCTGACCCGTACAAAGGGCCCCATCTTTGGAGGTATCTATGCTTCACGCCTTGATAAACTCTTCAGGATACCTATTAGGCATTATGCGAAAGAGGAAAAGTTGTTGCCCCCTACTTTTCTAGATTATAAGAGCATGGTAGCACATGAGTTTATTGTTAAAAATGATGAAAAGATGCTTAAGTATAATTTGAGATTTCATAAGAAACACAGTGAGACTATTATCTTGCATGTGCCCTCTTTGTTTGACTTAACTGCAGGCACTTACCTCGTCTTGCCGGAACCACCACTTGATCCTTATCGCCCGTCCTTTTTTCAATGGGATCCGGAGGAAATCGCCAACCAGTGGTACCCTGATGACACTCCTCGGTACACCGGAGAGAGTAGCCGTGATCCATGGGCGTAGACCAACTTAGGCCAAAATCCTAAGCTTGGGGGAGTACGTATTTCTCACCGGCATTACATTCATGTTCACACACTCATTCTAGTTGTCGGTGCTCATACTTCTTCACCGTACAATCCATGCTAGTTTATTTTCTTTTCCTAGCTTTCTTCTTGTGTGTTTGAATAACCTTAAGAAAAAAAATTAGTTGTAGCTTTTAGCTAGTTTACTTTCCATGCTTGTAGTAGTAGTAATTAAAAGAAAACCCAAAAAGATTTCTTGTTCTTCTTTTGCTTGTTGGGAGCTTTCCCGTGCAAATAGTTTTATTCCTTTTCTTTCCTTTGGGGGTCGAGAGGAGAACACCATGTTGAAAATGTTGAGTGGCTCTCATATTCATAATTGTTGATTTAACCAAGAGCCCATATTACCTTGTCTTCTCCCTTGAATTGAATACTTGCAGATTCCAGCTTAGTCCAATGCACATGCACTATTATTATTATCCACACCGTTCGGTCGTGCAAGTGAAAGGCAATAATGACAATATATGATGGACTGATTGAGATGAGAGAAGCCGGTATGAACTCAACCTCTCTTGTTTTTGTAAATACGATTAGTTCATCGTTCCTGATTCAGCCTATTATGAATAAACATGTTTGCAATGACAATTAGAGATTATAGTGTGGTGGGAACGAACACCTATGGGACCGGAGCCCCTTGCGGTCCGGCGGAGGGCGGAGATCGCACGAAGAGCGGATCGAGGCGAAGCACGCGAGCGATTTTACCCAGCTTCGGAGCTCTCCGGAGAGATAATACTCCTACTGCTGCTTTGTGGTTGTATTATGTTCTTGCTCGAGAGCGTGGGAGTGTTATGGTTTCGAACGCGTCGAACCCCCCTCTACGTTGCGCATGGGCCTCCTTTTATACGCTCAAGGGGTCACCGACAGGTGGCAACGTAGGCGAGGGCAAAAATGTAAAAAGAGTGGTTGGTACAACTGCTTGTACAGTGCATCATACCTAACCCTGACGGCAGGGGACAAAAGCATTAAATGCCCGTCTGCGTCGCCCAAACAGTGCAGAAAAGTGACCGTTAGGGGCGCCACCGCTTGCCACGATGGTCTTCTCGTCATCTCCGCTTGCCACCTCGCACCGCTTAGCTGCACAGCCTCTTGCCACACACGCCTGGGAAAATCTCAGGGCGACACGTGAGTGGATGTGCTGGAGCGCAGGCACAAAGTGGTAGCCTTGCCGCGGCAAGCGCCTTGCCGCGGTCGTTGTCTTGTCGCGCCCGGAAGCTTGTCGCTCGCCGGGTCTTGCCGGGACGCGCGGCGCGTCACGACAAGTTCCTTGAAATGCCTTGGTTGGCCTTCCCGGCAAGCTCGTCTTGCCGGGGTCTTGACCTTCCCGGCAAGCTCCTCTTGCCGGGGTCTTGACCTTCCCGGCTTAAACACTTTGTTCTTGAATGGCTCCAAAGGAACCAACGGAGGACCTTGGCGGTCACCTGGCAAGCCTTGCCGCGGAGTGCTGCGACTACCCGTGCACAAGTTCGGGATACTAAGGTACCCCTACTTTAGTACACCGACAGGAGCCCCCGGGCCTGGGCCATACACGGTGCCGAGCGCTGTTGGGCCAGGCCCAAAACAGGGCACGGGCACACGCGGCCTAGGTACGCCGAATCTCACTCTGTATCCACCGCGCCCTCCCTTAACGGCACGCGTCGAACGCGGCGTCGTGGGAGAGATCGTGGGTGATTCTTTATTCGGAAAAAGCGTAACGTTCTCCTCCTCCTCTTTATAAGCAGGGGAAACAGGGGCCGTTCCCCCACCTTCGCCATTTGCGGTTCCAATCTCAGAAATCTCCGCCGCTCCCCTCCGCTTCCTAAGCCGAAAGAGAGCAGCGCTCTGCCCCCCATCGCCGCCGTCGCCACCAACACCGTCGATCCCCACCACCACCGCCATGGATCCGAAAGCCGGGAAGGGCATGAAGTCGGCCGAGGCGCTGCGGCTCGAGGCGCTGCGAAAGGAGCGGGCAACTTTTCCCCCCGAGCTCGCCGTGAAGGAGCTGCGGGAGTGGTTCTAGCTCTTCTGGTCGACGGAGACGCGAGCGCATCCACGCACGAAGGTACTCTCCGCCGCCGCTTCTGAACGGGTCCCAAGTGGGTATCCCTTCTTCGCGCTGTTCTTCTACTGCGGGCTTTGCCCGCCCTTCGCCGAATTCTTTTGTGATATCATGAACACCTACGGGTTCCATCTCCTTGACTTCACCCCCAATGCTGTCCTAACCATGGCGGTTTTCGCACATCTCTGCGAAAACTTTGTCGGAGTCCACCCAAATGTAGCCCTTTTCCGCCACTACTTCATGCCCCGGGTCGAGAGAGGAGAGCCCTTAGCTGGCGGGATCGCCTGGATCTCGAGAGCTGGCAAGAAGGAGACGTATCTGGAGGGGGATCTCCGTAGCAAATGGGAGGAATGGAGGGCAGAATGGTGCTGGATCGTCGAGGAGAACCCGCAGCCATTCACCACCCTGCGCCAAGCCCCAGTAGTGCGCGGCGGTGATTGGAGCGCCCTGGCCGCGGACGACGACAAGCTGAAGATCGCCACCACCCGGATCTTGCGTCTTAGGCTTGCCGGGCTCACTGTAGGCGCCGTTGGCGCAGATTTCTTCGCCCAGACGCTTCTACAAGAGAGGAGGAGACCCGCCTGGGAATTCGGGGTCCGGCGGACATTATGAGGCTGCGTCCGGGCCTCAACTTCAATTTCACTGTGCTGGAATTGGACGCGATGCTCAAGGAGCTGTTCAAGCACGATCCTCAGCATCCCGAGTGGTTCAGGTTGCCGGCAGGTGTCGTTCCGCTGTGCAACAACTCTTCATTGGATCGTGATTCGCAATGATGATGCTGCCGCGACTCCATGGATCGTCCCCACTTGGCAGGAGCATGCGGATGACGTTGTGCCGCAGTTCTTTGATGGCCTGGTGGAGGTGGCGGTCCACGCCGACGAAAAGAAGCTCCTCACCCGCGACACCACCGATGATGAGATGCGGCGCATCGCCACTAGGGCGGAAGAGGCGGCGGCAGCCGCTGCCGCGGGTGAATTTGGATTCACCGTGGAGGAGGCAGAGGCGGCAGAGGCGGCAAGCCTTGCCGATCGAGATGAACTTGCCGGAGAGCTTGCCGGCGAGGGGGAGCTTGCTGATCCTGAAGCCGAATCGAGCGAGCCCGCCGAGGGTGCGAGCGGCCGGCCATCTTCAAGCAGCTTGCCGCAGGCAGAGCCCCCAGTGCAGCCCCCAGCGCAGCCCCCAGCTCCACCAAGAAGGCGTCTCCGCAGGACCGGGGACGTAGCAGGGCGGCAGATGGGTCAACAGCCGCCGCGCCGCAGGACACGCTCCACCGCGACAAGCACTGCTGCCGCGGGAGCGCCTCACGCTTCTGCGACAACTGGAGCGGGGTCCTCTTGGACCGCCGCTTCTGGTCCTGCCGCTGCCCCCGCCA
This sequence comes from Aegilops speltoides, assembly GCA_021437245.1. NCBI lineage: Eukaryota > Viridiplantae > Streptophyta > Magnoliopsida > Poales > Poaceae > Aegilops > Aegilops speltoides. The sequence continues at coordinate 365,333,253 of CM038147.1, read as the reverse complement.
AGTGGTCGAGGGAGCCTGCTCCTCTGCCTCGTCGCGCTGAAAGGGGGCCGGACTTCGACCTCTCCGCGCTCAGCTCCAGCGAGGAGGAAGAAGAGTAAGACTCTTTGCTGTACTTGTAGTTCTTCAATCCTTGCTGTTTTTATCTTGTATTTGATTTTCTTGACTCTGAACCTTGTTCCTTTTCAGGACCCTGGCCCAGAGAGCAGCGAAGAGAGCCAAGGCTCCGGTGATTGTCATCGAGGACGAGCCCACAGCGACAGCAGGGGGCGTGCCCGAGACCACCTTGCCGGACCCGGCAACTTCTCACTGAAGCAGCCCCCAGCGCAGCCCCTAGCGTAAGTACATGGTTTACTTTTTTCTGTTATGCGCGCATGGGTGCTCTTTATTTGCTAACATCTGTCTTCTTGTTTGTGTAGGAGCAGAACAGCCTCACCAGGAGCAACCGGAAGCCGCCCCCGAGATACTATCTGCTTCGACTACGCCTCCAAGGGGGGATTCCCCGGCAAGGGAGTGTTCTCCGGCAAGGGAGAAGTCCCCGGCAAGGGAGGAATCTCCGGCAAGGGGCAGCACCAGCGACCCCGCAGTGGTGGAGCGCATGGCTGAAGAGCCCAGCACATGTAATCCTCCCGCTTGACAACTTCCCTTGGGTTCTTCTTTTTCTGTTTCTCTTTTTGGATATTTGCTTGATTTTTCTCCCTCTTATGGCCTTCAGATCCTCCTTCCACGGAGCCAATGGAGACCGAAGCCACCGGTGAGGAGAACGCACGCGGCAACACTAACGACGCCGCCGCCACCGAAGAAGAGGCCGGCGCTGGTGATCCTGCCGGCGAAGAGGCCGCCAAAGCTGCTAGAGGTGAAGGTGGCGCAGCTAGAGGCCGATCTCAAGGCGAGGAATGAAGAGCTTGCCGCGCTCCAGCGTGAGCGCGAGAAAGACGCCCTCGCCCATGGTGAGCTGCAGGGTCGTCTCGCCGAGAAGGGCAAAGAGCTCAGCGCCGCCAAGAACTCCAACGCAGATCTTGAGCTGAAGCTGGCGACGCTGACCAAGACGCTGGACGGCGCCAAGGAGCGGGAGGTGGCCTTGAAGGAGGAGATCAAGGCCAACGAGGAGCTGCTGGCGAGTGCTGCTGTCACCCAGAACAACCTCAAGGAGACTATGGAGCTCTGGACGGAAGGTCTCGTGAATATCGCCGCAGTCATCGACAAGGAGCTGGAGGAGCTGGGGATGGAGGATTTCGGGTATTCCACCGATGAGAACCTCCAGCCCAGCGCCAAGCTCACTTTGTTCTTCAAGGGCGTGACGACGGCTCTCCAGCGACTCCGGGAAAGGATCCCAAAGCAGCTGGCCGACGAGTCGCGCACGATCTATGCGAGGGTTCTGCAGAAGGTGTTGGTGAAGGTGGCCTTCCGCAACCCAGGCATCAACTTCACCAACGCCCTCAAGAAGCTGCCGTGATGCTGATCCGAAGCGCCAGGCCCTTGTCGCACCCATTGTGGACAAGGTGAATGAAGTCAGGAGGGTCGACGGCGATCGCGTAGACTAGGCCGCCCGTTTTCTCCTTTTCTTGCCGCTGCTGATCATGTTACGAGAACAATTTATTAGAGCCGCGACAAGTTCTCTTGTGATACAACTTTATTTTGGGTATTGATTGCTATGTTATTTCCTTTACTTGATTCCTTCCTTTGTATGTTTTTACCCTACGCTTTCAGGGAACTTGCCGGTGCAGGTACCATTGCCGCGAGCGCTGAGTGCGGGACGTCAGCAACCTGCTGGCGGTGCCGCTACCGGCAAGAAATCTTGTCGCAACTAGTCGCAGCACACTTAAGTTGTTGAGCGGACTCGAAACAAAGTAAGGGCGCAACTAGCTACGAGTTGGTTCCTCCGCGCACAGGTTTTCCATACAAAGCACGGTCGTTCAAGGAAGATAACTTAATTTTTTTTAAAACTAATTACTCAAACTTTGGCAACTTAGCTTTTATGTCGTTTACTTCCCGTTAAGGTGATACTTGCTTGAACGACGCCTGGTCCACACCATTATCTTCTCCTCCCCCCGGCAAACTTGTGCGTGAGGGAACCTTTCCCTTTCTTTGAGAAAAAGAAAAAAGAGAAAATAAAGATATGGAACCTTATGGCTCGTTATTGCTTACCGGGGCTGAGTGCTGCACAAAGTGTCAGATAACACATGCAAAATAATAGAATGCATGAAATTTGACAAGATATGCGGGTCACATGATCTTTATTTATGCACGGGGTCTGCGCCCGGCTTTGTACAAAGGATTACATGCAACAGCGGCAAGACTTGTACAAAAGGTGGTTGCCGGAACGCGTCTTACGGGTAAAACTTACGAAGATGCTCAATGTTCTAGGAGTTGCTCACCGGAAAGCCATCTTCGGTCTCAAGGAGGACAGCGCCGGGCCTAGTGACTCGTTTCACCCGGTAAGGGCCTTCCCACTTTGGCGTCAGCTTGTTGGAATTCTTGGCGGAATGAACGCGTCGAAGAACAAGGTTGCCTTCCTCGAGACTTCTAGCATTAACTTTGTGGCTATGGTAGCGGCGCAAAGCTTGCTGGTAGCGAGCAGCTCGTACAGCAGCCTAAAGACGATCTTCCTCAAGGAGCAGCGCGTCATCTTGTCGCAGCTGCTCTTGCTCAAGCTCATCATAAGAGAGCACTCGAGGCGACCCATATACGAGTTCCGTGGGGAGAACTACCTCTGCTCCGTAGACTAGAGCGAAAGGTGTCTGGCCAGGGGCTCGATTTGGCGTCGTCCTGATCGACCAAAGAACCACCGGCAGCTCCTCGATCCAGTTCTTTCCGCACTTGTGCAGCCTGTCGAAAGTCCTGGTCTTGAGTTCGCGCAGCACTTCAGCATTTGCCCTCTCCGCTTGACCGTTGCTTCTCGGGTGAGCAATGGCGTAGGCGCACCTTGGCGCCAAGATCTTGGACGATCGCATGAAGGTGCGGCTCGTGAATTGCGTGTCGTTGTCGGTGATGATCCCGTTAGGTACCCAAACGGCAAACAATCAACTCAAGAAATTGATCACGACCGTGTTGCCACCTTCCTCATCGCTTCCACTTCCGCCACTTTGTGAACTTGTCGATTGCAACGCATAAGTACTCAAAGCCCCGACAGCTCGGGAAAGGGGCCGAGGATGTCGAGCCCCTGCACCGTAAATGGCCAGGATAAAGGGATCGTCTGGAGAGCTTGAGCTAGCTGGTGTATCTGCTTGGAATGGAACTGGCACGCTTCACACTTGGTTACTTGTGCAGTTGCATCCTGGAGGGTTGTCGGCCAAAAGAAACCTTGCCGGAATGCTTTGCCGGCAAGTGCTCTTGCGCCAATGTGGTGACCACATATGCCTCCATGTATCTCCGCCAACAGCTTCTGTCCGTCTTCCCGGGGAATACAATTCAATTTCACACCGTTGAATCTTCTTCTGTACAGTGTGTCGTCGACAAACTGGTACATACTTGACTGTCGGGCTACTCTTTCCGCTTCTTGCTCTTCGGCAAGTTCTCCTGTCTGAAGGAAACGGACAATCTGCTGTGCCCATGCTGGAGCTTGCGGCTCGACAACAAGGACTAAAGGCACATACGCTGCTGCGGGAACATCAGCTTCTATGGCAAGAACCTGCGGTTCAGCCGGAGCTTGATGTTCCCCGGCAAGCTTGCCGGAGCAAAACTTGTCGGGAGCGTCTGCTTCAACGAAACAAACCCTAGGGCTTGTCGGAGCAGACTGCTCCTCAGCACTCTTGGTGTTGATCTTGGGGACCTTCTTGGCGGCGGCTTCGGGAGCTCACGGAAAGTAGTCACCGAAATCAACTTCCTCTTCTTGCTCGGCCCAGCTTGATGGTGTTACGACGGCTGAGTCGGTTTGAGCACAAAGATCCCTCGGTTCCATTGTGTAGCTTTAGTGCAGCGACTTTGACAAAGCCATCGACAATGTCGTTCTGAGCTCTCGGAACATGTTCCATCTGCAGGCCGTCAAAGTACTCTTCCAACTTTCTCACCTCATCAACGTAAGCTTCCATCAACGGACTCTAGTAATTCTTGTTCACTTGGTGGACGACAAGCTGCGAGTCACCCCTAACAATGAGCTTCTTGATCCCAAGGTACGCCGCGATCCTGAGGCCGGCAAGCAAACCCTCATACTCTGCAGTATTGTTTGTCGCTTGCTCCTTGGGAAAGTGCATCTGGATGACGTACTTGAGGTGCTCTCCGGTGGGTGCGACAAGCAGCACACCCGCACCGGCGCCTTGTAGCGAGAAGGCACCATCAAAGTACATCAGCCACTCCTTGCTTGCTTCCTTGACGGGGATGCTTGTTTCTGGAATTTCTTCGTCTGGTGTTGGCGTCCACTCTGCTATGAATTCTGCCAACGCTCGGCTCTGGATAGTGGAAGTGCTCTCAAACTTGAGGCCAAAGCTTGATAGTTCCAAAGGCCCACTCGACAATCCCGCCTGCTGCTTCGGATTCTGCAGATCCTCTTCAGCCGAAAGCGAGTGACAATGTGATCTCATATGCTTGGAAGTAATGGCGATCTTTCTTGAGGCCATGAGAAGGCCGAAGCAATTTCGCACGCCAGAGTACCTTGACCTAGCCCCTCAGAGAAGGGAATCGACAAAGTAAACGGGCGCCGCACCATTTTCTTCGCTTCTCCTCCCGGCTGCAGGCAGATCTGTCCTTGTCGGGACCAGAGCTTGTCGGGGAAGCCCCCTGCTTGTCGCTGGATGCCTCTGTTGTGGTTGCCGGCTCATCATCTACCTCCCTCTCCGCTACTAACGCAGCACTAACCACTTGATTGGTTGCCGCTAGGTACAGCAGCAACTTCTCTTGTGGCTTAGATGCGACAAGTATTGGAGTAGAGGACAGGTATCTCTTCAAGTCTCGCAGCGAGCCTCCGCCTCGAGTCCATTTCATTGACCTGCTTTTTCAAAATTTTAAAATGGCAGCGCAAGGCCAGCAGACTTAGAGATAAACCTGCCGAGAGCAGCCACACAACCGGCAAGTCTTCGTACATCCTTGACGCGCTTCGGTGCTTCAATCTGCTCAATGGCCTTGATCTTGTCGGGGTTGGCTTCAATTCCCCGTTGAGACACGAAGAACCCGAGAAGTTTGCCGGAGGGGACTCCAAACACACACTTCTCGGGGTTGAGCTTAAGGTTGATCTTGCACAGATTTGCAAGGTTTCATCTAAATCCTGAATAAGAGTCGCTTTGTCCTTGCTCTTGACCACTATGTCATCCATGTAAGCTTCTACATTTCTGTGCAATTGTGGCTCAAAAGCTTCGTGAACTACTCTTGCAAATGTTGAACCAGCATTCTTTAGTCCGAAAGGCATCCGTACAAAACAGTATGTGCCCCATGGAGTGATGAATGCGGTTTTTTCCTCATCCTCTTCTGCCATGAAGATCTGATGATATCCTGAGTATGCATCAAGAAATGAAAGCAAATCACATCTCGCCGTGGAGTCAACAATCTGTCAAAGCGCCGCAAGGAAATGGGTCTTTGGGACAAGCTTTATTAACATCGGTAAAATCGATACAAAGCCTCCATTTCCGCTCATTTTGGCGCACGACCACGGATTGGCCAACCACGAGGATGGAGCACTCCGACAAGGCCTGCTGCTTCCAACTTCTTGATTTCTTCTGCAATGAATTCTTGGCGCTCCACTGCTTGTTTCCTGACTTTCTGCTTGACGGGCCGCGCATGAGGACAGACGGCAAGGTGGTGCTCAATTACTTTCCTAGGAACATCGGGGATGTCAGACGGTTGCCACGCAAACACGTCGACATTCGCCCGCAGGAAAGCAACGAGCGCGCTTTCCTATTTAGGGTCAAGCGTGGCACTGATGGTGAAGGTACCACCAGTGCCGTCCTCCTTGGCGGACACTTTCTTGGTCTCTGGTGAAGCTGTCTTTGTCTTTTTACACTTGTCGGTGGAGCTCGATGGTGCGTCCTCGACGGTAGTGCAGCGCTCCGAAGAGGTGCGCTTGTCGGAGTTGGCATCAGAGCTCTTGCCGGACTTGGTCTTCTTCTTCCCCGGAGCTTCAAATGCAAGTGGTTTATGCTCGCTGCAGCTGTTGCTTCCCGGTAGATCTTGTCGGTGCAGATAAGAGCATATTTCTTGTCGCCAGGGACAGAGATGACACTGATCGGACCTGGCATCTTGAGCACGTTGTAGGCATAGTGAGAGGCTGCCATGAACTTGGCAAGTGTTGGACGACCGAGTATCCCATTGTAAGGCAATGGAAAATCAGCAACATCGAATGTGACCCTCTCAGTCCTGAAGTTCAGCTCGCTGCCGAATGTTACCGGCAACGTGATCTTTCCGTTCGGCTTGCTCCTTCCCGGGTTGATTCCTTGGAATGTACCGGTCTCTTCGAGCTCGCTGTCAGGGATTTGTAGTTTCTGGAGCACCGCGGAGGAGATCAAGTTCAAGCCGGCCCCGCCGTCAACTAGCATCTTCATGACCTTGAGGTTACGGATAGTTGGCGAAACCAACATCGGCAAGCACCCGACCGCAGTTATGCGATTAGGGTGGTCCTCAATATCAAAGATGATAGGCGTGCTGGACCACTTCAGAGGCTTGCGTGACTCGACGGGTGGTTCTACCGCATTGACTTCCCGCACTCCATCGCTTGAGCCGGGCGGTGCTAAGTATGCAGAGAAGCACCGCCCAACGCACAAGACCTCTCGTGGCTTTTCAAACTCCCGCTCGTCGGCCTCATCATCATCCATCTCTTCATCATCGCCTTCATCTTCATCCTTGTCGCGCCGCGGGAGGTCTGTCTCTTGCCACCGCTTGGCATTGCCATGGCGGCCCCCCGCCGGACGCTTTGCCGGATCCTCCAGCACCTTCTGGGCCTTCTCCTTGTCGCGCCGCCGATTTCAGCTTTTCGCTGCTCGACAAGCTATTGAACCTTCTTGCAGCTCGAGATCGTGGACCCTTGGTGCGGTGGATCTTGCAAGATCGTTGCCGGAGCCGTCCTGCTTGTCGGCGGCCGCCACAGCCTCGCCGGAGTTACCGGTTTTGGCTTTCTCGGCGCCACCTCCGTTGCCGGACTGCTCAATGACTAGCACGTCTTTGCCTTTCCTCCTTCTGTTGTTCCGCCGCCGGTTTTTCCTTGCCGGGGCGGCATCCTCACTGTCAGATCCTCCCGCTCCTGCATTCTCTCCGGGAGTCTCTCCTCTTCAAAGACGCACACTTGTCGGCCAGTATGCATAGCTCATCGACGCCTCGATCTTTCACATCGCCATCTCCTCCCTCATCCTGTGGTTTCGCACGTTCTAATGGAACGCGCTGATGACCGCGGCAGGGTGGACATCTGGGATGTTGCGCTGCACTTGGCTGAATCTTCAATGTACTTGTTAGGGCTCTCCTTCCTTCCGGGCGAGCAGATGAAGATCGCTTCTTGGCCGTGAGGCTTGTGGTCACCAGAAGGCGCCGATAAACCGATGGCACAGATCTACCCAGAGGATATGGAGTTGTCCGGCAAGTGCATGAGCCAGGATCTGACATTGGGCTTGAGTACCAGCGGGAAGTAGTTGGCAAGGATCTTGTCGTCTCGTCCCTCGGCAGCTTGCACCGCGATAGTGTAGATGCTGAGGAACTCCGACGGATGGAACCTGCCGTCATACTTCTCTGGTACATCTGGTTTGAAATTCTTCGTACTGGGCCACTGGACTTGCCGCAGCTCACGAGTGAACGCAGGGCAACCTATCACAGGCGTAAGTCGCTCGTTCCTTCGGGCGCATGCATGTCGACAGCGGGCCCAGCGCGCTGGTCTGATTGACACCGCGCTTCTCTTCAGCGCTCGATGCGAGTACGAGCGTCCTCTTGCTGCCGTTCCTGAAGAACTTGGCGCTGATCGCGACGAGCTCGCAGATCCGACGACGCGGTGGAGTCGCTGTCGAGGTTGACCCGGCGAGTCGGCGATCTTGGCCTTCGGGGAGGAGAGTGCACGGTGGTTGCACCCCCACCAGTTTTGTCGCCATCGGCCCGCGCCTGGGCGTCTTGCCGCGGCTTTGATGTGCTTGGTTTCGGGAGGCCGCCGCTGGCGGCCGATGAGACTGAATGGTGGCCTCCAATCGCCGATCTTGTCCGCCGAGGATAATCCAGAGCGCTTGAGCTCGCCAATGCTTCTTCCGAGTCTTGGGTGGCGATGGCGAACAGGCGAGGAGCGGATATGCTCGAACTTCTAATCGTGTTAGAAGGAGCAGATCTCGCCCAGCGATCGTGCCGCCGCGTGCCATCATGTTGGCGCATGCTAGTCTTGAGCATCCCGAGATCCACCAGCTTGGCCTTGGCCCAACGAACGATGGTACCGCGGTACCATGACATCGCCGGTCCCGCCGCCTCCCGAGATGCGCGTGCGGTACGGACGCCGAGATCTCGCGCCACCTTGTCCTTGGACCTGGCAGCAGATGAGCTCCTCGCCGGGCGCCGTTCCTCATTGGCGCTTCTACCCCACCACATGCTTGCTCCGGTGGTGGTGGGTTCGATGCGGACAGAGCAGCCACCTCCGAAGCCTTCTTCTTCGGTGGCATGTCGATGAAGATGACGAAGATCTAGTCCGCGTGAAGGTCGGATTGGGTTCGCACAACCTTGACGCCCCCTACCTGAGCGCGCCAAAGATGTCGTGGGAACGAACACCTATGGGACCGGAGCCCCTTTCGGTCCAGCGGAGGGCGGAGATCGCACGAAGAGCGGATCGAGGCGAAGCACGCGAGCGATTTTACCCAGCTTCGAGCTCTCCGAGAGATAATACCCTACCGCTGCTTTGTGGTTGTATTATGTTCTTGCTCGAGAGCGTGAGTGTTCTGGTTTTGAACGCGTCGAACCCCCCCCACGCTGCGCATGGGCCTCCTTTTTATACGCCAGGTCACCGGCTGTGGCAACGAGGCGAGGGCAAAATGTAAAAAGAGTGGTTGGTACAACTGCTTGTACAAAGGCATCGTACCTAACCCCGACGGCAGGGGACAAAAGCATTAAATGCCCGTCATGCGTCGCCAAACAAAGGCAGAAAAGTGACCATTAGGGCGCCACCACTTGCCACGATGGTCTTCGCCATCTCCGCTACACCAAGACCGCTTAGTCAAGACACCTCTTGCCACGCACGCTGGGAAAATCTCAGGGCGACACGTGAGTGGATGTGCTGGAGCGCAGGCACAAAGTGGTAGCCTTGCCGCGGTCGTTGTCTTGTCGCGCCCGGAAGCTTGTCGCTCGCCGGGTCTTGCCGGGACGCGCGGCGCGTCACGGCAAGTTCCTTGAAATGCCTTGGTTGGCCTTCCTGGCAAGCTCCTCTTGCCGGGGTCTTGACCTTCCCGGCAAGCTCCTCTTGCCGGGGTCTTGACCTTCCCGGCTTAAACACTTTGTTCTTGAATGGCTCCAAAGGAACCAAGGGAGGACCTTGGCGGTCACCCGGCAAGCCTTTGCTGAGTGTCATGCGATCGCCTGCTGCACAAGTTTGGGATACTAAGGTACCCCTACTTTAGTACACCGACATATAGTTGCTTATGCCATGCTTAATTAGCTAGGAGTTTATAATGGTTTACCTTGCATGCCAACATGCTATTAAAATGGTTGTGATGTGGTATGATAGGGTGGTATCCTCCTTTGAATGATTCGAGTGACTTGACTTGGCATATGTTCACGCATGTAGTTGAAACAAAATCAACATAGCCTTCATGATATTTATGTTCATCGTGGACTATATCCTACTCATGCTTGCACTTAGTGTTGATTAATTTTAGCGCATGTTCATGACTGTTGTCGCTCTCTAGTTGGTCGCTTCCCAGTCTCTTTCTAGCCTTCACCTGTACCAAGCGGGAATACTGCTTGTGCATCCAAACTCCATAAACCCCAAAGTTATTCCATATCAGTCCACCATACCTTCCTATATGCGGTATCTACCTGCCGTTCCAAGTAAATTTGTATGTGCCAAACTCCAAACCTTCAAATGAAATTCTGTTTTGTATGCTCGAACAGCTCATGTATCAACTAGGGTTGTCTATATCTTCCATGTTAGGCAGGTTATTCTCAAGATGAGTGGACTCCGCTCCTCATTCACGAGAAAATGGCTGGTCACCGGGATGCCCAGTCCCACGCTCAAATCAAATCAAAGTAATTGCAAACAAAACTCCCCCAAGATTGTTGTTACTTGGAGGCACCCGTTGTTTCGGGCAAGCCATGGATTGATGTTTGTTGGTGGTGGGGGAGTATAAACTTTACCATTCTGTTTGGGAACCGCCTATAATGTGTGTAGCATGGAAGATATCGAGATCTCTCAGTTGTTATGTTAACAATGAAAGTATACCGCTCAAAATGTTATTTATATCTATTTCAAAATCGAGCTCTGGCACCTCTACAAATCCCTGTTTCCCTCTGCGAAGGGCCTATCTATTTACTTTTATGTTGAGTCATCACCCTCTTATTAAAAAGCACCCGCTGGAGAGCACCGCTGTCATTTGCATGCATTACTATTAATTTATATTGGGTATGGCTATGACTGGATCTCTTTTACCATGAATTACAATGTTTAGTTAGTCCTTGATCTTAGAGGTGCTCTGCATTTATGTTTTGCGGTCTCAGAAAGGGCTAGCGAGATAACATCTTGTTATATCATATTACGATTGTTTTGAGAAAGTGCTGTCATCCGAGATTTATTATTATTGCTCGCTAGTTGATTATGCCATTGATATGAGTAAACATGAGACCTAAGTGTTATTGTGAATGTGGTTAGTTCATAATCTTTGCTGAAAACTTGAATGTTGGCTTTACATATTTGCAACAACAAGAGCAAACAGAGTTTGTAAAAGTTTTTCTTTATCACTTTCAGTTTGTCAACTGAATTGCTTGAGGACAAGCAAATGTTTAAGCTTGGGGGAGTTGATACGTCTTTGTCGTATCTACTTTTCCAAACACTTTTGCCCTTGTTTTGGACTCTAACTTGCATGATTTGAATGGAACTAACCCGGACTGACGCTGTTTTCAGCAGAACTTCCATGGTGTCATTTTTGTGCAGAAATAGAAGTTCCCGGAATGACCTGAAAAATCCAAGGAGCAACTTTTCAGAATTAATAAAAGATATTGGCGAAAGAATCAACGTCAGGGGGCCCACACCCTGTCCACGAGGGTGGGGGCGCGCCCCCTGCCTCGTGGGCCCCCTGGACATCCACCAACCTCAACTCCAACTCCATATATTCACGTTCGCGGAGAAAAAAATCAAAAAAAAGATTCATTGCGTTTTACGATACGGAGCCGCCGCCAAGCCCTCATCTCTTAGGAGGGCTGACCTGGAGTCTGTTCGCGGCTCCGGAGAGGAGGGTTCGTTGCCGTCATCATCATCAACCATCCTCCATCACCAATTTCATGATGCTCACCACCGTGCGTGAGTAATTCCATCGTAGGCTTGCTGGACGGTGATGGGTTGGATGAGATTTACCGATGTGTTGTTAGTTTTGTTTGCTTAGTTACGTAAAGTAATCAAGCAAAGAGCAATATGTGAAAAGCTCGAGGCATTGGATCAGTGATGGATAATTATGTTGGATGCGATTCCACATGTAATAGTTATAACATAGGGTGACACCGAACTAGCTCCAGTTCATCAATGTAATGTAGGCATGTATTACGAATATAACCATACGTGCTTATGGAAAAGAACTTGCATGACATCTTTTGTCCTACCCTCCCGTGGCAGCGGGGTACTAATGGAAACTAAGGTATATTAAGGCCTCCTTTTAATAGAGTACCGGACCAAAGCATTAGCACTTAGTGAATACATGAACTCCTCAAACTACGGTCATCACCGAGAAGTATCAATTATTGTCACTTCGGGGTTGTCGGATCATAACACATAATAGGTGACTATAGGCTTGCATGATAGGATCAAGAACTCACATATATTCATGAAAACATAATAGGTTCAGATCTAAAATCATGGCACTCGAGCCCTAGTGACAAGCACTAAGCATAGCAAAGTCATAGCAACATCAATCTCAGAACATAGTGGACACTTAGGGATCAAACCCTAACAAAACTAACTTGATTGGTAAATCTCATCCAACCCAGGTGTGGTTGAATTGACAACTCAACTGCTAATACTTGAGAATATTCTTTGGCTCCCCTTGTGTCGAATCAATAAATTTGGGTTGAATACTCTACCCTCGAAAACTGTTGCGATCCCCTATACTTGTGGGTTATCAAGACTATTTTTTGACGCCGTTGCTGAGGAGCATAGCTCTATTCTTTGAGTCACTTGGGATTTATATCTGCTGATCACTATGAAGGACTTGAAAGGCGAAAGAACTAAGATTTATCCCTCAACTACGAGGGTAGGTAAGGAACTGCCATCTAGCTCTCCACTAGATTATCCTTCTGTTATGAGTAAGCTTGTGACACCAAAACCTGCTTCTGCTATGAATTCTGTTATGTCGCATGTTATTGATGATGCCACTTCTACTATGCATGATACTTATGATAAAACTACTTTTATGCTTGATACTACTGTGCCATTAGGTGAATATCTTGATGAACAACTTATGAGCTGAGCATTGAGGCAACCAGTGGCTATGAGAAGATCATGGAAAACTGGTTCCCGATGGCCCTCAAGGATGGCGCGCGTTCTTGGCTCCTGAACCTACCCAGGGGTCGGTTTCTTCTTGGGAGGAGATGCGCGGCCGCTCCATCACCAACTTCCAGGGCACTCACGACCGTCTGCCGGCCGTGGGTGACCTGCATCGCATCAAGCAGCAACCTGGAGAGACCTTGCAGAAGTATATCCAGCGCTTCAACAATGTTCGCCTCAAGATCCCCAAGGTGTCGGACGAGGCCATCATTTCAGCGTTCACTCATGTCGTCCGTGATGTCAAGATGAAGGAGGATCTCGCCATCCATGAGGATCTCTGCACAGCTCCGGAGATGTTCAACATGGCGAACAAGTGCGCAAGGGCTGAGGAGGGGTGCCTCTCCCTCCTCGAGCTCCCCGATGCTGATCCAGATGACAAGAAGACCAAGGCCAAGGACGTGGAGTGCAAGGGGCCAGCCATGCTTGCAGCCGAGCCAGAGACGAAGCACAGATGAGACCACCCCGAGTCATCCAAGAGCAACCGGCCGTTCTGCGTCTTCCACTACGTTCACAGCCACAACACCAACGACTATCAGGAGCTCAGGGCCCTCCGCGACGGGCGCCTCGGTCGACACCCCGAGCGCAACGATCGAGGCTACGTCGTGGAGGTGGCCGAGGCGGAGGACGCTGGGACGGACGCGACCATTGTCAGGAGTGGCGCGACCAGCCTTGTGAGGACCGCTGGCAGGGCCAGCCACGCGAGGGCGCTTGGAGGGAGCTGCCTCATGAGGAGCGCCCTCAGGGCAACGCGGCTCTGCCTCCTCTGCCTCCACCACCAAGAAGGAATGAAGATCATCACCAGGACGAGGGGGCTGGGGGCTTCCAGGAGCCTCGAGCCATCGCCTGCATCTTGGGTGGCTCACAGACCCCAGCTTCCCACCGCGTCTTCAAGAAGTTCGCGCGCGAGGTGAATGCAGCGCTCCCCAAGCTTGGAGCAACTCGCCCTCTCAGGTGGTCCAAGTGCGCCATCACCTTCAGCTCCTCAGACCAGCTCAAGTGCGTGGCCACTGCTGGCGCGCTCCCTATGCTCTGCTCCCCCGTCATCAGCAACGTGGTCATCACCAAGACTCTCATGAATGGCGGAGCAGGGCTCAATGTACTATTTGTTCAAACGTTCGACAGGCTCCAACTGCCATACTACCAGCTTCACCCAACCAAGCCATTGAGTGACCGACGGTTCTACTCACCCAATAGGGCAGGTTCGCCTCCCTATCACCTTTGGCGAGCGCAACAACTACCACACCGAGCTCATCGACTTCGATGTCACCAACATTCGCCTGCCCTACAACGCCATCCTAGGGTACCCAACACTGGCCAAGTTCATGGCAACTACGCACCATGACTACAACGTCCTCAAGATGCCAGGAAGCGGCCGCGTCATCACGGTCGCGTGCCAAGAGAAGGATGCGGTATTCTCCCTCGAGCGCGCCATCCAGGCTATAGCGGTCGAGAACCCTGAAGATGAGGGCGGTGCTGCCCCTCCCGAGGTTGCCTCCAAGACGAAGAAGCTGCTACTGGGATAGGGGTCTCATGAAGGAGCATCGCTCGAGGACGCTGCGCTGAGCCTCACGTCCCCAGACGCGGCACCTTCACCCATCGCATAGGAAGGCGCGCCTGGCGCCCCTCTTAGGCTGGGCTCGGGGGCTCTCCTCGGGAGGGCCTCAGACCTAGCCAGGGTCATGAAGGAGGCGCTCTTCAAAGCACGCTTCCCAGGAGAAGGCATCTGGCGGGAGGCACCAGGTGGTCAGGAGTTCATCAGCAAGGCAATCAAGGAGATTCAGGAAGCAAGGGTTCTGCAAGGCGATCGTCGCCTACCGCGAGGCGCAGCTCACTGCCCTGGTGAGGGTAAGGAGTTCCGCGTCTGCATCGACATCCCCGGGCTCAACAGGGCCGCGTCTCGGTAGCTCATGTTGCCGTCTCGTGTCGGCCGATGCAAGGGTCCACCTCACAACTACGTCCGCATGCCCTTCGGCCTGCCAGGGGCGGTTGTGGTGTTCCAGCGCTGCATGAGGGGCGCCCTAGTGGCTCGTGAGGGCAGGCATCAGACGATCCTAGTGGAGATGGAGGACTACCTTCAGGAGCCTCCCGGGCCCTCTGAGCCTCTCGAGGCTCGGTACGAGAGCGGCTCGTGAGGAACGACTCCAGAGCGTGTGTTTTTTGGCTACTTCAACACTTCTTGAGCGATGGTACCATGTGACATCTCTCTAGTTCGTTCAGTCTGGGGGCGCCCCTCGGGCTGCATCATCCCCTGGCCGTGTGGGTCCGGCCCTATGGCATGTATCATTTGCATTCACCAGGACTATCTAACCATTTCTATGAGTTTACCTATGATTGTCACCCTACGACCACGAATCATTGCCGCCTCGCAGCCCCCCATGTGCTCACTGGCTTGTACCTCTCCCGCATCACTGCACGACAACTCACGATGGCACGGTGTTTGTGCTCGGGTCCATCCCTGCAATGCTGACAAACCCGGGGATCGAGCTCTAGTTCGTGACCCACTTCGCGCACACCACCTCGCCAGGTCCTCGGTGCCTCTATCCTATGCCCTGGGCTGCAGGCCCGCTCCGCAGGGGTTCCCGGTCTTTCCTGTCATCTAACATGTAGGTTCATCTGACAATGGGCCATGGGTCGGCTCGGACGACCGCCATCTGGCCTCGCGAGTCGCTTGCACGTTAAAGGGGGGCCTCTCGAGCATCGCGTCTCGGGAGTTCCTACTGGCTCTCCAGCCCTCACCCCCTGGCCTTGACCACGGCATCGCGACCTGGCATACTAGCGGCAGCTGAGCTCGCTCATGGGCCGGGTCTCGAGGATGTAGAGCACCTAGGAGAGCAAGGCAGGAAGGTGGCCGATGCAGGCTGCACGCAATGGTACCATTGGCGTGGGAGGAAGCACCATCTCCGTGATGGACCAAGACACCAAAAGATAAGTCTCGGTTCGCTGAACCAGCCTCGCTCCCCGCACACCCCGCCTCGCAGTTCCATTTGGGTAGTTCTACTCCCCTTTTTGATTCTCTGGGCAGCTGCTTGCACGCCAATGGGGACCTCATGAGCATCGCGTCTCCTGAGCTCTTACCGGACCTCGAGCCACTCACCTCCTAGCCTTGACCACGGCATCGCAACCTGGCATACTAGCGACGGCTGAAGCCTACCTGGGGACTGGGACTTATCGGTGTAGAGTGCCGCGCTGCCAAGGAAAAAGAAAAGGGAGGAATCGTGCCAAACTGGAATACGCAAATCCATCACAAAATCAAAAGAAGCAACACTGATATTGAGTACATTCCGATCTTTACAAACCCCACGGGGCTGATCTTCATTCCCCGCAGGGAAAGCATATAAGGGAAAGCAGCTACTAGGCCCTATGACATCGCTGGCAACACTGGGCGGCAGCCGCAGCCGCACTCCGGCCTCGGCGAGAGCTTGGCGGCACGTAGCTGTCGTCGCTCGACTCCGGAGAATCACTAGGCTCAGGAGAGTCACTGGATTCCCAGGAGTCGGTGCAGCTGCCACACGAAGCACCCAAAGGGACAGCAGCAGGCCCTGCACCCGCTGCGGCGTCCCTCGGGCTGCCTCCTCTGGGGCAGCATTCCAGTCGTTCACCCTCTTCATTGAAGACCTTGAAGAACAAGAAGGCCGCGCCGTCATACTCTAAGTGAATCGCCAGGGCTCCCTCCGCGCGGCAAGCCCGGGCGACCTCACCCCATCCGCGCATCATGAAAACATCTCCAGGGGCACCACCTTGACTTCAGCTCCGATGGCCAAGCTGCAACACCTGGCGTGCTGCAGCCATAGCTCAACCGGCCCCCTCGGAGGCAACTCGCTGGCGAAGAACCGCGGGAGCCGGATCTAGGTGTCGGGAGGCATCACCGCCCACACCACAAACTCGCGCGAGCTACCCTCGGCGTGGGTCCATGGCGCGGTTGACAGGGCAATGGCGGCCCTGCCATCGTCATCGGGGGCCACTCGACGCCGCACACCTTCGTCCTTAATACTTCTCCAACGTATCGACAATTTTTGATTGTTCCATGCTATTATATTACCTATTTTGGATGTTTGTCGGCTTTACTATACACTTTTATATCATTTTTGGGACTAACCTATTAACCGGAGGCCCAACCCAAATTGCTATTTTTTTTGCCTATTTCAGTGTTTCGCAGAAAAGGAATATCAAACGGAGTCCAAATGGAATGAAACCTTCGGGAGAGATATTTTTGGAACAAACACAATCTAGGAGACTTGGAGTGGACGTCAAGAAGCAAACGAGGCGGCCACGAGGCAGGAGGGCGCGCCCCAGGGGTTGGGCGTGCCCCCACCCTCGTGGGCCCCTCGTGGCTCCCCTGACCAACTTCTTTCGCCTATATGTACTTGCATACCTTGAAAACATCTAGGAGCACGACGAAACCCTATTTCCACTGCCACAACCTTCTGTACCTGTGAGATCTCATCTTGGAGCCTTTTCCGGCGCTCCACCGAAGGGGGAATCGATCACGGAGGGCTTCTACATCAACACCATAGCCTCTCCGATGAATTGTGAGTAGTTTACCATAGTCCTTCAGGTCCATAGTTATTAGCTAGATGGCTTCTTCTCTCTCTTTGAATCTCAATACAATGTTCTCCTCGATCTTCTTGGAGATCTATTCGATGTAACTCTTTTTGCGGTGTGTTTGTCGAGATCCGATGAATTGTGGGTTTATGATCAAGATTATCTATGAGAAATATTTGAATCTCCTCTGAATTTTTTTATGTATGATTGGTTATCTTTGCAAGTCTCTTCGATTTATTAGTTTGGTTGGCCTACTAGATTGGTCTTTCTTGCAATGGGAGAAGTGCTTAGCTTTGGGTTCAATCTTGCGGTGTCCTTTCCCAGTGACAGCAGGGGCAGCAATGCATGTATTGTATTATTGCCATCGAGGATCAAAAGATGGGGTTTATATCATATTGCATGAGTTTATCCCTCAAATCATGTCATCTTGCCTAATGTGTTACTCTGTTCTTATGAACTTAGCACTCTAGATGCATGCTTGATAGCGGTCGGTGTGTGGAGTAATAGTAGTAGATGCAGAATCGTTTCAATCTACTTGTCGTGTATGTGATGCCTATATACATGATCATGCCTAGATATTCTCATAACTATGCACTTTTCTATCAATTGCTCGACAGTAATTTGTTCACCCACTGTAATACTTATGCTATCTTGAGAGAAGCCACTAGTGAAACCTATGGCCCCCGGGTCTATTTTCCATATATAAGTTTCTGATCTACTTTATTTTGCAATCTTTACTTTCCAATCTATATCATAAAAATACCAAAAATATTTATCTTATTATTTTCTCTATCAGATCTCACTTTTGCAAGTGGTCGTGAAGGGATTGACAACCCCTTTATCCCGTTGCTTGCGAGGTTGTTATTTGTTTGTGTAGGTACGAGGGACTTGCGTGTAGCCTCCTACTGGATTGACACCTTGATTCTCAAAACTGAGGGAAATACTTATGCTACTTTCCTGCATCACCGTTTCCTCTTCAAGGGAAAACCAACGCAGTGCTCCAGAGGTAGCAAGAAGGATTTCTGGCACCGTTGCCAGGGAGGTCTTCGCACAAGTCAAGACATACCAAGTACCCATCACAAACTCTATCCCTCGCATTACATTATTTTCCATTTGCCTCTCGTTTTCCTCTCCCCCACTTCACCCTTGCCGTTTTATTCTCCCTCTCTTTCTCGACCGCCTCTTTTTCGCTTGCCTCTTGTGTGCTTGTTTGTAGGATTGCTTGTCACGATGGCTCATGATAATACTAAATTGTGTCACTTTTCCAATACCAACAATAATCATTTCCTTAGCACTCCGATTACTCCTCTTACCGATGCTTAATCTTGTGAAACTAATGCTGCTTTGTTGAATCTTGTCTTCAAAGATCAATTCTCTGGCCTTCCTAGTGAAGATTCCACTACTCTTCTAAACAACTTTGTGGATTTGTGTGATATGCACAAGAAGAAAGACATGGATAATGATATTGTTAAATTGAAACTATTTCCGTTTTAGCTTACAGATCGTGCTAAAACTTGGTTTTCGTCTTTGCCTAAAAATAGTATTGATTCATGGAATAAGTGCAAATGTGCTTTTATCTCTAAGTATTTTCCTCCCGCTAAGATCATCTCTCTTAGAAACGATATTATGAATTGTAAGCAACTTGATCATGAGCATGTTGCACAATCTTGGGAGAGGATGAAATTAATGATTCGGAATTGCCCTACACATGGATTAAATTTATGGATGATCATACAAAATTTGTATGCCGGATTGAATTTTGCTTCTAGAAATCTTTTAGATTCGGCCGCGGGAGGCACTTTTCTGGAAATCACTTTAGGAGGAGCTACTAAACTCCTAGATAATATTATGGTTAATTATTCTCAAAGGCACACAGAAAGATCTACTAGTAAAAAGGTTCATGCGATAGAAGAGATTAATGTTTTGAGTGGAAAGATGGATGAACTTATGAAATTGTTTGCTAATAATAGTGCTCCTATTGATCCTAATGATATTCCTTTGTCTAGTTTGATTGAGCATAATAATGAATCTATGGATGTAAATTTTGTTGGTAGGAATAATTTTGGTAACAATGCTTATAGAGGAAACTTTAATCCTAGGCCGTTTCCTAGTAATTCCTCTAATAACTATGGTAATTCCTACAACAACTCTTATGGAAATTTTAATAAGATGACCTCTGATTTTGAGATTAGTGTTAAAGATATCATGATCTCTCAAAAGAATTTCAATGCTTTGCTTGAAGAAAAATTGCCTAAGATTGATGAGTGGGCTACGAACGTGGATAGAATTTCTCTTGATGTTGATTATTTGAAACTTAGATCTATTCCACCTAAGCATGATATCAATGAATCTCTCAAAGCCATGGGAATTTCCATTGATGAGTGCAAAGAAAGAACCGCTAGGATGCGTGCTAAGAAAGATTGCTTTGTAAGAGCGTCTTCTTCTAGTTTTCATGATAATAATGATGAACATATAAAAGTGATTGATGTGCCCCCTATTAAATCTTTGTTTTGCAATATGAATCTTGATAATGATGGGATTGGATATGAGTCAACTTTAGTTAAAAGGCATCCCAATGATTCGGAGTTTTTAGATCTTGATGCAAAATTTGGTAAAAGTGGGATTGGGGAGGTCAAAACTTTACATAGCAATGAACCCACTATTTTGGATTTCAAGGAATTTAATTATGATAATTGTTCTTTAATAGATTGTATTTCCTTGTTGCAGTCCGTGTTAAATTCTCCTCATGCTTATAGTCAAAATAAAGCTTTTACCAAACATATCGTTGATGCTTTGATGCAATCTTATGAAGAAAAACTTGAATTAGAAGTTTCTATCCCTAGAAAACTATATGATGAGTGGGAACCTACTATTAAAATTAAGATTAAAGATCATGAATTCTATGCTTTGTGTGATTTGGGTGCTAGTGTTTCCACGATTCCAAAAACTTTATGTGATGTGTTAGGTTTTCGTGAATTTGATGATTGCTCTTTAAACTTGCACCTTGCGGATTCCACCATTAAGAAACCTATGGGAAGGATTAATGATGTTCTTATTGTTGCAAATAGGAATTATATGCCCGTAGATTTTATCGTTCTTGATATAGATTGCAATCTTTCATGTCCTATTATTCTGGTAGACCTTTCCTTAGAACGATTGGTGCAATTATTGATATGAAAGAAGGAAATATTAGATTTCACTTTCCATTAAGTAAAGGCATGGAACACTTTCCTAGGAATAAAATCAAATTACCTTATGAATCTATTATGAGAGCCACTTATGAATTGAATACCAAAGATGGCAATACGTAGATCTATTCTCGCTTTTTATGCCTAGCTAGGGGCGTTAAACGATAGCCCTTGTTGGGAGGCAACCCAATTTTATTTTTGTTCCTTACTTTTTTCTCCTATTTAGTATTAAATAATTCATCTAGCTTCTGTTTAGATGTGGTTTTATGTTTTAATTAGTGTTTTTGCCAAGTAGAACCTATGGGATCATCTTGGGTGATAGTTAATTTTAACTTGCTGAAAAACAGAAACTTTTGTGCGCACGATAATAATTTTACTAAATCACATAAACGTGCTTTTTATTTGATTACTTTTTCAGTAGATTAATAGACAAATTTCCTAGGACTTCCTATTTTGGTAGGATTTTTAGAGTTCAGAAGTATTCGAAAGTTACAGATTGCTACAGACTGTTCTGTTTTTGACAGATTCTGTTTTTCGTGTGTTGTTTGCTTATTTTGATGAATCCATGGCTAGTATCTGGGGGTATGAACCATAGAGAAGTTGGAATACAGTAGGTTTAACGCCAATATAAACAAATAATGAGTTCATTATAGTACCTTAAAGTGGTGGTTTGCTTTCTTGCACTAATGGAGCTCATGAGATTTTCTGTTGAGTTTTGTGTTGTGAAGTTTTCAACTTTTGGGTAAAGATTTGATGGACTATGGAATAAAGAGTGGCAAGATCTTAAGCTTGGGGATGCCCAAGGCACCCCAAGGTAATTCAAGGACAACCAAAATCCTAAGCTTGGGGATGCCCCGGAAGGCATCCCCTCTTTCGTCTTCCTCTATCGGTAACTTTACTTGGAGCTATATTTTTATTCACCACATGATATGTGTTTTGCTTGGAGCATCTTGTATGATATGAGTCTTTGCTTTTTAGTTTACCACAATCATCCTTGCTATACACACCTTTTGGGAGAGACATACATTATTCGGAATTTATTAGAATACTCTATGTGCTTCACTTATATCTTTTGAGCTAGATAATTTTGCTCTAGTGATTCACTTATATCTTTGCACGACGGTGGTTTTATTTTGTAGAAATGAATTGATCTCTCATGCTTCACTTATATTATTTGAGAGTTTTTTAGAACAGCATGTTATTTGCTTTGGTTATAAAATTGGTCCTAATATGATGGGCATCCAAGTTGTGTATAATAAAAACTATCATATAGAGTGCATTGAACACTATGATCAATTTGATACTTGATAATTGTTTTGAGATATAGAGGTGGTAACGTTAGAGTCATTTTAGTTGGATAATTATGAAATTGAGAAATACTTGTGTTGAAGTTGGCAAGTCCCGTAGCATGCACGTATGGTAAAAGTTGTGTGACAAATTTGTAGCATGGGGTGCTCTTTGATTGCCTTCCTTATGAGTGGAGGTCGGGGTCGCGCGATGGTTAACTCCTACGAACCCTTCCCCTAGGAACATGCGTAGTAGTACTTTGCTTCGAGGGATAATAAAATTTTGCAATAATTATATGAGTTCTTTATGACTAATCTGCGTCCATGGATTATACGCCCTCTTACCCTTCCATCATTGCTAGCCTCTATGGTACTGTGCATTGCCCTTTTTCACCTTGAGAGTTGGTCCAAACTTTGCCGGTGCATCCAAACCCTATGATACGATACGCTCTATCACACATAAACCTCCTTATATCTTCCTCAAAATAGACACCATACCTACCTATTATGGCATTTTCATAGCCATTCCGAGATATATTGTCATGCAACATTCCACCGTTCCGTTTATTATGACACGCTCCATCATTGTCATATTGCTTTTGTATGATCATGTAGTTGACATTGTATTTGTGGCAAGGCCACCTTCATAATTCTTTCATACATGTCACTCTTGATTCATTGCATATCCCGGTATACCGCCGGAGGCATTCACATAGAGTCATATTTTGTTCTAAGTATTGAGTTGTAATTCTTGAGTTGTAAATAAATAAAAGTGTGATGATCTTCATTATTAGAGCATTGTCCCAAGTAAGGAAAGGATGATGGAGACTATGATTCCCCCACAATTCGGGATGATACTTTGGACTTTATGAAAAATAAAAGAGGCCAAAGAAGCCCACCAAAAAAATATGAGAGAAAAAGAGAGATGGGACAATGTTACTATCCTTTTCCACACTTGTGCTTCAAAGTAGCACCATGATCTTCATGATAGAGAGTCTCCTATGTTGGCACTTTCATATACTAGTGGGAATTTTTCATTATAGAACTTGGCTTGTATATTCCAATGATGGGCTTCCTCAAAATGCCCTAGGTCTTCGTGAGCAAGCAAGTCAGATGCACACCCACTTAGTTTCTTTTGTTGAGCTTTCATACATTTATAGTTCTAGTGCATCCATTGCATGGCAATCCCTACTGCTCATGTTGACATCAATTGATGGGCATCTCCATAGCCCGTTGATTAGCCTCGTCAATGTGAGACTTTCTCCTTTTTTGTCTTCTCCACACAACCTCCATCATCATATTCTATTCCACCCATAGTGATATATCCATGGCTTACGCTCATGTATTGTGTGAGAGTTAAAAAAGCTGAAGCGCGTTAAAAAGTATGAACCAATTGCTTGGCTGAAACCGGGGTTGTGCATGATGGGAGTATTTTGTGTGACGGAAATGAAGCATAGCCTAAATATATGATTTTGTAGGGATAAGCTTTCTTTGGCTATGTTATTTTGATAAGACATGATTACTTGTTAGTATGCTTGAAGTATTACTATTTTTATGTCAATATGAACTTTTATCTTGAATCATTTGGATCTGAACATTCATGCCACAATAAAGAAAATTACATTGAGAAATATGCTAGGTAGCATTCCACATCAAAAATTCTGTTTTTATCATTTACCTACTCAAGGACGAGCAGGAATTAAGCTTGGGGATGCTTGATATGTCTCCAACGTATCTATAATTTTTGATTGTTCCATGCTATTATATTACCTGTTTTGGATGTTTATGGGCTTTACTATACACTTTTATATCATTTTTGGGACTAACCTATTAACCGGAGGCCCAACCCAAATTGATGTTTTTTTGCCTATTTCAGTGTTTCGCAAAAAAGGAATATCAAACGGAGTCCAGATGGAATGAAACCTTCGGGAGATATATTTTTGGAACAAACGCAATCCAGGAGACTTGGAGTGGACGTCAAGAAGCAAACGAGGCAGCCACGAGGCAAGAGGGCGCGCCCCAGGGGGGTGGGCGCGTCCCCCACCCTTGTGGGCCCCTTGTGGCTCCACTGACCGACTTCTTTCGCCTATATGTATTTACATACCCTGAAAACATCCAGGAGCACCACAAAACCCTATTTCCACCGCCGCAACCTTCTGTACCCATGAGATCCCATCTTGGAGCCTTTTCCGGCGCTCCGCCGGAGGGGGAATCGATCACGATGGGCTTCTACATCAACACCATAGCCTCTCTGATGAATTGTCAGTAGTTTACCACAGACCTTCGGGTCCATAGTTATTAGCTAGATGGCTCCTTCTCTCTCTTTGAATCTCAATACAATGTTCTCCTCGATCTTATTGGAGATCTATTTGATGTAAATATTTTTGCGGTGTGTTTGTCGAGATCCAATGAATTGTGGGTTTATGATCAAGATTATCTATGAGAAATATTTGAATCTTCTCTGAATTCTTTTATGTATGATTGGTTATCTTTGCAAGTCTCTTCGAATTATTAGTTTGGTTTGGCCTACTAGATTGATCTTTCTTGCAATGGGAGAAGTGCTTAGCTTTGGGTTCAATCTTGCGGTGTCCTTTCCCAAAGGATGTTAGGGCAGCAAGGCACGTATTGTATTATTGCCATCGAGGATCAAAAGATGGGGTTTATATCATATTGCTTGAGTTTATCCCTCTACATCATGTCATCTTGCCTAATGTGTTACTCTGTTCTTATGAACTTAGCACTCTAGATGCATGCTTGATAGCGGTCAGTGTGTGGAGTAATAGTAGTAGATGCAGAATCGTTTCAATCTACTTGTCGTGTATGTGATGCCTATATACATGATCATGCCTAGATATTCTCATAACTATGTACTTTTCTATCAATTGCTCGACAGTAATTTGTTCAGCCACCATAATACTTATGCTATCTTGAGAGAAGCCACTAGTGAAACCTATGGCCCCGGGTCTGTTTTGCATCATATAAGTTTCCGATCTACTTTATTTTGCAATCTTTACTTTCCAATCTATATCATAAAAATACCAAAAATATTTATCTTATTATTATCTCTATCAGATCTTTCTTTTGCAAGTAGACGTGAAGGGATTGACAACCCCTTTATCGCGTTGGTTGCAAGGTTCTTATTTGTTTGTGTAGGTGCGAGGGACTTGCGTGTAGCCTCCTACTGGATTGATACCTTGGTTCTCAAAACTGAGGGAAATACTTACGCTACTTTGCTGCATCACCCTTTCCTCTTCAAGGGAAAACCAACGCAGGCTCAAGAGGTAGCAGTCCTGAGCACGAGTGAATATGGGGAGAGGGAAGCCAGGCGGAGGCCTTGACTGCCAAGGCCTGGTCACCTCTCGCCCCGTGCTGGCGTCATGAGGGGGGTGGAGCCACTTCTTTGGTGGGAGAGGATCGGGCCCCTCCCTAGGGGCCTTCCCCATCTCGGCCGCAGAATACCTCCTGATCGGCGCTATGGAGGCAAGATGGAGAAGAGAGAAGCAGGCAGAAGCAAGAAGGAGAAGAGATGGGCGAGGGGTTTTGCCCCTCCCTCACATTTATAGTCAATGGAGGCCAATCGCCGGCCTCCACGACCTCGCGCCATCATAACCTTCTGCATGCCGCATCGCCCCGTCAAGTCGAACAGTTGCCGAGGCAGCGTGGGGAAGCGGAGTCGCCCACGTCCCATCAATCGCCATGCGTCATCAAGGCCACATGCGGTTAGGGCCCGCAGCGCTCCGCACTTGCCCTTTGGCTTCACCTGGAAGCCAAGTCCAAGCGCGCCTTGGGCCCGGGGGCTACTGTCAGCGTCCTGGATATGGGGGTATCCAGCCCTGCCTGCCTGTGGCCCACCACGTGGCTCCATCGACAGCCTGGTACGACCCAGCTTTAGCATCAACAACTCAAGACCCTCGCGAGGGGCCAAGCCTCGCGGGGCGGACAACGCCAAGAACCCCGAGGGAGTCGGCCTCCTCAAGCTAGCTCACGAGGGGCGGAGAGTTCTATGCAAGGTTTACCTCACGAGGCTCAGCTGACATGAGCCATGACAACCAAGGCCAGGCGGGCGCCAGGCGGGCACAGAGCACAAGTTTCCTCTTTGGTGCAAAGGAGGCAAGCCACGGGCGTGGAGTCCCGAGGAATCAGCCAAAGGTTTATATTCTGGTGCAACGAGACCAAGACCGCCAGGACGGCAGCAAGGAGGTCTTCGATGAACCCACCGTTGCGTCACGACCAGAGGCTTTTCGCAGGCGAAGACTACTTTTGTCAGGATAAGTTGTACTACTTGTCCCCTTTCAAATCTGGTCGTTTTGGGATCCCTTCCCGCCAACATTTGGGAAGAGGACCAAGGCCACTATAAGTAGGACTAGCCACCACCATAGAGAGAGGGGGGGGGGAGGAAAGACAAGTCGAACTAGCCCACACCACACCAGCTCCCTCGAGCTCTAGAACACATCACCCCCTGAGGCCAGTTCATCCACTGTACTAGTTTATCCTCAGCCATCCGAGGCAATCCACCAAAACGTTGGAGTAGGGTATTACACCGCAAGGTGGCCCGAACCAGGATAAACTGTTGTGTCTCTCTGTCTCTTTGAGCTTGCCGCGCTAGGCTTAGGAGAATCACGAGTAAGCAGGCTGGGTAGGTTGAGATCTTCGCATGCACCCCAGAGTTCGAACCTCTCAAGGGTTTGCGGAACCCATAATATGACAGGACTCTATCGATTGGGGGAGCTGCCAGTGTCGATCAACAAATTTGTTCGTCTTTTATACAAAAAACAGATTCGTTTGTCTACGCTAAAGAAGCAACAACAGATTCGTTCGTCTATCATGTTTGTAAAAGTTTGATCATCCAATCATTCATCCATCAAATAATCCCACGTTGCTTCATTACATCAAATCACGCCAGTTTATATACAAGTTGCTTAGAAAATCAACGAGACACCTTCAAAATCAAAACATGCAAAGTGAAAACAGAGGTATTGGTGGCAGGAGGGCGACAAGCTTGGGCAGAGGCTGGGTGATGCAGCGAGGCGGACGTCCTGCTACTGCCAAGATATAGAGACAAGAGGAATTGTGGGGATTGGGAAGATGTTGCGACCTGCGCAAGGCAGCGGCTGCAACCAAGGCCGGGCAGGGGAGGCTCGCCAGAGTAAGATACATTGGTGCAGTCTTTAGTTAGCACCTCAACATGTAGTAATCATTATCTTTCCCAGGGTTAAGAAAAGGTATGATGCATGGACTTCTAATATTTGTTTGTAAGTTAACGGCTGTTGAAAGATGATAGATGTTTAGCTAATGTATCCTAAAATAAGAGAAAGATATGTGTCATGATGTTATACAATATGTGCCGAGCGCATGTGCTCTCATGTTCCTAGAATGCCAGACGCACGTGCTGCACCTTAGGTACGCTTGGGATCACATGACAAGCTAAATGCTACATGGTTCGATCATGACGAGCCTTGAAATAGCAAGCCTTTTATCATTCAAAATTTATTTGAAACTGAAATCTGAAAAAGAGCATGAGTTCTGTCTGGGCTTTATTCTTCACCACAATCTTTTACTGTGTTCCTGCAACCATAGCTTCTATCGCCATTATCCTAGGTTTTTGTTTCCCATACTTTTACAGAAAAGTGTTGTATATTTTATATTTATATTATTGGAATGAAGCTTTGATGCATTCAGAAAACAATTAGGATGTACCTCTATCTGCATTAAGACCGAAGAATATTTGTGACTTTGTGTATCCTTCGGTTGCCTGCTGTAATCTGAGGAATCGGCAAGCATTCAGTTGTGGTAGTCTGTCCTGTTTGTATGTTTATAAATGATAGGTGTTTGGGCATGATTCGATTGCATTGGTTGTAGCAGCAGTTAGCGCTAAGCGCGATGTGGCTATTGTAATCGTAGTGTATTTGTTGTCGCTATTTACAGAACAATTACAAAGAGGACATTGTTGCTGTTCTAAAAGTAAAATGATGCACTTAACATTGTAATATGACTTGTACACCCATTTCCAGAAAAATAGCAATTGAACATACACAGGGTCAAGTGTAGTTGTCATTTTTTTCAAGGAGTACAAATGTGGGCTTTTCTATGTTTATTCCTGATTACATCACACTGTAACTCAATTCCTTAAAGCCATGATGTGTTCTCTGTTCCATTAAATGCACGATTTGATCAGATAAAATTTACTCGTATGATGTAATTTATGTCAAATTTCCTGTGCACATAATTTAGGAGCCACATTGCCCGTGTATGTTAAGTTCTTCTGTCGATTTATCTCACTTCTCCAGAAAGACGGACGTGATGCAGAACTGCCATGGACTGCTGACATAACTCATGTATTACTTCATGATGGTACACTTCCTTTTTGCCGTCCTTTCTGCAATAAGCTCACTCTTTGAGATTTTAGCCGATAGGGAAATAGACTGAGATCCTCTCATTTTTACTAGATATGTTATGTTGTCCACGGTGATTTAGTTTCCAGTCCGTGTAGATTAGTCTGATTATGAGCCACCGGGGACCTTCTAGGCTTTTAATATATGCTCATGTATGCATTCATCTGTTGTGCATGTTTAATTAACAAAACAAACTTATGGAGTACTATACACTTCAACATATGTATAAATAATTTGACCTTATCAAATGAACCATTCGTCGGCTAGCTGAGTCAGATGATGATCTATGACAATCGACCTAACACAAACAAAAAGTAATTTCACTATTTTTTCTATTGCACTCCACTGAACTTTGGTGTAAGTTCTTTTGTCTTAGGGTATTTACATTTTAAATGGCAGTCCTAAAAAAGTTTCTCATTTGTTTAATTCTTATAATTACAAATATTTCCGAAGATCAACTTTACACAATTGAACCGGTACTTAATTCAGAAACAAGGAGTTGACATGGAACAATAAATTTGTAACCATTTGTTTCTATTTTGTCGATTATTTTGATTTGAAATATTTGTTATTTCAGCATAAACATGTTTCGAAAATTTATTGGCGTGAGCCTATCAACAGACACAACGACGTGACTGGAGATATCTAAAAGGGCAAGGGAGAGCATGGAGATAAGAACACAATGCATATCTTGTGGTCATATTTTCCTCATGTTGATTAAGCCAATTGAACCGATAACTCATGTTCTTGCATTTCCTCTATACTAATGAAGCATATAATGAAGGTTGGGCTTCTTTTATATAAGCAAGACATACTCTTTTTCTTACTGAAAGCCTATCCTACGGCCTACAACACTCAATGTACACACTTGAGTGTACTTGCATATTATAATGACACGTCGTAGTCACTCACTAATGTGCATCAGGACTATGACAAGGTTGGTTCATTTTAATCCATAATGCACAAGGTAACATGTGCACTACCATAGTTTTTTTCCTATTGGAGTAAATTAAACTTTGATGAAGTTTTACATTTACAATTGACATTGAATGGAAAACATAATTTGTACCAGGTGCTGAATTGATGAAATATGATTTGGTTAGTTCTACCTTCTGCTGATTTTAAAATTGCTCTGAACTGTTGGTACTTAAAGACATGAAGCAAGGTCCAGAGATGCCTATTATATTTCAGCTGCTATATTTAACATGTATGCTTAATATAATTTTAGCATAAATTTACGTTTATGTTTACTCAGTTGGCCTTCATGCTATGTCTTTTAGTGCGTTCAAAAGGGGCTTGCTTATCGACCTGTTAGAGTATGTGATGATCAAGCTTATGACCTTGGGATTGATCATGTTCATCATAAATAGGTGCACAATGTGACCACAATCAGCGATAGTGGTGAAGAGGAGAAGTGGCAATAGGAATGGGTCGCTAGGAGGATCAGTGTCGCTAGGAGGCTTGTATTTCTCCCGTTGCAACGCACAGACACATTTACTAGAAAATTAATAAATGATTATAGAAGCTGCCAAACCCCAATTGATGTTGTCGATCTCTTCAACATGAACCTCAGTCAACACGTTTCTGCTGACAAACGTCTGTGGCTGCCTAGACTTCGTCGACCACATTCATTTCTGTGGAGCCTTCCGCCTGTCTGATCGACATGCCCCCCGTCGGTGTCAAAACCGGCGGATCTCGGGTAGGGGGTCCCGAACTATGCATCTTGGCGGATGGTAACAGGAGACGAGGGACACGATGTTTTACCTGTGTTGGGCCCTCTCGATGGAGGTAAAACCCACGCCCCGCTTGATTAATATTGATGATATGGGTAGTACAAGAGTGGATCTACCATGAGATCAAGGAGGCTAAACCCTAAAGCTAGCCTATGGTATGATTGTTGTAATGTATGTTGTGTCCTACGGACTAAAGCCCTCCAGTTTATATAGACACTAGAGGAGGCTAGGGTTACAGAGTCGGTTACAATGGTAGGGGATCTACATATCCAGACGCCAAGCTTGCCTTCCACGCCAAGGAAAGTCCCATCCGGACACGGACGGAGTCTTCAATCTTGTATCTTCAGTAGTCTTGGAGTCCGCGGACGATGATAGTCTGCTGCCCAGACACCCCTAGTCCAGACTCCTCAAGAGTCTCTCGAACCAGGCTTCAATGACGATAAGTCCAGTAGCAGATATAGTCTTGGCGTTGCAAGGCGGTTCTCCTTCAAGTTCCATGTACCGCGAGCGAGTGTCCGCTTCATCATAAATACTGTGTTCCTCGGCTTCTACGTCCAATAATAGCCTTTTTCCACGCGTCGAACGAATGCGAAAAGCTAGGGTGTCTTTTACGTTTCACCCCCTAGTCGTGCGAGTCGTCCGCCTATAAAAGAGGCAAAAATCCAGATCCAAACCACACCATCTTCCTCCCGCGAATACTTCATCGGAGCGCCTTTGACCTAAAAATCCATTCCATCATGGACCATCGACGCGGCTCCTCTTCTCGCGCTCCCAGCCCACCGCCAGGGGATTGGAGGAGGTGCTCTGTTCCGCACAACGAGCTAGTGAAGCTCCAAGCGGGGGGATATCTCCCTCCGGCCTTCATGATCCCGGTTCGAGCTGGGCTGGTTACTTATCAAGGTGGGAGGCAAGCGGAGGCTACCCCAAGCCCCAATAAGGGGGAGCGAGTATGCTTCGTCCCTTATCTGATAAGGGGACTCGGATTACCAATACATCCGTTCCTCCACGGGCTCCTAGAGTTCTACGGACTCCAGCTCCACCACCTCACACCCACCTCTGTCCTGCATATCGCGGGATACGTAGCCCTTTGCGAGCTATTCTGGGCATTGAGCCCCATTTTGCATTGTGGAAGAGGTTGTTACGCCTCGCACTTCGTTCTACGAGGGGTCCATATATCAAGTGGGCGGCGCCAAATATGGCGATCGCCGGACCGGATACCCATCCGTACTCCCAAGAAGGCGTCCAAGACCGGCCTTCCGAGTGGTTTTACATAGGAGACGCCCGCTGCCGGACCCATCCGGATTGGCCTCCGGAGTTTAGTGCTGCTCCTCAAGAAACGCCACCGGGCGCCCATGGAGCCCCGATTGAGGAAGACAAGAGCGCCCATTACTTGATGGGCCGAATAAGATTATCGCCCATTCCGGGTTGACCATGATTGAGTCATGGCGACATGCATCATGCGGGGTACATCCACCGCAATACTGAGGCCACCCTATGTGGGATTTCAACGGGAAGACGATGCCACCCGCCATGGCCACGAAGGGCGGATTCGACCGAGGATCTCGTGGAGATCCTGCCCAGCCTGCATAAGGGGAGAAGGAGGACTTCCTTGAACGAACCCTTTGAATGGGTTTTCCATGAACAACCCTAGAGGATGGGTAGTTTAACACTTTAAGGGCTCAACCCATGCTTTCAAGTTTAGGCTTACATTATGTCTTCGACGCAGATCTACGCCGGACTGTGAAGGACATGGCAAGTCCTGCTCCGCAACCCGAGGATCCAGAAAGATCCCTGGATCCGGCCTCCGAAGAGGATCCGGACATCAAAGTGGAGCTGATCGACGGGGTATTTCACCAGCTCAGCATGGATAATGCATTGGTCGCCATTACGGCGGACTACCCCGGATCAGATCCGCTTCCCGGTGATCGTGACCAAGGTCCGGACACCATTATCTCTTCCTTGCCCATTTCTAACCTTCGCGAACGATGGCATTTACAGAAGCGCCTTCACGGCGGAAGTCGAGCTCGCGCGGCCGACCAACAAAGGTCAGTCCGACCAGCAAAGCGGAAAGGAGGAGCGGTGCGGACTAAAACGCCGCCGCAAAGGTATAACTCAGATTTGAATTTTCGAGCAACGTTCCTAGGAAGCGCCCGAGTGCTCATGATCTTTATAGGAGAAAAAGCGCCGCCAGATCAAGGGCGCGAAGTTGCCGATCCAACCTACACCGCCAGCTCCAGCGCCCGGCCTGGAGGGGGAGGCAAACGCAAGACGCGGGCCGGATCCTTCTCCAACGGAGGACACCGACAGACTGTCCGCCACCAAGTCTGAGGTGGAGAGCACCATGAACCATAGGCGCCGCCGGATAGTATTTCGTGAAGCGTGCTTCTCCCCTGAGGCATTGGACGCCTTTAACGCAGGGGACGCGCATCTCCGTGCCGCTCAAGATGGTTTTACCAGAGCCACGGAGCAGTATGTGAAAGACATACGAGTAAGGGAATTTTAATGGTTATATATACCAGTAGCCCCCGAGACTTAAAGTAGTTATGTTAACTGATTTAAGGATCATTTGAAACGTAGGCTCTTACCGAGAAGAATGCCCAGCTGTCTCAGGAGCTGCAAGAATGCAAGGCCCAACTTGAGGTCAGACTTGTCTGCCGAGGAGGAGACGCAGAGACCCCTCCCGGTAACACATTTTTATTAATAAATATAAGCACTGCGGCGGCGCGCAAGTCTAATAGTGACATTGCAGGTGCCACGGACAAGATCCGGACAGTAAGAATTGCTGCGCCACTAAAGGTCAAGAGAGAGTGCTGAATAGGTGCAGCAAGAAAGGAACCAGTAAAGATGCCAACGCCAAGCTCGGAGAAGAGCTGAAAGGCGCTCAAGCCGGGCTGTCCAGCTCCGTTAAGGAGAATCAGCGGCTTCGTCGCGGCATTTATAGTAAGTGCTTGAGTGGACTCTTTTGAAAAGAAGAGTTCGGCGAGGAAGTAAATTGACATAGTATGTCTTGTAGGTATACTCACAGGTCGCCTCATGGAGGAGATGCCCATATCAACGGGTGATCAACTTCCCGAGTTGTTGCAACTGCCGAACGAAGTTCGCAAGCGATGAGCGGCGTCGTCTGTGCTTTATGGCCAGCCCTCTCCCTACCCGAGGGCCTTTGGGAGCTTGCAGAGAAGCCAGGAGTGCGGCAGCGCCTGCTTGTGGACGATTTCGCTTGCCGTCAAGGTGCCAGGAGGCTTGGGCCATGGTGAAGACGCGTTACAAGAAGGCGGATCCCAACCACATGGCCGAAGATGGACCGGTGGGGCCCGATGGGAAGGAGATCCCTGTGAGTTTAGTATACAGCCAAGTAGAGTTGGCTGCTAAATTTTCCCAATAGGACTGTAAGTTAGACAGCCTGTTAGACGGGATTGAGGAGGAATACAATCAGTAAATTTGACAATGTATGTTTTCCTTTAAAGTGACATGTGAAATGCCTTCTAGCCGGATTGTAGATCGTTTGTCTTTGCCGACCTTTTCGCTTCAACCTCGGGACCCTAGAGTCCGGAGTGTGTCCGAATACCTTTTGGTTAAGAAAACACCGGGGTATGCATGGAGACCCAGGCGTAGGGGTCATTAGTGCTTTATCAAACAAGTGCCCAACTAGTTATGTTATATTACATGGTTAGTAAGAAACATCTTCCAGGGAGAATAGTTCCGTTAAGGGTTCCTTTCCCTGGGAGGCATGCCCTAAAGTGCATGTCCGGACTGCAAAGAAAGCATAAAAACATCTGGGGGCCGATAAATAAATAGGTAAAAAGTCATCTTTTAAGTCACCGACCGAATATTCCCTTAAGAACGCTAGCTTTCGGCTTCACCCACCGAGGTACACATCCGCTGACCCGGCAAGAATAATCGCAGAGGTGCTCCCTTTACCTCCTAGCCGAACAATCGGGAACGTAGGGGTAAGCACAGGAGCCAGGCAACCCAGCTTGGCCAAAACTTAAGTCATATCGATGCATATAATGGTGAGTAAAAGGTACATGTGGAAGCTTGACACATGTGCTGGGTATGAAACCCTTATAATTGAGCTTCTGTAAAAGAAGCCCCCAGGAATAATGAGTGCGGATGGCACATCACGTGTATGCGAAAAATGCGAAAGTAGGCCCTTAAGGGCTTTTGAATAAAAAGGTATGAAAAGAGAAACAAAAGACAGCCGAAGTGTAAAAGTTTGGACGGGGGAAGGGGACGAACTCTTAGTCCGGCGCTAGGCATAGAATCTTCGGAGGCGGGCTGCGTTCCATGGGTTCGGCTCGAGTCGGTTATCCGACGATTTAAGAGACGGTACGCCCATCGGGTCGACTTGATCGACAATGAAGGGCCCTCCCATTTGGGCTTGAGCTTGTCCTTTTCTTGTCCGCAGCGAGAACTAGTTCACCAACGTTGTAAGTCTTGGCCCGTACTTCTCGCTTTGATATCTTCGGCCTGCTGCGATAAAATGCGGAACGAGCCTTGGCGACGCCGTGTTCTTCCTCCAATGTGTCCAGCTGTCCCGCCGATCAAGCTCGGCCTCTCTTTCTCGTATATGCGCACTCGAGGTGAGTCATGAATAATGTCGCAGGCAAGACCGCCTCTGCGCCGATACCATAAAAATGGTGTGAATCCGCTAGTGCGGTTAGGCGTTGTCCGCAGCCCCGTGAGTACGGAGTCGAGCTCCTTGACCCAAAGGCGTGTCGATTTAGTAAGGGACCGCACTAGTCCGGGTTTAATGCCGCCATTATTAGACCATTTGCTTGTTCCACTTGACCGCTGGTTTGAGGGTGATAGATCAAGCGTAGTCGAGCTTGATGCCCATATTTTTGCACCATGACTTAACCTTGTCGGCTGTGAAGTTCGTGCCGTTGTCGGTGATGATGCTGTGGGGACTCAGAGCGTGCACTACCCCGGATATAAAGTCTATCACTGGTCCGGACTCACCGCTTTGACCGGTTTGGCCTCTATCCATTTGGTGAATTTATCCACCATGACCAATAGGTACCTTTGCTTGTGGGTTCCCCCTTTAAGGGGTCCAACCATATCAAGCCCCTGCATCGCGAACGGCCGGTAATGGGTATAGTTTTGAGGGTGGTGGGCGGCATGTGGCTCGATTAGCAAAGAGCCGACAACCAACGATCTCTCAGATTAAGTCTTGGGCATCCGCCCGGCCGTCGGCCAATAAAACCCGAACGGAATGCCTTTCCTACAAGGGCCCGGGCTGCTGCGTGGTGTCCGCCTAGTCCGGCATGAATTTCAGCCAGGAGGTTTCGCCCTTCCTCTTCGGAGATACACCTTTGAAGGACTCCGGTTGTGCTTTTCTTATAAAGTTCTCCCTCATGGTCCTTGTAGGCTTTCGATCGCCGGACTATGCAGCGAGCCTCGTTTTGGTCTTCGGGAAGTTCCTGCCTAAGCAAGTAGGCTGGGAATGGTTCTGTCCATGGGGCGATTACTGCCATTATGACGTAGGCTGAAGGTGTTATGTCATCGGCTGAATCGCCGATTGGCGCGGTTTTTTCCGGTTTATCACTTCCGGGCTCCCCTTCCCATAGTACGGATGGCTTGAAGAGCCGTTCCAGGAAGATATCTGGAGGGACAGCATCACGTTTCGCACCGATGCGTGCCAGTACGTCGGCCGCTTGGTTATTATCTCGGCTATGTGATGGAATTCGAGTCCTTCAAACCGAAATGACATTTTTAGGACTGCTGCGATATGCTGCCATTTTGGATCCTTGGCGTCAAAGTCTCCATTTATTTGGGATATTGCAAGGTTTGAATCGCGCACCTCTAGGCGTTGAATGCCCATGGAGATCGCCATCCGGAGACCATGCAACAGGCCTCAGATTCGGCTGTGTTGTTGGAGTCCGTACATTATTTGAAGTACATATCGATCTGTGTCTCCGGTTGGGGACGCTAATACGACGCCATTTCATCCGCCAACATTTTAGAGCCGTCGAAATGCATAGTCCAATTGGAGTATGCGCCGTACTCTTTAGGGAGTTCGGCTTCGGTCCATTCGGTGACAAAGTCAGCCAAAACTTGTGACTTTATAGATCGCCGAGGTTTGTAAGTTATATCGAATGGTAAGAGCTCAATGGCCCATTTTGCAATCCTGCCCGTTGCGTCGCGGTTATTTATAATGTCATTGAGTGGTACTTCAGAGGCCACTGTTATCGAACACTCTTGAAAGTAGTGTCGGAGCTTCCGGGACGCCATGAACACCGCATATACATAATACACTGGTTTTTGAAGAGGGAATTTATGCCCTTCTGTCTCTCGTTCGACGACGAGTACCGCGCTTACAACTTGATGTGTTGCTGCGATGTATAACAATATTGGTTCGCCCAGATTGGGCGCAGCCAGGACCAGATTTGTTGCCAATATGGTCGTTATTTCTTCGAGTCCCAAGATGGCAGCATCCGCCCACTGGTGTTCGTGCGCCGAGGAGGCGATAGAGGGCAACGCCTTTTCTCCTAGACGGAGATAAAGCGGCTTAGAGCTGCCACGCATCCCGTTAATTTTGTATTTGTTTGAGGTCTTTTGGAATGTCCAACTGTGATAGAGCTCGGATTTTAGCTGGGTTTGCTCCGATTCCTCTACCGGATACAATGAAGGCCAGCAGCTTTCCGGCTGGTACGCCGAAAACACATTTTTCCGGGTTCAGCTTGATGTCATATGCTCGAGGTTGTCGAACGTGAGCCCCAAATCGCCTACTAGAGTTTCGACGAGTTTTGTTTTGACGACACGTCGCTCACGATGCTTCACTATTTTGCCGATCTGGGTAGCTGCATGTTTGAATCATGCGCCGATATGTTGCCCGGCGTTTTTAAGTCCGAAGGGCATCGTGTTGAAGCGAATGGTCCGTAAGGAGTGATGAATGCCGCTGCGGCTTGGTCTGCTTCGCCATCTTGATTTGATGGTAGCCGAGTATGCGCCGAGGAAGCACAATGAATCGTGCCCTGCGGTAGCATCGATAATTTGGTCGATGCGGGGGAGAGGGAAGGGATCCTTTGGGCAAGCCTTGTTGAGGTCTTTAAAATCGACACAGAGGCGCCAGGATTTGTCCTTCTTTGGTACCATTACCAGATTTGCTAGCCAATCCGGATGTTTGATATCTCTGATGAATCCAGCTTCCAATAGTTTGGCTAGCTCTTCTCCCATTGCCTGTCTTTTGGGTTCGGAAAATTGTCGAAGAGCCTGTTTGACTGGCTTAAATCCTTTTAGGATGTTTAGGTTGTGTTCTGCCAATCTGCGTGGGATTCCGGGCATATCCGAAGGATGCCAGGCGAAAATGTCCCAATTTCCCGAAGGAATTCGCGCAGTGCGGCGTCTACTTCGGGGTTCAATTGTGCCCCAATGGAGGCCGTCTTTGTTGGGTCCGTTGGATGGACCTGGAATTTTGTTATTTCATCTGCTGGTTTGAAGGAGGTGGACTTGGATCTTTTATCGAGTATCACATCGTCCCTGTTCACCGTAGAGCGCAGCGCGGTGAGTTCTTCTGCTGCTAAGGCTTCGGATAGTGCCTCGAGGGCTAGTGCGCCTGTCTTGTTTTCGGCGTGGAGTGCTATGTCCGGATCACTAGCGAGAGTGATTATTCCGCCGGGCCCAGGCATTTTGAGCTTCATGTACCCGTAATGAGGTACTGCTTGAAAAATTGTGAATGCCTCTCGTCCTAATATAGCGTGATATCCGTTGCTGAACGGGGCCACCTGGAACGTGATCTTCGGATCTGTAATTGTCCGCGAGCGAACACCACATCGAGTGTGATTTTTCCGTGCAGCGCTTTCGCTAGGGATTATTCCTCCAAGGTTGTGCTGCTTCGCCAATACGGCTCCAATCGATTTCCATTTTTCGCAGAGTTTCCTCGTAAATGAGGTTTAGTCCGCTGCCGCCATCCATGAGGACTTTTGTCAGTCGAAAGCCGTCCACTATGGGACTAAGCACTAGTGCGGCTGGCGCTCTGGCTGTTCGGAATTTAGGCTCGTCGCTGGCGTTGAAAGTAATAGCTGTGTCGCTCCATGGATTTGCTATTGCTACTTGGTAGACTTCGGCGAGTCCGCGGATTGTTTATTTTCGCATATTGTTTGATGCGAAGGTCTCGAAGACTGTTGATACCGTACTAGTGTTGTTGGGGTGGTTTTCCGGGGCTAGAAGCTCCTCACCACTTTTGGCCACCTGCCCGTAATACCCAACATGCTCGAAGGCTACGTGTTGGGACGGCTCCTCCTGTACTATGAACCTTACAGGGTCCATTGAGCCATCCCTCCAGTACGGTTCCGTGCCCTTTATTGGGTTTTTGCTTTTTCGTTTTTGCATCTGGGGCCTGAGTGTAAGGAACCCTTTTGTTGCGGACTGGGGTTGGGGCCGGATTATCCCAAAATTGGTTTTCGGTTTTCCGGAAACTCTCCATCGCACAAGATTTTCAGATTATGGATGCCGATCGTGCGCGTGTAATTTTACGACGATCGATGGCGCTCAATATTCCTTGTCCGTGCAATTATTGAGGAAGATTGAGATTGCGTTTTCCTCTCGGCAGTCCTTTATCCTGTCCATAACCGGAGGAATCGCCCAAGAGTGATGTACTGTTTCAGCGGGCTCTTGCCGTATAAGAGATAGATCGCATATGTCTGGGCGGGTGGGTGGACTGAAATCCGGATCCCTGCCCATCTTGGGGCTTAAAGGCCGAAAAGTTTCCGAATTCGGAAGCTTGGGTTGCTGGATACAATCCAGCGAGTCCGGAGCGATGCATGGTTTTAAGTTCAATGCTCGATCGAAGTCCGTCCCTCCGCGGAAATCCGGCATGGAGGGTTCGGGAATCCGGACGTGACTAGTTTTCAATATAGGCGAAGAGTTTCCGTATTGCTCCTCTACCACTGCGATGTGGTGGGTGGCCTTGGGAGAGTTAATCTCTCTCAGATCGGTTTTAAGCCCAATCTGATTGTAGTTTGTAGCAACTCCCAGGGCGGCGATGCAATCCAAGAGCTCTTTAACAGACGAGAGCTCTATCGGATCCAACTGTTCAGCAGATTTCGAGCTGACACGAAGATTGCTTCTGACGACTTGAGAAGTCATTGTCGAAGCGGTGGTCGGACAGGCGGTCATAAGAAAACCGCCTAGCCGGATAGTTTGGCTGGCGGTCAAGGCCCGTTTGGCGAAAACACCGTCTTTGAAGACGGGTGGAGGCATCCTTCCTATCGGTGACGACACAGAGGAACTCTCAATGAAAGCACCAATGTTAGTGTCAAAACCGGCGGATCTCGGGTAGGGGGTCCCTAACTGTGCGTCTAGGCGGATGGTAACAGGAGCGAGGGACACGATGTTTTTACCCAGGTTCGGGCCCTCTCGATGGAGGTAAAACCTTACGTCCTGCTTGATTAATATTGATGATATGGGTAGTACAAGAGTGGATCTACCGCGAGATCAAGGAGGCTAAACCCTAAAGCTAGCCTATGGTATGATTGTTGTAATGTATGTTGTGTCCTACGGACTAAAGCCCTCCGGTTTATATAGACACCAGAGGAGGCTAGGGTTACACAGAGTCGGTTACAATGGTAGGAGATCTACATATCCGTATCGCCAAGCTTGCCTTCCACGCCAAGGAAAGTCCCATCCGGACACGGGACGGAGTCTTCAATCTTGTATCTTCGCAGTCTTGGAGTCCGGCGGACGATGATAGTCCGACTGCCCGGACACCCCCTAGTCCAGGACTCCCTCACCCCCAAAGTAAGGCACCCACCATGCCTCGATATGATAAGATTGGATATGCTCTTCTTTCATCAACTCTTCAATCCACCCTCAATAATCCGTTGACCTTCGACCATCCAGTCTCTTGCATTTCTGGCTCTTCTCCTTTATGCTTTCTACTTTGTGAATTGCGACACCATCTTTTTGTCAATCTAACCATTTTTGTTAATGTTGTATCTCTGCTCCTTTATGCTCTTAACTTTGTGAATTTTGATCCCATCTTGTGTTTTGCTTCCACGATCTTGATTTTTTTGCGAGAAGATCTTGAATATAATATAGAGGCAGATTTGAATGTTTAAAAATGTTATCTATTTAAAGAAATAAAGTTGTATTTTTTCCCGACTAATATAAGAATGTAATTTCTTTATTTTTTTTACCCGCACACCATAGAACAATCATTCTATGGTAAATTTTATAAATAAAATAATTTACAAAAAGGTGGGGAGACTAAGCTCCAAGAAAAGAAAAATTAACCTATTCCAGTTCTCGCGAATAACAACATCATTTTACATGAAATTATCTACAAGGAACCTTTTGAATTCTTCCAGATTCTTTTCCTTGATCTTAAACTGCAGATTGTTGAGTTCTAGTTTCATTGTATGCCTCTAATTAAATACCGTGGGGGTATGGTCCTAAATACCTTACCATTCCATTGAATCCAGATGCTCCAGCATCATAATTATTTCTATGGTTGTCTGAATATGTATCTGTTTTGAAGCTAACTGAATATCTTCAAAGACTGAGGTGCCCCTTTTTCTGTGTGGAATAAGAGAATCCCAACATTGCTATGCAAAGTGACAATCCCAAAGTAGATGATAAACAGTTTCTTCAGCCTGCTAATCACAAACAGGGTAGTGGGGATCCTGGACGTGCATTCCTCTTTTGATGAGTAAAGATCTTGTAGGGATGATGTTGTGCACAATTAGCCACAGAAAGAGTTTATGCTTGAGCCTACTGTTTGATTTCCAAATTTGTTTGAAGAAAGGCTTTTCCTCATGCTCTCCTAGAAGTTGCTTGTAAGCTGCCATTGATGAAAATTTGTTGAACTGTCCCAAATACTTCCAGCTATCTTTTGCCTCATCGCTGAGATCCGGGCAGAGATCATGCAGAGTTAAGAATTGTTCATGAGCTTGCACTCATAATGGCAGATGGAAATTATCAGTCCAGTCCTCTTGATCCACAAATTGCTTGAGAGAGAGTTTATCTTTTTTAGTAAAGGAATGGAGTTCTGGGTAAAGCTGATCCAGGGGCTGAGGTCTCCATTTATCATATCAAAATGAGATTGCGGCTCCATTACCAGGTGTGCAGGTTGCTACCTGTTTATAGGCGGGGATCAGATTCAGGATAGCTTTCCACCAAAAAGAGCCTTCTTTATTTCGTTTCAAATGGCCTCTCAATATAGTTACTGTAAAATCTTAGTTGTAGTATTTTTTGTGAATGCAGTTTTGATCCATCTATAATTGTATATAGTATGGGGACTTCAAAAATACTTGTGTGCACTTTAATTATGTTGCTTTTTTAGAGAGAGAAATTCTCTTCTTTGTATGTCCGTATGCATCTACATGTCTGTGGAAAGGAGAAATTGGTCCTAGTCTTTCATGTATATGTGTTGGGAACGGTTTCTGGTAGTCTCGCATGAGTCCGTGTTGTATACCATTGGTGATTGCACGTGGCCTTCTATTCTAACTTATGTGTACTACATTAAACCATAGCCTTTGTAGGAAATAAATCGCTGAAAATTGAAGGCTGACCTCAGCTTCTTGAACCATTTATTGGATAAGCAACAACACAGTGTATATACTAATCTATGCTGCAAAATTTTGCTACGAGTAAATAAGTGTAAGAAAAAGCACATAATGATTAGATACCGCATTTCGCCAATGCATGATTCAAATACAGAAAACAAAATACTATAGATGAAAGGAAACAAAATAGATGGGTGCAATACCATCTTCAAATGGCATTATGCAGCAATCAAAGGTATACAAATGCAAAATAAATATATGTTACAACAATTTGTCAAAAGACAAACAGAGAAAAGCACAAATATGTACTATATGATATAACTTACTTCACACCGCAAATCAATTCATGAATCAATTAATATGTACTGCATCGCAAAGAAAAATAGCAGGTAAAATTGAAACATATTTAAGATATGCATATATTGAATCCTCATCCCAACTCGGTCTCACCGAAAGCAATAGACTGATCTAGGTTTTCTATCTTGGTGCTACCGATTAGATCCATTTGGTCTCACCGAGTTGCTGTAACTGTCTACAGTTTCGCATCTTGGTGCCCCAGATTAGATCCATTCGGTGCCACCGACAGCGCCTCGGTATATATACCTCGTGTACCCGTACAGTTGAAAACTTCTTCAAACTGCACAAGCTCGCGCCCCAGCACTGCCACCCCTTGGCCTCCAGATCATCTATGTCTCTGCCAGTGCGCCTCCGCCGCTGATCTTCGCCACCGTCAACGGATTTCCTCTCCACCGTCAATCGGTTGGCCATGCCCATTGCACTCAGTACAACTTAGTCTGACCAAAGTGTACTGATCGGTGAGACTGAAAGCACTTTCTTAGTGAAACCCTAGCATCTCGGAGTCACTGAACTACGTCTCGGTCCGACCAAAAATGCATGTTTAGACTCTGATAGTGCTTCGGTGTCACTGAGATTGTCAAATCGGTAGCTCCGAAATGCTTTCTACAAAAAACTAAAGTTATGGTTTTGTTTCAATTTTTGCAAAAACTAGCTGTATTTTGTGATGCTC
This sequence comes from Aegilops speltoides, assembly GCA_021437245.1. Classification (NCBI taxonomy): domain Eukaryota; kingdom Viridiplantae; phylum Streptophyta; class Magnoliopsida; order Poales; family Poaceae; genus Aegilops; species Aegilops speltoides. The sequence continues at coordinate 365,290,956 of CM038147.1, read as the reverse complement.
ATCTACTGTACCCACACCCATCTATTCACAGGGTCAGCTGCAGAGATGTTTGAACCTAGTGATAGTCAGAATAGGTCAGAGAAGGAAGTTAATCTCAGTGAAGGCGCTAGTCCTTCTGGTAGCTATGATGAGGGAAGTAGGAGCACTCCCAGCAACTTTCCTAAGGCAGCTACCAGGCAAATAAAGAAAAGAACTTCTAAGAGTAAAGATGAAGACTTTGTGGTTGAGGAGGAAGTGACCTCCAAGAAGAAAGTTGTCAAGAAGGAATATGTTGGTGCTGCTGCTACAAATCCATGACTGCAGAAGAAAGCTCCTGCTAAGAGGAATCCTATGTCTAAAGCTAGGCAATCCACTATTTCCCAAGAGCAAGTAAAGCCAGCAAGTGGTGCTCGAGGAGTGGTCAGCAAGCAGAACGAAAGGAAAATAGGAAGATGGTGCAAACTTGTTGATCCAATGGCTGAGTTTGAAAAGCATTCTTCTGATGAAGATGATGATGAGGTGGAGGAGGAAGAGCATGCTGCACCTCCTGCCAAGACACAGAAGCTGATGGCAGATGCTATCAAGACTAGGGCTGCTTCCTCAAAGCCCAAGTCTGCTCCCAAACCTGCTGCACCCAAGCCCACAGCTCCAGCTCAAGCACCTGAGTCAACTTCACCAAAGAGATCCACAAGAAATATCCCAGCTGTAGATAATAACAAGGACCCAGGGCATGAGGTTCAAGAGGATGATGAGCCACTAGTGCTCAGGAAATTGAAGCCGAAGATTCTAGATCATAATGATGATCATCTTGTGGCAGAAAATATGAAGTTGAGGAAGGATCATGGTCTGACACTATGGAGACAGACTGATCCATATGCCACAAGGAGAAGGACTGTGTGGACTATCGTTTTCATACCAAAGAACAACAGAACTTCTATGAGACTGTCTTGTTCGACAAGAAGCCCATAGTTTGCGACATGAAATGGGTTGACTGGGAATATATTGATGAGAATGGAGATTATTTTCCCCATGTGCATGAGAGCTTCAGGATGAATGAAGTTGATAAGTTTGTTGGACATAAACTAATAAAGTGGAACGATGAAATGCTCATGCAGTTCTACTCTACTGCCCACTTCTACCCTGATGGTAAGATTGTTTGGATGATAGAGGGAACCAGGTACTAGTCCTCCATCTCTGAATGGGCCAAGCTTATCAATGCTCCCAAGGAAAGTGAAGATGATCTTAATGTGTACAACTAGCCCAGGAAGGATCACAACTCCATGGCTAACATGTACAAGCCTATACCTGATACAGCCCTGGAGACACACAAACTAGGATCCATCTATTATTTGCTTGCTGGTGACCACAATGAACACTATCTTGAGGCATGACACATCCATTTTTCATCATGCTTTTATATCAATATTTATTGCATTATGGACTGTTATTACACGTTATATCACAATACTTATGCATTTTCTCTCTTATTTTATAAGGTTTAATTGAAGAGAGAGAATGCCGACAACTGGAATTCTGGACTGGAAAAGGAGCAAATGTTAGAGACCTATTCTGCACAACTCCAAAAGTCCTAAAGTTCACGGATATCAGTTTTCTAATACATAAAAAATTGGGCGAAGAAAGTGCCAGAGGGGGGCCACCAGCCAGCCACGAGGGTGGAGGGCGCGCCCTACCCCCTGAGCGCGCCCCTACCTTGTGGGCCCCCTGGCAGGCCCCCGACGCCCATCTTATGCTATATGGTGTCTTTTGCCCTAAAAAATCAGAGAGAAGCTTTCGGGACGAAGCGCCGCCATCTCGAGGCAGAGCCTGGGTTGGACCAATCTAATGCTCCAGAGGAGTTGTTCTGCCGGGGAAACATCCCCGGGAGGGAGAAATCATCGCCATAATCATCATCATCGGTCCTCTCATCGAGAGGGGTCCATCTCTATCAACATCTTCACCAGCACCATCTCCTCTCAAACCCTAGTTCATCTCTTGTATCCGATCTTTGTCTCAAAACCTCAGATTGGTACCTGTGGGTTGCTTGTAGTGTTGATTACTCCTTGTAGTTGATGCTAGTTGGTTTATTCGGTGGAAGATCATATGTTCAGATCCTTAATGCTTATTAATACTCCTCTAATTATTAATATGAATATGCTCTATGAGTAGTTACGTTTGTTCCTGAGGACATGGGAGAAGTCTTGTAATAAGTAATCATGTGAATTTGGTATTCGTTTGATATTTTGATGAGATGTATGTTGTCTCTCCTCTAGTGGTGTTATGTGAATGTCGACTACATGACACTTCACCGATTTGGGACTAGGGGAAGGCATTGGGAAGTAATAAGTAGATGATGGGTTGCTAGAGTGACAGAAGCTTAAACCCTAATTTATGAGTTACTTCGTAAGGGGCTGATTTGGATCCATATGTTTCATGATATGCTTAGGTTTACCTTAATTCTTCTTTCGTAGTTGCGGATGCTTACGAGAGGGGTTAATCATAAGTGGGAGGCTTTTCCAAGGAAGGACAACACCCAAGCACCGGTCCACCCACATATCAAATTATCAAAGTAACGAACATGAATCATATGAGCATGATGAAACTAGCTTGACAATAATTCCCATGTGTCCTCGGGAGCGCTTTGCTTTATATAAGAGTTCGTCCAGGCTTGTTATTTGCTACAAAAAGGATTGGGCCACCTTGATGCACCTTAGCTACTTTTGTTACTTGTTACCTGTTACAAATTACCTTATCACAAAACTATATGCTACCGATAATTTCAGTGCTTACAGAGAATACCTTGCTGAAAACCGCTTGTCATTTCCTTCTGCTCCTTGTTGGGTTTGACACTCTTACTTATCAAAAGGACTACAATAGATATCCTATACTTGTGGGTCATCAAGACTCTTTTCTGGCGACATTGCCGGGGAGTGAAGCGCCTTTGGTAAGTGGAATTTGGTAAGGAAACATTTATATAGTGTGCTGAAATTTACTGTCACTTGTTACTATGGAGAATAATCCTTTGAGGGGCTTGTTCAGGGTATCTTCACCTTGGCCGGAAGAGCAAAGAGTTGCTCCTCAACTTACTGAACCTACTGAACCTACTGAAAATATTTACTTTGAAATTCCTATGGGTATCATAGAGAAACTTCTGGCTACCCCCTATATAGGAGATGGAACATTACATCGCGATATGCGCCTAATCTATGTGGACGTACTTTGTGGATTATTTAAGCTTGCAGGTATGCCCGAGGATGTTGTCAAGAAGAAGGTCTTCCCTTTATCTTTGAAGGGAAAGGCGTTGACATGGTATAGGCTATGTGATGATATTGGATCATGGAACTACCATAGATTGAAATTGGAATTTCATCAAAAGTTTTATCCTATGCATCTAGTTCATTGTGATCGGAATTATATATATAATTTTTGGCCTCGTGAAGGAGAAAGTATCACTCAAGCTTGGGGGAGGCTTAAGTCAATGTTATATTCGTGCCCCAATCATGAGCTCTCATGGGAAATTATTATTCAAAATTTTTATGCTCGGCTTTCTCATAATGATCGCTCCATGCTCGATACTTCTTTTACTTGTTCTTTTATGATGAAGACTATTGAATCCAAATGGGATTTACTGGAAAGAATTAAATGCAACTCTGAAGATTGGGAACTCGACGAAGGTAAGGAGTCAGGTATAAACCTTAAGTTTGATTGTGTTAAATCCTTTATGGATACCGATGCTTTTCGTGATTTTAGCACTAAATATGGACTTGTCTCTGAGATAGTAGCTTCTTCTTGTGAATCATTTGCTACTCATGTTGATCTCCCTAAGGAGAAGTGGTTTAAATATCATCCTCCCATTGAAGTGAAAGTAGTAGAACCTATTAAAGTTGAAGAAGAAATTATTACTTATAATGTTGATCCTATTGTTCCTTCTACTTATATTGAGAACCCACCTTTTCCTTTTAGAATAAAGGATCATGCTAAAGCTTCAATTGTGGTTCGTAAGAGTAATACTAGAACACCTACATCCCGTGAGTAAATTAAAGTTGAACCTAGTATCGCAATGGTTAAAGATCTCTTGGTCGATAATATTGATGGGCAAGTTATTTATTTCGATGATGAAGCTGCCAGAATTGCTAAACCCGATACTAAAGATAAATATAGACCTGTTGTTGGCATGCCTGTTGTTTATGTTAAAATAGGATATCATCGTTATCATGGCTTATGTGATATAGGTTCTAGTGTGAGTGCAATTCCTCATTCCTTATACAAAGAAATTATGCATGATATTGTGCCTGCTGAGATAGAATATATTGATGTTACTATTAAGCTTGCCAATAGAGATACTATTTCACCAATTGGGATTGTTAGAGATGTTGAAGTATTGTGTGGAAAATTAAAATACCCTACTGATTTTCTGTTCTTGGTTCCCGACAAGATAGCTTTTGTCCCATTATATTTGGTAGACCCTTCTTAAATACTATTAATGCTAAGATAGACTGTGAAAAGGATATTGTTACTGGTGGTTTAGGGGATATGTCTCTTGATTTAACTTCTCCAATTTTCATAGACAACCCCATAATAAAGAATTGCCTAATAAGGATGAAATCATTGGTCTTGCTTCTATTGCCGTGCCTCCTAATGATCCTTTAGAACAATATTTGCTAGACCATGAAAATGATATGTTTATGAATGAAAGGAGGGAAATAGATGAAGTATTTGCTACCTCTTGAGCTTGCGTTGGTTTTCCCTTGAAGAGGAAAGGATGATGCAGCAAAGTAGCATAAGTATTTCCCTCAATTTTGAGAACCAAGGTATCAATCCAGTAGGAGACGACGCACAAGTCACCGAATACCTGCACAAACAATCAAGAACTAGCAACCAACATGATAAAGGGGTTGTCAATCCCTTCACGGTCACTCGCAAAAGTGAGATCTAATAGAGATAGATAAACGGTAAAGTAAATATTTTTGGTATATAGATTGGAAAGTAAAGATTGCAAAATAATAGATCGGAAACTAGCAAGATGTAAACGAGATTCAATAATATGGAAAAGAGACCCGGGGCCATAGGTTTCACTAGTTGCTTCTCTCAAGATAGTATATATTACGGTGGGTGAAAAAATTACTGCCGAGCAATTGATAGAAAAGCGCAAAATTATGATGACATCTAAGGCAATGATCATGAACATAGGCATCACGTTTGTGTCAAGTAGATCGACTCCCGCCTGCATCTACTATTATTACTCCACACATCGACCGCTATCCAGCATGCATCTAGAGTATTAAGTTCATCACGAACAGAGTAACGCATTAAGCAAGATGACATGATGTAGAGGAATTAACTCAAGCAATATGATGAAAACCCCATCTTGTTATCCTAGATGGCAACAATACAATACGTGCCTTGCTGCCCCTACTACACTGGGAAAGGACACCGCAAGATTGAATTCAAAGCTAAGCACTTCTCCCATTGTAAGAAAGATCAATCTAGTAGGCCAAACTAAACCGATAATTCAAAGAGACTTGCAAAGATACAAAACCATGCATATAAGAATTCAGAGAAGAACCAAATGATATTCATAGATAATCCTGATCATAAATCCACAATTCATCGGATCTCGGCAAACACATCGCAAAAGAGTATTACATCGAATAGATCTCCAAGAACATCGAGGAGAACATGGTATTGAGAACCAAAGAGAGAGAAGAAGCCATCTAGCTAATAACTATGGACCCGAAGGTCTATGGTAAACTACTCACGCTTCATCGGAGAGGTAATGGTGTGGATGTAGAAGCCCTCCGTGATCGAATCCCCCTCCGGCAGGACGCCGGAAAAGGCCCCAAGATGGGATCTCACGGGTACAGAAGATTGCGGCGGTGGAAAAGTGGTTTCATGGCTCCCCCTGATGTTTTGAGGGTATAAGAGTATATATAGGTGAACGAACTAGGTCAGGGGAGCTACGAGGGGCCCACGAGGGTGGGGGCGTGCCTACCCCCGGGGCGCGCCCTCCTGCCTCGTGGCCGCCTCGTTGCCTCTCGGACTTCATCTCCAAGTCTTCTGGTTTGCTTTCAGTCCAAGAAAGATTATCGCGAAGGTTTCATTCCGTTTGGATTCCATTTGGTATTCCTTTTCTGCAAACCAAGCATGATTAAGAAATAGGAAATATATCACTTGTCATCTGGAAAACTGCTGAAGCGGAAGGCGAATATTGAGCCTTCATTCATGTTGAAGGTCTTTGCAACTTTAGGCCAGTGCCTACGGATGATTGACTGGCCATCCTTCGTCCTCTTCAGGACACTTCAATATTGAACCGTGGGTGTTGTATGAAAACTTTCCTCGCCTCCTGATCATAGAGGTGAGTTGAGAGGTAATCATCAGTGAACTGCTTTGGAAAGGCCTGAAAACAAGGATGTGCATAAACATCAGTGGTTTGAGCGGTAATCATCAGTGAACTTTATAGTGGTATAGAAAAAATGTTGATGAAAAATAAGCACATTGTAGATTCATCAGATTAATTCAGGCCACATGGAAAACACATTTATCCAAACCAAGCATGATTAAGAAATAGGAAATATATCACTTGTATATGTTTCTCATGTATTAAGTGCAGCCAAATTCGATTTGTTCCTCACATGGTATACAATAACAGAATGCAGCCACAAGAATTGAACATCGCGTTGCAGAATTGAACCAAGCAGTTAACTAAACACCACAACAAATAAACCAAACCTAAACTAAGCAACAAATTGCACAATATAACATACTCCTAATAGAAGATCATATAGTTAACCAAAGCAAGCATGCTTAACAACTTGGAAATATAGCAATTGTATTTGTTTCTCATGTATTTAGTACAGCCAAATTTGATTTATTTCTCACATGGTATACAATAACAGAATGCACACACAACAATTGAACATCGCATTGCAGAATTGAACCAAACAGTTAACTAAACACCACAACAAATGAACCAAACGTCAATCTAGGACCACATTGCACAATATAACATACTCCTAATAGAAGATCAGACAGTTAACCAAACCAAGCATGCTTGACAACTTAGAAAATTGCACCCTAAAGAATTGAACATCACATTTGCAGAATTGAACCAAACAATTAATTGAACACCACATTGCACGACATATAGAACATATACACTAGGGAAGAAGATTGCATGGTAAAAGTAGATAGCACAATTCACTAGAATTTGTTAAGGAAAGGCAGTAGCTAGCAAACTGAACATGGGTCCTTATAGTGAGCTAATCATACAAGCTACTCATTGTCGGAGATATCAATGACGATTGGCTCCTTGGACATGGAAGAGGGCGAGGCCTCCACATCGTGGGTCTCGAGATGAAGTAAGCACGTCAACACCGAGAAAACACCTCGTAGTCTTCATCGAAGGCACAGACGGTGGCCTCGAGAAAATGGCACGAGCTGTCGTTTGAAGCATCCAACCACGCCGCGACATCGGTGCGCGAGGCGTCAACGGTGAGGTGCTCCTCCAAGATCTGGGGGTCGACATGAATGGCAGCCATCGCGACCTCATCCGCGCGTGCGACCGCGATTTGCTTCTCCGCTGCCAAATGCTCCTTGAGATCCTGGCTATATTGCATACACCATGGCTTAGGACAACGCTTATTCGGTGGAGGGGGCGGTGATTTGGGTGGAAGGTGTCGCGCTCGCGTCGGCGGTCGGGGCATGTGGGATGTGGAAGGAGGAGGAGGATGGGTTTCGGGTGTGGATTACCTGCCTGGATAGGCGAGGCCGAGCAGCGTGAAGGAGGGTCATCGGCGAGGAGGCGGCGCTGCAAGCAAGGAGTGAAGGTTTCAACTTGGAAAGGAAGGCGGAAACAGGGGAAATGCGGCTTTTGGTAAGGGGGAGGGGGAGGGGAGGTAGATATTTCCGCGGAAGCCGAAAATTTGGAATCGCTTCAGCAAAAAAACTGGTGCGCAAAGTGTCATCAGACACGGTCCATTATTCAGAGCGGGTTGTGGACTATAGCCGACTAACCTTCTCGAGTAAGCCATAGGCGTACTATACACCAATGGTGCTCCAGGATATTTTGTACTACATCTCACACGGCTGGTGATAATAAACTATGTGGGATCTACTTGATTTTTCATCTTGATTTGAATTACATAATGGGGTCACAGCTGCAAAGGATGGTGTTTGAATTGCTAGGACTTCTATCTGTAGTGAACATGCAACTATAGGTGTGTCGTCAAAAAATTGGAATTATTCAGGGTTCGTTTGGACATTTTTATACGGTAACTTGGTTTTCTAGGCATTTCAGGTGCACAATTCAAAATTAAACCACATGCACATGCTCCAGTACACCAAAATGAGTTGTAAAATGATATATGTGTCCATGGGTTGATGATTACGTCCCATTCAAGAAATGGGGATAAATTTCAAACACCACGGCACTGTGTCTCTCCGGCAAACGTTGAGGTGCTTGCTTTTGTAATTCTAGTAAATCCAAAAGTCGTCCGAAATTCATGAAACTTGGCATGCTATCATGGAGCGGCATCAACATGCCGTGGTAATTTTTTTGTCCCATTTGGGGTTGGTTTGGGTATAAGCTTCTCATAAACCAGAGCTTCGGACAACAAGTTTGATGGTTTCGGTAGGGAACGTTTCACCTTTCTGGACGAAACGATATTCGTTGCATCTTCTCCATTTCAATTTTTTTCCTAGTGTCAACATAGAACAACATGAGTGTTGTGTCAATTTTTGGGATTTTTCTAGGTTCGCTTGGACATTTTTATACATTAACTGAGTTTTTTATGCATTCATGTGCATAATTCAAATTTGAACTACATGCACATGCTCTAATGCATATAAATTAGTGGAAAATTCAAATCCATGTCCTTGGTTGCATGCTTAATTAGGTCCCATGCTGGAAATGAGAATGAATGTCAAACACCCTGCCACTGTCACCTGGCCGCAAACATTGAGATATATACCTGGTTTTTAAATTCTAGTAAATCCAAAGCTCGTCTGAAATTCATGAAACTTGGCATGCTGTCATGGAGCGGCATCAACATGCCATGGTAATTTTTTTATCCCATTTGGGGTAGGTTTAGGGATATGCTTCTCACAAACCAGAGCTTCTCACAACATGCCTGATATAGGGAATGTTTCACCTTTCTGGGCGAAACGATATGCATTGCCTCTTCTCGATTTCAATTTTTTCCTAGTGTCAACATAGAACAACAGGGGTGTTGTGTCAATTTTTGGGATTTGGGGGGTTCCGCTTGGACATTTTTATACATTAACTGAATTTTCTATGCATTCATGTGCATAATTCAAATGTGAACTACAGACACATGCTCTAGTGCATATAAATTGGATGAAAATTAATTCAAATATGTGTCCTTGGTTGCATGCTTAGGTCCCATGCAAGAAATGGGAATGAATGTCAAACACCCTGCCACTGTTACTCTGCCGCAAACATTGAGATACCTGGTTTTTAAATTCTAGAAAATGCAAAACTCATCTGAAATTCATGAAACTTGGCATGCCATCATGGTGCGGCATCAACATGCCGTGGTAAATTTTTTGTCCCATTTGGGGTAGGTTTGGGGATATGCTTCTCACAAACCAGAGCTTCTCACAACAAGCCTGATGGTTTCGGTAGAGAATGTCCCACCTTTGGGGACAAAACGATATCCATTGCCTCTTATTGCTTTGAGAAAATTTCTCATATCAACATAGACCAACATGAGTGTTGTGTCAATTTTTGGGATTTTTCGGGGTTCGTTTGGACATTTTTATGCATTAATTGAGTTATTCAATGCATTCATGTGCATAATTCAAATGTCAACAACAGACACATGCTCTAATGCATATAAATTGGTTGAAAATTCAAATATGTGTCCTTGGTTGCATGCTTAGGTCCCATGCAAGAAATGAGATTGAATGTCAAACACCTTACCACCATCACTCGGCCGCAAACATTGAGATACCTGGTTTTTAAATTCTAGTAAACGCAAAACTAGTCTGAAATTCATGATACTTGGCATGCATCATGGAGCATCAACATGCCGTGGTAAAAAAATTCCCATTTGGGGTAGGTTTGGGGATATGCTTCTCACAAACTAGAGCTTCTCACAACAAGCCTGGTGGTTTCGGTAGGGAACGTCTAACCTTTGGGGACAAAATGATATCCATTGCCTCTTATTTCTTGAAATTTTTTCTCCTGTCAACATAGAACAACAGGAGTGTTGTGTCAATTTTTTGGATTTTTCAGGGTTTGTTTGGACATTTTTATGCATTTATTAAGTTTTTCAATGCATTTACGTGCATAATTCAAATTTGAACTACATGCGCACATGCTCTAATGCTTATAAATTGGTTGAAAATTCAAATATGTGTCTTTGGTTGCATGCTTAGGTCCCATGCAAGAAATGGGAATGAATGTCAAACACCCTGCCACCGTCACTCGACCGCAAACATTGAGATACCTGGTTTTTAAATTCTAGTAAATCCAAAACTCATCTAAAATTCATAAAACTTAGCATGCTATCATGGAGCGGCATCAACATGTTGTGGTAATTTTTTAGTCCCATTTGGGGCAGGTTTGGGTATATGCTTCTCACAAACCAAAGCTTCTCACAACAAGCATGATGGTTTCAGTAGGGAACGTCCCACCCTTGGGGAGGAAACGATATCCATTGCCTCTTATTGCTTTCAAAAAATTTCTCGTGTCAACATAGAACAACAGGAGTGTTGTGTCAATTTTTGGGATTTTTGGGGTTCGTTTGGACATTTTTATGCATTAATTGAGTTTTCAATGCATTTATGTGCGTAATTCAAATTTTAACCATTCACGTGACGCCACGTGTCTTGGTTTCAATGGCTATAGGTTTTAATTGCTCTTGATCGCAAATGTTTTAGAAAGAACACCCATATGGAAAGTGAGAGCAGGATTTGTGCATCTCTTCAACGTAAACGGTTGTTTTAGATGACCCGTGTGCAACCACTTACAGACAATTTGGTAAGATTTGCATTTGTCATATTGGGAATGTTGCCATTTGTCAAACTGGAAAGATTGAATTTTTTTGATCTAGTAATATTGCCATTTGTCAACCTTGTAACACCGCGATTTCTCAAAATATGAAGCTAAAAATCACTAGCGGTATCTAATTTTTGCAACTAAAATTCAGTAATTAAGCATAGATGGAGGCGAGGAGGCGTGTTCAGCCGGGCTTGTAGCGGGCAGCGCAGGACTATTCGATTTGAAAGCGGGCGGCACAGTTCCCGATACAGCTTTAATGCAGACGAGGGAGAGGGTAGTGGTTCCCGAAATGTTGAACGGTCAATGATTCATCCTCCTTCAATTAGCATCATGAATGCATGAGGGAAGTAATGGGAGGAGGACCGGGAAAAGAGGCAGCACGATGTGAATGCAACACAGTTTGCACTCATATAAAGGCGCCCCTCCTTTCCAATGCATCTACCACATCATACGCACCTAAGAATTTGCCTAAGCACCTACACTAAGCGCAAAAGTGCTCACTCTAGAACCATGGCGGCGATACGCGCGAGCGGCCAGCGGCTGTGCGAGACGCTCCATGACGCCGTCCTGCGGCATGGCATCGAGGATCATCTCCAGGCTATGTTGGCGACCGACTGGTGGATGGCCACCGTCGACGCCAGCTACGACTCTCAGTTGGACCAGATGATCGTTTCCACCACCAACAAGTTCACCTTCGTCAAGAAGCTCGCAGACAACATCACCGTACTCCTCTAGCCCGCGTGCCCGGGCTCCTCATTGCCTTCCACCCTAATCGGATTCCATGGTTGGAACCTCTTTCAAGCACTAGTGGCCCTGTAACTGCCTGCCGACACCACGAGGCGCCTCGCCCTGCACGAATTCGTCGACCTACACATCCACGTGTACGAGAAAATCATGTACATAGGTATTTACATGGCCAGTGAGGAAGCTACGACGTTGGCCTTCTTCAACCGGCTGGAAGCCTTGGATGCCTTTGCTGAGAAGCACCTTGACCTCGCCACAAAGGCCTCCGCTCCTTAGCCGCCGGTCGGTGGCCCAGCGCACTAAGTTGAGGAGGAGGAGGTCGTATGTTGATGGACGCATCTTTCTTCTTGCCTCCTTAATTCTTATTGTGCTATTGCATTCTCGTTCCAGTCAATACAGACATGTGTGATCCCTTTGCTTAACTATATGCATAACTGTAACTAGTACTCCATCCGTCAATTTATAAGTTGTGCTGCTAGTGTTTGGAGCCGGCGCACAACACAATAAGCACACCCATGATGACACATACAGAGAGGACATCCAGCGATTCCAATGGCGATTTGTCAAAATATGCAACTAAAAATCACTAGCACTATCTAATTTTTGCAACTAAAATTCAGTAATTAAGCACAAATTTCATTCATAGATTGAGTAGTTGTGCTTAATTTATACAAACAGTACAACTATTAGGCGCCGCGACGTGCTCTGCTCGTGTCTGTCGGCGCGCTCGGGTTGTGGACATCTTTTCCTTGCATGTTCAACTTCTATATGCATATATATGGTTGCTCGCCGTTGAGGCGACCGCGGAGCTCTCTGCTCGCGTCCCTCCGCGCGCGCTCTGCCAGCGGTTAGCCCTGCGCACGATCACGTCGGGGGCCCCATATGCATGCGGCTGCACCACGCGCGTTGCCACGTGATGCAGTTACGTGCGGCACGATGGAGTAACGCGCTGCGAATTAGAACTGCTATTAGGACGTGCCGTCCGGCCTCCCCTTTAATTCCCGCGGCCATTATAACCTTAGTCTCTTCAACCTTTCGATCGCGCCCCACAACACAACAAGCACACCCACAACGACACATAGAGAGGGGATGTCTAGCGGTGCTCCAATGGAGTTCGGCGAGCATAAAGTGGAGACCCACGCGATGGAGAAGGATCTCTCGGTGGTGTACACCATCGACCCGGCCATGGTGGATGACTACATCAACACTGTTGAGCAGTTGCTTTCTGGAGACAAGTACAAGGTGGTCGACATCGACCTCCAGTACACCGCCGGTAGTCCCTGCATAGATCAGAAGGTTGCCGTCGCCCAGTTGTGCGTGCGCCATCATGTCCTCATCTATCACTACTGCATGGCCAGAGAGCCTTGCGAACGTTTTAACAGGTTTGTCAACAGCACCGACTACAAGTTCGCCACAGTGGAAACCACCGACGATGTAAACGCACTCAATGTTACGGGCTTGGCTTGCAAGAACCTTGTCGAAATACGTGACCACTACAGGGTCTAGGGCAGCACGACGAAGGACTCCCTGGTCGGACTCACCCTCGGCCATCATCGACCCCTACTACGAAAAGATGAAGCAGGATGCCTAGAGAACAAGTGTCGTATCCTGGCACAGGGCCTGGATGCGGCGACTGGATGAACCTCACCTCAGGTTCGCGGCCAAGGCGTGTACACATGCTACGAGATGCACAGGCGGATCGTTGACATGAGGAAGTCCCTCCTTACCCAAATCGACCAGCCCGGATCGAGCCACAAGCAGAGCAAGCATCACAAGAAGTAGATGATGATCAAATGTTCGTTTATGCTAGTTAATCATGCATGTAATATATAGTTTACTTTATTGGTGTGTGGAAGTGTCATGTGTGTAGTAGCCACCTATGAAATTATAAATGTAATAGTTTACTATGGTGTGTGCAAATGCCATGGTTGTAGTAGCCACCTATGTAATTGGATGTTTAATTTGGTTAATCATGCATGTAATATATATGTTGTTGTTCTGTATACAATCCCGTCGCACAACACACACGTCTTATTAGCAGCAATCGTTTGTGTAATTATCGGTCTTCGCAGACATTTCTGATTACAGACCTGTTTCCCGCGTATCACACACATCTTGTTATATTGAACCGTTTATGTTCTCTTGTCTCAACACAAACAGTTCATCCGCGTGAACCGTATGCCATATATCGCACACACCTTGATTTGGCTGACCATTTCTTTTGTGTTGCCTAATCAAAAACAGTTCATCCTAGTGAACCATATGTTGTTTATCGCACACACCTTCATCTGGCTGCCCTTTTCTTTTGTTCCTCCTCATTGCAAATGGTTAATTGCACTGAACCGTATGCCCTACATCACACACAGAACTAAAATCTGAACCGTGTTTGATGCATCCATCATCGCAAATGTTTTGCACCTTTTTTGACAATTTTTACACCACCGTTTGTGATTAATGCATCGCACACAGTTTCGTCAAAGGGTCTCTGATCGTAGTGTCGCGTTAGTAACATGCTGGAGTAGTGCATGGACATAGCACTATAGGTGGAATAGAATGGTGGTTGTGGAGAAGACAATAAGGAGAAGATAGTCTCACATCAACTAGGCGTATCGACGGGCTATGGAAATGCCCATCAATAGATATCAATGTGAGTGAGTAGGGATTTCCATGCAACGGTTGCACTAGAGCTATAAGTGTATAAAAGCTCAAAAAGAAACTAAGTGGGTGTGCATCCAAGTTGCTTGCTCATGAAGACCTAGGTCACTTTGAGGAAGCCCATCATTGGAATATACAAGCCAAGTTCTATAATGAAAAATTCCCACTAGTATATGAAAGTGACAACATATGAGACTCTCTATCACAAAGATCATGGTGCTACTTTGAAGCACAACCCCTTCTCTCTTTTTATCTTATTTTTTTATTTGGGCCTTCTCCTTTTTTTGGCCTCTTTTTTTTATTTTTTTTTATTTTTCGTCCGGAGTCTCCTCCCAAGTTGTGGGGGAATCATAGTCTCCATCATCCTTTCCTCACATGGGACAATGCCCTAATAATGAAGATCATCACACTTTTATTTACTTACAACTCAATAATTACAACTCAATACTTAGAACAAAATATGAATCTATGTGAATGCCTCTGGCGGTGTACCGGGATGTGCAATGAATCAAGAGTGACATGTATGGAAGAATTATGAACGGTGCCTTTGCCACAAATACGATGTCAACTACATGATCATGCAAAGCAATATGACAATGATGGAGCGTGTCATAATAAATGGAATGGTGGAAAGTTGCATGGCAATATATCTCGGAATGGCTATGGAAATGCCATAATAGGTTGGTATGGTGACTGTTTTGAGAGATGTATATGGTGGGTGTATGGTATCGGCGAAAGTTGTGTGACACAAGAGAGGCTAGCAATGATGGAAGGGTGAGAGTGCATATAATCCATGGACTCAATATTAGTCTTAAAGAACTCACATACATGTAAAAAATCTAATAGTTATCAAAACGAAGTACTACACGCATGCTCCTAGGGGGATAGATTGGTAGGAAAAGACCATCACTCACTCTGAAGGAAGACAATCAATAAATAAATCATGCTCCAACTTCATCACATAACGGTTCACCATACATGCATGCTACGCGAATCACAAACTTTAACACAAGTATCTGTCAAATTTACAACTACTCTACTAGGATGACTCTAATATCACCATCTTCATATCTCAAAACAATCATAAAGAATCAAACTTCTCATAGTATTCAATGCACTTCATATGAAAGTTTTTATTATATCCATCTTGGATGCCCATCATATTAGGACTAATTTTATAACCAAAGCAAATTACCATGCTGTTCTAAAAGACTCTCAAAATAGTATAAGAGAAGCATGAGAGTTCAACAATTTCTATAAAATAAAACCACCGCCGTGCTCTAAAAAGATATATAAGTGAAGCATTAGAGCAATATTGTCTAGCTCAAAAGATATAAGTGAAGCAAATAGAGTATTTTAATAAATCACGATTCATGCGTGTTTATACTAAAAGGTGTGTAAAGCAAGGATGATTGTGGTAAATTAAAAGTCAAAGACTCAAATCATACAAGACGCTCCAAGCAAAACACATATCATGTGGTGATAAAAATATAGCCTCAAGTAAAGTTACCAATAGATGAAGACGAAAGAGGGGATGCCTTCCGGGGCATCCCCAAGCTTAGGCTTTTGGTTGTCCTTTATTTTTACCTTGGGGTGCCTTGGGCATCCCCAAGCTTAGGCTCTTGCCACTCCTTATTCCAAAGTCCATCAAATCCTTACCCAAAACATGAAAACTTCACAACACAAAACTTCAACAGAAAATCTCATGAGCTCCGTTAGTATAAGAAAATAAATCACCACTTTAAGATATTGTTATGAACTCATTATTTATTTATATTGGTGTAAAACCTACTGTATTCCAACTTCTCTATGGTTCATACCCCCCGATACTACTCATAGATTCATCAAAATAAGCAAACAACACGCGAAAAACAGAATCTGTCAAAAACAGAACAGTCTGTAGTAATCTGTAACTTTTGAATACTTCTGTAACTCCAAAAAATTCTGAAATAAATTGGTGGACGTGAGGAATTTGTCTATTAATCTTTTGCAAAATGAATCAACTTAAAATCACTCTTCTATAAAAAATTACAGGTATTCGCGTGACCGCAAAGTTTCTTTTTTTTTACAGCAAGATCGCATTAACTTTCACCCAAGTCTTCCCAAAGGTTCTACTTGGCAGAAACACTAATTAAAACTTAAAACCACATCTAACCAAAGGCTACATAGATTATTTATTATTAAACAGGAGCAAAAATTAAAGAACAAAAATAAAATTGGGTTGCCTCCCAACAAGCGCTATCGTTTAACGCCCCTAGCTAGGCATAAAAACAAGAATAGATCTAGGTATTGCCATCTTTGGTATGCAATTCTTCAATTGAACATGCATAATTTTTAGGAGATTCTTTGGTTTTATCAATGATAATACTCCTAGGCAAGAAATCGAGAAATTCATTTGTAGTAAAAGGTTCCTTAACAATATTGAAAAGATTGGGGTGAACACTTATTGATTTGAGATCTTCATTATCCTTACTAGAAGATTCACCCTTATTTTTAGGAACATAAATAAACTTGGCAACTTTGGTAGGAGGAGGATTCGATGTATTCTTAACAGCAGAAAAAGCGGAACCCAAGTTGGTAATAATATCTTCGAGTTTATCAATCCTAGTAGAGTCTTGATCTATTTTTTCATTAACTATGGGTTCCTTTTCTCTAAGATTCTTTAGAGTAACTCCCACCTTAGTTCCATATTGGGTAATTTGATTATGAATCTTTTTATCCAAACTTTTGTTTAACTTGGCAGTAGCAATTTTATTCTCAATAATATCAAGTCCTTGCATCACATGTTCCAAGGTTAAAATAGTTCCATTGACCAAAAGAGGTGGTGGGCATAATAAACCTATCATGGCATTGTAAGAATTAAAAGTATGGCTTCCCAAGAAATTTCCTCCAGTAATGGTGTCAAGAACATATCTATTCCAAGGAGTAATTCCTACATAAAAATTGCGAAGAAGAACGGAGGTAGGTTGCTTTCTAGTAGATCTGTTTTGAACATATCTATTTCAAGGAGTAATTCCTACATAAAAATTTCCTCCCTTTGTTTAAAATTGAGAACTTCATTATCTGGAGTACTGACAACAATAGGAGGACTAGCCATGAAGGCGAATCAAGCGATCTAACACATGAACACACAAGAAGCAAGCGAAACAAGACGAACGGAAGAGGAGCGAAGAAAAGGCAAAGGTTTTCGAAAATCATTTTAGAAGTGGGGGAGATGAAAACGAGAGGAAAATGGCGAATAATGTAATGCAAGGGAGAAGAGTTTCTGATGGGTACTTGGTATGGCTTGACTTGACATAGATCTCCCCGGCAACGGCGCCAGAAATCCTTCTTTCTACGTCTTGAGCTTGCGTTGGTTTTCCCTTGAAGAGGAAAGGGTGATGCAGCAAAGTAGCGTAAGTATTTCCCTCAGTTTTGAGAACCAAGGTATCAATCCAGTAGGAGACGACGCACAAGTCACTGAATACCTGCACAAAATATCAAGAACTGGCAACCAACACGATAAATGGGTTGTCAATCCCTTCACGGCCACTCACAAAAGTGAGATCTAATAGAGATAGATAAATGGTGAAGTAAATATTTTTGGTATTTTTGGGTGTATAGATTGGAAAGTAAAGATTGCAAAATAATAGATCAGAAACTAGCAAGATGTAAACTAGATTCAATAATATGGACGAGAGACCCGGGGGTCATAGGTTTTGCTAGTGGCTTCTCTCGAGATAGTATATATTACGGCGGGTGAACAAATTACTGCCGAGCAATTGATAGAAAAGCGCATAAATATGATGTCATCTAAGGCAATAATCATGAACATAGTCATCACGTTCGTGTCAAGTAGACCGACTCCTGCCTGCATCTACTACTATTACTCCACACATCGACCGCTATCCAGCATGCATCTAGCGTATTAAGTTCATAAAGAACGGAGTAACGCATTAAGCAAGATGACATGATGTAAAGCAATTAACTCAAGCAATATGATGAAAACCCCATCTTGTTATCCTCGATGGCAACAATACAATGCGTGCCTTGCTGCCCCTACTGTCACTGGGAAATGACACCACAAGATTGAACCCAAAGCTAAGCGCTTCTCCCATTCCAAGAAAGATCAATCTAGTACGCCAAACTAAACCGATAATTCGAAGAGACTTGCAAAGATATCAAATCATGCATATAAGAATTCAGAGAAGAACCAAATAATATTCATAGATAATCTTGATCATAAATCCACAATCCATCGGATCTCGGTAAACACGCCGCAAAAGAGTATTACATCGAATCGATCTCCAAGAACATCGAGGAGAACATGGTATTGAGAATAAAAGAGAGAGAAGAAGCCATCTAGCTAATAACTATGGACCCGAAGGTCTGTGGTAAACTACTCACGCTTCATCGGAGAGGTAATGGTGTTGATGTAGAAGCCCTCCGTGATCGAATCCCCCTCCAGCAGGACACCGGAAAAGGCCCCAAGATGGGATCTCACGGGTAAAGAAGGTTGCGGCGGTCAAAAAGTGGTTTTGTGGCTCCCCTGATGTTTTAGGGTATAAGAGTATATATAGGCGAAGGAACTAGGTCAAGGGAGCTACGAGGGGCCCACGAGGGTGGGGGCGGGCCTACCCCCTAGGCGCGCCCTCCTGCCTCGTGGGCGCCTCGTTGCCTCTCCGACTTCATCTCCAAGTCTTCTAGTTTGCTTTCGGTCCAAGAAATATCATCGCGAAGGTTTCATTCTGTTTGGACTCCGTTTGGTATTCTTTTTCTACAAAACTCTAAAATAGGCAAACAAAAATAGAAACTGGCACTAAGCCCTCGGTTAATAGGTTAGTGCCAAAAATAATATAAAATAGCCTATTAAAGCCCATTAAACATCCAAAATAGATAATATAATAGCATGGAACAATAAAAAATTATAGATACGTTGGAAACGTATCAGTATTCTTGAAGCAAGGACCTATTTTGAAACACAACTTGCCTATTGAAGTCCATGGGGATCCTCCTCCACCTAAGGGTGATCCCGTGTTTGAGCTTAAAGAATTACCTGATACTCTTAAATATGCTTATCTCGATGAAAAGAAGATATATCATGTTATTATTAGTGCTAACCTTTCAGAGCATGAAGAAGAGAAATTATTGAAAACTATGAAGAAGCACCGTGCTGCTATTGGATATACTCTTGATGATCTTAAGGGCATTAGTCCCACTCTATGTTAGCACAAAATAAAATTGGACAAAAATGCTAAACCAGTTGTTGATCATCAACGATGGTTAAATCCTAAGATGAAAGAAGTGGTAAGAAATGAAATACTAAAGCTTCTGGAGGCAGGTATAATTTATCCTATTGCTGATAGTCAGTGGGTAAGTCTCGTTCATTGTGTCCCTAAGAAGGGAGGTATTGTTGGTATTGTTGTTGTTCCTAATGACAAGAATGAATTGATCCCACAAAGAATTGTTATAGGTATAGAATGCTAATTGATTTCCGCAAATTAAATAAAGCTTCTAAAAAAGATCATTACCCTCTACCTTTTATTGATCAAATGCTAGAAAGACTATCCAAACATACACATCTTTGCTTTCTAGATAGTTATTCTGGTTTTTCTCAAATACCGGTGTCAAAAGATGATCAAGAAAAGAACACTTTTAATTGTCCTTTCGGTACCTTTGCTTATAGATGTATGCCTTTTGGTTTATGCAATGCACCTGCTACCTTTCAAAGATGTATGACTGCTATATTCTCTGACTTTTGTGAAAATATTGTTGAGGTTTTCATGGATGATTTCTCCGTTGATGGAACTTCTTTTGATGATTGCTTAAGCAACCCTGATCGAGTTTTGCAGAGATGCGAAGAAACTAATCTTGTCTTGAATTGGGAGAAGTCCCACTTTATGGTTAATGAAGGTATTGTATTGGGACATAAAATTTCTGAAAGAGGTATTAAAGTTGATAAGGCTAAAGTAGATGCTATTGAAAAGATATCGTGTCCTAAAGATATCAAAGGTATAAGAAGTTTCCTAGGTCATGCTGGTTTCTATAGGAGGTTTTTTAAAGACTTCTCTAAAATTTCTAGGCCTGTCACTAATCTCTTGCAAAAAGATGTTCCTTTTGTTTTTGATGATGAGTGTGTAGAAGCATTTGAAATACTTAAGAAAGCCTTGATTTCTGCACCTATTGTTCAGCCACCTAATTGGAATTTACCCTTTGAAATTATGTGTGATGTTAGTGATTATGCTGTTGGTGATGTTCTAGGGCAAATAGTTGATAAGAAATTGAATGTTATTCTTTATGCTAGTAAAACTCTAGACAGTGCCTAGGGAAATTATGCTACTACTGAAAAGGAATTTTTAGCAGTTGTATTTGCTTGTGATAAGTTCAGATCTTATATTGTTGATTCCAAAGTAACTGTTCACACTGATCATGCTGCTATTAGATATCTTATGGAAAAGAAAATGCTAAACCTAGACTTACTAGATGGGTTCTCTTGCTACAAGATTTTTATTTGCATATTATTGATAGAAAGGGAGTTGATAACCCCGTTGCAGACAACTTGTCTAGGTTAGAAAATGTTCTTGATGACCCACTGCCTATTGATGATAGCTTTCCTGATGAACAATTAGGTGTCATAAATGCTTCTGGTACTGCTCCATGGTATGTTGATTATGATAATTACATTGTTGCTAAATTTATACCACTAGTTTCACATACCAGCAAAAGAAAACATTTTTCTATGATTTAAGACATTACTTTTGGGATGATACACACCTTTATAAAAAGGAGTAGATGGTGTTATTAGACGTTGTTTACCTGAGCATGAACAGGAACATATCCTACGCAAGTGTCACTCTGAGGCTTACGGAGGACACCATGCTGGAGATAGAACCGCACATAAGGTATTGCAATCCGGTTTTTATTGGCCTACTCTCTTAAAGGATGCCCGTAAGTTTGTCTTGTCTTGTGATGAATGCCAAAGAATTGGTAATATTAGTAGACGTCAAGAAATGCCTATGAATTATTCACTTGTCATTGAACCATTTGATGTTTGGGGCTTTGATTATATGGGACCTCTTCCGTCCTCTAATGGGTATACACATATTTTAGTTGCTGTTGATTATGTTACTAAGTGGGTAGAAGCTATTCCAACTAGTAGTGTTGATCATAACACTTCTATTAAGATGCTTAAAGAAGTTATTTTTCTGAGGATTGGAGTCCCTAGATATTTAATGACTGATGGTGGTTCACATTTTATTCATGGTGCTTTTCGTAAAATGCTTGCTAACTTGATGCTAATCATAGAATTGCATCTCCATATCACCCTCAGTCTAGTGGTCAAGTATAATGGAGTAACAGAGAGCTTAAATTGATTTTGCAAAAGACTGTTAATAGATCTTGAAAGAATTGTTCCAAGAAACTTCATGATGCATTATGGGCTTACAGAACTGCTTATAAAAGTCCTATGGGTATGTCTCCGTATGAAATGGTTTATGGAAAGGCATGTCACTTACCTCTCGAACTAGAACATAAGGTATATTGGGCTATTAAAGAGCTCAATTATGATTTCAAACTTGCCGGTGAGAAGAGGTTATTTGACATTAGCTCGCTTGATGAATGGATAACCCAAGCCTATGAGAATGCCAAGTTATTTAAAGAAAAGGTTAATAGATGGCATGACAAAAGGATACAGAAGCGTGAGTTTAATATAAGCGATCATGTTTTGCTATACAACTCTCGTTTAAGATTTTTTGCACGGAAACTTCTCTCTAAATGGGAAGGTCCTTACATTATCGAGGAGGTTTATCATTCTGGTGCCATCAAAATCAATAACGTCGAAGGAACAAATCCGTAGGTGGTAAACGCTTAAAGAATAAAACATTATATCTCAGGTAATCCAATAAATGTTGAAACCAATATTATTAACACCGTAACCCCGGAGGAGTACATAAGGGACACTTTCTAGAATGTTTCAGACTCCAAAAAGGAATAGGTATGAGGTACAGTAAGTAAACCGACTCCAAAACTGTTCTAATAGCAATTTCCCTCTGTTTTGGAATCTTTAGAAAATTAGGAAAATTAGAAGTAGTCTGAAAGAGACACGAGGCAGCCACAAGGGTGGAGGGCACGCCCCCACCTCGTGGCCACCTCGTGTGCCATCTGGACTTTGTTTTCTTGCACAATACTTCTTTTGGTTAGTAAAAATTCATTATATAATCTCCCAAAGGTTTTGACCACTATACCGCGACAAAATCCTTTGTTTTTGTTTCGAGCTATTTTTTTGACAGATCCATATCACCATGACGTCTCCAAGCGCCCCTAAGGACAAGTTTTTCGAGAAGGTCATCAACCCATATCTCGCGGAGGTGCTGCAACACCCTCAAACCATTGAGATGCATGAGGGGGTGCTGCACATCCGTGATGTTGAGGGACCGAACAAGACCGGAAGCGTGGAGACAAGACTCGAAGCAATGGAGCAACAAGTTTTCAAGTGCCAAGGGATGGTGGAACATGGAATCAACGCCAATCACATGATGATCGCAGAGTTCACCAACAATCACAAGCTGGATGCCAAGAACATTGGGGAGACCATCTTCAAGCTTCATGAGAAAATCGAGCACCTCCAGGCCCGGATCTATGACCTGCAAAACCAAAACTGTGAGTATGAATATGGATTCAAGAGGATGAGTTTGGCTGCAGATTTGAGCATCCCGGAGACTCATTCATCCTTCTACGATGGTGAGCCTATGCCATGGAAGATGGATGACAAGCCTACATCATCAACAACTCCATCATCACCACTTCCGAAGAAAGAGACATAAATACATGGGTATGGGCACTCCCCTTGGCTATTGCCAAGCTTGGGGGAGGTGCCCTGTATCGTATCACCATCACACCTCCATCTTTATCATTTTCTTAGTTTGATCCTTTTTGTTTATCTTGATCTAGTAGAATAAAATTTTAGTATGATCTAGCTTTGAGTTTTGTTTTGATCTTTATCTATGTAATCGAGTCCGTGAGTTATATATAATAAAGAGTATTTTTGAGTTGAGGGTTTTGCTATCTTGCTATGATCTTGAGGGAATTAAAGAAAGAATAAAAAGATCATATTGATATTATGGAGAGTAATGACTTCACATATAAAGAGTATGATGAATAAAAGTTGGTGAGAGTTGACAAACATAGTTTTGGTCATCGTTGCAATTAATAGGAAGTAATAAAGAAAGAGAGGTTTTCACATATAAATATACTATCTTGGACATCTTTTGTGATTGTGAGCACTCATTAAAATATGACAAGCTAAAAAGTCGATGTTGGACAAGGAAGACAACGTAATGGGTTATGTTTTCATATATCCAAAGAAGTTATATTGTCATGGATCATCCAACATGTTGAGCTTGCCTTTCCCTCTCATGCTAGCCAAATTCTTTTCACCAAGTAGAGATACTACTTGTGCTTCCAAACATCCCTAAATCCAGTTTTGCCATGAGAGCCCACCATACCTACCTATGGATTGAGTAAGATCCTTGAAGTAAGTTGTCATTGGTGCAAGCAATAAAAATTGCTCTCTAAATATGTATGATCTATTAGTGTGAAGAAAATAATCTTTATACGAACTTGTGATATGGAAGAAATAAAAGCGACGGACTGCATAATAAAGGTCCTTATCACAAGCGGCAATATAAAGTGACGTTCTTTTGCATTAAGATTTTGTGCATCCAATCATAAAAGCGCATGACAACCTCTGCTTCCCTATGCGAAGGGCCTATCTTTTATTTTTACCTTCTACCTTCATACAAGAGTCATGGTTATCATCACCTTTCCTTTTTATACTTTTATCCTTTGGCAAGCACTATGTGTTGGAGAGATCCAGATATATATCCACCCGGATGTAGGTTTTGATAAAGCATTATTGTTGACATTACCCTTGAGGTAAAAGGTCGGAGGCGAAACTATAAGCCCCTCTCTGCCTCTGTGTCCGATGGAAACTTTGTAACCATAAGTATCACGTGAGTGTTAGCAATTGTGGAAGACTAAATGATAGTTGAGTATGTGACTTGCTAAAAAGCTCTTACATTGACTCTTTTCGATGTTATGATAAATTGCAATTGCTTCAGTGACTTAGATAATAGTTTGTTGGTTTTCAATGAAGTTTCTGATTTATTCTTTACTATGTGAATGGATTGTTACTTTAGCATAAGAAATCATATGACAATATATGTTGCTGTTCCAAAGATGATCATGATGCCCTCATGTCTGTATTTTATTTTTATCGACACCTCTATCTCTAAACACGTGGACATATTTTTCGATATCGCCTTCCGCTTGAGTACAAGCGAGGTCTAAGCTTGGGGGAGTTGATACGTCCATTTTGCATCATGCTTTTATATCAATATTTATTGCATTATGGGATGTTATTACACATTATATCACAATACTTATGCCTTTTCTCTCTTATTTTAAAAGGTTTACATGAAGAGGGAGAATGCCAGCAGCTGGAATTCTGGGCTGGAAAAGGAGCAAATATTGGAGACCTATTCTGCACAACTCCAAAAGTCCTGAAACTTCACGGAGATCAGTTTCGGAATAAACAAAAAATATTGGGCAAAGAAAGCTCCAGAGGGGGGCCACCAGCTAGCCACAAGGGTGGAGGGCGCGCCCCCTACCTCGTGGGCCCCTTGGCAGGCCCCCGACGCCCATCTTCTGCTATATGGTGTCTTTTTCCCTGGAAAAAATCAGAGAGAAGCTTTCAGGATGAAGCGCCGCCGTCTCGAGGCGGAACCTGCGCAGGACCAATCTATGGCTCCGGCCAAGCTATTCTGCCAGGGAAACATCCCTCCGGGAGGGGGAAATCATCGGCATCATCATCACCATCTATCCTCTCATTGAGAGGGGCTCCATCTCCATCAACATATTCGCCAGCACCATCTCCTCTCAAACCCTAGTTCATCTCCTGTATCCGATCTTTGTCTCAAAACCTCAGATTGGTACATGTGGGTTGCTAGTAGTGTTGATTACTCCTTGTAGTTGATGCTAGTTGGTTTATTCAGTGGAAGATCCTTAATTCTTATTAATACTCCTCTAATTATGAATATGAATATGCTTTGTGAGTAGTTACGTTTTTTTCCTGAGGACATGGGAGAAGTCTTGCTATAAGTAATCATGTGAATTTGGTATTTGTTTGATATTTTGATGAGATGCATGTCGTCTCTCCTCTAGTGGTGTTATGTGAACGTCGACTACATGACACTTCACCATGATTTCGGCCTAGGGGAATGCATTGGGAAGTAATAAGTAGATGATGGGTTGCTAGAGTGACAGAAGCTTAAACCCTAGTTTATGTGTTGCTTCGTAAAGGGCTGATTTGGATCCATGTGTTTCATGCTATGGTTAGGTTTACCTTAATTCTTCTTTTGTAGTTGCGGATGCTAGCGAGAGGGGTTAATCATAAGTGGGAGGCTTGTCCAAGGAAGGACAGCACCCAAGCACCGGTCCACCCACATATCAAATTATCGAAGTAACGAACGCGTATCATACGAGCGTGATGAAAACTAGCTTGACAATAATTCCCATGTGTCCTTGGGAGAGCTTTGCTTTATATAATAGTTCACCCAGGCTTATCCTTTGCTACAAAAAGTATTGGGCCACCTTGCTGCACATTAGCTACTTTTGATACTTGTTACCCGTTACAAATTACCTTATCACAAAACTATCTGTTACCGATAATTTCAATGCTTGCAAAGAATACCTTGCTGAAAACCACTTGTCATTTCCTTCTGCTTCTCGTTGGGTTCGACACTCTTACTTATCGAAAGGACTATGATAGATCACCTATACTTGTGGGTCATCAAGGCATACTCTTTTGCCCAATTATGGAGATCACAGGATGATACAAGGACATTCCATGAACTTGCTTCATCTGTTTGACATCCCCCAGAAATTTAATGTCACGAGCTTGATTGTTGAAACAATGAAGAGGACAGCAGCCGACCAGAAAAGGTCTTGTGGATATGCCCCACACATTCAGATGCTAATCAACTCCAAGGTAGGAACTGGGACATATCTGCTTGACAGAGAGCATCTACCCCTGAGGCCAGATTTTGAGGACAAAGAGGTTGTCATGGATGCTTCACATCATATTTGTGCTAAGGCCCAGGAGAAGATTGAGAGAGCAAAGGCTGCAAAAGCAGCAAAGGCGGCAAGTGCACAGATGCTTCAATAGTGAATCTCAAGACCAAGCAAGATCAGCTCAGTTATCTGATTGAGGCTACCATGAGGATTGAGAAAAGCTTGGCCACCATGTCTCAAAATCAAGAGAGACTCAAAAGGATCATTGAGAGAAAGATGCATGACCTTGATGTGAAGGTCACAGAGATTCAAACAATTGTGGAGAAGCTAAGGGATGATGCTGAGGACAGTGATGATAGACCCAGAACAGATACATTCCAGAGAGTGCCAAGGGCATAAAGATCATCAGCTGTGCCAGTTGCAGACTCTAGATCTGCTCTTTCATCTCCTGCATCCACTGCCACAGTTGCACATCCAGTGTCAACTCCTCTAGCTCCACAGACTTCCACAGAGGCATTTGCAGACGCAATTATTTCAACGCCATCTACGCACAACGGAGCAACAAGCCAGAAGAGCACTTTAGGGGCTCTCGGAGATCGTGCTTAGAGTGTCATATATCACTATACGTTTTCGAACTTTTTGGTAATTAACTTGTTTCCAAAGGGGAAGAAAGTGTATAGATCATAGGCTTCAAGAGAGAGTGTGTTTTCACTTTTGTTAGTTTCATTTGCCTTGCTACTCTTGCTCTTTAGTGTTTGGTTGTTGCTTCCTATGCAACCATTTTGTGTTATGCTCATGAGATACTTATGTGATCATGTGTTTGATCATATTATGCTTAATGTCTGCTTGCATGATTATATCTATGGATGTTTGTGTATGATCAATGATACGTCTCCAACGTATCTATACTTATTGATTGTTCCATGCTATTATATTATCATTCTTGGATATTTTACAATCATTTTATAGTCATTTTATATCAATTTTTGGTACTAACCTATTGACATAGTGCCCAGTGCCAGTTGATGTTTTCTGCATGTTTTTTTTACATCGCATGAAATCAATATCAAACGGAGTCCAAACGTAGCGAAATTTTTTGAGGATATTTTTGAGCCAGAAGACATCCAGTGGGCCAGGGCTGCACCTCGAGGGTGCTCCTAGGGGAGCACAACCCACCAGGGTGCCCACCTCGGGTGCCCCCTGAACCGCCTCTTTGCTCTATAAATACCCCAATATTCCAGAAACCCTAGGGGAGTCGACGAAAATCAACTCTAGCTGCCGCAGAGTCCAGAAACACCAGATCCAATCTAGAAACCATCACGGAGGGTTCCATCACTTCCATTGGTGCCTCTCCAATGATGCGTGAGTAGTTCTTTGTAGACCTACGGGTCCGTAGTTCATAGCTAGATGGCTTCCTCTCTCTCTCTCTCTCTCTCTCTCTCTCTCTCCTGATTATCAATACAATGGTCTCTTGGAGATCCATATGATGTAAGCCTTTTTGCGGTGTGTTTGTTGGGATCGGATGAACTTTGAGTTTATGATCAGATCTATGTTTTTATCCATGAAAGTTATTTGAGTCTCCTTTGATCTCTTATGTGCATGATTGCTTATAGCCTTGTATTTCTTCTCTGATATTTGGGTTTTATTTGGCCAACTTGATCTATTTATCTTGCAATGGGAAGAGGTGCTTTGTGATGGGTTCGATCTTACGATGCTTGATCCCAGTGACAGAAACGGAAACGACACGTATGTATCATTCCTATTAAGGATAACAAGATGGGGTCTATTTCTACATAAATAGATCTTGTCTACATCATGTCGTCGTTCTTATTGCATTACTCCGTTTTTCCATGAACTTAATAGACTAGATGCATGCTGGATAGCAGTCGATGTGTGGAGTAATAGTAGTAGATGCAGGCAGGAGTCGGTCTACTATTTTTGGATGTGATGCCTATATAATGATCATTGCCAGGATATTGTCATGATTATTTGAAGTTCTATCAATTTCCCAACAGTAATTGTTTTCCCACCGTTTGCTATTTTTCTCGAGAGAAGCCACTAGTGAAACCTATGGCCCCCGGGTCTCTTTTCGTCATATTTGCCTTTGCGATCTATTTTCCTTTGCATTTATTTTCTGATCTATTAAACCAAAAATACAAAAATACCTTGCTGCAATTTATTTGTTCTGCGATCTATTTATCCTATCTACCACTTTTACCTCATGTTATTTGCCTATGTTGAGGTGTCGTACCCGAAAGGGATTGACAACCCCTTTTACACGTCGGGTTGCGAGTATTTGTTATTTGTGTGCAGGTGCTATTTACGTGGTGTGAGGAGGATCTCCTACTGGCTCGATAACCTTGATCTCATCGTTGAGGGAAATACCTACCGTCGCTATATTGCATCATCCCTTCCTCTTTGGGGAAATACCGATGTAGTTCTAGCAGACATCAATCAATCACTTGTATCCTTAGTGATGAGTGCATGTTATTAAATTCTTATGATTTTGAGCACTCCACCAAGATGTATGTGACATGGAAGAGTGACCCATGATCCTAATTGATTGTGCATTTGCATTCAAACGCATATTTTAAAAAATGCAAAAATTTAGGGGGAGCTCTTGCTTATCACATACTTCTCAAAGCGACGATGTATTTCATTCATATTATCATTTGTCAAAGCTTTGATCTATATGTTGTCATCAATTACCAAAAAGGGGGAGATTGGAAGTGCAACTAATCCCTGGGTGGTTTTGGCAATTCATAACAACATATAGCTCATTCAACTAGTATCCATTCAAGCTTAATATTTCAGAAAGTTCAATGAATGGCATGGCATGGACTAGGAATGTGGACCCCTCAAAATGCTAAGGACACATATTGGCAAAAGCTCAAGACTCTTCATTTATATTCTAGTGGTCCAAGATCACATTGAGTCCATAGGAATACCAATACTATTAAAAGGGGATGAGGTGTTTCTTAATGGCTTGCTTTCTCAAAATGCTTAGTGATATTGCTCCAAATCCCTCAACCACTTTCTCATTCCAAATATGTCCAAAACCCAAAGTCAAAGTCGGCCCCACCGAAACATCCTATCCGGAACCACCGAGTTCATATGACATAGCCACTACTAGAAAC
This sequence comes from Aegilops speltoides, assembly GCA_021437245.1. NCBI lineage: Eukaryota > Viridiplantae > Streptophyta > Magnoliopsida > Poales > Poaceae > Aegilops > Aegilops speltoides. The sequence continues at coordinate 365,261,373 of CM038147.1, read as the reverse complement.
CCTAGATAGTCCGGTCACACCGATACGGATCTCGGTCTCATCGAGATGGCCTTGCAAACTCTCTGTTTCCCTTTGTAAAATTTTGGTCTCACCGAAATGAGCAATCGGTCCCATCGAGTTTGTTTGACATCTTCTCTGTCTGCTTATTGCTTCACTTCGGTCTCACCAAGTTGATGCAATCGGCGCCACCGAGCTGATGTTTGGCCTAAGCCCTAGCAGATCAGTCCCAACGACTTGTTCTAGTCGGTCCCACCAAGATTCCTAACGTTCACATTTTGAACTGAATCGGTCTCACGGAGTTCTTCTATTCGTTCTGACCGAGTTGGGTCAAATGTGTGTAACGGTTGGATTTTGCATGGATGCTATATATACCTCTCCCCCCTTCTCCATTTGTGAGAGAGCCATCAGAACGTGCCTACACTTCCAACATACATTTTTGGGGACAGAACCACCTACTAATGTGTTGAGATCAAGATATACCAATCCTACCACAAGAATCTTGACTTCTAGCCTTCCCCAAGTTGTTTTCCACTCAAATCATCTTTCCACCATATCCAAATCTATGAGAGAGAGTTGAGTGTTGGGGAGACTATCATTTGAAGCACAAGAGCAAGGAGTTCATCATCAACACACAATCTATTACTTTTTGGAGAGTGGTGTCTCCTAGATTGGTTAGGTGTCGCTTGGGAGCCTTCGACAAGATTGTGGAGTTGAACCAAGAAGTTTGTAAGGGCAAGGAGATCGCCTACTTCGTGAATATCTACCCATGTGAGGCAAGTCCTTCATGGAAGATGACCATGGTGGGATAGACAAGGTTGCTTATTCCTGGACCCTTCATGGGTGGAGCCCTCCATGGACTCGCGCAGTCGCTACCCTTCTTGGGTTGAAGTCTCCATCAACGTGGACGTATGATAGCACCATCTATCGGAACCAAGCCAAAAATCTCGGTGTCATCATTACTTTTGCACCCTCCAAACCCTTCCCTTTACCTTCATATGCAATATTTACTTTCCGTTGCTACATTCTTAGAATTGCATGTGTAGGTTAATTGCTTGACTTGTGCTAGTTGCTAAAATCTGCCCACAACTAAAATTTGGAAAATGATAGATTTTTATTTGGCCATGTAGTCTAATCACCCCCCCCTCTGGATCTACTTTCGATCCTACAACAACCCCGGTGTTGCTGTGCCACCGAGGAAGCAGACGGCAGTGGTGGATCCGCCAGCGGCCAGTCACGGTGCCGCGGGCTCCCTTTCTCCAGCTGATGTTGTCGCTCGCTCGCCCGCGACGGCTGCCTCCAGCGGTAGGAGGCGGGTTAGGTTGGGGGTGCGTCGGGCGGAGTAGGTTGTAGGCGTGTCACGCCTTATAGGGGGCGATGGTAACAGAATATTATTCTGTTACTAGTAACAGAATAGTCCATCCCTATATATACAACCGATCTATTCTGCTAATATTAGCAGAATAACTATTTTGATAACACTTCCCACTGCACGCTCAAAGCAAGTGCGCGTCATTGTTTGAACAAAGTGTGCCGCAGTACTCACGCGAGTGAACTTCCCGTCGCAAAAAAACTGCACACCGCGTGTTTCCGGCACTGTTTTCACTCTAGTTTTTTAACCATTTATCGGAACGAGGCATATAATATACCGTTGGAAAGCTATGGAATAGGCGCAACTTTGACATGTTGAACACTTTTCGAGGTTCCTCGCGGTTTAAGAGCAGTTTTGAAAACGGTGCGGCCCACAACGAGTGGCAACGAGCGTATGTTTGTGATTTTTCTAAACCGCTCATCGAAATAAAGCAAATGATACGCCGTTGGAAAGATATCGTCGATGCCCATCTTTTTCATATGCATTATTTTCTCTAATTCGTTACGGTTTAAGAGCAGTTTCAAATTTACTAAATCGCGGAATTACGTTTTTTTGAAATTTTTACAATTTTCGATACTGTTTGCTCTAGGTTTTGAGCCGTTTGTCGAAACGAGGTGTGTAATACGTCGTTGGAAAGCTATGAACAAGGCTCACCTTTCATATGTTAAAATGTTTTTGAGATTCCTTACGGTTTTAAGTTAATTTTGAAAATCGTGCGGCGGACGATGAGTGGCAGCGGTCGTTTTTCATGAAATTTTTACAAACCACTGGTCGGAATGATTCAAACGATACATCGTTGGAAATATATCGACGAGGCGTAACTTTTTCATGTAGAACACTCTCTCTAATTCTTTACGGTTTAAGAGGAATTTCGAATTACCGAAATGCGGACACTCTGTTTTTCGCAGCACCCAATTCGACGTGCGTACTTCATCCCACTGAAAACCGCTCTGCGTCGGACGAAAAACCGCACTGCATCAGACCGGTAAGAGAATTGCATTGTTTCTTTTTTGTGGGACATAAATTTTTGAAGACGAGGAAGAACACCGCACTGCTTTTAGACTGAAAACCGCACAGCATGAGACAGTCAAGTGAACTTCATGAATTCTTTTGTCACCCCTAAACTTTATCACCCGAGTTTTTTGTGAGTTTTTGTTTTTTTTCAACAGTTTTTATGAATGAGAGTGGACCGCAGAGACAAGGGCAAACGAACCGTGACATATGTCAAAGTGAACCTCATTGCTATCTTGATGTTTCGTTTTAAAAATATCGCACTTTTCATGTTGGGCGCAAGTGAACAACATCACTCTAAAAAATGAACCACATCCAAGGACCAAACACACTGCATGTATTTGATGTAGTCGACTCATAGATACACGAAACAATTTTTGCACTTCATACAGAGTGGTAATGAGTTGCTACATAAATTCGAGTGGACTACTTTTTTTGTCTTCAAACCGTGATGGAACATTTTGCATGGTGCATTGTCAAATGACAAGACACCACGCCCTGGACTACACGCGCGGCACGGAACTGCATGGGCCATGCCCTGGATTTTTTCATGCCAACTGCACTGCACGGTGTGTGCCACCCGAACTTCAAAGTCACCCACCCATGTGTCATAATCTCCCCCCTCACATGTGCCAGCACTGTTGCTGATGGTGCGTACCCGAGATCTGCAATGCGAGGGTAGCCGGACCACATGTCCGGCATCGGCGAACTGCACGCCGAGGGTGAGCTGCAGGCAACCAACTGCATAGCCCACAAACTGGAGCCACGGGCTGCACCCTCCCGTCAGCTGAACCACTCGTGTACACGACATGCACTTGAAAGACTATATGACAGATGCTACATGTCACTCCATCGTTGCTCCCCGTGCTCGGATCTTGACGAGATATACCATTGATTGGATCGATGGATGAAAAGAAGAGGTTGGCGGTGGGGTTGCTGACCAATCCATGGGGAAGCGGCAACCAAGCTGCAGTGGGCTGGCGGCCCGGTGGGTGGCCGTTGCGGAGAAGAGCCTCCCCGACACCCGCGCATGTAGTCGCCGCCGATAGGGAAGAAGGGAACCACCACGCCATCTTCGCCGGTGTCGTGCAACACCATGGTTCCTAGTGCGGCAGAGCCCATCCTCGCCTCAGATGTAGCAGCAGGAAAAGGAGCGGCGCGGTCAGCGCCATGGATCTTGCAATGAACTGCAAACAAATATTCAGTGAGCTGCAAAAAAATCAAAGGAGCTGCAAACATGGAGGAGGCGGATCTAATGATGCAAAGCACACCAAGAAGGTTAAGAGAGCTCCTCGTGGTGTTCTTCAGCGAATCCGCTGGTCGCCTGCGCACCCACCCCCCATGGAGATGATGGCCGGATCCAGCAGGGCGAGGGGTGGCCGATGGTCACCAGCGGGAGTCAGAAGAGATGAAGGCGACACGCATCCGGTTGGCGAAGACGAAGGATGAATCACGCTTCCAGATGCCTGCGGTGAGCTCCTTTCGGTCCACGATGGGTCTGGCCCTCTCCGCCACCGACCACCTGCGCTATGCAGCACTGCCCCTTACCGCTGCCGGTTGCCGCTATTCCCCACAACCTTGATGCGTTGGTGGCCGAGGTTGACCACCGTCAGAGGGAGGAGGTTGGGGGAAGGGAGTGGAGCCCGAGATCCAACGGATCCGCATACGGGAGCGGTGGTGGGCGGATCGCGTCGCCGGGGATCGCCGGATCCGATGGTGGCCGACAGTGGGTTCTAGTGGCAGTGGAGCATGGAGTATTGGGCATGGGCAAGGCGGTGGTGTGCCGGGTCAGAAGAAAGTAGAGGGGATCCCCAGAGATTCGGGTTCCGGCCGAGGCAGTGGCGGAAGAAGGTGGAGGGGATCACCATGGATGGTGAGGGGGTTGGAGGTGCGGGTGTGTTCGGGATGTGGGAGATGCAAGGGAAGATGTGCGGGTCGTGGCCGCGCAGGGGGGTGGTTGCCGACCCAGATCCATTGCCGGGAGGCACGTCGGTGGCGGTTGCCAGATCGGACCCGTCGCTGGGACTCCATGTGGCTGGAGATGCCTCGGGCCTTGCCGGATCTAGGCGCCAGCAAGGTGGAGCTCGGCGGGGTGGGCCGCACTGGCGGAAGGAGGCCGGGCTGGTCCGGCTTGTGGGTTGCGGTGGTGGGGTGGCGGAGGAAGGTGGATGGGGAGAGGTACGGTGGTGCGGCAGCTCGGGTGGGGTGGGATGTGCCGAAGAAGGTGGGGAGTTTGGGCAGTGGTGGGAGGAGGTGGGGTGGTTTTCGGCCGGGGGGCTGACTTGCTTTTCTTTCATTTCGTATCTTTAGCGTCGGCTGGCTGTGTAGTCAGGTGTTAGCAGAATAAGGCTACTATTAGCAGAATAAGACTCTTAAGGGTGTTAGCAGAATAGACCCACCCTATATATATATATATATATATATATATCCCCGCCACATGATGCTTGCCAACTAGAGAGTACACAGAGCGAAATAGGGATGAACATTATTGACGCCTGCATAAAAGTAAATACAAAAAAGTAAAATATAGGCCCTTCACAAACGGAAGGAGAGTTAGTCATGCGCTTTTCGTTTTTGGATGTGCAAGCTCTTACTGGAAAGGAATGTCACTTTATATTGCCTCTTGTGATAGCAACCTTTATTATGTAGTCCGTCGGTTTTATTTCTTCATCGTCACAAGTTTGTACAAAGCTTATTTCCCCTTCCAACAAAAGGTCATACATATTTAGGAGCAATTTTTATTGCTTTGTGCACTGATGACAACTTACTTGAAGGATCTTATTCGATCCATAGGTAGATATGGTGGACTCTTATGGCAAAAGACTGGGTATAAGGGCTTTGGATGCACAAATATTATCTCTACTTAGCGCAAATTTTGGCTTGCGGAAGGTCCTAGAAAAGCACCACATGTTAGAGGATCCATGACAATATTACTTCTACGTGAATATAAGCAAACATAACTCATTATGTTGTCTTTCTTGTCCAACATCAAATATTTGATATAGAATATTTAATTGGGGCTCACAATAATAAAAGATGTCCCGAATAGTATATTTATATGTGAGACCTCTCTTCCTTTAGTACTTTTTCTTGAATCACACCAATGACCAATGCTATGTTTGTTAACTTCTAGCAAATTTTATCAACTATACTTATTTTATGTGAAGTCATTAGTCCCCATGGGATTAGCATATGATCTTTTCATTCTTAATTTTATTTCATTTTTAAGATTGAGAGAAGAAAGTAAAGCAAAACTCAAACTACTCTTTATTATATAACTCTCACATGATCACATAGATGGATCATGAAACAAGCACTCGAAACTAAATCATACTAAAACTTTATTCTTCTAAATCACGAAATAACTAAGGATTGAACTAAGATAGATAATGAAGATAAAAGTGATGGTGATACGATACCGAGGCACCTCCTCCAAGCTTGGAACAAGCAAAGGGTGGTGCCCATCCCCGAGTGTCTTTCTTCGGTGATGGTGGTGGTGAGGTGGTGGGCTTATCTTTCAGCTTCAATAGGTACTCCAAATTGTTGTTGATCCTTCGAAGAGCATGATTTTTATTCCTCCAATAAGATCGCCTCATTAGTGAGAGATGTATTGTGAGAACAAATTGCTTCAAAAAACAAATAATGTATCAATTTCAAATGGAGGGAGATTATGATAAAGGGTTTGTAGAATGTCTCCCTCTTATGTAGTCTCTCCTTTGGGCATGGATTGGCCTCCTCCATCATGGGTTTGGCTTCATGCGGCCTCTTTAGCTTCCCCCTGCTTACCGGTATCCTCCTCTCCTGACGACCACTCATAATACACCTGCTGAAAGGATGTTTCCCGGCGAAGTTCGCAGGATACGGTGCTTGGTATGGAGCCTTTGGGGATCCATGGCAATCTAGATCCGTTAGAAAAACAACCTGAAACAAGAACAGAGAAGAAACTTGTGATACGGTGGTTAAAACGGCGAGGAATATATTGATACGTCTCCAATGTATCTATAATTTTTTATTGTTCCATGCTGTTATATTATCATTCTTGGATGTTTTACAATCATTTTGTAGCAACTTTATATCATTTTTTGGGACTAACCTATTGACATAGTGCCCAGTGCCAGTTGCTATTTTTTTTGCTTGTTTTTTACTTCGCAGAATATCAGTACCAAATGGAGTCCAAAAGCAGTGAAACTTTTTGGAGAATTTTTTTGGACCAAAAGACAACTTGGGAGACAAGGAAGCACCTAGGGGAGGCATGTGACGCCCCTGATTCAATTGTACACTAATCATGCACGCAAATGTGTACGATCAAGATCAAGGACCCACGGGAAGATATCACAACACAACTCTGAAAGTAAAATAAGTCATACAAGCATCATATTACAAGCCAGGGGCCTTGAGGGCTCGAATACAAGTGCTCAAACATAAAGGAGTCAGCAGAAGCAACGATATCTGAGTACAAACATAAGTTAAACAAGTTGCCATAAGATGGCTAGCACAAACTAGGATACAGGTCGAAGGAGGCGCATGCCTCCTGCCTGGGATCCTCCTAAACTACTCCTCGTCGGCGGCGGCCTGAACGTAGTAGTAGGCACCCTCGGTGTAGTAGGGGTCGTCGTCGACGGTGGCGTCTGGCTCCTGGGCTCCAGCATCTGGTTGTGACATCTGAGAAGAAGAGAAAAAGGGGGGAATGGGGGAGCAAAGCAATCGTGAGTGCTCATCCAAAGTACTCGCAAGCAAGGATCTACACTACATATGCATGGGTATATGTGTAAAGGGGCAATATCGATGGACTGAACTGCAGAATGCCAGAATAAGAGGGGGATAGCTAGTCCTATCGAAGACTACGCTTCTAGCAGCCTCCATCTTGCAGCATTAGAAGAGAGTAGATGGTAAGTTCACCAAGTATCATCACATAGCATAATCCTACCCGGCGACCCTCCCCTCGCCGCCCTATGGGAGAGCGATCACCGGGTTGTCTTTGGAACTTGTCTGGGTGTGTTTTTATAAATATCCGTTCTAGTTGTCATAAGGTCAAGGTACAACTCCGGGTCGTCCTTTTACCGAGGGACACAGCTATTCGAATAGATAAACTTCCCTGCAGGTGTGCACCACATAACTCAACATGCTCGATCCCTCTGGCTGGACACACTTTCCTAGGTCATGCCCGACCTCGGAAGATCAACATGTTGCAGCCCTACCTAGGCACAACATAGAGGTCAACACGCTGGCCTAAATCCTATGTGCGCAGGGGTCTGGGCCCATCGCCCATTGCACACCTGCATGTTGCGAGGGCGCCCGGAAGCAGACCTAGCCTCCCTGGTACAAGAGCAGGCGATCCTGTCCAATCTGACACGCGCTGCTCAGTCGCTGACGTCAAGAAGGCTTTAGCGGATACCACGACCCCGAGTGCCCATAACTGTTCCCGCATAGTTGGTTAGTGCGTATAGGCCAATGGCCAGACTTAGATCAAATACCAAGATCTCGTTAAGCGTGTTATTTTGAAGTAACCGTGGACGCCGACCAGGGCCAGGCCCACCTCTCACCTAGGTGGTCTCAACCTGCCATGTTGCTCCACCATAAAGATCTACACAGAGGGCCGTCGGGACAATTGTACTTTCAGCTCCCAATCCGTGAATCACCCGCAGGTACTCTACGAGTCGACCCGACTTTAGTCACCACCCGAATAGTATGTATGTATGTATGTATAGTATATACCCATGATCACCTCCCGAGTGATCATGGCCCGATAGTATAGCATGGCAGATGGACAAGAATGTAGGGCCACAGATGATAAACTAGTATCCTATACTAAGCATTTAGGATTGCAGGTAAGGTATCAACAACTGTAGCAACAATGACAGGCTATGCAACAGAATAGGATTAACCGAAAACACTAACATGCTAGACTACTCTAATGCAAGCAGTAGAGGTAAGGAATAGGCGATATCTGGTGATCAAGGGGGGGGGGACCTGCCTGGTTCCTCTAGCAAGAAGGAGGGGTCATAGTCGATGTAGTCGATCACGGCGGGTACCGACAGCAGTTTCGAGGTCTATCAGAAAGAAGTAATGGAGGGGGAACACAATAAATAACAGAGCAAGCAAAGCATCACAAAAGAATAACATGGCGTTACGCAGTGCTAGGGGTGACTTAACGCAGTACTAGGTGATACCGGCGAGGGGGGGACATCCGAGAAAGTATCCCCGGTGTTCAGCGTTTTCGGACAAACGGACCGAACGGGGATGGTTGCATGCTCGCTATGCTAGGGACATGTGGCGGAATAATGGAACGCGTATTCGGATTCGTCTCGTCGTTCTGAGCAACTTTCATGTACAAAGTATTTTCATCCGAGCTATGGATTATTTTATATTAATTTTTAATGTTTTAATACATTTTCTAAATTATTTTAATTCAAAACTAAATGTTAAATTGCTATGGGTACACAGAGTGTACCCACAGATGAGCTTGTGTGGCTAACCAGTGGGCCCATTGACTTGGTCAACCACCCAGCCCACAGTGGTGGGGCCAGTCAAAGTCAACAGCCCAGTCAGCATTGAGCGTTGACTCGTAAAATTGACCAGTGGGTCCCCATTGTCATTGTCTCAGGTTAAGTAGACATGGTTAATTAGCTTAACTAAATGATTAGGTTAATTAAACATTATTAATTAAGTAAACATTAAATAAATCATTTTAATTAATTTATTATTATTATTATTTTATTTTCTTTCTTTTCTATTTTAGCTTAGTTTCTTTTTAAATCTACTTTTATAAAAACTACAACTAGCACCTAAATTAGTATTAATAAATATGATACCGCCCCATTAATTTTTGGCAACTAAAAATAGATTAACATTTTATTAATTGAGAAAGGTATTCAATTAAATGTTTAGCTACTGTTTTAATTATTTTGATGACCTTAAACACCTTTTAAAAATGTGGTTTCCTCACCAATGTTAATCATGATTTATTTGCCACAATTTGAACATTTTAGTTTTGATATTTAAAAACTTTCATTGTTTGACTTTATTTCAAATTTGAATTTTGGATTGGTTTGAATCAACCTGGGACTTAGCAACAGTATAAGTGGTGACCTGGCATCATTAGCAGGGGATTACTGTAGCTTAATTATCCGGGCGTCACAAGGCCCATGGGGCCCACAAGACACCAGGGCGCGCTAGAGGCCCCTGGCGTGCCCTGATGTGTTGTGGGTCCCACGAGGGTCTCCTCCACTGCCTCTCTACTCTATAAATACCCAAATATTCTAGAAACCCTAGGGGAGTCGACGAAACACAATTCTAGCCACCGCAAGTTCCAGAACCAGGAGCTCCAATCTAACATCATCACGGAGGGGTTCATCATCCTCATTGGTGCCTCTCCTATGATGCGTGAGTAGTTCACCATAGACCTACAGGTCCGTAGGCAGTAGCTATATGGCTTCTTCTCTCTTTTTGATTCTCAATACAATGGTCTCTTGGAGATCAATTTGATGTAATGACTTTTTGCGGTGTGTTTGTTGGGATCCGATGAAGTTCGAGTTTATGACCAGATCTATATCCATGAATATTGTTTGAGTCTTCTTTTGATCTCTTATATGCACGATTATTCATAGCCTCGTATTTCTTCTTCGAATCTTTCGTTTAGGTAGGCCAACTAGATCGATTTTTCTTTCAATGGGAAGAGGTGCTTTGTGATGGGATTGATCTTATGGTGTCCTCACCCTGTGGCAGAAGGGGTAGCGAGGCACATATGTATTGTTGCTATTAAGGATAAAAAGATGGGGTCTATTCCTACATTAGTAGATCTTGTCTACATCATGTCATCGTTCTTATTGCATTACTCAGTTTCTCCATGAACTTAATACACTAGATGTATATTGGATAGCGGTCGATGTGTGGAGTAATAGTAGTAGATGCAGAATCATTTCGGTCTATTAATCTTGGACGTGATGCCTATAGATTGCTCATTGCCTTGGATATTGTCATAATTACTTGTTCTTCTATCAATAGCCCAACAGTAATTTGTTTGGGATTTTTATTTTTGTGCCCCTGTTCGTTAGTTGTACTCATTCATCCCCACACTCTTAACTTTTGCTCACTTTTCCCCACTCCCTTGCCCGAAACCCTTAGTACGGGATACAACGGACGTTGTCGTCAGGTTAATGCCTTTGACCATTAACTCTGACGAGTGGGGCCACGTAGGGCCAAGTCCACCTTTGAACGTTTACCCGTATAGTGCTTTCGTATGCAAACCGTACAGTGGTATTCGTACACGTGGGCGCATGCAACTGACCACGGTTGTGGGGTAGCACGTGTCCATGGGACATGGCCAAAACGTCCCATCATATAAAGAGGGGGAACCACCTCCCGGCGCGTCGCCCCTACCATTTTCCCCAAATCTCCTCCCTTCCGCATCGTCTTCCTGTCCCCCACCGGTGTCGTCTCGCTCTCCTCCACTACCTCCACTGCACCGTCTCGCTCTCCCCCACTGCATCCTCTTCCTCACCTTCATCGCCTCCATCTGCCCGATGGCGGAAACTCGTGGCGATGCCGGCGCAGCAGCCGGAGATGTAGTGGAGCTGTGATGTCTAGTTCGCAACCTTCTTCTTGTAGACATTGTTGGGCCTCCAAGTGCAGAGGTTTGTAGGACAGTAGCAAATTTCCCTCAAGGGGATGACCTAAGGTTTATCAATCCGTGGGAGGCATAGGATGAAGATGGTCTCTCTCAAACAACCCGGCAACCAAATAACAAAGAGTCTCTTGTGTCCCCAACACACCCAATACAATGGTAAATTGTATAGGTGCACTAGTTTGGCAAAGAGATGGCGATACAAGTGCAATATGGATGGTATATATAGGTTTTTGTAATCTGAAATTATAAAAACAGCAAGGTAGCAAGTGGTAAAAGTGAGCGAAAACAGTATTGCAATGCTTCGAAACAAGGCCTAGGGTTCATACTTTCACTAGTGCAAGTTCTCTCAACAATAATAACATAATTAGATCATATAACAATCCCTCAACATGCAACAAAGAGTCACTCCAAAGTCACTAATAGCGGAGAACAAACGAAGAGATTATTGTAGGGTACGAAACCACCTCAAAGTTATTCTTTCCAATCAATCCATTAGGCTATTCCTAGAAGTGTCACAAACAGCCCTAGAGTTCGTACTAAAACAACACCTTAAGACACACATCAACCAAAACCCTAATGTCACCTAGATACTCCAATGTCACCCCAAGTGTCCGCGAGTATGATTATACGATATGCATTACACAATCTCAGATTCATCTATCCAACCAACACAAAGAACATCAAAGAGTGCCCCAAAATTTCTACCGGAGAGTCAAGACAAAAATGTGTGCCAAGCCCTATGCATAAGTTCACAAGATTAGTGAACCCGCAAGTTGATCACCAAAACATACATCAAGTAGATCACGTGAATATCCCATTATCACCATAGATAAGCACATGCAAGACATACATCAAGTGTTCTCAAATCCTTAAAGACTCAATCCTCTAATATAACTTCAAAGGGAAAGCTCAATTCATTACAAGAAGGTAGAGGGGGATAAACATCATATGGTCCTACTATAGTAGCAAAGCTTGTGATACATCAAGATCGTGCCAAATCAAGAACACGAGAGAGAGAGAGAGAGAGATCAAACACATCACTACTGGTACATACCCTCAGCTCCAAGGGTGAACTACTCCCTCCTCGTCATGGAGAGCGCCGAGATGATGAAGATGGCCACCGGTGATGGATCCCCCTCCGACAGGGTGCCGAAACAGGGTCCTGATTGGTTTTTGGTGACTACAGAGGCTTGCGGCGGCGGAACTCCCGATCTAGGTTTCTTTTTGGGGGTTTCTGTATTTATAGGAATTTTTGGCATCGGTTTCACGTCAGGGGGGTCTCCGAGTCATCCACGAGGTAGGGGGGCACACCCTCCACCCTCAGGGATGGCTCGGGACTCTTCTGGCCCAATTCTTTTGCTTCGGGGCTTCTTTTGGTCCATAAAAAATCATCGGGAAGTTTCAGCTCGTTTGGACCCCGTTTGATATTCCTTTTCTGTAAAACTCAAAAACAAGGAAAAAACAAAAACTGGCACTGGGCTCTAGGTTAATAGGTTAGTCCCAAAAATCATATAAAATAGCATATAAATGCATATAAAACATCCAAGATGGATAATATAATAGCATGGAACAATCAAAAATTATAGATACGTTGGAGACGTATCAAGGATCCCCAAGCTTAATTCCTGCTCGTCCTCGAGTAGGTAAATGATAAAAACAAAAAATTTGATGTGGATTGCTACCTAACATATTTATCAATGTAATCTTCTCTATTGTGGCAAGAATATTCAGATCCATAAGATTCAAAACAAAAGTTTAATATTGACATAAACACAATAATACTTCAAGCATACCAACAAGGCCATTATGTCTTCTCAAAATAACATGGCCAAAGAAAGCTTATCCCTACAAAATCATATAGTCTGGCTATGCTCCATCTTCATCACACAAAATATTCAAATCATGCACAACCCCAGTTTCAGCCAAGCAATTGTTTCATGCTTTAGTATTCTCAAACCTTTTCAACTTTCACGCAATACATTAGCGCGGGTCATGGACATAGCACTATAGGTAGAATAGAATGGTGGTTGTGGAGAAGACAAAAGGAGGGAGATAGTCTCACAACAACTAGGTCTATTAACGGGCCATGGAGATGCCCATCAATAGATATTAATGTGAGTGAGTAGGGATTGCCATGCAACAGATGCACTAGAGCTATAACTTTATGAAAACTCAAAAAGAAACTAAGTGGGTGTGCATCCAACTTGCTTGCTCATGAAGACCTAGAGCATTTGAGGAAGCCCATCGTTGGAATATACAAGACAAGTTCTATAATGAAAAATTCCCACTAGTATATGAAAGTGACAACATAGGAGACTCTCTATCATGAAGATCATGGTGCTATTTTGAAGCACAAGTGTGGTAAAAGGATAGTAGCATTGTCCCTTCTCTATTTTTCTCTCATTTCATTTTTTTGTCATTTTTTGGGGCCTTCTCCTTTTTTGGCCTCTTTTATTTATTTATTTATTTTTCATCCGGAGTCTCATCCCGACTTGTGGGGGAATCATAGTCTCTATCATCCTTTCCTCACTAGGACAATGCTCTAATAATGAAGATCATCACACTTTTATTTACTTACAACTCAAGAATTACAACTTGATACTTAGAACAAAATATGACTCTATATGAATGCCTCCGGCGGTGTACGGGATGTGCAATGAATCAAGAGTGAGATGTATGAAAGAATTATGAACGATGGCTTTGCCACAAATACGATGTTAACTACATGATCATGCAAAGCAATATTACAATGATGATGTGTGTCATAATAAACGGAACGGTGGAAATTTGCATGACAATATATCTCAGAATGGCTATGGATATGCCATAATAGGTAGGTGAGGGAGTCCTGGACTAGGGGGTGTCCGGATAGCCGAACTATCATCATCGGCCGGACTCCAAGACTATGAAGATACAAGATTGAAGACTTCGTCCCGTGTCCGGATGGGACTTTCCTTGGCGTGGAAGGCAAGCTTGGCAATACGGATATGTAGATCTCCTACCATTGTAACCAACTCTGTGTAACCCTAGCCCATCCAAAGGTCTATATAAACCGGAGGGTTTTAGTCCATAGGACTAACAACAATCATACCATAGGCTAGCTTCTAGGGTTTAGCCTCCTTGATCTCGTGGTAGATCTACTCTTGTACTACCCATATCATCAATATCAATCAGCGGTGAGTAGGGTTTTACCTCCATCGAGAGGGCCCGAACACAGGTTAAAACATCGTGTCCCTTGTCTCCCGTTACCATCCATTTGGACGACGCTCGGGACCCCTACTCGAGATCCGCCGGTTTTGACACCGGCATTGGTGCTTTCATTGAGAGTTCCTCTGTGTTGTCGCATATAGGCCCGATGGCTCCTTCGATCATCAACAACGACACGGTCCAGGGTGAGACTTTTCTTCCCGGACAGATCTTCAGATTCGGCGGCTTTGCATCATGGGGCAATTCGCTTGGCCATCCGGAGCAGATTGAAAGCTACGCCCGCCATCACGCCGATTCGAAGTTTGAACTTCACGGCCGACATCCACGGAGACTTGATCTTCGACGGATTCAAGCCACAGCCGAGCGTGCCGCACTGTCTCGATGGGCATGATTTAGCTCTGCTGCCGGACAGTGCCCTGGAGGTCGCAAAAGAGTCCGCTCCGACCCTTAACTTGGAGTCGACTGCGCCGATCGAGAATGGGTGGCTAGACACCGCCTCGGGGGCTGCTACCTCTACGGCGATGGAGCCGTATATCGATCCTGTCCCTTGTGAAGCTCGTGACTCCGAGGTTCCGGACTCCTCGCCGGACTCCGAACCTCCTGCGCCCCTGCCAATTGAATCCGATTGGGCGCCGATCATGGAGTTCACAGCTGCGGACATTTTCAAGACTCGCCCTTCGGCGACATGCTGAATTCACTAAAGCATCTCTCGTTATCGAGAGCCTGGCCGGATCTGCGGTCGATGGTTGGGATGCGACAATGAAGAAATTCAAAGCCCACCCACCACCCACTTTGTAGCCACCGCCGACGATCTAACCGACATGTTAGACTTCGACCAAGACATCGACGGTATGGACGATTTATGTCGAGACGACTAAGAACCAGCGCCACGGGCATCGGAAAGCCACCTCTTCATACGACATATACATGGTGGACATCCCAAAGGATGGGAATGGCGAAGGAACAGCGGAGGAAGACCCCTCCAAGAAACAGCATAAGCGCCGGCGTCAGCGGCGCCGCTCTAAATCCCGCCACAGCAAGAATGGAGATTCCGGCACCGGACACAATAACACCCCGGATAGTGCCGAAGACAACCCCCTCCAGCAAGATTCAGCACAGGAGGATGAAGAAGCCAGCCCTCATGAGAGAGCGGCAGATGAAGAGGTAGAGGACGATAATTACATGCCTCCCTCCGGAGACGAGGCAAACCTCGACGACGACAAATTCGTCGTGCCTGAGGATCCCGTCAAACAAGAGCGTTTCAAACGCAGGCTTATGGCCACGGCAAGCAGCCTCAAGAAAAAGCAGCAACAGCTTAGAGCTGATCAAGATATGCTAGCCGACAGATGGACCGAAGTCCTTGCGGACGAAGAGCATGAACTCGAACGCCCCTCCAAAAGCTACCCCAAACGCAAGCTGCTGCCCCGATTAGAAGAGGAAGCATATAAGCCTACATCACCAGTGCACAATACAGCCGACCGGCCACCTCGTGGCCGTGATAGAGAGGCCTCTAGGCCTTCCACTAAAGTCGTACCCCGGCATCACTCGAAAAGTACAAAGCCACGGGGGAATGCACCGGCTTGCGAGACATATTGGAGGATAAGGCAAGACAATCAAGATCGATCTACGGATCGCGTGGGCGCCCCACGACACGCGAAGATAACCATCGCGCCGAATACAAGATAATTCCGCGGGCCAACACGAGAGACAAAGCTCGCTTGAGCTACGTCGTGATATAGCCCAATATAGAGGCGCCGCACACCCACTATGCTTCACAGCCGAAGTAATGGATCATCAAATCCCTGAAGGGTTTAAACCCGTGAACATGGAATCCTATGATGGCACAACAGTCCCCGCGGTTTGGATCGAAGACTATCTCCATATCCACATGGCCCACGGCGACGATCTTCACGCCATCAAATACCTCCCACTCAAGCTTAAAGGACCAGCTCGGCATTGGCTTAACAGCCTACCAGCAGAATCAATTGGGTGTTGGGAGGACCTGGAAGCTGCATTCCTTGATAACTTCCAGGGCACATATGTGCGACCACCAGACGCCGATCACCTAAGCCACATAATTCAGCGATCGATTTAATCGCCGGACAATTCTCGACACGGTTCTTAACCAAGAAAAATCAAATCGCCGACCGTCCGGATGCAGAGGCCCTCGCAGCCTTCAAGCATAACATCCGCGACGAGTGGCTTGCCGGCACCTAGGACAGAAAAGCCAAATCCATGGCAGCCCTCACATCACTCATGACCCGCTCAGCAGAAGAGGACAGCTGGCTAGCCCGCAGAATAACCTCGCAAAAATTTCGCAGTCCGGATACCAAGTACCACAATGGCGGTCGCACACAATAGCACAAACGCCGTGTTAACGGCGATAATACCGAGGATACGGCAGTCAACGCCGGATTCGTGAGGCTCTAAACCCGTCACGGAAAAAGCCATTCAAAAGAACTACTACGGGTCTGTCCAATTTGGACCAAATACTCGACCGCTCGTGCGGATACACGGCACTTCAAAAGCTAGTTAATCACACCAACAGGACTGTTGGGTATTCATGCAGCAGCAAGTTAATCGCCGAAAACAATGACAAGGGCTGCATAGCGATGACGAGGAAGAGACCCGCCGCCGAACAATAGAGGATGAAGGTTTCCCCCACAAGTGCGGACGGTGAACATGATATACGCAACCCACATACCCAAAAGGGAGCGGAAGCGTGCACTCAGGGACGTATATGCGATGGAGCCAGTCGCCCTAAAGTTCAATCCATGGTCCTCCTGCCCGATCACTTTTGATCGAAGGGACCACCCCACCAGCATCCGCCATGGCGGGTTCGCCGCATTGGTTCTAGACCCAATCGTCAATGGGTTTCACCTCACTAGAGTCCTAATGGACGGCGGCAGCAGCCTGAACCTGCTTTATCAGGATACAGTGCGCAAAATGGGCATGGATCCCTCAAGGATTAAACCCACAAAGACGACCTTCAAAGGCGTCATACCGTGTAGAGGCCAATTGTACAGGCTCGCCATAATCGAAGTGGTCCTCGGATCCCCGTGATAACTTCCGAAGCGAGGAGTTAATCTTCGACATAGTTCCGTTCCGCAGCGGCTGTCATGCACTGCTCGGACGAACCGCGGTTGCAAAGTTCAATGCGGTGCCGCACTACGCATACCTCTAGCTCAAGATTCCAGGCCCTCGAGGAGTCATCACGGTCAACGGAAACACTGAACGCTCCCTCCGAACGGAGGAACATACAATGCTCTCATGGCGAAGTGCAGAGCAGCCTCTTAAGGCAATTCTCGGTCCGCCGTTAAGCGCTCGGACACCGCTAAGCGCGCCGGAGTAACCTACAACAAGACCACCGCACGTTTCGAGCATCGCCAGAGTAATGCGGCCCCAACCCCAGCCCTTGCAAACTGCAAAACCAAGACTGCCAGACATCACTACGCTCTGGAAATACCATGGGAAAAGGGGGAGGGGCACGACCACGGCAGGCCCAGAGTGCGGCTCAACCACACCAGGGGCTCCCAAGTGTGTCATCCTTTTTCTTTCTTTTTTTTCCTCAGGACTCCATTTACCAGAGGCCCTGTCCGGCAGCAGACCTGCCAAACTCACGATGCAACAGCCAGGAAAGGAGAAAAGCTACGACGAGTATCTAGGTGGTCTCCATTATGAGCATTATACCTGTTTTATACACCATTCCGCAGCCTACCCCTGGAGAGACATCCTAAATAGTTCCACCCCTTGCTTACCGCACTATTTGTATCATTTTGCATTCACGGCAGTATTATTTGAATAAACAATGCATCGCTTTTTGCCTATAATTGCATTCCTTTTTTATACATATGTTCATTTATGACATGATTGCATCCGTACACTTTGGTACGGCTAAATACACCAGGGGCTTAAGTTCCCCACATCATGGTGTGATAAGTCCGAACACTTTCACAAGTGCGGCACCCCGAACTTATAGCATTATATGCATCGGCTCTGAATCATGTCTTGGGTCAATAGTTGGGTTTGCCTGCCCCATGTTTTGGTACCTTACGCCTGCTATATCGGCTAAGGTAGCACTTTGGGAGAACCACTCGCAATTGTGCCCCAGCTTGAGCAGGGCGAGCACCTCGCTGGAGAAAGCTAAACTGACCGTCATGATGAGGCGAGAGCCGGTCGCTGTTCGAGAGGTTTTTCGAGTCCCTAAAGACTTATGCCGCTTAGAGCGAGGAACCGCTTTGTCCGCCCAAGCATGGATAGCTCCCTAATTCGCCTTCCAACACTAGGGCTTTGCCAAATTCAAATTATAGAATTCTATGGCTAAGGAGAGTGTTCAAGCACTATAAGTCCAGATTGCCTTGTTACGTTGTGTTGAGCGCCCCTAGATGGACCCAAAATGGGAACAAGAGCGCCAAGTTTATCCCGAACACCCCAAAGACTGTGGCACGGGGCTAAAGCCGACGACTTGCCATCCCTCGATTTGATAAACGGCCGCATGTAAGGTAATATTTTAAATTAACAAGCGTTGCTTAGCGATATGAACAAAGTTTTCAGCACACAGATAACAAAAGCTAGTCTACTCAAATATTACATCTTTGGAGCACTCACCGCAATAATGCGGCACCCTTCAAGATACCCTTATAATACATCTCGGTGTGCGATACTCTTTGCGGCGGTGGCGCGTCCGTCACAAGCTTTCAAGATCCATCTTGCGCCAAAGGCACTTTAGCACGGGCAAGGCCCTACGGCACCTTCAATACAAAGCGGAGTGCTTGATGACTTCAACCCGTGGACACGATCCACCAGCCCGCCGACCAGCCAAGTAGCTCCTGTGCATGGCCTCTTTGGGCCATAGCCGAACTATAAGGCCCTTCATGGCCTGTTCGCCACCTTAGGAGCTCGACCAGCTGCTTCACTGGTCGCTATAAGCACCGGATGTCCGGCCTCAAAGATACCGGGACCGAACACCTTCTCCGCCGAGCTCCCCTCCTCGGCTCAGAGAAAGCGGCAGCGTCGGACACGCCATGGGCAGATCTGCGACCGCTCCCGAGAGCTCCGACGGGTAAGTAAATGTAATTCACTTTTACATGCTTGCTTTGCATGAAGAATGCCTTACCCGCCGCTATCTTCTTCAATTCCTCGATTTCTGGAGGGCCTTGTGGGCTTCGCCTTAGCGGCTTTGGCACTCTCAAGAGCCGACGCAAGCTTGACTCTCGAGTTCGAGTCACGCCCAAACTCGTGTTTTTCCACGAGCCCGGAGCTCTTGCTGTACCTCCGCCACCCGCCTCGCTTCTCTCGCTCGGCGCTGCTCCACGGCCAGATTATGCTCGCCAGAGACACCGCCTCCTTCGTGGTCGCCACCTCGCTCAGAGCCCGGAGTACCCATGTTATCCTTGTCATTTCTCTTGCAACCAAATCCTTTTCTCAGAAGGTACAACTGTAATAAGTTGTTACTCACCTTCCTTATCCTCGAGCTGCTTGGCACGGCCGAGCTCGCCTCGACCGGTCGAGGCTCGCTTCAAGATATCGACCTCCAACAAGGCGGCAGAGGTCAGAGCGCAGCTCGCATTCCCATATCGACATATTTTCTAAGACTCACAGATATCTTTTAGATCCTCGGCCTGGCTTTTCTTTCTCAACACCGAACCGAGCATCGTGGGCTACCGTCTATGCGGTATTATATTACATATCTTAAAATTCTTACCTCAAAGCTCGTTAGAAGGCTGCTGCAGTTTTGGTCAGCCCGCTCTTGGCGAGTGAACCTTCAATCACCGCACTCATGACAAGGCGGTGTTCCTCTTCGATGGAAGTGTCGTTGAGCGCCCAAAGAAGTTATCCGCGCCCGGTTGGATGGAGGCCGCCGGCGTCATAGTCTTGCCCTTCTTCACGGGGCGCCCGCGGACTCGGAACCACCGCAGTTCCGTGCCGAGTCCGATCCAAAGTCCGGAGGTTGCCTGTGGCACCTCCAGGTCTCCTCTTCCGGTGGGTCCTTTCCGGATCCCACTCGCCATCGCCGCGCGGGGAGGAGGCGCCGAAGTGAAGTACTATTCACATCCAACGTGCCCAAGGACCCGCCGATGAAGCGGAAGATCATCCTTGGGCGGACTACGGGTTGTATGCGGCGTTAAAAGATGCTATGCGACAAAAAGAAAATTATGAGTTATTCAGAGTCCGGATACTTACGATCTTGCTGTGGATTGGCCCTTGAGGGCCACCTCGTCGTCGCCGCCGCCATTGGCGTATCAGTCCGGGAAGGGTCCTTGCTTGACCCTTCGCCTCCCTCGCTGGGGAGGCCTTCCTCTTCTTCTTCTCTCTCACTGGGAGAGGCCTCTTCTCCTCCTCCGCATCCTCGTGGAGGAGTCCGCCTCGAGTCATCAAACGATGAATCCGATAATACCTGGCGCCGGGAACTCCTCCGGGTTCCCGTGGCCTTCTTCTTGGCCATCTTCTCCGGCACCACGTAAGGCGCCGAGACCAGCAGCCCTGTTAGACGGGCATCCGCTGGGTCTTCTGGAAGGGGAGCCGGACAGTTAGACGTCTTCTGCCAGGCCTGTTAAAGGTATTGGGAGTTTAGATCCCACATAGAGTCAAACTATGAAAAGCAAGTGTCCCATAAAGGATAACATGGCTTACCTTGCCAGCCGGACGCTGCGAGCTAAATCCGCGATCTTCAGTAGTAGATGCGGGGGCCTCGGCGCCCTTGAACAGCACCCTCCAGGCTTCTTCGTACGTAGTATCGAAGAGCCCACTCAGGGTTTAGTGCTGTGCCGGATCGAACTCCCACAAATTGAAGTCCCGCTGTTGGCAGGGGAGAATCCGGCGGATGAGCATGACCTGGATTATGTTGACAAGCTTGAGCTTCTTGTTCACCAGGGTTTGGAGACAGATTGAGTCCGTCAGCTCTTCCGAATCGCCCCACTGCAGGCCCTTCTCTTTCCAGGAAGTGAGCCGCATGGGGATGCCAGATCTGAATTCGAGGGCCGCTGCCCATTCAGTTTGATGGTTTCCACAAAGGCGCCCTCGAGCCAAGTGACGTTGGGCATCTTGCCCACCATGGCGCCTCCGCACTCCGCTTGGCTGCCCTTCACAACCTTCGCTTGACATTGAAGGTCTTAGCCACAAGTCAAGTGGGGCTGGATGCAGAGGAAGGCCTCGCACACGACGATAAATGCCAAGATGTTGAGGATGAAATTGGGCCGATCGTGGAAATCCAGGCCGAGTAGAACATGAGCCCCGGACAAAGGGGTGGAGGGAAGCCCAGTCCATGGAGGAAATGGGGAAGGAATACCACCCTCTCCCGGGGCCCGGGTGGGGATGAGCTCCCCCTCATCAGGAGCCGGCGCGACGCCGCTGGACAATATCCGACGCAAGCAGCTTCTTGATGTGCCCTCCGTAACGGAGGAGGCCATCCACTTGCCTCCCGCTCCGGACATGGTTGGAGCATGTCGAGGTGAGATGTGCGGACTTGGGCGCCGGAGCTCGAGTGCGCGGAGATGGATAAGCAAAGGAGGAAGAAGGCCTAAGGTAAAAAGGTGGATCCTTATCCCCTTATATATGGGCGGATGAAACTATGCATCCCCACCAGCCTGGTAAAACTCGCTTATCTACCAAGCGTCACAATCAATGGCGCGGTTGGGTTACCCACGTCCGTATTGATGAGAATCCCGGAATAAGGGGACAGGATCTCTGCTTCGACAAGACGTGCCAAGGAAACCGCTTCGCTAAACGCTACCGAGGTGAAATAGTAAAACGATTCAAGTAAAAGCTTGGTGGTGGTGTGACGTCACACCACAAAATACGTCACCAGATTGAACTTGTGTAAATATTATTCTCTCTACGGTGGTATGTGGAATTTATTTTGCAGAGTCGGACACTATCCTGGCGTTCACAATCTTCTGCGAACTATTCGGAGGAGGAACCTGCCTTGCAATGCCGAAGACAATATGCGCGTCGGACTCATCGTCATTGAAGCCTCGGTTCAGGGCTACCGAGGAGTCCCGACTAGGGGTGTCCGGATAGCCGAACTATCATCATTGGCCGGACTCCAAGACTATGAAGATACAAGATTGAAGACTTCGTCCCGTGTCCGGATGGGACTTTCCTTGGCGTGGAAGGCAAGCTTGGCAATACGGATATGTAGATCTCCTACCATTGTAACCGACTCTGTGTAACCCTAGCCCTCTCCGATGTCTATATAAACCGGAGGGTTTTAGTCCATAAGACGAACAACAATCATACCATAGGCTAGCTTCTAGGGTTTAGCCTCCTTGATCTCGTGGTAGATCTACTCTTGTACTACCCATATTATCAATATCAATCAAGCAGGAGTAGGGTTTTACCTCCATCGAGAGGGCCCGAACCTGGGTAAAAATATCGTGTCCCTTGTCTCCTGTTACCATCCGCCAAGACGCACAGTTCGGGACCCCCTACCAGAGATCCGCTGGTTTTGACACCGACAGTAGGTATGGTGGCCATTTTGAGGAAGGTATATGGTGGGACGGCAGAAGAGAGGCTAGCAACGGTGAAAGGGTGAGAGTGCGTATAATCCATAGACTCAACATTAGTCATAAAGAACTCACATACTTATTGCAAAAATCTATTAGTAATCAAAACCAAGCACTACGCGCATGCTCCTAGGGGAAGGGTTGGTAGGAGTTAACCATTGCGCGATCTCGACCTCCACACAAAGGATGACAATCAAAAAACACTTCATGCTCTGACTTCATCACATAACGGTTCACCGTACGTGCATGCTACAGGAATCACAAACTTTAACACAAGTATCTCTCAAATTCGCAACTACTCCACTAGTATGACTCTAATATCACCATCTTCATATCTCAAAACAATCATAAAGAATCAAACTTCTCATAGTATTAAATGCACTTCATATGGAAGTTTTTATTATATCTCTCTTGGATGCCTATCATATTAGGACTAAATTCATAACCAAAGCAAGTTACCATGCTGTTTGGACTCTCAAAATAATATAAGTGAAGCATGAGAGTTCATCTATTTCTTCAAAATAAAACCACCCTTGTGCTCTAAAAAGATATAAGTGAAGCACTAGAGGAAATGACAAACTACTCCAGAAGATATAAGTGAACACCAATGAGTAGTCGAATAATTATGTGACTATGTGAAGAATCTCTAACATTTAAGAATTTCTGATCTTGTGATATTATTCAAACAGCAAGCAAAACAAAATAAAATAAAATGACACTCCAAGCAAAACACATATCATGGTGAATAAATATATAGCTCCAAGTAAAGTTACCGATGAACGAAGACGAAAGAGGGGATGCCATCCGGGGCATCCCCAAGCTTAGACTCTTAGTTGTCCTTGAATATTACCTTGGGGTGCCTTGGGCATCCCCAATATTAGGCTCTTGCCACTCCTTATTCCATAGTCCATCGAATCTTTACCCAAAACTTGAAAACTTCACAACACAAAGCTCAACAGAAAACTCGTAAGCTCCATTAGTATAAGAAAATAAATCACCACTTTTGGTACGGTTGTGAACTCATTATAAATTCATATTGGTGTAATATCTACTATATTCCAACTTCTCTATGGTTCATACCCTCTGATACTACTCATAGATTCATCAAAATAAGAAAACAACACATAGAAAACAGAATCTGTCAAAAATAGAATAGTCCGTAGTAATCTGTAACTCTTGAATACTTCTGTAACACCAAAAATCCAGCCAAATTATGAAAACCTGAGAACTTTGTGTACCAATCCAGAGAAAAAAGAATCAGATCAAAATCACATTTCTGTGAATTATTAAAACAAATTTACTAGGCATAAAAGTTTCTGATTTTCAGCAGGATCAACACAACTATCATCGTAAGCTATCCCAAAGGTCTTACTTGGCAATTTGTTGAAACAAAAGCTATAAAACATGATTAATACAGTAGCTGAATCATGTGAACACACAAAAACAATAGGGGTAAATATTGGGTTGTCTCCCAACAAGTGCTTTTCTTTAATGCCTTTTTAGCTAGGCATGATGATCTCAATGATGCTCACATAAAAGATAAGAATTGAAACATAATGGGAGCATCATGAAGAATATGAGTAACTGTTGGGGATATAACTAATGAGTATAAACCGCCCAGGAGGGGCCGGGTTATACCCGTAATAAGTTATCCATATTGAAGCCCATGAAGACAAGGAGTATTGGCGCTTTACTGTAGAGATTTAAAGGCCTAGGGCCCGAGGGCGGATTAGGGCCCGTAGACATAAACCGCCATATGCTGTGTAACTTGTGTTGTAAGGTAGGAAGAGTAGAAACTGAGCCGGACACGTGTATGAATCGGCCGGGATTTTGTAAACCGTCGGGCGTCAACCTGTGTATATAAAGGGACGACCCGGCGGCGGTTCAAGGACAAGGAACAACAACTCGAGAGGCAGGCAAAGCGGATTCGCTCCCTGGTCATCGAAACCCCATCAATTCCACCACAACTGGATTGTAGGCTTTTACCTTCACCGCAAGGGGCCGAACAAGTATAAACTCCCCGTGTCCTTTGTTCGGTTTAACCCCCTTAAGCTAATCTCGTTGCGATGGCTCCATGACTAAGTCCTCACACTAGGACATCTGTCGTGAAAATTCCACGACAGTTGGCGCCCACCGTGGGGATATCGCACGATGGTTTCAAGTTCTTAGAGGGAAATTTTGAAGGACTCAAGGGATACGCAGTGGGCCGGATGACCAAGGGTCGTCGCGGCAAGCTCTACATCGACGACGCAGGCTGGGCCCCCGACGCCGACTCAATCGAGTACGGGTACCGGGTCCCCTTCGGAGGAATTCATGTCTTCATTGGCAAGATCATCGAACCGGGCCCTGAGCCGGACATCTGCACCGACCTCATCGAGACAGCTCAGCGTGCAAGCCCTGCCCGAGTTCAACCCAACGTGAAGCGTGCTTTCGTAGGATTCATCAATGGTGTAGAATCTGAACTGGTATCCGACGGTGAGATGGTTGTCTATTCAGATGGCGAGTCATCCACCGGTGAGACCGAGTCACTTTACCAACTGTCAAATGGCCGGTTTGGGGGTTGTTCCAATGGCGACAATATTCCGGACCCCCTTGAACTGCCAAACCGGGTTGCGATCTTTATGGCCGGTATGCAGCCCACGCAGCACTCCTCAGCTGTTGTGGCAATGATTTCCAGATCGGCAGCCAGGGCAGGAGGCCCCGCACGCCCGCCGGCTCAAGTCCTGTCCGGGTTATTGGACGCTTTGATGACATTGTTGACCACAGAGGTTATCCCGGATACTCAAGATCAGCATAACGCAGAGGTCATGAAACTGCGAGATCAGATAGCTCAGGCCAAGGAGGACATGGCGGCTGAAGAAACTAGGATGGCTGAGGAGCGGGCCGCTTTGGATGCTTAGGCACAGCGGATTTAGTCGGAAAATTACCGGCTCATGCTGGATCAGAACGCTTCAAACGACGTGTTGAGGAGGAGGCATCAGTCTCATCTACCACCGGGTTATGAAGCAAGGAATCTCTTTAACACGCCAGGAGAGGGAACCAGTAACCCGGCAGCAGTAAACCGGGTTGAAGCACCTGGGGCAGGAGCATCGGATCAGCCACGGACGACGGACCCGCCTCGACAGAACCATGACCCACCTTAGTACGTGCCAACACCACCGGGTCACTTTTCTACCCCTTTGGATAACATGATCGCTGCGGCGGCGTGATTGGCAGCTATTCCATTGGAATGCGAGTCTCCAGCAGCGATTGAGACGCGGCGGGCCAGAGATCTCCTTCTAACGGCTCTGGTTTAGCAGCAGGCTTATTCGCATAGTCGAGACAGGATTCATTCGACCCCTCGCCCGAGCTGGAGTTACAGCAGGCATATTGATGAACCGGCTATGTCAAGCAGTGCGCGGAACCATAACCCTCCTCGAGGGCCTAACCCGGCGGGCGGTGGCGCAAATGGCCAGGACGTGCTGGATTATGGTAGAGCACGTAGAGAAGCCGAGTTAGCAGCGCAGTTTGAGGACCCATCAGCTTATTCCGATTCATCCGACAACTTCAGTGGAACCAGGCGTTGCTTTCATTTCTTGGGGAGTGTCGTGTCTCACCCCGGCTCTACGCAATGTGCGGTTGCCCAAGGATTTCAAAGGTCCTCGTAAAGTGCCCAATTACACTACTGACATACCCCCTGAGTCATGGGTCGAAAGCTATGAGATGGTGATGGAGATGTTGGATGTGGATGATACGGCATGTGCTAAATACTTCACCATGATGTTGGAAGGAACAGCTCGCACTTGGCTGAAAAGTTTGCCAGCTAACTCCATTGGGTCATGGGCCGAGTTAAAGGCCCGGTTTATCTTGAATTTCAAGGACACGTGCAAGCAGCCCTTGTCAATTGTGGATTTAGCCACATGTGTCCAAGAAGAAGGTGAATCTACAACCCATTGGGTGCGCCGGGTTTCAGAAATCTTGCATTCATCGAACCGCATCAATGCCGATTCAGCAGTCTTGACGTTGGAGGGCAATTGCCGGTTCAAGCCTCTGAAGCTGAAGTTGGGATAGCTCAAGCGTCACTGCAATGACATGGGAACACTTATGGCAGCTCTGGTTAAGTATGCCGACTCTGATAGTACCAAGGATCCCGAGTCTGACGACGAAAAGCCAGGGAAGGGAAAGAAGAGCGGCAGCACCAAAGGGCAGCAGCATAATCCGGTGGGCCATGGAAACAATGGTAAGCGTAAAGCGGATAATTGTTTAGATTTTGTGGCTAACACCAACGCGGAGGATAATGGTCAGCGTCGTAAGGGTAAACCGTCCCCGTGGAGTGGAGGATCAGGTGTCAATCTTGAGCACCTGGTAAACCAGCCTTGCCCAAGGCACAGGACGCGAGAAAGGCCAGCTACGCACCTCTGGAAGGATTGCTTTATTATGCGGGAGTTCAAAAACTCGGATCTTTTCCGATATGATCATGGACCGTCCGGCGGTTCAGGACCCGGGTCTCATGGGCCGGGTTATGGTGGAGGCAGTTCTGGCTTAGGATTTCAAGGTAATCAAAGCGGACATGGCAATCAAGGCAGTCAGGGAAACCAGGGTGGTTATAATCATCAGGGGAGTTAGCAGCAGGAACAGTCAGGTTACCAGAGCAACCCGAAGCAGTTGAATAGTGGGCAGTATCATGTCTTCATCACTAGCCTGTGCAAGCGCGATCGGAAGCTTCATAAAAGGGCAATGAACTTCGTTGAACCGGTGGTTCCCTGCTACTTGCGCTGGTCTGAACAGCCTATTGTGTGGACTCGAGAGGATCATCCGCCCCGGATTGATAATCCGGATCATCTGGCGTTGGTGGTGGCGCCTAAGGTTGGAGGGTATAAGTTCACCAAGGTGCTCATCGATGAGGGAGCAGTATCAACATCTTATATTATTAAATATTCCGTCGCATGGGATTGACAGCTAAAAATCTCAAACGGTCAAACACCGGTTTCCATGGTGTGGTGCCTGGTAAATCGGCGTATCCAGTGGGTAAGATAGCTCTGGAGGTTGCTTTTGGAGATGATCATGATTCAAGATCAGAGACATTGACTTTTGAAGTGGTGAAAATCAAGAACCCATACCATGCCCTGTTTGGACGGCCGTCTTATGCTAAGTTCATGGCAAGACCCTATTATGTTTATCTGCAGCTCAAGATGTCGGGTCATAAGGGGACCATCACAGTACATGGGAGCGGTAAGATCGCTTTGGAGTGTGAAGAAGGTGATGCGGCCTATGCTGAGTCGGTTTGTGCAGTAGAGGAGTTGAAGTTCTACAAGGATAATGTTGATCCGGCGGATATGACTTCTTTGAAATAACCAACTACAGAGCATGATCCGGCCTTGAAGTTTAAATTGGCTGATGAGACTAAGCTGGTTGATTTTGTTCCTGGCGATTCATCCAAGCAGTTTAGGATCAGTTCTAACCTGGATCCGAAATAGGAAAGCACGCTCATCGAGTTCATCCGTGAGAACCGGGACATCTTTGCATGGAAACCTTCTGACATGCCGGGTGTACCAAGGGAACTCGCTGAGCACACTCTTAACATCGATCCCAAGTTTAAACCGGTCAAGCAGTTTCTCCGCCGCTTCAATGAAGAAAGACGCCAGGCCATCGGTGAGGAGGTAGCCCAGCTCTTGGCAGCATGGTTTATTGTGGAGGTTTTTCACCCTGAGTGGTTAGCTAACCCGGTGCTAGTACTTAAGAAGAATGGCACTTGGCGTATGTGTGTGGATTAAACAGATTTGAACAAGGCTTGTCCAGCTGATCCCTTTGCTCTCCCCCTTATTGATCAAATTATTGATGCTACGGCGGGTTGTGAGCGTTTGAGCTTTCTGGATGCTGATTCGTTATCATCGATCAAAATAGCGATTAAGGACCGTGGAGAAGACAGCTTTTGTAACTCCCTTTGGAGCCTTCTGCTATGTATCTATGCCTTTTGGGCTCAAGAGTGCCCAGGCGACTTATCAGCGATGTGTGCAGAATTGCCTTCATAATCAGATTGGGCGCAATGTTCATGCTTATGTTGATGATATTGTGGTGAAGTCCAGAAAAGAGGAGACGTTAACAGATGATTTGAAAGAAACTTTTGATAATCTCCGGGTTTATAAGATGATGCTTAATCTGACCAAGTGTGTTTTTGGTGTACCGGCAGGCAAGCTCTTGGGTTTTCTGGTGTCTAACAGGGGCATTGAAGCTAATCCGGAAAAGATCAAAGCTATTACGTCTCTGGCTAAACCGGCGTGTATTAATGATGTTCAACGTCTGGCGGGACGTATTGCAGCGCTAAGCCGGTTTATCAGCCGATTGGGAGAGAAGGCTATCCCTCTATATCAGATGATGAAAAAGACAAACAACTTTGTCTGCAGTGATGCCGCTAATGCAGCGTTCGAGGATTTGAAGAAGCAGTTAGCGAGCCACCGGTCCTTCCTGCTCCGGTTGATAAAGAGCCGCTGTTGTTATATGTGGCTGCCAATGCCCGGGCTGTCAGTGTGGCCATTTTGGTAGAGTCTAAGGAGGCTGGGAAGGAGTATCCAGTTCAATGGCCGGTCTATTATATCAGTGAGGTTCTTATTGAGTCCAAACAGAGGTACCCACATTGGCAGAAATTGGTCTATGGAGTTTTCATGGCCAGCCGGAAGCTTAAGCAGTATTTTCAGGGTCATCCTATCACTGTGGTCAGTTCTGCACCTTTGGGAGATATAATTCAAAACAGGGAAGCAACTGGCCGGGTTGCTGTCGTGGAATTAACACGTCAGATGTCCTCATGAAAGGACTTAGTCGTGGAGCCATCGCAACGGGTTAGCTTGAAGGGGTTAAACCGGACAAGGGACATGAGAGTTTATACTAGTTCGGCCCCTTCGATGAAGGTAAAAGCCTACGTGTAGGACCTTGAGAAGAGGTGTCTAGAGGGGGGGTAATTAGACACTAGGTACCAAAGTTGCAGTTTTTAAGATCTTTAAGTTTAAGTGGAGTTTAGGCACAAGTTTAACATTCACAATACATATCAAGCAAGCATGCAAAGAGTATATGAGCAGCGGAAAGTAAAGCATGCAATTTGCAAGAATGTAAAGGGAAGGGTTTTGAAGGATTCAAACGCAATTGGAGACACGGATGTTTTTGGCGTGGTTCCGATAGGTGGTGCTATCGTACATCCACGTTGACGGTTGGGCGAGTCCACTGAGGGCTCCACCCACGAAGGGTCCACGAAGAAGCAACCTTGTCTATCCCACCATGGCCGTCGCCCACGAAGGACTTGCCTCACTAGCGGTAGATCTTCATGAAGTAGGCGATCTCCTTGCCCTTACAAACTCCTTGGTTCAATTCCACAATCTTGTCGGAAGCTCCCAAGTGACACCTAGCCAATCTAGGAGACACCACTCTCCAAGAAGTAACAAATGGTGCGTTGATGATGAACTCCTTGCTCTTGTGCTTGAAATGATAGTCTCCCCAACACCCAACTCTCTCTCATAGGATTTGGATCTGGTGGAAAGAAGATTTGAGTGGAAAGCAACTTGGGGAAGGCTAGAGATCAAGATTCATATGGTAGGAATGGAATATCTTGGCCTCAACACATGAGTAGGTAGTTCTCTCTCGTAAAATGTATGCTGGAAGTGTAGGTTCAGCTCGATGGCTCTCTCCATGAATGAAGAGGAGGTGGAGGGGTATATAGCCTCCACACAAAATCTAACTGTTACACACAATTTACCAAACTCGTGGGACCGATTCAACAAACTCGGTCTGACCGATTTAGTAAACCTAGTGACCGTAGGATTTTCGTGGACCGACATGCAACTTGGTAGGACCGATTCGGTTAGGGTTAGGCATAACGTAATCTTGGTAAGACTGACATACAAACTCGGTGAGACCGATTTTGGTAATAAGCTTTCTAGAGAGTTGGTCAGGCAAACTCGGTTTGACCGATTACACAAACTTGGTAGGACCGATTTTGGTAATGAGTCAACCAGGAAGTTTGCATTGTAATCTCGGTAGTACCGATTGCTCAAACTCGGTGAGACCGATTTTGGTAATGGACATACATAGAGAGATTACAATCCCATCTCGATGAAACCGAGATCCCTATCGGTGAGACCGATTTGCCAAGGGTTTGTGGCAGTGGCTATGACATCCAAATTCGGTGACGCCAGATAGAAAGAATAAGTGGGTCCGAGTTTGACTTTAGGTTTTAGGACATATGTGTGGAAGTGGGAAAGTAGTTGAGGGTTTTGGAGCATATCACTCAGCATTGTGGAGCAAGAAACTCATTAAGCAACACCTCATCCCTCCTTGATAGTATTGGCTTTTCCTATAGACTCAATGTGATCTTGGATCACTAAAATGTAAAATGAAGAGTCTTGAGCTTGAAGCTTGAGCCAATCTTTGTCCTTAGCATCTTGAAGGAGTTCCCACATCCTTTAGTCGATGCCACTCCATTTTTGAACTTATCTGAAACATACTAGATAAAAGTGTTAGTCCAACAAGAGATATGTTGACATTAATTACCAAAACCACCTAGGGAGCACTTGTGCTTTCAATCTCCCCCTTTTTGGTAATTGATGACAACATACATCGAAGCTTTAGATAAAGATATAAAGAATAGCAAGTAAAGCTTTGGAAAGACATGTAACAAGCATAGGCTCCCCCTACATGTATGCAATCATGTGAATATGGAATATAAAGGCATGTGAGAGCATAAACATGATAGAGTAGGCAATGTGTTACATGTATCTTGGCCATATGCATCAGAGCAAAGAATATTAAAGAAAATACCTTCATGCTCATGAGTCCTTCTTGCAAACAGTATGTACATCAGCAAGAATTCCTCACACACATGATTGTGATGCATATACTTACCTTGTAGTCTTGAGTTGGCTTAGGATAGAATGAACCTGCGTAAACAAGGTTAGATAACACAGATGCACCTACTAGCCAGAGCAAACAAAAGAAACTACAAGAATACCAAGACTGGGATGACATGTAGAGAGTGAGTACTAAGTACCACATTGGATTAGACATGTCCCCAAGAGTAAAGATATGCAATGAATTGAAATGATTTCTTTCCTTAGATGTCTTGCTCTCTCGAATCTAGCATGGGATATCGGGAGAAGATAGGAATAGAAAATCAGAGCTGAAATATATGAATGATGATCAGAGCTAATGCAAGCTAATGCAAATAAGCACAAAAGATCATATGAACATGTCTCTCCCCTTAAGAGGACATGTGGCATCTCTCCTCTTAAACACCAAGCATCTGGGATCCTTGAGAAATACTTTTCTACTTAAGTATTCTCTCCCCCTGGAGATCTCTCTCTCTCCCTGAGGATCTCTCTCCCCCTAAGGAGGTGATATACTCTTTCTGTGATGTGATCTCTCTCTAAATGATAAGCTTTGATGTGATCTCTCTCTCCCCCTTTGACATCAATTTCTAAGAAGGGTTTTTTGGAACCTGTCGAATGGGTTTGGTCCTTGAGTCACAGCACAAAGCAATGATAAAAAGTGTGATGCTTGTAGAGGACAATATTCATTGAGTGGAGCTGGATCAGAAGAAACACAGAATATGTGGCAAACTATTTTTCCTGTTGTGAAATCGGTGGCACTGAGTGGTATGCTTCGGTTGTATCGAAAGGATTCGGTTGGACCGAAAGTAACAAATCAGTGTAACCGAGTTCATCGCATAGAAAACACTTGTCACCTCAGCTCACTAGACTAGTAAGATCTCACAAAGATTTGCAAGGAATTTATCAATGATATGCAATGAATTGATGCGTAAAATGCAGAGCAAACAGAAAGAAAGCTAGATGAAGTTTTTTTTGAAAGGGGAAACAAATATGCGTGAGACAAATGCAAAAACACAGAAAAGAACACAAGAGAACTTCATCTAGAGATGGTCAGCGACAAAGTCACCTATGTTAGAGTATATTGACTTGGGAGTCAAGTGAGATCACTTGATCAAATGTCATACTCATCGTTTAAGCTCAAAATGGGGTTGCCATTTTTCGTTTAAGCATCTTGATGTATTCACATCTTGTCGAGTTGCTTTAGCTCATGACTTGGAGTAAAGCTTCTCTAAGATGGAATGACATACCTTGGTTGGTGGTGTTGTCCATGTAGTTGAACTTGTGTGGGTTGCTCAAGGTTGATGTAGCTCATAAAGAATTTAGAGCACCACTTGGAATTTGAGTCCATCTATCTACATGGGTTAGTTCTTGCAAGGAAGAGCACTTGTGTATCCAAAATTGACAATCATGAAGCTTAACATAGAATTTGTCAAAGGATATGTTTGAGTGATTCCGCGCTTCCTTGTCTTCAACCACCATAGTATAGAAACTTGGTGATGTAGAGATTGCTCAAGATGTGAGTAGATTTCAATCTCATGGAATTTGATCCCACCAAGTACCTACATGGGTTAGATAACATGCAAGTAGCAAATATATCCAAGACACAAGATTTTCATCATAAGAGAAATATCAAGGATTAGTCATAAGCTCATGTCTTGCATGTATCCAATGGAGTTTCTACTCCAAGTTTGAAGCATCAATGATGTTCAATTCTCCTCTTAAACTGCAAAACACTTTCTCATCAAGAGGTTTAGTGAATATATCTGCTAATTGCTTTTCGGTGAGAACATGCTTAAGATCAATGTCACCCTTAGCAACATGATCTCGAATGAAATGATGAAGAACTTCAATATGCTTAGTTCGAGAATGTTGTACGGGATTATGACCAATTTTGATAGCACTTTCATTGTCACAAAGCAATGGAACATGTTTCACATATATCCCATAATCTTTAAGAGTTTGGGTCATCCAAAGTAATTGAGCACAACATGAACCAGCGGCAATGTATTCTGCTTCGGCGGTGGATAAGGATACCGAGTTTTGTTTCTTGGAGGACCAAGACACAAGAGATCCACCAAGAAATTGTCAAGTACCCGAAGTGGACTTTCTATCAACCTTGTCTCCGGCATAGTCCGAGTCGGAATAGCCAACAAGATCGGAAGAGGCCGTCTTAGGATACCAAATGCCAAAATTTGGTGTATGGATTAAGTATCTCACTATCCTTTTCACGGCCTTAAGATGACATTCTTTAGGAGCAGCTTGATATCGTGCACACATGCACACACTTAGCATGATATCGGGATGTGAAGCACATAGATATAACAATGAACCAATCATAGAGCGATAAACCTTTTGATCAACTGGTTCACTATCTTTGGTCAAGTCAAGATGTCCACTAGTTGACATGGGTGTAGACATACCTTTGCATTCTTGCATATTGAACTTCTTGAATAAGTCCTTGGTGTACTTCGTTTGAGAAACAAAGGTACCTTCCTTAGTTTGCTTGATTTGCAACCCAAGAAAGAATTTGAGTTCACTCATCATGGACATCTCAAACTTCTCCGACATTAGCTTACCAAACTTTTCACTAAAATGAGGATTAGTTGAACCAAATATAATATCATCAACATAGAT
This sequence comes from Aegilops speltoides, assembly GCA_021437245.1. Taxonomy (NCBI): domain Eukaryota; kingdom Viridiplantae; phylum Streptophyta; class Magnoliopsida; order Poales; family Poaceae; genus Aegilops; species Aegilops speltoides. Next base: position 365,227,170 of record CM038147.1, on the reverse strand, counting down.
TTGGCACACAAATAGTTCTCCATTAACCCTTTTAGTAAAAAGAGTAGAATCAATTTTCCCAATTTCAAAGGCTTTTTCAATAAGAAACTTGGTCAAGCATTTATACCACGCTCTAGGAGCTTGTTTAAGACCATAAAGAGCTTTGTGAAGTTTGTAAACATGATTGGGTTTCTTAGGATTGACAAAGTCGGGAGGTTGCTTAACATAAAGTTCCTCCTATATTTACCCATTTAGAAAAGCACTTTTAACGTCCATTTGGTACAAGGTGACATCATGATGATTAGCATAGGCAAGTAAGATGCGAATGGACTCAAGTCTAGCAATGGGAGCGTAAGTCTCACCATAGTCCATACCTTCGACTTGTGTGTAGCCTTGGGCGACGAGAAGTGCTTTGTTGCGAACTACTTGTCCATCTTCATCTTGCTTGTTGCGAAACACCCATTTGGTACCGATGATGTTGTGATTGTTGTCGGGCTTCTCAACCAATGTCCAAACTTGGTTCCTCTCAAAATTGTGTAGCTCCTCATGCATAGCATTTATCCAATCCGGATCTTCCAATGCTTCTTCGACCTTCATAGGTTCAATGCTAGAGATGAAAGAATAGTTTTCACAAAAGTTAGCTAAACGATTTTTAGAGCGAGTGATTCTCCCGGTTTGAATATCATTGTAGATTTGCTCGACAGGATGGTCTTTAGCAATTCTTGCTCGAACTCGTGAAAGCTTTTGCTTGTTTCTTGGTTGAACTTCTTATTCATCTTGTTCTTCTTCTTGGCCTTCTTCATTGTTGGCGTTGTCGTTCTCTTGTCATGGTGGAGAAGGAGGTCGTTGACGTTCATCTTGATGCACTTACTCGTTTTCTTCATCTTGGTGTGTCCCACTTGTAGATGCTTCCGTATCAACTCTTGGTTCACCTTGTCGTGAAGTAGAAGCTTCCACATGGTAGGACGAGGTACTCTCCTTCACCTCCGTTGGACGGACCTTGCCCATTGACAAGTCTTGGATTGCTTCCGAAGGATCTTTGTCTCCTACATCAATTGGCAATTGCTCTACTTGCGAGCCGTTAGATTCATCGTACTTCACATCCACTGTCTCTTCAACCTTTCGGGTGAAATTGTTGTAGACACGGTAAGTGTGAGAGTTTGAGCCATAACCTAGTAGGAAACCTTCATGAGACTTAGGAGCAAATTTAGAACGACGATGCTTATCAAGAATGTAGCACTTTGAGCCAAATACTCGAAAGTATCCAACTTGGGGTTTGTTACCGGTGAGGAGCTCGTATGCCGTCTTGCTGAGTAGCTTGTGAAGATACAAGCGATTTGTTGCATGACAAGCTGTCTCAACCGCTTCTGCCCAAAAATGCTTCGGTGTCTTATAATCATCAAGCATCGTTCTCGCCATTTCGATGAGCGTCCAGTTCTTCCTCTCAACAACTCCATTTTGTTGAGGTGTGTACGTAGCCGAGAACTCGTGTGAAATCCCTTCTTCGTCAAGAAAGGTGTCCACATTTGCGTTCTTGAACTCCGTTCCGTCGTCGCTGCGAACCTTCTTGATCTTCACTTCAAATTGATTTTGAGCCTTCCTAGCGAAGTTTTTGAAGATCTTTTGGACCTGCGATTTATCATCGAGAAAGAACACCCACGTAAATCTTGAAAAATCATCAAATATAACTAGACCAAAAGAATTTCCACCGAGACTCTTGTAAGAGTTGGGACCAAAAAGATCCATGTGAAGTAGCTCGAGTGGCCTCCTTGTGGTCATGATGTTTTTCACGGGATGCCTTCCTCCAACCTGTTTACCTGCCTGACAAGCGCTGCAAAGTCTATCCTTATCAAATATGACATCGTTAACACCAAGGATATGATTTCCTTTAATAAGCTTGCCAAGGTTTTGCATACCAACATGACCTAGTCGTCTATGCCACAACCAACCTTTTGAGGATTTAGCAATGAAGCAAGTTTTAGGTTGGGCCTTTTTAGTGAAATCAATAATGTATAGATCACCTCTATGCACACCGGTAAAGACCATTTTATGATTATCTCGACGAAACACTTGGCAATCTACTTCAGTAAATAGGACATTGAAACCGAAATCGGCAAGTCTAGATACTGAAAGTAAGTTGTATCCAAGAGATTCAACGAGCATGACATTTTGTATGGAGCTATCATGTGATATGGCCACGTTACCGAGGCCAACCACCTTACCCTTTGAGTTGTCACCGAAAGTGACATACTTTCGAGGACTATCATTTTCAGCAAGCTCACGAAACATGTCTTTATCTCCGGTCATGTGATCGGTACATCCACTATCAAGAACCCATTCCTTTCCTCCTGACATATATCCCCGAAGATTTACCATAAGACCAAAATGTCCCATTGCATCATCAAGATCGAAGTCACTATCATCATCCTCAACATAGTATCCATGTTCAACATCGTCATGTGGTGGATCAAATCCTGGAGAGGGTGATTCATTAGAATGAGTTTGACAATGATCTTGCTTATGAATTTTTATGGCTTCGGAAATAATATCACTAATAATTCCAACATCTCCTTTGGCACGCATAAGGTTAGTAAGCTCAAATAGACGATCACCGAACATAGGATCACTAGTATTCATCTTACTCAAAGCAATGGACTTATGGAGAATTTCATCAAGATTTTTCAAGGAATAATTTGGAAAGCGTTCCTCAAGAAATTTCCATATGGTGTAGGCACACTTAAGAGTAGGCGAACATCCAATCAAGTTTCTAGGAAATCCTCTAATGATAAGTTCGGCAGTTCAAAGATTCTTAATCATGTCAATTGACTCATGGGTAGGATGCATAGGATCAACATGAGGTGCACAAGGGCTAGCAATGTACTTGTTCAAATGATATTGATTGAAAATTACAAGCATCTCATTTTTTCACTCATGAAAATACTCTCCATCAAGAATAGGCACTCTATGTCTTAGACTCCCCAAAGTAGACTCATCCATCTTCCTCCAATGGTGATTAAACCAAGGCAATGGAGACCAAGGCTCTGATACCACTTGTAGGACCTTGAGAAGTGGTGTCTAGAGGGGGGTGATTAGACACTAGCAAGCTTTTAAATCAAGGCCGATATGACCGATATATAGGCCGATATATCAATGTTGGGGCTCTACCGATATAGACATAACATATCATTTTGTAAATATCATTTTCAAACATATCACCCGATATGGACCGGAATATCGACCGATATGGCCGATATTTAGCCTGATATGTCCACCGACATAGAACGATACGTAGATAACAGTAGTTCTTTATTAAATAACAGTGAAATAAGATTATGCATTTACAACTTTGATATATATTATCAAAGTCGTGCACAATGTTTCGTACAAATGCATATATATCGTATTGTTTTTAATCATAGAGTAAGAATTTTGTGAATCTTTCCTTAATAGTTTATTAATCAACAAGTTAATAACAACAAATCTAAAAGTGTTATGTTGAAGCATAGACATCATAAATTTTGTTTTACTAAAAATATATGTTTTGAACAAGAATAATGAGATAAAATAGTCATGTTTTCTCCGATATATGTACATATCGTCCGATATATCACCCGATATCCGACATCCGATATGTCGAAGCCAAACCGATACGAACCCGATATCCGATATTTGGAAGCTTGGACACTAGGTACCAAAGTTGCAGTTTTTAAGATCTTTAAGTTTAAGTGGAGTTTAGGCACAAGTTTAACATTCACAATACATATCAAGCAAGCATGCAAAGAGTATATGAGCAGCGGAAAGTAAAGCATGCAATTTTCAAGAATGTAAAGGGAAGGGTTTTCAAGGATTCAAACGCAATTGGAGACACGGATGTTTTTGGCATGGTTCCGATAGGTGGTGCTATCGTACATCCACGTTGATGGAGACTTCAACCCACGAAGGGTAACGATTGTGCAAGTCCACGGAGGGCTCCACCTACAAAGGGTCCATGAAGAAGCAACCTTGTCTATCCCACCATGGTCGTCGCCCACGAAGGACTTGCCTCACTAGCGGTAGATCTTCACAAAATAGGCGATCTCCTTGCCCTTACAAACTCCTTGGTTCAACTCCACAATCTTGTCGGAGGCTCCCAAGTGACACCTAGCCAATCTAGGAGACACCACTCTCCAAGAAGTAACAAATGGTGCGTTGATGATGAACTCCTTGCTCTTGTGCTTCAAATGATAGTCTCCCCAACACTCAACTCTCTCTCATAGGATTTTGATCTGGTGGAAAGAAGATTTGAGTGGAAAGCAACTTGGGGAAGGCTAGAGATCAAGATTCATATGGTAGGAATGGAATATCTTGGCCTCAACACATGAGTAGGTAGTTCTCTCTCTAAAATGTATGCCGGAAGTGTAGGTTCAGTCGATGGCTCTCTCCACGAATGAAGAGGAGGTGGAGGGTATATATAGCAACCACACAAAATCTAACTGTTACACACAATTTACCAAACTCGGTGGGACCGATTCAACAGACTCGGTCGGACCGATTTAGTAAACCTAGTGACCGTTAGGATTTTCGGTGGGACTGACATGCAACTCGGTAGGACCGATTCGGTTAGCGTTAGGGCATAACGTAATCTCGGTAAGACCGATTACAAAAACTCGGTGAGACCGATTTTGTTAATAAGCTTTCCAGAGAGTTGGTCAGGCAAACTCGGTTTGACCGATTACACAAACTCGGTAGGACCGATTTTGGTAATGACTCAACCAGGAAGTTTGCATTGTAATCTCGGTAGTACTGATTGCTCAAACTCGGTGAGACCGATTTTGGTAATGGACATACACAAAGAGATTACAATCCCATCTCGGTGAAACCGAGATCCCTATCGGTGAGACCAATTTGCCTAGGGTTTGTGGCAGTGGCTATGACATCCAAACTCGGTGACACCGGATAGAAAGAATCAGTGGGGCCGAGTTTGACTTTAGGTTTTAGGACATATGTGTGGAAGTGGGAAAGTAGTTGAGGGTTTTGGAGCATATCACTAAGCACTGTGGAGCAAGAAACTCATTAAGCAACACCTCATCCCTCCTTGATAGTATTGGCTTTTCCTATAGACTCAATGTGATCTTGGATCACTAAAATGTAAAATCAAGAGTCTTGAGCTTGAAGCTTGAGCCAATCATTTGTCCTTAGCATCTTGAAGGAGTTCCCACATCCTTTAGTCCATGCCACTCCATTTTTGAACTTATCTGAAACGTACTAGATAAAAGTGTTAGTCCAACAAGAGATATGTTGACATTAATTACCAAAAGCACCTAGGGAGCACTTGTGCTTTCACTACGTCTAGTTGTGATGGGATTGATTGGGTTTCGATGACCAGGGAGCAAATACGCTTGCTTGAGTCTCGAGTTGTTGTCTGTTGTCCCTGAACCGCCTCCGGGTCGTCCCTTTATATACACAGGTTGATGCCCGGCCGGTCTACAGAGTCCCAACGCGACTCATACAAGGGTCCAGCTCGGTCTCTCCTTTCCTAACTTACAACACAAGTTTACATAATGATGGCGGTTTGCTATAATGGTCCCTAATCCGCCACTGGGCTCCGGGCTTCTATGCTTCACAGTAAAAGGCCATCTGAGTCTTCATGGTATTCAATACGATTGAGGGTAAACCGGCCCCTCCTGGGCGGTTTATCCCCAATTGTTATATCCCCAACATTAGGCCCCAGAGTGATTTGAATTTGTTCATATCAATCTTCAGTACCTTAGAAAAATCCTGTGAACATCTTCCTTTGCCTCTCGTAAACCGCCATGATGTCTTGTTGTATGAACTTTGTTAAACCGCCATGACGTCATCCTCTGGATACAGCAATGGATCATCATGATGTCATCTCAGTAAAAAATGAAAAAATAAAAAGATTCCCTTCATTAATGTTATCTCGGAAATCGAGGCGACAGCTGCGCCACTCGCCGCGTTGGACTCCTCGATTTTCGTGTCAGTCTTTATCCATTCTCCTTATAAATAAACCCGAAGGCCCTTTCTTTTCCTCCCCTTCCGTACTTCTTCTTCTTCCTCGCGACGTCCCAGCCCTGAAGCTCCGCCGCCGTCCTCGACCTTCAATGTCTGCATCAACAAAGGCCGCTGATCAACCTGGTTGTACCGAGATCTTGATGTTCTCCGCTATGCTGCGCATCCGGTAAGCTTCTCCCTCATAACCCTAGATCTACATTCTAGGGCTCCGGTTTTCACCTGCGTTCATAGGTGTTCATCCCTAGCTTCTTCGTATTCGCTTCTGCTGTAGTTTGTTTGATTCAACTGTAGTATAGATCTCATGCGGTAATCACTCTGTATCCAGTTTAATATTTAGGAAGTCTTCTTTCTTGTACAGAATCCCTTCATAGATCGCACGAACTTCTCTGTTCTATTTTACCGCCTTTATAGATCAAAGGAAAATTTCTTTACGGATGCGCGGTAGATCCAAATAAATTTGATCACTGTGTGAAACTTGTTTCTGTCAACACTTAGCAGAAATTTTGAATCCTGACCCTTCTGCCTATGGGCGGTTTAACCTTCGATAGCCAATCCGCCCTATATCATTAGCCCTCTCTTAAACCGCCAACTGAACTATGCGTAGCAATTTTCCGGTTTAACACTGAATTGTACACTTTAAACTGTTAGATTGTAAACCGGCATTTACTTTTCCTTTCAGTTCCCCTTCCAAGATGACAAAACAATTCTCAGCTTGCAATTGGGTTCCATCCCGGATTACGGAAACACAAATCAACGGATATGTCACCACTGGCGCTTTAGCCTCAAAAAGGGTCCTGCATTGGCGAGTTCCGGAATCTGAACGTCCACCTGAACCTCAAGATGGAGAAGTGATTGTTTTTATGCAACACTTAGAACGGGGATTCAGCCCGCCCGGATCAAAAAATTTCCGGGATGTCCTTGCAAGCTTCCAACTCCATCCGCAAGATATTGGCCCAAACTCTGTATCCAATATATGCAACTTTCAAGTATTCTACGAAGTCTATCTTCAAGAAGAGCCAACCGTGGAACTGTTCCGGGACTTCTTTCATCTGAACCGCCGTACAGAATTCTCAGACGGCCCCAACACAGAGCTTGGTGGCGTTTCAATTCAGAAAAGGAAAAAGTTGACTTCCCTCATGCAAAACATCATAGCCATCCTAAAGATTGGAACCAGACCTGGTTCTACTACCGGAACACTGCCCCTGATGGAGAGAATCCTTTGCCGGGTTATCGCCCTCACCGGCTCAGCAACGTCCATCCATGACCTTCACGCTTGACCACCGCAGAATGGAAGAACTTTGCACCTCAACTCGCCAAGCTCCGGGCTCTGATGGCCAACGGTTTGACTGGTATTGATCTTGTCCGCTGCTGGGTTTCTTGGGGCATCTTGCCTTTAAGCCGCCGCCCCGGTTTGATGCATGAATATAATGGTGATATCAAAGATCCTCAACGATATCATGAAGTAGTAATGACCGATCTTGAAATTACTGAATCTGTGAAGAAAATGCTTGATGAACCGGTCTCCGCATGCAGCCAAACCGGGGTGCCACCTTTTTATGTCTCCAATAAACCGCCAGCGGTAAAGTTCATGAGAACACTTTACTGATTCGCCTCCGTATTAACTGTGTACTAACCTTTCCTTGTCTTAATTTCAGGCTAACAGCTCCTTTTGGAAACATACTAAACCAGCCCGGGCTCCTCGTGTAAAGAGCAAGGCCACCATGAAAGCTGCCAAAAAGAAAACCACCGAGTCTTCTGATCCGCCAGAAGATGAAGAATCAGACGCAGAGGTAAAATTTGACTCAATTGGTTCCTTTTTCATACATCTTATTGACAATGACTATTCCCAGGATGACGCTGAGGCCAGCCACGCAGAGCATGTTGAGGTAATCCTTCTTTCTTCCGATTCAGATCTTGTACCGGTTCAAAGAGTTCGCCGCACAGTCCGAAAAGTAAAACAATCTCACCCCCTTGCTCATTTGGATCCAAAATTTTCTTTGAAGATACAGCAAGTTGAAGAGCGTCGCACAACCCGACATAGTGGCCAACAAATCACTTCGTCCGGTTTAGCCGATACGCCAACCCGGAAACATCGTCCAGAGGTGACTTGTTCTTTTGAAAAATGTTATCCTTTGAAAGGTTTCTTCCGATTCCCTCTCAATCCGTCTGACCTGAATTACCAGGCTTCTTCCAACTCGTCTGGCGATTCATCAACCACTCAGCAGCCTCCTCTCAAAGTCGTCGCTGGGTAAGTATATTACTCCTCAACTTGTTTCCTTATGTGTCGGTTTACCATATTCTGACCTTTGATGTTGTAGTGCTAAGGCTCGATTGAGTAAGAAAGCCAGGACCAGCGACCCTAGTCATGATGTTGATCCGGAGAAGACCCCAGAGCATCATGGCGAAAATCCTGAGATTGCCATAGATAGCTCTGCTGGGCAAAACCAAGATGCTGATTCTAATCCGCCAGAGGTTGAACCGGATGTACATGTTGATACCTCACATCTCCATGCCCTCCATGTCCAACCGTTGAGCAGCGGGATTCAACTGCAAATCCGCCAAGCCCTGTTAACAGACCGCTGAGCCCTACTGCCAAAGCGCCAAGCCCTGTTAAAAATGTCAATTCATCCAGTCTGGCCAAAGATGATGATGTTGTTGTTACTGGCACTGCATATACCGCCCCTGGTAATCCGATTGCTCTATCAAAGCACACTGCCAAGGATGAATTCGCTGCTATGAGCAAGGGAAGGGGAAGGCTGACTTGTCAGCTTATGTCGATCTCTCTGCTCAAGACCTTCACTCCGGCTTCTAGAACCGGCTTTACACCAGCCGTGATTATGAAGCCGGTTTAGTAAACATGATGAAGGATCGCTATGAGGTAAACAGTTTGATCTTTGCTCTGTACCTTCATTGCATTGTAGCCCCCAAGGGTCAGTTTTTCTTTAGAAAGTCAAATCGGGACTTTGTATAATCCATACTGTGCTTTGTTAATTTCTTTGTGTACTTCTGATCAAACACACATTAGCCCCCAAGTGCCATGATGAAAACTTGTATTAATCTGTGGTACTTCAATAATTAGCAGGAAAAATGATCCGCATTAGCCCCCCAAGTGCCAAGTGTCTAACTGGTTATATGCTTGGGACTTTGACAAAGATATTGACATGCTCTTCTTACTGTTGTAGAGTGAGATAAACCAACAGGTCTCGCAAATTGCCGATCTTCAAGAAAATCTGAAATCCCAACAAGCAGAAACCACCAAGGCCAAGGATGAATTGAGAACCGCCTTAACCACCATGGAGCAGCCCAAGGAATGGTTCAAGTCTGAGCAGGCCAACTGGGATACCGAAAAGGCTGGATTGCTGAAGCGGGCGGAAAACGCTGAATCAGCTCTTAAACCGGTGACGGAAGAGCTTACTGGATTAAAGCGCCAAGTCAATGCCATGACTTCTGCAATATTTGGTAAGCACTATTTTCCAAGGCTTTATGAATATTCCGCTTTGAAATTTCGCCGGTTTAACATTAACTTCTTAAACCATCGAGGTAGCCGCATTGCTCATCCGGCTCGATATTCGAAGAAGCCAAGGTCGATATACGCTGATCGAACAGCTGATACCGCGCCCAACGGGTTATCTGCGCGCCACTTATGACAATACGGCTCCAACACTGATCAAGGACACGCTGGACCGGCTATCTATGACGCCAGCGCAGATAGAAGAGTTGAAGCGATCCGCTACCCGGGCTGGCACTTTATTAGCACTTACTCGAGCCAAGGCATGGATAGCTGATCTTGATCCGGCTGATATAGCCAAGGGCTTCCCTAGTGAAAAAAAAACGGCGAAGTGTTTGACAATGACGCCCTCAAACATGTAACAAGGGAGATGCGTCCTCTGGCGAGTCAGTTGGCAGAAGAAGCTAACCTGACGGTTCACCGATCCTTCTATGACGCAAACAACAAACGGGTTGAAGCTGTTATTCTCGGCGCGTAACCTTGTTCCGCCAATCAGAAGCACACTTACGCCCCTGACATTGATCCGACTGAGCTTATAAGTGAAGAGGCTGTCTTTCGGGCCTTAACCCGGATTGACTGGACCACCAATGACTTCCAGTCATTGGATGGGGAGGAGGAGGTTGAACCGACGCCAGATGACCCATCTACTTCACATCCACATGGCGATGAAGCTTGACCCGGCAATCCGGTTGATATGTCAAATTCTGTCCGGTTTAAAACAATTCCATATGTTGGGCTGCTAAGTGCCTTGTAATAGGGTAGCAAAAAATATTTTGATCTGCTGCCATCGTGTAGTTGGAGATACTTTATGTGATCCACCATGATAATTTCAATGTTAGTTCACGTATCATAATATGCAATTCCTTTGTCTGCATAAAAAAGAAAGAGCCCTGGCGGTTTACCGCCGAACGGGTCATAATGCCCAAGAAAAGCCTGATTGATTATCAAACCGTAAAAATATGAAATGACTCATACCTGTGATGTAATATCACTTTAATTGGTTGACCAACTTTGATTGTAATAAGGGTGAAAACCCAAATCTGAAATTCTTGTATAACTCCATCATGTACTGATGTCGTATAGTAAGTCATACCGGGTGATGATGCACACCAGATGATCAAAGCTGGCGACAGGTAGTTATAGCCAGACTGGGTTAATGAACTCCTCTTTAGTAATAGGGTCTGTCAACGTGTAGTTGAAAACCAAGCCGGTTTAAGAAACACCGGGCTAATAAGATGACTGAGAAGTCATATTAGGTCAAAGAAATCGGTTTAATGTAAAATTTATCAATAGAAAAGTGAAACACAAATAAAACCGTGTAGTCGAGGCTTTTTGGGGGCTGCCAGGCCCAAATTCGAGGCTTTTTGTGGGCTGCAAGGCCGCTGAGTTGAACCATTTAACAAAGCCTTTTAAGATGGACCTCCAACTAACCAATCACCGTTTTAACTTTGACAAGTGCAGGGTCACAATGAGAGTAACTGTCAAACGTTTAGAGGGCCGTGCCAGGATGACCTGGATAGGAGTGTCTTACTTGATGAAGGTAGGTTAACCCGGGGTTTTAGGTAAATATACCAGGCTTCCAAGCCATGGGTCGATACCAGCTACAAGGGTCCATTCAAACTCCTTGGTATTTAACACAAGGAGCCCCCAAGTAACATGATGAGCTGTGCTCATTGGGTGCCTATGTTTGAGTTGTGCATAGCATCCAGACTCTCTTTGGCCCCTTGGGTGTGAAGCTCCCAAGCTATGTTGTGGCGTGATAGCCGGTTTGACAGGTAGTACTCCGCTTTGTCAGCTGAAGCCCCCATGTAACTCAAAGGATATTTGAGAAAAAACAGCAGAGGCCTTGCTTAGAGCAAGGATGCTGGTTTATTTATTGATCATAATATATACATTGTCGAAATATGTACATAAGAAGAGCCTATGGCTCAAGTGTAGTAAGGCCGGAGGAGAGCTATGTTCCATGGCCGCCGGGTCTCCTCCTCAGAGTTGCGTGAGTTGTCTCGAACGTCAATGAGGTAGTATGATCCGTTGTGTAGATTTTTGCTGACCACAAAGGGTCCTTCCCAAGGTGGGGATAACTTGTGCATGTCAGTCTGATCCTGGATGAGCCAGAGCACCAAGACACCTTCTTCAAAGGTTCTTGTCCCAACCCGGCGGCTATGATAACGCCGTAGGTCTTGTTGATAAACCGCCGATCGAGCCAGAGACATATCCCGTTTCTCATCTAACAGGTCCAGTGCCTCTTGGCGAGCTTGCTCGTTGTCCGCTTCAACATAATTAGCAACCCGGGGCAAGTCATGATGTATATCACTTGGTAGAACTGCCTCTGCCCCGTATACCATAAAGAAAGGCATGTAACCTGTTGATCGATTGGGGGTGGTGTTGATACTCCATAATACATAAGGTAATTCTTCCACCCAACAACCCGGCGTCCGTTTCAAGGGAATCATGAGTCGGGGTTTAAGACCCTTCAAAATTTCTTGATTGGCTCGCTCCGCTTGACCGTTGGATTGAGGGTGTGCCACAGATGCCAAGTCAAGCCGGATGTGCTCTCTCTGACAGAAATCCTCCATCTCACCTTTGGAAAGGTTTGTACCATTATCCGTGATGATACTATGTGGAAAGCCAAAACGGAAGATAATCTCTTTGAGAAACTGAACCGCCGTAGCTGCATCACACTTGCTGACAGGCTCCGCTTCAACCCACTTGGTGAATTTACCAACTGCCACCAACAGGTGGGTCTTCTTGTCCTGAGAATGCTTAAAGGGCCCCACCATATCAAGCCCCCAAATAGCAAAAGGCCAAGTGATAGGAATCATCCGTAGCTCCTGAGCCGAAACATGAGCTCTGCGTGAAATTTTTTGACAAGCATCACATCGCTTTACCAGATCCTCCGATCAAGATGAGCTGTCAACCAAGAAACCCATGACGAAAAGCTTTTGCAACTGGGACTTTGAACCGGCATGATGACCACAATCCCCTTCATTAATTTCCCGTAGGATCTCTTGGCCTTCTTCCGGAGAAACACAACGCTGAAATACGCCTGAAACACTACAGCGGTGTAACTCGCCATTGTGAATAACCATGGACTTGGATCGACGGACTATCTGTCGAGCCAGGACTTTATCATCTTGTAGCTTGCCCCGGTTCATATACGCCAGATATGGAACCGTCCAATCCGCATAACGGTAAAGCGCCACCAACTGAGCCTCCGGATCAGAACAGCCAAATCCTCTTCTCAGAGGCAACTTAACAGACGGGTTATGCAAGATATCTAAAAGGTATTAGGATGTACCGTTTACGCTTAAGATCCAAGCCGCTCAAAGCGCCTCGCTGCTTGCTTTTGCGCCGATCGATATGCTCGACCGATACCCTTTGAAGTGACCCGCCACAATATCCACCTCACGCCTGTAAGCTGCCATGAGTGCATCCTTAGAATCCCAAGTACCAGAAACTTGTTGAGCCACCAGATCAGAATCTCCGAAACAACGAACTCGACTTAAGTTCATCTCTTTGTCCACACGGAGACCATGGAGTATAGCTTCGTACTCAGCTGCATTGTTAGTACACGGGAACATCAAGCGGAGAACATAGCAAATTTTATCACCTCGAGGGGAAGTAAGGACAACTCCAGCCCCCGAGCCCTCCAACTGCCTGGATCCATCAAAATGAATAATCTAGTATGTATTGTCCGGTTTGTCTTCTGGTGCTTGCAACTCGGTCCAGTCATTGATAAAATCCACAAGGGCCTGAGATTTGATGGCCGTTCGAGGCACATACTTCAAACCGTGTGGGCCAAGCTCAATTGCCACTTTGCAACCCGACCGGTTGCTTCCCGGTTTTGAATTATATCACCCAGAGGAGCAGAACTAACCTCTGTGATGGGATGGCCTTGAAAGTCTTGCTTGAGTTTTCGACTTGCCATAAAAAACCCATACACCAACTTTTGCCAATGTGGATAGCGCTGTTTTGACTCAATCAGGACTTCACTAATGTAGTATACAGGTCGTTGAACCGGATATTCCTTCCCCGCTTCCTTACGCTCAACCACAACTGCCACACTGACCGCTCGGGCATTGGCAGCCACGTATAGCAGCAAAGGCTCATTATCAACCGGAGCTGCAAGAACCGGCGGTTCAACCAACTGCCGCTTTAACTCCTCAAAGGACGCATTGGCTGCATCACTCCAGAAAAAATCATCTGTCTTTTTCAACATCTGATACAAAGGAATCGCCTTCTCTCCCAGGCGACTGATAAACCGGCTGAGGGCTGCAATCCGACCCGCTAGATGTTGAACATCATTGATACACTTCGGTTTAGCCAGGGATGTGATTGCCTTAACCTTTTCTGGATTAGCTTCAATGCCCCTGTTGGATACAAGAAAACCGAGAAGCTTGCCTGCCGGAACACCAAAAACACATTTATCCGGATTAAGCATCATCTTGTAAACCCGAAGATTGTCAAACGTCTCCTTGAGGTCATCTATCAGTGTTTCCTTCTTCCTGGATTTTACCACAATGTCATCCACATAGGCATGAACATTACGCCCAATTTGTGTGTGAAGACAATTTTGCACACAACGTTGATAAGTTGCCTGGGCACTCTTGAGCCCAAAGGGCATAGAAACATAGCAGAAGGCTCCAAAGGGAGTGATGAAGGCTGTCTTCTCCTGGTCCTTAACTGCCATCTTGATCTGATGATATCCTGAATAAGCATCCAAAAAACTCAGGCGCTCACAACCCGCCATCGCATCAATGATCTGATCAATATGCAGGAGAGCAAAGGGATCGGCCGGGCAAGCTTTATTCAAGTCCATGTAGTCCACACACATACGCCAAGTGCCATTTTTCTTAAGAACAAGCATCGTATTAGCCAACCATTCAGGATGAAACACTTCGATGATAAACCCAACAGCCAACAGCCGGGCTACCTCTTCACCAATTGCCTTGCGTATTTCTTCATTAAAGCAACGAAGAAATTGCTTGACCGGTTTAAACTTCGGATCAATATTAAGAGTGTGCTCAGCGAGTTCCCTCGGTAGACCTGGCATGTCAGAAGGCTTCCATGCAAAAATGTCCCGGTTCTCACGGATGAACTCGATGAGCGCGCTTTCCTATTTTGGATCCAGATTGGTGCTGATGCTGAACTGCTTGGACGAATCGCCAGGCACGAAGTCAACAAGCTTAGTCTCGTCAGCCGGTTTGAAATGCAGGGTTGGGTCATGCTCAGTGGTGGGCTTCTTCAGAGGGTCATATCTCCGGATCAACATTTTCCTTATAAAACTTTAGCTCCTCTGTAGCACAAACCGACTCAGCATAAGCCGCATCACCTTCCTCGCAATCCAAAGCAATTTTTCGACTTCCATGAACCGTGATAGTCCCTTTATGACCCGGCATCTTGAGCTGCAAATAAATATAACAAGGCCTCAGCATGAATTTTGCATAAGCCGGCCGCCCAAATTGTTCATGATACGGGCTCTGGATTCTCAGTACCTCAAAGGTCAATGTCTCAGACCGGGAGTCATGCTCATCACCAAACACAACTTCCAAAGTGATCTTACCTACGGGGTATGCCGATTTACCTGGTACCACACCATGAAAAACAGTGTTGGACGGTTTAAGATTCTTGTCTGTCAACCCCACGCGACGGAAGGTCTCATAATACAGAATATTGATACTGCTTCCTCTATCCATGAGTACTATGGTGAACTTATAGCCTCCCACCTGAGGCGCCACCACCAAAGCTAGTTGACCCGGAATGTCAACCCGGGGCAGATGATCCTCCCTACTCCACACAATAGGCTATTCAGACCACCGCAGATAACGTGGAACTGCCGGTTCAACAAAGATTGATCGCCTCTTGTGAAGCTTCGATCACGCTTGTACGTACTAGTGGTAAACACATGATATCGACCACCATTCAACTGCTTTGGTGACTCGTAACCCGATCGCTGCTAATTTCTTGATTATTCTGCTGGTTATTACCACCTTGGTTGTTACGTTGCCAAGATTATTCAAACCCCGAGTTTGAACCGCCGCCATGAAAACTCGAACTCGAACCACCGACGGGCCCCGATCATACCGAAAAGATCGTAGTTTTTGAACTCCTTCATAATGTTACAATCCTTCCAGAGATGCGCTATGGAGCCTCCTTGGTCCCATGCTTTGATAGGATGATTCAAAAACGCCCAGATTCATCGCCCGCCACAAGGCGCTTTACCTTTATGACGCTGCATATTAGCGTTAGCCACAAAATCTGAATCCGCTTTACGCTTACCATTATTCCCATGGCCTCCTTGGTTGTGTTGTTGTCCTTTTGCACCGCCGTTCTTCTTTCCCTTATCCGGTTTCTCATTATCAGAATCGGGGTCCTTGGTATTATCATAATCGGCATACTTGACCAAGGCTGCCATGTGGGTACCCATGTCATTGCAGTGGCGCTTGAGCCGTCCCAACTTCATCTTCAGTGACTTAAACCGGCAATTGCGCTCCAGTGTTATAATTGCTTGACCAGCGTTAATCCGGTCAGACGAGTGCAAAACTTCTAAAACCCGGTGTACCCAATGAGTTGTTGACTCATTCTCCCCTTGAACACAAGCATCTAGATCCACAATGGACATGGGCTGTTTGCACGTGTCTTTGAAATTGGCTATAAACTGGGCCTTCAATTGATCGATGACTCGATGGAATTAGCTGGTAAATTTTTCAACCAAGTACGGGTTGTTCCTTCCAACATCATCGTGAAGTACTTCGCACAGGCCGCTTCATCTACATCCAGCATCTCCATTGACATCTCATAACTCTCGACCCACGCTTCAGGTGGCTGATCCGCCGTGTAATTAGGCACTTTGCATGGACCCTTGAAATCTTTGGGCAGACGCACATTACGGTGAGCTGGAATAAGGCACGACACTCCCCAGGAACTGAAGGCAAGCCCGGTGCCTCGGTCAACTGACGCTGCTGGCTGAACCGGGGCGGGTTGATAATGACCCAAAGCGGCATCCCTTCGTGCCCTACCATGATCCACCACATCTTGAGCATTGCAATGCCGCGCGCTGCCAGACACCTCCGGTTCATCCATCCGCCTGCTATAACTTGGGCTCGGACGAGGGGTTGAATGAATTCTATCCCGGCTATACGAATAAGCCTGCTGCTGTACCACGGCGGTTTGAAGAAGGTCTCTCGCCCACCGCGTTTCAATTGCTGCTATTGAATCGCCCTCCATCGGAATGGCTGCCAAGCGTGACGCTGCGGCAATCATGTTATCCAGAGGGCTCGAGAAGTGACCCGGTGGTGTAGACGCCAGATGCGGCAGGTTATCTGCTCGCCGGGTGGCTCATATCCATAGTTGATCCGGAGCTGTCCTAGGTGCATCACCGTTTGCACTGCCGGATTGCTCGCCCAAAGACTGGCGTCTGAAAGAGATTTAGCCCTTCGTAAACCGGCGGCAGACGAGACCGTTACTTCCTCCGCATTACATCCTATGATGCGGTCCGATCCAGCATGAGCTGGTAATTCTGTGCCTTTATTCGCTGTGACTGGGCATCCAAAGCGGCCCGTTCTTCAGCCATCCTAGTATCCTCAGCTGCCAGGTCCTCCTTAGCCTGTGCTATTTGGTCCTTCAGCTTCGCAATGTCCGCATTGTGCTGATCCCGCCTCTCCGGGGTGACTGCCATGGTTAGCAAGGTCGCCCAGGCATCCATCAAACCGAAGAGGACTTGAGCCGGTCGGCGCGCCGGGACTCCTGCCGCGGCTGCTGATCCGGTATTGATTGTCTGCCAGAGACGAAGATCGCAATGTGGGCTGCGCTCCGCCATGTAAACAAAGAACCGACTTGGCAGTTCAAGGAGGTCGAATATCGCTGCCATCGGAATATCCTTCGAACACACCGTTATGAATCTGGTACAAGGACTCAGTTTTGCCAGTGGATGACTCGCCGTCGAAATATACGGCCTTCTCATCTTCAGACACCGGTTCAGATCCGATCCCATGGACACATCCTACGAACGCACGCTTCACGGCGGGCTTAATCCGGGCTGGACTCGCACGCTGAGCCGTCTCGACGAGGTTGGTGCAGATGTCCGGCTCATGGCCCGGTTCGCCGATCTTGCCGATGAAGACATGAATTCCGCCAAAGGGGACCTCGTACCCATACTCGAATGAGCCGGCCTCGGGGCCCCATCCTTCGTCGTCGATGTAGAGCTTGTCCCGACGACTTTTGGTCATCCGGCCGATCACGTACCCCTTAAGTCCTTCAGCAGCCCTTCAAGAACTCGACACCATCGCGTGATAGCCCCACGGTGGGTGCCAACTGTCGTGGAATTAACACCTCAGATGTCCTCATGAAAGGACTTAGTCGTGGAGCCATCGCAATAGGTTAGCTTAAAGGGGTTAAACCGGACAAGGGACACGAGAGTTTATACTAGTTCGGCCCCTTCGATGAAGGTAAAAGCCTACGTCTAATTGACATGGGATTGATTGGGTTTCGATGACCAGGGAGCAAATACACTTGCCTGAGTCTAGAGTTGTTGTCTGTTGTCCCTGAACCGCCGCCGGGTCATCCCTTTATATACACAGGTTGACGCCCGGCCGGTCTACAGAGTCCCGAGGCCGACTCATACAAGGGTCCAGCTCGGTCTCTCCTTTCCTAACTTACAACACAAGTTTACATAATGATGGCGGTTTGCTATAATGGGCCCTAATCCGCCACTGGGCTCCGGGCTTCTATGCTTCACAGTAAAAGGCCATCTGAGTCTTCATGGTCTTCAATACGGTTGAGGGTAAACCGGCCCCTCCTGGGCGGTTTATCCCCAATAGTTATATCCCCAACAGTTGCCAAGTGGGCCATTGAGCTTGGGCCTCACGGGTTAAAATATGTGCCTCGTACGACAATCAAGTCCCAAGCGCTTGTGGATTTCATCAATTACTGTACAGAGTTGCAGGCGCCGAAAGAAAAGCCGGATCATACTTATTGTACTATTTATTTCGATGGATCTGGGCAATTGGAGGGCTCGGGGGCTGGAGTCGTGTTAACTTCCCCACGAGGTGATAAGTTTTGTTATGTTCACCATTTAATGTTCCCTCGCACAAACAGTGCAGCTGAATATGAGGCTTTACTCCATGGTCTTCGGATGGATAAGGAGATGAATTTAAGCCGGGTAAAGTGTTTCGGTGACTCGGACCTGGTGGCTCAACAAGTGTCTGGTACTTGGGATTCCAAGGACCCACTCATGGCAGTGTATCGTTGGGAAGTAGATATTGTCGCTGGTCACTTCAAGGGTTATCAAGTTGACCATGTGGACCGGCGAAAGAACGAAGCTGCGGACGCTTTAAGCCGGTTGGGTTCCCAACGTAAACTGATTCCGCCCGACATTTTTCTGGATGTCTTACATAACCCGTCAGTCAAGCTACATACAGAGGAGGATTTGGTTGTTCCTGATCCGGAGGCTCAGTTGGTGGCGGCTCTTCATGTTATCCCAGATTGGACGGTCCCATATTTGGCGTATATGAACCGGGGCGAGTTACCTGAGGATGAAACTTTGGCCAGGCAGATAATCCGGCGATCCAAGTCAATGACCATCGTCAATGGAGAATTGCATCATTGTAGTGTAACAGGGGCGTTTCAGCATTGCGTATCTCCTAAAGAAGGCCATGAGATTTTGCGTGAGATCCATGAAGGAGATTATGGCCACCACGCCGGTTCAAAATCCTTGGTAGCTAAAGCTTTTCGTCACGGCTTCTATTGGCTGACGGCTCATGCTGATGCTGAGGACTTGGTGAAAAGTGTGATGGCTGTCAGAAGTTCTCATGCCGAGCTCATGTTCCGGCTCAAGAATTGAGGATGATTCCAATCACTTGGCCGTTTGCAACTTGGGGGCTAGATATGGTTGGGCCCTTTAAGAGGTCAAAGGATAAGAATACCTGCCTTCTGGTGGCGGTTGATAAGTTCACTAAGTGGGTAGAGGCGGAGCCAGTCAGCAAGTGTGATGCAGCCACGTCGGTTCAATTCATGAAGAAGGTGATTTTCCGCTTTGGTTTTCCACATAGCATCATAACAGATAATGGCACGAACCTCTCCAAGGGTGCTATGGAAGACTTTTGTCAACGTGAGCACATCCGGCTTGATGTGTCATCAGGGGCTCACCCCCAGTCTAATGGTCAAGATGAGAGAGCTAATCAAGAAATCCTGAAAGGCATCAAGCCCCGGCTTATGGTTCCTTTGCAGAGGACGTCGGGTTGTTGGGTGGAAGAGTTGCCTTCCGTATTGTGGAGCATTAATACCACCACCAATAGATCTACGGGTTATACACCTTTCTTCATGGTTTACGGAGCAAAAGCAGTCCTCCCCAGTGGCATTCGCCATGACTCGCCTCGGGTGGCAGCTTATGTTGAAGCGGACAACGAACAAGCACGCCAAGACACATTGGACCTGTTAGATGAAAAACGGGACATAGCGGCGGCGCGTTCGGTGATTTATTAGCAAGATCTGCTGCGTTATCACAACCGCTGGGTTAAAACCTGAGCTTTTCAAGAAGGCGACTTAGTGCTCCGGCTTATCGAGGATCAGACTGATATGCACAAGTTATCCCCACCTTGGTAAGGACCCTTTGTGGTCAGGAAGAATCTGAACAATGGGTCATACTACCTTATCGATGTTCGAGAGCACAAAGACTCAAGCAAATCGGAGGAGGAGACCCGCCGGCTGTGGAATATTGCTCATCTTCGGCCTTACTACACCTGAGCCATAGGATCCTATTATGTACATATTCTTGACGATGTATATATTATGTTCAATATAATAAACCGGCATCCCTACTAAAGCAGGGCCTCTACCGTTCTTCCTTAAAAGTTTTTTGGTTACATGGGGGCTTCTGTTTATAAAGCAGAGTTCTGATTGTCCATTAATCCAGCTTATAAAGCCACAAAAAAAGCTTGGGGGCTTCATACCCAAAATCAGATGGAGCCAAAGAGAGTTTGTTGCAAAGTTGTAACACCCCAGATGTAACTTTCCATATTTATAACTCCAACTCTTGCCTTTTTCAGCATTGTGATATGATATTCCCTCCGTGGTTGGATTTTTCTTCATTTTGCATTTTGTCCATGTCATGCATTTCATATCATGTCATCAGGTGCATCTCATTCGCATACGTGTTCATCTCATGCATCCGAGCATTTTCCCTGTTGTCCGTTTTGCAATCCGGCACTCCCATGTTCCCCGGCGCTCCCTTTTACATTTTTCCATGTGCGGGTGTTGAACATTCTCGGAAGGGACCGAGCCTTGCCAAGTGGCCCTGGTATACCACCGGTAGACCACCTGTCAAGTTTCGGGTCATTTAGAGCTCGTTTGGTACTCCAACGGTTAACCGCACTCTCACAAAGGCCTGTTTTGAGTTGCAGCCCAACACCCCTCCAAAACAGCCCAATAACCCATCTAAGTCACTTCCATGCTCTCCGTCGTCGGATCACGATCGTGTGGGCGAAAACCGCACCCCATTTGGAGTCTCCTAGCTCCCTCTACCTACAAATATGCATCTCCCCCTCCAAATCCACGCAAAACCTAGCGAATTTCCTCCGCCTTGCCGACACGTCGGGCGAGCCGGACTCCGTCCGCCCGCCCAGAGCCACTGGCGCGCGCACGTGGCGCACGCGGGCGCTCGCGCCTACATCGCCGACCCACGGGCCCGCCGAGGTCTGCCTGCTGCCCTCGCGCCTCAAGGCCGCCGCCCGGATCCCCGAGCCTGCGGCCTCTCCGCCGCCCTCGCCTGCCTGCCGCCGCCGCTGCTGCCACGCTGCGCCTGCCCAGCCCTGCCCCGCCACGCCTCTGCGCCGCCCGCCCGGATCCGCCGGGCCCTCCTCCGGCCGACTCCTCCTCCGGCGTCCTCTCCCTTTCCGGCCGCCGCCACTTCGAGCAACTCCGGCCACGACCCCGATCCGGATCCAATCTGAAAAACGCCAGGGTTGACTTCTCTCCCCCCCCCCAAATCTCACTAAGTCATTTTCCTGTGATAATTTTGTGGCATTTTCATCGCATCACATCTCTGCACCGGTGTCTCCGTTTTGGGCGTGTAGCATATCAAATTGTTCGCCTCGAAGAGTAGATAATTTCATCTCATTGCACCATTTTCATTTGAGCCCATCTTGATGCCCGAAATGCTGTTGGAAGAGGGCTATGTGATGTTAGTTTCTGTTTCTTAACAGAACTTGCACTTTTATCATTTTTGCCATGATTAATGTGTGCACCTTATGAACTTGAGCCCTACATGTGTGTTGAACTATGCCATGCAATCTTTCCAGGGGTGTATGCCATGTATTTTTGTGAGTTATGTGGTGACTAGAACAAGCATGCAAACTAGGGATGATAATGTTGCTGATTTCAGGAACTTAGTGTTTTCACCAAGTCATGTCCTGCTGTTATTTTTATGCCATGTGTTCATGTTGTTACAGAGAGATCTATGCCTATTTTGAGCATGATCAGTAAGGATGTTTTGATCGTATGGATGTGCTCTATCCATCCATGCCTTTGTTGGAATTTATGGAGTAGTCTAGCATGTCATTTTCGTGCTCTACTTTTGCTTCAAAATGTTTCCTGGCAGATTGTTTACATGAGATTCAATTTTCACAAGGTTGTTGTAGTTGATCCGTGTATGCCATGATGTTGTTCTTGCCATGTATAGCTTCTATGCCATGTCTTCTTGATGGGTGTATGCTTAGTTTATCATGAGATGCTCTGTAGTGAGTGCATCGAGCTCACGAACATGCCTACATGTTATCTCAGATTTGCCATGCCCAGCTTTTTCCGCCAAGTCCGAGATCTGTAATAAAACTTGCTATGTTTACATGGGTGCCATCATATCCTCTCGTCCTTTTGGCTTATGGTCAGAAGGGACTTTTGATATATGCTTTGAGTAGATTCATGTCATGCCTTGTTTTGCTATTATAAGTTCCTCGTAGCTTGTTGTTTGCTTGCTCCAAACATGCCTTTCGATGTTAATTTCTCGCATAATAGTATTTTCACCAAGTCTGTGAACTCGATATTTTTGCACTTTCACCATGCTTGTTTGAACATGTTATGATGTGTTTTAGCCGTAGCTCGTGTTCCTCTTTGTTAAGCATCTCCGTAGATCACTGCCATATGCTTTGTTTTTATGTTGGGGTCTTTGAGCGTAGTTTCTTGTTGCATGCTAAGTAGCATCGTCGTTAAACGCAGATTCGCGCCATTCTTGTTTTGCTTGTCATTTGCAAACCGTGCATCCTATTCGGTGATCTTTATATCGATTTCAACCGAAATCATCCCATCTTTCCAGCGGCATACTTGGTTTGCCAAGTTGATGCCCGGTTCATCATTTTCCTTCCGGGGCACACATATGCATTGCATATCGCATCTCGCATAGCATGTCATGTATTGCATCATATTGCTTGTGCATTGCTCCTTGTTTGATTGTTGTTCCATTGCTTGTGTTCTTGCTTTGGGTAGAGCCGGGAGACGAGTTCATCATATTGCTTGTGCATTGCTCATTATGACACGATGGCCTTCGGAGGAAAGAAATGGAAACAACTCATGAAATACTCCGGATGGTAAGAAAAGAATTCTCACAATCGAAACAATTACGAGGATAGCATGAAACTAGAACCAAGAATCTTGAAGAGAATATAGCAAGATTAAAGAGAAATCCTTCTTCGGTCTTCAAATGATGAGAATGACAACGAGAAACACCACCAGTTTAGGAAAAATGATGGGATCCACTTGAAGAGAAGCACACCGGTTGGAAAAGAATTAACATGACAAAATCAATGATCAAAAGGATTAGTATTCACATAACAATATGAGAACACCGTTTAGGAAAGGTATGGATTCAACATTTGACTTCGAAGCAACTCGAATACCACAAGTAACACAAAACAAGGATTTGGCTTGCAGAATAAGCCGGAACAAACACATATGATAGAGATTTACCCAACCCCATATCATGCATCTGTCGGAAAGATATACTAGGAGCTACTTGAATTCCCACCTATAAAACTCTCGAAACTTTCTGGTTATGCAATCTGGTGTTGGGGATATAGGGGAAGCAATATATCTCACCCAAACTAACAATACCTACATCCAAGTCAGATCCATCCACAACACATAACCAAGAAACCTTCGAAATCATGTACCTCAACCTTCAAAAGCATCCGTTATAAGAGTCATGGCAATACTCCCCGTACTCACCTCGCATCGGGTTAGCGGGTTATCTCACCAACAACTGCATAAAAGAGATTTTCGATGTCGGCGCATTAAACTCGGTATTCCGAATCGCAACGATAAAATTATGACAACAACACCTCGAGCTCAACTCCCCGACACCTCCACTAAAAAACCCCACGACAGGAGGCACCAAGACAATGTTGTCATCATAAAACCATCGAACGATTCTAAGATACCAGCGTGATCCTAAAAATTTTTTAGTGAAATTTAAGAAGAGAAGAGTCAAAACTCTACGCCAGGATACCTCACCGAAGGTCAAGGACTGGGAGTAAAAGAATCCTACTCCGATATATAATTCCTAAATGACTCAAAACATTTTTCTAGACACAACTCGCCGCTAAAAACGATCAAGCGGTGGGGCTCCTAAGGTCGGGAAGGCTCGACACTAACTTTAACGCCTCAATGCGGCTATATCTCCCACGTGTCGAAGCTAACGACTTAGAGGCATAACCGCATTGAAAGCAATGTCGCAAGTGAGGTAATCTTCACACAACCCAAGTAATACATAAGGAAAGAGATACATAGTTGGCTTACAATCGCCACTTCACACAATTACATGAATAAAGCATTACATCATCCAGATACAATCAAGGTCCGACCACGGAACCAAAATAAAAGAAGAACCCCAAATGCGATAAAGGTCCCCGATCGACCCCAACTAGGCTCCACTCTTGATCAACTAGAACGAAACAACACAAAGGGCAAGATCTTCATCGAGCTCCTCCTTGAGCTTGGATGCGCCGCCCTTTCGGGTAACATAGGCACCGCAAAACTGGTTTTGAAGTATCCGTGAGTCACGAGGACTCAGCAATCCCATTACCATGGGTATCAAGACTAGCAAAGCTTAAAGGGAAAGGAAGGGGTAAAGTGGTGAGGTTGCAGCAGCGACTAAGCAATGATATGGTGGCTAACATACGCAAATGAGAGCGAGAAGAGAAACAAAGGAACGGTCGTGAAGCTAGCAATGATCAAGAGGTGATCCTGAACTCCTACTTACGCCAAACATAACACGAAACCGTGTTCACTTCCGGACTCCACGAGAAGAGATCATCACGGCTACACACACTGTTGATGCGTTTTAATTCGGATCCGTGTCAAGTTGTCTACAACCGACATTAACAAATTCCCATCTGCCACATAACCGCGGGCACGGCTCTCGAAAGTTTATACCTGCAGGGTGTCCCAACTTAGCCCATGACAAGCTCTCGCGATCATCGGCGAATAGACCTTCACCCGAGACACTCCGATCGGACTCGGTATCCGGTACATCAAGACATTTCGACAATGGTAAAACAAGACCAGCAAAACCGCCCGATGCGCCGACAATCCCAATAGGAGCTGCACATATCTCGTTCTCAGGGCAACACCGGATAAGCGAAGCGTCTGGTACCGACGTAACCCAAGTTGCTAAGGGATGGTCCCAAGACGGTGCTCTAGTTTGGACCAACGCTAGACAAGCATCGCCGGGGGCTATAATAAAGATGACCCTTGGGTTAATTACTCCCAAGGAAAAGTAGGTGGTGGTGAGGCAAATGGTAAAAGTCAATGTTGGGCCTTCTTTGGACAAGTTTTATTCAAAGCTTAACCGTCGGGGGTCCCATAAATCACCCGACAGCGTTAGGAACGCAAAATCCGGGAACATAACACCGGTATGACGGAAACTAGGCGGCAAGAGAGGAACAAAACACCGTGCATAAGGCCGAGCCTTCCACCCTTTACCAAGTATATAGATGCATTAACAATATAAGAGATATTGTGATATCCCAACCAAAATCCCGTCCGCCATGGAGAAATCTTCAACTTCACCGCAACTAGCAACGCTATAAGAGGGCTGAGCAAAGCGGTAACATAGCCAAACAACGGTTTGCATAGGAAAGGTGTCAAAGGTTAGGGGTTCATGGCAATATGGGATGGCTGGACAAAGAGGTAATAGGTAGCGCAGCATAGCGAAAGAACGAGGCAACTAGCATAGTAATGATAGTAGTGAGATCCAGGGTAGCGGTCATCTTGCCTGAAATCCCGCTAGGAAGAAGAACGAGTCCATGAAGAAGATGAAGTCACGAAGACGAACCACAAGAAGACGAACGAATCCTCACGATCGCAACGAAACAGGAACTAACAAGAAGAAGCACACAACATGGTAAACACACCACACATAACAAGACATGATGCACAACAAGCGTGATGCATGTCCGGTTTAATGAGGTATGGCATGGCAAAGTGCAACACACAATACTACAAGTTAAGTGGAGCCCAATATGCAACGAGTTGCATATTGACGAAACACCACATCAATTATTTAGTTCTCTCTCGGTTATGAACCCAACAATATTAAATATTGGTTAACATGGCAAGTGGTGAAGCATAACAAAAACTATACCATCTAAACAATTTAAATGGGGCCGGATATAAAAACAACAAATCCGGTAAATCCCCATATGCAATTAGCAATTTAATGCAAACACAATTTTAAGCATTTAAATGTTTTTATCATGATGCGGATGACATATGCAAGTTTTATGCAATTTTTATGAAGATGTTGACATGAGCATGTTATGAAGCATTTGTCGCCATGGCGGAACAAAAGGGTGCCACGGCGGCGAAACGAAAAGGGTGCCACGACGGCGAAAAGGAAATGGTGCCACGGCAACATATCCGAAAATGATGCCACGGCAACATCTCGGTTCCGGTAGCTCACGGAGATACCGGTGCAAAAGAAGTGGGCGTGAGCGTGTCATGCAAGGATGGTGGGGTGCTCCCGGATTCCGGGTTCCCACGGGACGGCGGCATGGCAAACGAGGAACGTGCACGAAACAAACGGGCACGCTCAAGGGAGAGCAGCAGAGGGCAGCAGCAGCAGTGAGGCGAAGGTGGTAGAGACGCGCGGGCGAGGTGGCTCCTGGTCACCGTAAAGGAAGCAGAGGACAACACGGGTCCTGCGACGACGGAGAACGGCAAGGGCGGCGGAGGCCATCCTGATCTGGACGAGGGGGCTCCTCCCCTGGCGACGGAAGGAGCGGCTCGGGGTCTTGGATGGCGACGCGGGCCTGACGGCAGCTTGGCGCAGGCACCGGGGCCGCCGGAGTTGGCCGAGCTCGGGGACGAGCTCCCAGCGAAGAGGCGCTGACGCGAAGGCGAAGACGGAGGCACGAGGCGACATGGCCATGGCGATGGGGAGACGAGGCGGCAGCGCTACGAGGAGGGTCGGCTCGGTCGACGGCTGCGGGAGGCGACGCGCTTGAGGGCGCGGCACGGTTGGACGGCGAGGAGGCAGCGGCAGCAGGGCACGGCAGGGCGCGGGGACGCTCGAGAAAGGGAGGCGTCGCGAGGTGGAGATGGGGATCGAGAGAAGGGAGATGGGATCGGGCGCAGGAGGTGGGAGAGATGGGGATCGGGCTCCTGGGTTTGGCGGCGCGCACGGGAACGAGAGGGAGAGATGGGATCGGGAGAAAGCGCTGGGGCTAGGGTTAGAGCTGGTGGGGGCGGCTGGGCCTGAGAGGCCGGTTGGGTCGGCCCAGGTGGAGAGAAAATGGCCAGAGGCCTGGCTGGGCTTACCTCTCTCTTCTCTCTCTCTTATATTTTCTTTAGCAGAAAACAACTAAAGAGAAGAAAAAGAAAGAGAGGGTTAGGGAAAGGATTTGTGCATGGGGACAATTTTCCCGGACTCGCAAAAATATGCTCGTTCTAAGAAAATAGAAATGGCCAAGATCGAACGATAAGGATTCAAACTCATTTGAATTTAATTCAAATGGGATTGAACTAGGACTCGATAAAAAGGAAGGTCCAAAAATGTTCGGATTAATGGTGGAGCTCCGGAAAATGACGAAATAATTTATGGGCAAGTTGGAGACCAAACTTGAAGCAGAAAAGGAACGAAATTATTTTGCAAGTGTGTTTATGGGTGATTCCGAATTAGTGGAATATTTAATATAGCTCCCTAAATATCGAGAGGGTATGTTATAAAGAGAAGTCACCATATGAATTCCCTCGATTTAAATGGACCGAAGATCCATACGGTTTATTTAGTTGAGGTTTTAAAAATTAATGACATGATGGCATGATGCAATGCACATGATGCAAGGATGAATGCAACAAACGAAACAAATCACATGACGAATCTCGGAATAGCTGGATGTAACGCCCTCGATGCGGCTATATCTCCCACGTGTCGAAGCACGACTTAGAGGCATAACCGCATTGAAAGCAATGTCGCAAGTGAGGTAATCTTCGCACAATCCATGTAATACAATAGGGAAAAGATACATAGTTGGCTTACAGTTGCCACTTCACACAATACATAAATAAACATCCATCATTCAGATTACACTCGTGGTCCGCTTCACGGAACCAAAATAAAAGAATACCCCACATGCAACGCAGATCCCGATCGCTAACTGGGCTCCACTACTAATCGTCTCGGAAATGAAACATAGTATCGACCAAGGGCCTCATCATATTCCCACTTCAGCTCAGTTCGCCATCGCATTTGGCATCACAGTACCTGATCTGTTTTGGTAGAATCTGTGAGCCCAGGGACTCAAAGAATCTCACAACCGCGAGATCAAGACTATTTAAGCTTAAGGGAAGGCTGGTGTCAAAAAGGAGGGGCGGCAGCAAGCGACTAGCATATATGGTGGCTACATCGCAAAAGAGAGCGAGAAGAGAAGCAAAGCACGGTCGCGAAACTAGTAGTGATCAAGAAGTGATCCTAAGCAACCTGCGTCAAACATAACTCCAACACCGTGTTCACTTCCGGACCACCGAGAAGAGACCATCACGATTCATGCACACGGTTGATGTATTTTAATTAAGGTCAACTTCGGTTTTCTACAACCGACATTAACAAATTCCCATCTACCTCATAACCGGGCACGGCTTTCAAAGATAATACACCGCAGGGTGTCCCAACTTAGCCCATAACAAGCTCTCACGGTCAACGAAGGAATAAACCTTCACCCAAGACACTCCGATCAGACTCGGTATCCCGGTACATCAAGACATTTCGACAATGGTAAAACTAAACCAGCAAGACCTCCCGCTGTGCCGACAAATCCCGATAGGAGCTGCACATATCTCGCTCTCGGCACACCGGATGAGCAGACGTCGGGTTGGCATAGACCTGGTTGCCCAAAGGCGCCGGACATCGCTCAGGTTGGACCAGCACTCGAAGGAGCACTGGCCCGGGGGGGCTAAAATAAAGATGACCCTCGGGCTTGTGAAAACCCAAGGGAAAAAAAAGGGGATAGGTGGCAAATGGTAAAACCAAGGTTGGGCCTTGCTGGAGGAGTTTTATTCAAAGTGAACTGTCAAGGGGGTCCCATAAATCACCCGACCGCGTAAGGAACGCAAAATCAAGGAACATAACACCGGTATGACGGAAACTAGGGTGGCAAGAGTGGAACAAAACACCAGGCATAAGGCCGAGCCTTCCACCCTTTACCAAGTATATAGATGCATTAATTAGAACAATAGATATTGTGATATCCCAAAATAACCATGTTCCAACAAGGAACAAACTTCATCTTCACCTGCAACTAGCAACGCTAAAAGAGGGGCTGAGCGAAGCGGTAACATAGCCAAACAACGGTTTGCTAGGACATGGATGGTTAGAGGTTGACATGGCAATATGGGTGGCATGATATAGCAAGTGGTAGGTATCGCAGCATAGGCATAGCAAAAGAGCGAGCATCTAGCAAGCAAAGATAGAAGTGATTTCAAGGTATGGTCATCTTGCTCAGAAGGTTCTCGAGTTGTCGAAGGTTTGATCTTCGAGGCGTTCTCAACAGGTTCCTCGCTCACGTACTCGTCTCCCGGCTCTACCCAAAGCAAGAACACAAGCAACGGAACCACAATCAAAACAAGGAACAATGCACAAGCAATATGATGCAAAACATGACATGCGATGCGAGATGTGATATGCAATGCATATGTGTGCTCCGGAAGGAAAATGATGAACCGGGCATCAACTTGGCAAACCAAGTATGCCGCTGGAAATATGAGATGATTACGGTTGAAATCGATATAAAGATCACCGGAATCGGATGCACGGTTTGCAAATGACAAGCAAAACAAGAATGACGCAAAACTACGTTTAACAGCCCGATGCTACTTAGCACGCAACACGAAACTATGCTACAGCACCCCAACATAAAAACAAAGCATATGGCAGCGAACTACAGGAGATGCTTAACAAAAGAGGAACACTGAGCTACGGCTAAATCACATCATAACATGTTCAAACAAGCATGGAGAAAGTGCTCAAAATATCAGGTTCACAGACTTAGTGAAAATACTAACATACCAGGGATTAACATCAGGAAGGCATGTTTAGAGCAAGCAAACAACATGCTACAGGAACTTATAATAGCAAAACAAGGCATGACATGATTCTACTCAAAGCATATATCAATAGTCCCTTACTGACCATAAGCCAAAAAGGACTTTAAGAAATGATGGCACCCATGTAAACTTTGCAAGTTTTATTACAGATTTCAGACTTAGCAGAAAAACTGGGCATGGCAAAAACAGATAACGAGTAGGCATGTTCGTGAGCTCGATGCACTCACTCAGAGCATCTCATGATAAACTAAGCATACACCCATCAAGAAGACATGGCATAGGAGCTATACATGGCAAGAACAACATCATAGCATACACGGATCAACTACAACGACCTCGTGAAAATTGAATCTCATGCAAACAGTCTGCCAGGAAACATTTTCAAGCAAAAGTAGAGCACGAAACTGACATGCTAGACTACTCCATAAATGCCAACAAAGGTATGGATGGATAGAGCACATCCATATGCTCAAAACACCCTTACTGATCATGCTCAAAAAGGGCATAGATCTCTCTGTAACAACATGAACATATGGCATAAAATTAACAGCAGGACATGACTTAGTGAAATCACTAAGTTCCTGAAATCAGCAACATCATCATCCCTACTTTGCATTCTTGTTCTAGTCAACACATAACTCACAAAAATACATTGCAAACACCCCTGGAAAGATGGCATGGCAATGTTCAACTCACATGTAGGACTCAAGTTCATAAGGTGCACACATAATTCATGGCAAAAATGACAAAAGAGCTCGAGCTGATAAGATTCTGAAACTAACGATCTGAAGCCATCTTCCAACAGCATTTCGGGCATCAAGATGAGCTCAAATGGAAATGATGCAATGGAATGAAACTATGTACTCTTCGAGGCAAACAATTTGACATATTATACGCCCAAAACGGAGCCACGGTTGCGGAGATGTGATGCGTTGAAAAAGCCACGAAATTATTGCAGAAAAAGGACTTAGTGAGATTTGGGGGAAGAAGTCAACCTAGGGTTAAATGGCCGCGAACCGAGACGGCGGCGGATCTCGCCGGAGTTGCTCGTGCTCGCCGGAGTTGCTCGTGGCCGGATCCGTGGCGCGACGCCGGATCTGGGCTGTGGATCGCGGCGGCGGAGGAAGGCCTTGTGGCATGGATGGCATGGAGGTGCGGGCGCGGCGGCGCGCGGTGGTCCGGGCGGCGATGCAAGGCGCAAGTAGCGGCGGCGAAGCGGCGAAGCGGCGGTAAGCAGCGGCGGCGGCGAATCAAGCGGGTCATGGGCGCTGGCGGATGGACGGCGGCGCTGGCGGGGCATGGGCATGAGGACGCCGGGCGTGGCAGGCGGCGGTGGGCGGCGCGGGCGCCACGTGGCAGCCTACCACTGGCTGCGGGCGGCGCGATTGACCGTCCGGCGGCGGACGTGTCCGCCCGCGCAGAGAGGAACGGGGCTAGGGTTAGGGTGGTTTTGACCTGGGATTTTGGGGGAGAGGGTCTTTAAATAGAGGTAGAGGGAGTTAGGAGTGTCCAAATGGGGTGCGGTTTTCGCCCACACGATTGTGATCGAACGGCCGAGAGCATGGAGGTGACTTAGATGGGTTATTGGGCTGTTTTGGAGGGATGTTGGGCTGCAACTTAAAAGAGGCCTTTGCGAGGGTGCGGCTAACCGTTGGAGTACCAAACGAACTCCAAATGACCCGAAACTTGACAGGTGGTCTACCGGTGCTATACCGGGGCCACTTGGCAAGGCTTGGTCCATTCCGAGAATGTTCAACACCCGCACACGGAAAAAGAACAAGAGGGGTGCGCCGGGGAACATAGGAGTGTCGGATTGCAAAACGGACAACGGGGAAAAAGCTCGGATGCATGAGACGAACACGTATGCAAATGAGATGCACATGATGACATGATATGAGATGCATGACATGGACAAAATGCAAAACGAAAACAAAACCCAACCACGGAGGGAATATCATAGCACATATCCGAAAATGGCAAGAGTTGAAGTTACAAATATGGAAAGTAACATCCGGGGTGTTACAACACTCCACCACTACAAGAGGATCTCGTCCCAAGATCTAGGACTGAAAGAACTCCGGATATTCGGAACGGAGGTGATCCTCGCGCTACCAGGTGGCTTCTCGGTCGGAATGGTGTGACCACTTTACTTTCAGGAATTTGATTGACTTGCTGCGAGTCTTGCGCTCGGTTTCTTCAAGAATAGCAACGGGGTGCTCATGATAAGAGAGATCTTCTTGGAGGTCAATATCTTCAAAGTTGATAGTGCGCGCCAGAATCTTGAAGCACTTCCGAGCTGTGACACGTGAAACACATCGCACGCTTGCAAAGTTGGATGGAAGCTCAAGTTGATAGGCAAGATCGCCTCTTTTGCCAATGATCTTGAAAGGACCCACGATCTAGGGGCAAGCTTCCTTTGATACTTGAAACGACGAGTACCTTTCATTGAGAGACGCGGAGGTAGACATGGTCTCCGATTTCAAAAGCCACATCACGGTGCTTGTCATCATAATAGTTCTTCCGCGCGATTATTGCGGCTTTAAGATTCTCACGAATGACTTTGCACATTTCTTGCTTCGTGATCAAGTCGTTGCCAAGAAGTTGGCGTTCACCATCTCGGACCAATTGAGAGGAGTACGGCACTTTACGCCATAGAGAATTTCAAATGGGGCCTTGCAGAACTCGCTTGGAAGCTGTTGTTGTAGGAGAACTCGGCATATGGAAGACACTCTTCCCACTTCATGCCAAAGGAGATGACACAAGCCCCGAGCATATCTTCAAGGATTTGATTGACTCGCTCG
This sequence comes from Aegilops speltoides, assembly GCA_021437245.1. Taxonomy (NCBI): domain Eukaryota; kingdom Viridiplantae; phylum Streptophyta; class Magnoliopsida; order Poales; family Poaceae; genus Aegilops; species Aegilops speltoides. Next base: position 365,194,281 of record CM038147.1, on the reverse strand, counting down.
ACTTGGCCACTTGTTTGAGGATGGAAAGCTGTTTGAAACGAATGTTGGTGCCCATGGCCTTCCGAAGGAGTCCCGAACTTAGAAGTGAAGATGCTTCCACGGTCTCAAGAGATCAATTGCGGAATACCGTGCAAGGAGACAATTCGAGGTGTATAGCTCGCCGGTGAGCTGCTGTGATAGATTCTTTGACAGAAGAAAATGAGCCACTTTAGTAAGCTTGTCAATGACAACGAAAATAGCATCATTTCCACGCTTGGACTTAGGAAATCCAGTCACGAAGTCCATCTCGATATGATCAAACTTCCATTCCGGAATAGCAAGAGGTTGGAGGAGACCAGCTGGTCTTTGGTGTTCTGCTTTCACCCTTCTGCAGACATCACATTCATTCACGAATTGAGCAATTTCTCGCTTCATTCGAGTCCACCAATACGACTGCTTGAGGTCATGGTACATCTTCATACTTCCAGGATGAATGGATAGAAGAGAATTGTGTGCCTCATTCATGATGACTTTTCTCAAATCGCCTTTGGGAACCACAATCTGGTCCTCGAAGAAAAGAGTATCTTTGTCATCCAAGCGATAGCACTTGCATTTGGAAATGCCCTTGTCAATACCACGTTTCACCTTCTTCACCATGGTATCCAGAAGTTGAGCCTCACGAATTTGATCTTCCAAAGTAGGAGAGACTATGAGGTTGGCAAGAAATCCTTGAGGAACAACTTGAAGATTCAGCTTGCGGAAAGCTTCACAAAGATCCGGTTGGAAGGGCTTGAGGATTAAGCTGTTGCAATAAGCCTTCTCGCGCTCGAGCATCTCGCAATCACATTCGCCTTGCCAGGAGTGTATTCAATACTTGGATTGTACTCTTGAATCATTTCGACCCATCGAGTTTGCCTGAGGTTGAGGTTTGGTTGAGTGAAGATATACTTGAGACTCTTGTGATCGGTGAAAATGTCCACTTTCCTTCCCAACAAGAGATGTCTCCATGTTATCAATGCATGGACAAGCGCCGCCAACTCGAGATCATGAGTGGGGTAGTTCTTTTCGTTGGGCTTCAGGTGGCGAGAGGTATAGGCCACAACCTTCTTCTCTTGCATTAACACAGACCGAGACCTTGCAAGGAAGCATCACGTAAAACTTCAATGGCTTGGATTCATCAGAGGAGTCAAGACAGAGCTATGACTAGCTTCTCTTTGAGGGTATTGAAAGCGACATCACACTCAAAGGCCCGCACATACTTGACATGCTTCGAGGAGGTTGGAAAGAGGCTTTGCAATATTGGAGAAGTTCTCAACGAATCTTCGACAATAGCTTGCAAGACCGAGAAAATCATGGAGCTGCTTGACATTACGAGGAGGTTCCCAATTCAGAATCAAGACACCTTCTCGCGATTAACAGCGATGCCCTTGGCTGAGATGATATGACCAAGATAAAGAACTTCATCAAGCCGTAACTCACATTTGGAAAACTTCAGATAGAATTGATGCTCTCGAGCTTGTCGAGCACCAATCGCAAATGTTTGGCATGATCCGCTTGTTCTTGGAGAAGACCAAAATATCATCGAGATACACCAAGACGAAATCATTGGTGTAGGGGTTGAAGATAAAGTTCATCATGCGAGAGAAAGTTGGAGGAGCATTGACAAGGCGAAAGACATGACAAGATATTCATAAGAACCAAAGCTTGTTCTCGAATCCGTCTTGGGAATATCTTGTTCACGAATGCGATTCGATGATAACCCATACGGAGGTCAAGCTTGGAGAATACTTTAGCACCTTTGAGTTGCTCGAATAGCTCATTGATGTTGGGAAGTGGATACTTGTTCTTGATTGTCTTCTTATTCAATGGACGGTAATCAACACAAAGTCGGTCCGTGCCATCCTTCTTCGGACAAAAGAACTCCACATCCCCATGGAGATGAACTCGTCCGATCGGACCCAGACACTCTTGTTCATCGAGCTGCTTCTTCAATTCTTTCAGCTCCTTGGGTCCAAGCTTGTAAGGACGCTTGCAAACGGGTTCGATGCGTGCTCAAGATCGATAACGAATTCGGTGGCCGATGAGGAGGCATACCGGAAGCTCTTACGAAAGACATCTTGGTACTCACAAACTCTGGAATCGAGAGATAGCATCCAACTCGCCCTTCTCATTGAGAGAAAACAACCGAATGGTTTCATCACGAGCGGCATAGATGATAACATCCTCGGAAGGGTGTGTCAATTGAATTTCCACGGCAGCACAATCAAGTTGAGCCTTGTCGAGAAAGCCATCCATCCCAAGAATTAGATCAATATCGAGTCACCAAGAACAATTGGAGAAGACAGAAATCTATAGTCGCCCATCTTGATAGAGACATCCCAACCATGGAGCTTATGCTCATGAATTTACCGGAGAGACAACTGATAACGGTCTAGGCAAATCTTGAAAAAACATCTCATGCTTAGATGAAAAAGGTCTTGAGATGAAACTATGCGATGCACCAGTATCAAATAAGACTTTTGCAGGAATATCATTAACTGAGAGATTACCCATTATCACGTCTGAAGAATCCTCTGCTTGCGCTGCATTCATCATGTTCACCTTGGCAGACTTGGGATTATGCTTGACCACTGCATTGCTTGAAGACCTCACAGGAGGAGGAGGAGGAAGGCGCCTTTGGTTATGGCATTTGTTCGCATAGTGACCCTTCTGCTGGCACTTGTTGCAAGTCACCTCTGAGAGCGGACGGTGATAAGGAGCATTTGACCTTGGAGCTTGAGGCTGAGACTTGTTCTCAGTAGCTTGGGTTGGGTGGGTGGGAAGATCCACGACCACCGAGTTCTTCTCACGATAAGGTGATGGAACGGAGGAGGAGGAAGGTAGAACTTTTGCTGCTTTGTCGCCACTTGAGAGGAAGAAGAAGACCTGAATCGCATCCTGTTTCTCTTCTTTGAAGCCTCACACTTGAGCTGAGCACCTTCTAGCTTGAGTGCCATATTATAGAATTGATCAAACCGAGTAGGCTCGGAAAGAACAAGAGATAACCGCAGATCCTCTCTAAGGCCACCTCTCGAGGCGATAGATCATACTTTTCTCATCAGAACGTCTTGTTTAGCGAATCGAGCAAGTTTCAAATCAGTATGTTGTATTCAGACATCGACATGTTTCCTTGCTTGAGATTGCGGAACTCCTCACGCTTGCTCTCAACAACTTTGGTAGGAATGTGGTGAGCTTTAAAGTCCCGGATGTAAATCAGTCCAAGTAATCACTCGACCACCTCCGAATCCTTGTATTGTGGAACCAATCAGCTGCTCGATCCTTGAGCTGAAAAGACGCGAACTTGACGTAGTCCTCGTGTCCGACATTGCTGCACTCAAAATGCTTGTTGATATCCACGAGCCAATCGTCGGCGTCTGTGGCCTCGACACAAGAATCGAAAGACTTTGGCTGATTTGCAAGGAATTGGTTGAGTGTAGGAAAGCGTGGCTGATGGAAGAACTGCCCTTGACCTTGATTCCTTGGTTGCCTTGGCCTTGGTTACGCTCTTGCATCACCTGGATCAACAATCGGCGTTGGCGTTAGTGGTTGCCATCAAAGTTTGCCATGCCTCCGGAGGCGGAGGTGGAGGTGGAGGGTTTGCTCGACTCCCATCATCTGCTCCGGATTCTCGACGTTGGTGGAGCCATCTCAAGAGGGTGACATCCGTTAGCATCTTGATAGACAGATAGACAAGTTGAATCAACGGATGGAAATTGCAACATATAGTCTTCACAATAAATATTGAACAGGATGAACGAATGAATTCCAAAGTAAACATCACGCCCATTAAGGTGAGAAGCCACTTGATAAGAGATTGATGAATAAAAATAAAAACAAGGTATGAATGGAACAAATAAGTGGTAAGGATTACCTAATCACAAACCAAATATCTGCGGAAGAAATGCTAGAGCTACTTGAATCCCACCTATAAACTCCGAAACTTTCCGGTTATGCAATCGGTGTTGGGGATACAGGAGCAATATATATCTCACCCAAACTAACAATCCCTACATCCAACAGTATCCATCCTTCAACACATAACCAAGAAACCTTCGAAATCGTGTACCTCAACCTTCAAAAGCATCCGTTATACGAGTCATGGCAATACTCCGTACACTCACCACAAGATTAGGTTAGCGGGTTATCTCACCAACGAACTCGCATAAAAGAGATGTCCAAGTCGGCGATTAAACTCGGTATTCGAGAATCGCAACGATAAAATTATGACGACAACACCTCGGAGCTCAACTCCCGGGACACTGCCACAACCCCTAAATGTCAGGAGGCAACCAAGACAATGTTGTCATCATAAAACCATCGGAACGATTCTAAGATACCCGCGTGATCCTAAAAAATTTTTAGTGAAATTTGAGAAGAGAAGAGTCAAAACTCTCGTCGGGATACCTCACCGTAAGGTCGAAGGACCGGGAGTAAAAGAATTCCTAACTCTCCGATATATATAATCCTAAATGACTCAAAACATTTTTCTAGACACAACTCGGCCACTAAAAACGATCAAGCAGTGGGGGCTCCTAAGGTCGGGGATGGCTCTGATTACCAACTTGCGACATTGCTTTCAATGCGGTTATGCCTCTAAGTCGTGCTTCGACACGTGGGAGATATAGCCGCATCGAGGGCGTTACATCAATTTAATTTGATGAAGGATAAACATACAATAAATCTTATTCTTATTTCCTCGAGGTGATTCAATTCTTTTCTTCCGGAGATTGTTCAAGATGAAGTAATTCTCGTTTCTAGTGTTTCATCTTTTCTTTTCCGGAGTTCCAAGTTTTTCCGCTTTATCTCGGCACAAAGCTCCATCTAAATCATTGCAAGGCTTCACCTTGTGTTGTCAACTTCTCTTTCTTTTTATCATCCTTTTATTACCGGAGTTCTTCATGGAGGCTCTACATGACGGTTCGTCAAGGATTCCTTTGATTCTCGATTTGTTCTTCAAGTTTTCTCTTGAAGTTATGATCCGCCAAGCTATACTCAAAATTAAACAGGGTGCCCAACACTTGTTTTGTTTTGAGGAGCTCAAGTATTCTTCATCTTGCATTCCAAAGTACAATTCTTTCTACCTTATCTTTTGAGGTGGTGTTATGTCACTATTGACAATTTCCTTCATGTTTCATGATTCATATTGTTGTCAAGAATGAGGTACTCTATATCCATCAATCCCTTTGTTGGAGTTATCTTGGGTTATATTTCACCTAAAGCCTTCCATTGGGAATGTTGCTATTTGTGGTGCTTATCATTGATCCAAGCTTTCTCCATATCCTTCTTGGTGAAAGAAGTTTTTCATCTCTTTGGTGCTCTCAATCAAATCTATGGTTTCCATTAGTGGCCGGTTGTCACCTCATAGTCTTGAGATGTTTTCCATGAGCCCACTACAAGCTTGTGCTTTTCGTTGTCGATTTTCCAACAACTCCGTTCAATTCTTCTTTGCAAGGATGCTTTCAGAGCCCATTTGTGGCAGAAGTTTGCATTTTCTCCTACATTCTGTTAATCCAATGATCTATCTTCTATTCTTTCTTCCGGAGGCAATGTGATGTTGTGCTCTAAACCCATCACCTCCTTTGATGAGGATCGTCTTCTTTTCATGCTTATCCATTCTACCGGAGTGTTGTGTCACGTCTTCAAGTTCTTTTCATCTTATCAAGTTTTGCCTCTCTTTTCAACCGGATTGCTGTCTGAAATCCTTCTTACCCATTGTGCCATTCTTTCAATAGTTCCGGAGGCAGTGTGTTGTTGATTTCATCATGTATCCTCTCATCTTGTCAAGTTCATGTTCTATTCCTTCCATGTTCAACCGGAGTGCTGCCCGAATTCTTCCTCTCTCATCTAGTTTTAACCGGAGTGGTTTCGAATTCTATCTTGTCCTTTAAACTCTTGATTCATGCCTTTGCAACCTTCAAGTTATCGTAATGGTCCTGTTTTCTAACGGATTGTTTGCGATCTCCTTCATCTCTAATTGCTCAACCTCTCAAGGTTCGTGGTTTCACTCATTGGTCGAAGAAGCAACTTAGTTTTACCGCTTATCTTCCTCTTCCTTTTCCCTCCGGTGCCATCCTAGATCTCGGGACGAGATCCTCTCGTAGTGGTGGAGTGTTGTAACGCCCCGAGACCGACGCTCCAGAAGACTTCCAGTGTAACGCCCCGGACACACCCGCCGGTGGTCGTTACTCCTGGCGGGATCTAGACTGGCCCCACAGATCAATACTAGTCTTTTCTACGCACTTTGTCCTCACTGCGCACTGGGAGCAACTTCGGTCGGTCACCCATCTGAAACTACTCCAAGCTGAGCACGCTTAACTTTGGAGTTACGTCGAATGGGCTCCCCGGAAAAGAAGGAATTCCTTATTGATATGAGTAGTCTATCATCCCTAATAAGCCAGGCTATCACATACAACCACACTCAGAGGAACCGACGTCCTCGTCGGGCCACAGAACGTTCCCTCTGGCACATACGCTCGTGCTTCGGTCCAAAGCACATGTGCCATGCCGTGCCACGACGGGTCACAAACGTCATGCACAACATGACCGCAAGACCGTCGCAACCATCCGTAACCGCGAGGGTCGGCTCGATACCAACTTGTAACGCCGGACACACCCGCCGGTGGTCGTTATTCTGGCGGATCTAGATCGCCCCATAGATCAATACTAGTCTTTTCTACGCACTTTGTCCTCACTGCGCGCACCGGGAGCAACTTCGGTCGGTCACCCATCTGAAACTACTCCAAGCTGAGCACGCTTAACTTTGGAGTTCTGTCCGAATGGGCTCCTGGAAAAGAAGGAATTCCTTATTGATATGAGTAGTCTATCATCCCTAATAAGCCAGGCTATCACAATTGATGACAAGCAATGGATTTTGCATACTACTTATTCTTCTTGAGGGATTAAGAATAGAGATAGCGCAAAACTTGAGCAAGTCTTCATAAACCACCGGTAGGATTGAAAAGAACGAATGAATTGATATGATAACAATGGAAGTGAAATCTTGAAAGAACCACCGTAAGAATTGAAAATGAACGTAGCAAAGGCACAGTTCACCTGAAAGAATTGGAAAACAAATGAAGATACTTGAGGGAATTTAGATACATGAGAACGAAGAGATCATGAACTGATTAGAGGATATTTGAACGATGCACCGGTAAGATTTAGAGAATGATAGCTACACGCTGAGAATGACGAATTATGACACGATGGCCTTCGGAGGAAAGAAATGGAAACAACTCATGAAATACTCCGGATGGTAAGAAAAGAATTCTCACAATCGAAACAATTACGAGGATAGCATGAAACTAGAACCAAGAATCTTGAAGAGAATATAGCAAGATTAAAGAGAAATCCTTCTTCGGTCTTCAAATGATGAGAATGACAACGAGAAACACCACCAGTTTAGGAAAAATGATGGGATCCACTTGAAGAGAAGCACACCGGTTGGAAAAGAATTAACATGACAAAATAAATGATCAAAAGGATTAGTATTCACATAGCAATATGAGAACACCGTTTAGGAAAGGTATGGATTCAACATTTGACTTCGAAGCAACTCGAATACCACAAGTAACACAAAACAAGGATTTGGCTTGCAGAATAAGCCGGAACAAACACATATGATAGAGATTTACCCAATCCCATATCATGCATCTGTCGGAAAGATATACTAGGAGCTACTTGAATTCCCACCTATAAAACTCCCGAAACTTTACGGTTATGCAATCGGTGTTGGGGATACAGGAAGCAATATATCTCACCCAAACTAACAATACCTACATCCAAGCTGTATCCATCCGTCAACACATAACCAAGAAACCTTCGAAATCGTGTACCTCAACCTTGAAAAGCATCCGTTATACGAGTCATGGCAATACTCCGTACTCACCTCAAGATGGGTTAGCGGGTTATCTCACCAACAACTGCATAAAGAGATTTTCGATGTCGGCGTACTAAACTCAGGTATTCCAGAACTGCAACGATAAAATTATGACGACAACACCTCAGAGCTCAACTCCCCGGGACACCTCCACTAAAAAAACCCCTACTGACGGGAGGCACCAAGACAATGTTGTCATCATAAAACCATCGGAACGATTCTAAGATACCCGCGTGATCCTAAAAAAAAATTTAGTGAAATTTAAGAAGAGAAGAGTCAAAACTCTACGTCAGGATACCTCACCAGAAGGTCGAAGGGACTGGGGAGTAAAAAGAATCCTACTCTCCGATATATAATTCCTAAATGACTCAAAACATTTTTCTAGACACAACTCGGCCGCTAAAAACGATCAAGCAGTGGGGCTCCTAAGGTCGGGGAAGGCTCTGATTACCAACTTATAACGCCCTCAATGCGGCTATATCTCCCGATGTCGAAACACGACTTAGAGGCATAACCGCATTGAAAGCAATGTCGCAAGTGAGGTAATCTTCACACAACCCAAGTAATACATAAGGGAAAGAGATACATAGTTGGCTTACAATCCCCACTTCACACAATTACATGAATAAAGCATTACATCATCCAGATACAATCAAGGTCCAACTACGGAACCAAAATAAAAGAAGAACCCCAAATGCGAAAAAGGTCCCCGATCGACCCCAACTGGGCTCCACCATCGATCAACTAGAACGAAACAACACAAAGGGCAAGATCTTCATCGAGCTCCTCCTTGAGCTTGGATCGTTGCACGCTTTCGGTAACATAGGCACTGCAAAACTGGTTTTGAAGTATCCGTGAGTCACGAGGACTCAAAGAATCCCATTACCATGGGTATCAAGACTAGCAAAGCTTAAAGGGAAAGGAAGGGGTAAAGTGGTGAGGTTGCAGCAGCGACTAAGCAATGATATGGTGGCTAACATACGCAAATGAGAGCGAGAAGAGAAACAAAGGAACGGTCGTGAAGCTAGCAATGATCAAGAGCTGATCCCGAACTCCTACTTACGTCAAACATAACACGTAAACCGTGTTCACTTCCGGACTCCGAGAAGAGACCATCACGGCTTCACACATGGTTGATGCGTTTTAATTCGGATCCGTGTCAAGTTGTCTACAACCGACATTAACAAATTCCCATCTGCCACATAACATGGGCACGGCTCTCGAAAGTTTATACCTGCAGGGTGTCCCAACTTAGCCCATGACAAGCTCTCGCGATCATCGGCGAATAGACCTTCACCGAGACACTCCGATCGACTCGGTATCCGGTACATCAAGACATTTCGACAATGGTAAAACAAGACCAGCAAAACCACCCGATGCGCCGACAATCCCGATAGGAGCTGCACATATCTCGTTCTCGTGGCAACACCGGATAAGCGAAGCGTCTGGTACCGACGTAACCCAAGTTGCCAAGGGATGGTCCCAGACGGTGCTCTAGTTTGGACCAACGCTTAGACAAGCATCGCCCGGGGGGGCTATAATAAAGATGACCCGTGGGTTAATTACTCCCAAGGGAAAAGTAGGTGGTGGTGAGGCAAATGGTAAAAGTCAATGTTGGGCCTTGCTGGACAAGTTTTATTCAAAGCGAACGTCGAGGGGTCCCATAAATCACCCGACGCGTTAGGAACGCAAAATCCGGGAACATAACACCGGTATGACGGAAACTAGGGCGGCAAGAGTGGAACAAAACACGTGCATAAGGCCGAGCCTTCCACCCTTTACCAAGTATATAGATGCATTAACAATATAAGAGATATTGTGATATCCCAACCAAAATCCTGTCCGCCATGGAGAAATCTTCAACTTCACCTGCAACTAGCAACGCTATAAGAGGGGCTGAGCAAAGCGGTAACATAGCCAAACAATGGTTTGCATAGGAAAGGTGTCAAAGGTTAGGGGTTCATGGCAATATGGGATGGCTGGACAAACAGGTAATAGGTAGCGCAGCATAGTGAAAGAACGAGGCAACTAGCATAGCAATGATAGTAGTGAGATCCAGGGTAGCGGTCATCTTGCCTGAAATCCCGCTAGGAAGAAGAACGAGTCCATGAAGAAGATGAAGTCACGAAGACTAACCACAAGAAGACGAACGAATCCTCACGATCGCAACGAAACAGGAACTAACAAGAAGAAGCACACAACATGGTAAACACACCACACATAACAAGACATGATGCACAACAAGCATGATGCATGTCCGATTTAATGAGGTATGGCATGGCAAAGTGCAACACACAATACTACAAGTTAAGTGGAGCCCAATATGCAACGAGTTGCATATTGACGAAACACCACATCAATTATTTAGTTCTCTCTCGGTTATGAACCCAACAATATTAAATATTGGTTAACATGGCAAGTGGTGAAGCATAACAAAAACTATACCATCTAAACAATTTAAATGGGGACGGATATAAAAACAACAAATCCGGTAAATCCCCATATGCAATTAGCAATTTAATGCAAACACAATTTTAAGCATTTAAATGTTGTTATCATGATGCGGATGACATATGCAAGTTTTATGCAATTTTTATGAAGATGTTGACATGAGCATGTTATGAAGCATTTGTTGCCATGGCGGAACAAAAGGGTGCCACAGCGGCGAAACGAAAAGGGTGCCACGGCGGCGAAAAGGAAATGGTGCCACGGCAACATATCCGAAAATGATGCCACGACAACATCTCGGTTCCGGTAGCTCACGGAGATACCGGTGCAAAAGAAGTGGGCGTGAGCGTGTCATGCAAGGATGGTGGGGTGCTCCCGGATTCCGGGTTCCCACGGGACGGCGGCATGGCAAACGAGGAACGTGCACGAAACAAACGGGCACGGCGCAAACACGAGCATCTCATACATGCAAGGGCATCTCATCGCGGTCGTCTCGGGTTATACCTTTGAAGCGTGCGTTTCGAAGCGGTTCGGGTTCGTAGAAGGAAGTAGTCGTTCACGGGACGGTCGTAGTGGAAGTAGTGGTTCACGGACGTCGTGGAAGTAGTTGTACACGGCGACGGTAGAGGTACAAATGTTCTCGCGGCGGCGGTAGTTGTACACGTTCGGAGAGGAACTTGATGTACCCATGTGCTTCACGGGTCGTCGTTGAACTTGACGAAATCCATCCGCAGGTAGCCGTCTGTGGTCGTACTCATGTTGGCGTGCAACACGATGGTCTCGAGGATCGTAGCCGAACTTGGCGGTCCATATGGTCACCGAAACGAAGCAACACGAGGGCCTCGAGTGGGCAGCAGCAAGGACAGGCGGTGCGTGAGCAGCGGCAGGAAACGGGTACGCTCAAGGGAGAGCAGCATGGGGCAGCAGCAGTGAGGCGAAGGTGGTGGAGACGCGCGGGCGAGGTGGCTCCTGGTCACCGTAGAGGAAGCAGAGGACGGCACGGGTCCTGCGACGACGGAGAACGGCAAGGGCGGCGGAGGCCATCCTGATCCGATTTAGGGGCCTCTCTCGGCGACGGAAGGAGCGGCTCGGGTCTTGGATGGCGACGCGGGCCTGACGGCAGCTTGGCGCAGGCACCGGGGCCGCCGGAGTTGGCCGAGCTCGGGGACGAGCTCCCGGCGACGAGGCGCTGACGCGAAGGCGAAGACGGAGGCGCAAGGCGACATGGCCATGGCGATGGGGAGACGAGGCGGCAGCGCTACGAGGAGGGTCGGCTCGGTCGACGGCTGCGGGAGGTGACGCGCTTGAGGGCGCGGCACGGTTGGACGGCGAGGAGGCAGCGGCAGCAGGGCACGGCAGGGCGCGGGGACGCTCGAGAAAGGGAGGCGTCGCGAGGTGGAGATGGGGATCGAGAGGAGGGAGATGGGATCGGGCGCAGGAGGTGGGAGAGATGGGGATAGGGCTCCTGGGTCTGGCGGCGCGCATGGGAACGAGAGGGAGAGATGGGATCGGGAGAAAGCGCCTGGGCTAGGGTTAGAGCTGGTGGGGGTAATTTGGCCTGAGAGGCCGGTTGGGTCGGCCTGTGGAGAGAAAATGGCGGAGGCCTGGCTGGGCTACCTCTCTCTTCTCTCTCTCTTATATTTTCTTTAGCAGAAAACAACTAAAGAGAAGAAAAGAAAGAGAGGGTTAGGGAAAGGATTTGTGCATGGGGACAATTTTCCCGGACTCGCAAAAATATGCTCGTTCCAAGAAAATAGAAATGGCCAAGATCGAACGATAAGGATTCAAACTCATTTCAATTTAATTCAAATGGGTTTGAACTAGGACTCGATAAAAAGGAAGGTCCAAAAATGTTCGGATTAATGGTGGAGCTCCGGAAAATGACGAAATAATTTATGGGCAAGTTGGAGACCAAACTTGAAGCAGAAAAGGAACGAAATTATTTTGCAAGTGTGTTTATGGGTGATTCCGAATTAGTGGAATATTTAATATAGCTCCCTAAATATCGGGAGGGTATGTTATAAAGAGAAGTCACCATATGAATTCCCTTGATTTAAATGGACCGAAGATCCATACGGTTTATTTAGTTGAGGTTTTAAAAATTAATGACATGATGGCATGATGCAATGCACATGATGCAAGGATGAATGCAACGAATCTAAACAAATCACACGCATTTAATCTCGGAATAGTGGAAGTCTTCGGGCGTCGGTCTCGGGCGTTACACTTTGCTGGTCTTGTTTTACCATTGTCGAAATGTCATGCTAACCGGATTCCGAGATCGATCGGGTCTTCCCGGAGAAGGTTTATTCTTCGTTGACCGTGAGAGCTTGTGATGGGCTAAGTTGGGACACCCCGCGTGCCATGGTTATGAGGCGATGGGAATTTGTTAATGTCGGTTGTAGAAAACCCAAAGTTGACCTTAATTAAAATACATCAACGGCGTGTGTAATCCGTGATGGTCCCTTCCCGGCGGAGTCCGGGAAGTGAACACGGTGTTGGAGTTATGTTTGATGTAAGTAGTTTCAGGATCACTTCTTGATCGCTACTAGCTTCACAACCGTGCCTTGCTTCTCTTCTCGCTCTCTTTTGCGATCGTAGCCACCATATATGCTAGTCGCTGTCTGCAGCTCCACCTCATGACACCACCCTTCCCTTAAGCTTAAATAGTCTTGATCTCATGAGTGTGAGATTGCTGAGTCCCCGTGACTCACAGATTCTACTAAAATAGATGCAGTACCGATGATACCAAAGCAGAGGGCGAATCGAGCTGAAGTGGGAATTTGATGAGGCCCTTGGTCGTTACTATGTTTCATTTCAGACGATCAAGAGTGGAGCCAGTTAGCGATCGGGGATCCGTGTTGCATTTGGGGTAGTCTTTTATTTTGGTTTCAGAGCGGACCTTGAGTGTAAACTAAATGATGGATGTTTATTTATGTATTGTGTGAAGTGGCGACTATAAGCCAACTATGTATCTCTTTTCCCTTATGTATTACATGGGTTGTGCGAAGATTACCTCACTTGTGACATTGCTTTCAATGCGGTTATGCCTCTAAGTCGTGCTTCGACACGTGAGAGATATAGCCGCATCGAGGGCGTGACAAGTTGGTAATCAGAGCCTTCCCCGACCTTAGGAGCCCCACTGCTTGATCGTTTTTAGCGGCCGAGTTGTGTCTAGAAAAATGTTTTGAGTCATTTAGGATTATATATATCGGAGAGTTAGGAATTCTTTTTACTCCTCAGTCCCTTCGTCGCTCTGGTGAGGTCTCCTGACGTAGAAGTTTTGACTTTCCTCTCCTCAATTTCACTAAAAAAAATTAGGATCACGCGGGTATCTTGGAATCGTTCCGATGGTTTTATGATGAGAACATTGTCTTGGTGCCTCCTGTCAGGGGTTTAGTGGAAGTGTCCCGGGGAGTTGAGCTCTGAGGTGTTGTCGTCATAATTTTATCGTTGCAGTTCTGGAATACCTGAGTTTAGTACGCCGACATCGAAAATCTCTTTTATGCAGTTCGTTGGTGAGATAACCCCGCTAACCCAGTACTGAGGTGAGTACGGGAGTATTGCCATGACTCATATAACGGATGTTTTTTGAAGGTTGTGGTACACGATTTCCGAAGGTTTCTTGGTTATGTGTTGACGGATGGATACAGCTGGATGTAGGGATTGTGTAGGATCGGAAGTATGTCTAGAGGGGGGGTGATTAGACTACTTGACAACTTAAAGGTTTAGCCTTTTGATTAGGACAAGTTTTTAGCAAGTTCACAATGATGACCAAGTCAAGTATCACCCTACACATGCAATTCTAGAGTTATGGCAGCGGAAAGTAAATTGCACATGTAGTAAATAAGAGGTGGAGAAGAGCAAACGCAATTTGGAGACACGGAGATTTTTCTCGTGGTTCCGATAGGTGGTGCTATCGTCAATCCACGTTGATGGAGACTTCAACCCACGGAGGGTAACGGCTGCGAGAGTCCACGGAGGGCTCCACCCACGAAGGGTCCACGAAGAAGCAACCTTGTCTATGCCATCATGGCCTACGTCCACGGAGGACTAGCCTTACTCGGGGTAGATCTTGACGAAGTAGGCGATCTCCTTGCCCTTACAAACTTCTTGGTTCAACTCCACATCTTGACGGAGGCTCCCAAGCGACACCTAACCAATCTAGGAGGCACCACCCTCCAAAAGGTAATATATGGTGTTGGTGATGATGAACTCCTTGCTCTTGTGCTTCAAATGATAATCTCCCCAACACTCAACTCTCCTCACTGATTTTGCTGTGGTGGAGGAAGGGATTGAGTGGAAAGCAACTTGGGAAGGCTAGAAATCAAGTTTCATATGGTGGGAGTGGAGCAACTTGATCTCAACACAAGGGTAGGTAGTTTTCTTCTCGTAAATGTAAGGTAGGAGTGGTAGTTCTTTCGATGGCTCTCTCCACGAATGAAGAGGAGGTGGAGGGTATTTATAGCCTCCACACAAAATCCAACTGCTACACACATTTGACCAATCTCGGTCGGACCGAAGTTGACAACTCGGTGCGACCGAAAGTGCAAATCTTGTGAACGTTGGGATTTTCGTGGGACCGAAAATACAATCTCGGTTAGTCCGATTCTTCCAAAGTCTAGGGTTTGCCAATCTCGGTGGGACCGACTTTCTCATCTCGGTGACACCGATTTGAGTACGTATGTTCTGAAGCTTGGCAACACCAATTTCGGAATGACCGAGTTTGGAATCGGAAAATCCGAGATTCTTAGGGTTTGGGTATATGGCTGAGGTGGTTCATCTCGGTGTGACTGAGTTTATGGAATCGGTGGGACCGAGATTACTTATGGGTTTATGTTGGAATGAAAGATTGTTGATAGTTTGAGAGATAAATCATTAAGCACTTTGAGCAACCAGATCATCATCATAACCTCATCCCCTTTTAATAGTATTGGCTTTCCTATGGACTCAATGTGATCTTGGATCACTAAACCAAAAATGGAGTCTTGAGCTTTTGCCAATGTTTTCCTTAGCATTTTGAGGGGTCCACATCATCAGTCATTGCCATACCCATATCACTGAACTTTCTGAAATATTCTCTTCAATGATATATATGTTGTTATTAATTACCAAAACCACCCGGGGATTAGTTGCACTATCAAACACACGAAATGTCTCGAAGAACTCAAAAGTATCTCAAGGAAAACCGCAAACGAAAGAGCAAAAACGAGCACTCTCTCTCTCGAAGTCCTATGATCTATACAATTTCTCCCCCTTTGGCAACAAGTTACCAAAAAGTTCGAAAGGTATAGAGCTAATCGTCACTAGGGACTCTGTTGGCGGCTCTCTCTGCGTCGATGGAGTGGAGATAGCTGCATCCGCAAAAGCTTCGCTGAAGTCTGTGGAGCTGGAGGAGTAGACACGGAGTCTGGTGGGCCGAACCGATGGAGCTGTAGGAGGGTCTTGATGTAGTAGCCCCGGGTCATCCTTCGAATAGCAGCTAATCTGGGCTTTGTGGGCACTGCAGCGGGCTGCTCATAGTCATCTGGACTAGATCATCTTCCATCTCCTTCATGAGCTCTGCCTTCTCCCTCTTGGCTTCCTCAATGTCGCCTCAAGCTTGTTGACGGTGACTGCACTTGATCATTTTGACGCCCGAGCATGGAACTTATCTTCAACTATCCTCTCAAGGCTCTCCGAGGCGCACTATCTGGCAAAGCGAGTTCAATTCTCCGAGTGGCTTCAAGAAGTTGTTCTCCAACGCTCTTGGGCTTTCTTCTTGCTTGCTTCCTTCTCGACTTTGGCTTGTTTGGCAGCTTCGGTCTTAGCATGTCCTTCAACAGATGTGGGAGCATCCTCACCATCACAACTTCGTTGTCTTCATGTTCAGGCTGCAATGGCAAGTGGGGTCTATCCACGGTAGGTGTCCGTGCCAAACTTGGCATTAATGAGCATCTGAATATGCGGAGCAAACCCACACGACCTCTTACAGTCTGTCATTGTCCTCTTGATAGTCTCAACTATCGTGTCCATCACCTTAAAAGGTGTCTTCGATCCGAATGTGCAGCATGTTGATAGAGTAGCCTCTTATCATGCGGTGGTCTCTCGACTTGGGCATCAAAGTATGCCTCGTAATGGTGTTAGTGGTTGTGAGACCTGCTCAAGATGGTAAACCGATCCAAGCTTCCATATCTCAACATCCTTGTCGGTACCTCATTGTACATGTTCTTCATAGACTCGTGATTCTTCTTTGGAATGCCATAGACATCAACATCATCGTCCCTTGATATCGGTGCATTCAGAACGCTCTCCATTCTTCAACAGTTGAATGGAATCTACGCCCTTCATCATCCATACAATTCGCCATCTGGATAGAAGTGTGCGGTGGCATAGAACCGCATGATCATCTCATCATTCCAAGCGGTCAACTTCGACCAACAAACTCAGCAACTCCACAAGCGGTGAAGCTCTCATGCACATGTGGGAAATAGTCTCGTGCTTTTCATCTGTCGATGTATTTCGGTCAACATACCGTGTCAAGAATAATTGGCTTCTTATCCATAAGAACTGTCTCATAAAAATCTTGTTGCTCTCTGGTGTGGAATCTAGAGTCAACAGCTGTCCTTCTCCTGGTGGCATATGGATCATTTTGCCTCCATAGCCTGAGACTTTTGTCTTTCCTTTCCTTCATATTTTCAGCTCGAGGATGAGCATCATTATGAGCGGCAATTTCTGCGAGCTTCCGCAAAACATGTGCCTCTTCATCGATTCAGCGGTGGCACATTGTCCTTCTTCTTTTCTCAAGCGGGAATGTTTCTCACAGTCTTCTTTGGCTTGGCGGCAGGTTTGGCTTGGGCTGCCTTTTGCTGGAGCTGATGGCTTAGCTTTTGTGGCTGCTCCACGCCTCGATGGCATCTCCCATCAACTTCGCTTCGAGGAGGCCGAGGTGCTTCCTCATCGTAATCATCATCATCGACTTCTTCATGAACTAGCCTCTTCCTCTTGGAAGTTTTCTTGATCTTGCTTTGGAGGTTTCTTCTTCCATGCTCAGCTTCTTTGCAAATGTGGACTTCTTCACCTTGCTGGTGCCTTTCTTTGTTGTTGCCCTTGATAGCCCTTGGCAACCACTTGCCTTTTGGCTTGAAGTAATCTCTCATCTCGCAACAAAGTCGAATCCTCCTCGTCGTAATTCTTCTTCTTCCCGCCCCGGTGGCAGCCTGGAGGCAATCCACTTGGAGTGCTTCTCTCTCCTCATCTGAAAAACTGCTTGCTTCAGACTTGTCACCGCCTCGAATCTCAACTGGAGGTTCGGACTGTTCGCTGTCACTTGCATCGGATATGACCGACAACCCGTGAATGGAATAGGTATAGGCAGAATGGAAGAGTTATCACAAACTGCAGAGGATTTTGCAAAAAGAATGAGTTCAAACATTAGTTTTAGGTTTTCACAGAATACATTTCGGTCTGACCGAGTCTTAAATTCGGTGAATCCGAAGTGTCTAAACCTAACCGTACACACCACTTTTGGTTGGACCGAAATGGGTTTCGGTCTAGCCGAGATCACTAGGGTTTCACTAAATCCTCACTTCGGTCTTACCGATTTGCACAACTCGGTTTCACCGAAAAGTGCAGTGCAATGGCCAGAGGCCAAATCGGTCAGTCCGAGAATGTAGAATCGGTCACACCGAGATGTGTTCGGCGGAAACCTAACCCTAAAATTTTCACTCGAATTTTGTTCTAAGACCTAATTTGCTGGATAGGAAGATTTCAATCTTGGCAAGAAGCTAGGCAAAACCTATCGTGCATTGAATCAGAGGTAGAAGCACGAGAGGGATGAAACTCACCCAATCTGGTGGAGCTTCACTACGGCGGCAACGGTGCGGTGGGATTGACCGTTGACGGCGATGGAGACCCGCGGCGAGGGCACACAGGCGACGGCGGAGACGATCCTAAGACCACGGCGATGGCAGCGAAGGGTTTGAGGGCGAGGCGTTTTGAAGAAGTAATCAACGCGCGCTGTCCTCGGGTATATATACCCTTCGGCTGTCGGTGGGACCGAGATGGAAAACTTCGGTGGGACCGAGATGGTTAGCTGCGTGCGATTACTCACTTCGTCACGCGAAATTTATAACTCGGTTTCACCGAGGTGAAAACCTAGATCAATCCAAGTGACTTGGTCCGTCCGATTTGAGTATATTGGTTTGACCGAAAGTACTTAGAAGGTTTTGGAATTTAGGCTTTTACGGATCGGTGGCTCCGAGTGCTCCTCACTCGGTCTGTCCAAAAAGTCTTGTTCAAAGTTTGTGATATAAGCATGAATAGAGTTTGAGACAAGAAAGCATAGATAGCTAGGAGGACCTTAGGCATTCTTGTCCATCCATTTGGTCAAAAAGAAAAATCCATAAGACCAAAGCAACAAATGGATGTCCTCGAATGGATTAAATCATGCATCCAACATGCTCACACAATAAGATAGCAAATAAAATATGTGTCAAACATGCACAAACAAAACTCTAGCAACTAGCACACAATTTGGCGATGACTAGGTCATCTATATATGAGTATATTGACTTAGGAGTCAAATGAGAACATTTGATCATAGGTCATACTCATCGCTTAAGCACAAGTGGGGTTACCACTTTTCCATAAAGCATTAATGTGTTCACATCATTTGAGGATGCTTTAGCTCAATTCTTTAGAGCAAAGCTCCCCTTGATGTGAGAACCCCTTTAAAGGGTCAAACTAACCTTGGGTTGTCGTTGAAGACTTCATGTAGATGTTGAAGATGTGGATGCTCAATGTTGATGAAGATCACCAAGAGTTGGGAGCAATCCTTTGGATTGGGCACTTTCAATACCTACATGGGTTAGTCCCACAAGGAACAAACAAGGATTTCCATGGACATAGATTGAAGTACACATTAGATGATGTCCATGAAAGCAATGATTACCTTGTCCCTTGACTTACCAACAAGAGGGTTTGTGACTCCATGAACTAGTGCAAGATGTGGAAGTTGATTGCACAAGTTCTTTGCCAAAATGAATGTGAGTGAAGTATGTTGGCGGAGTCACCCTCAAGAACTCTCTAGTTCTTCTTCTTCGGGATCCACATCATCTTGATGGGAATCCTTGGGGTAGTAGTTGAGCTTGTCAAGTAGAACTTGAAGTTGCTTTGGGAACCCACTTGACCATGGCCTTGGGTGCTTCAATGAATGCATCAATCTCCTCTTGAAGCTTGTCCTTGCCTTTTAGCTTGTGGTCTTGTGGTGGAAGGTCATCTTGAGCTTGTTCCTCATTGGAAGAAGTAGGATCATACTTCTCTTTTTGAGAAACAAACTTTGGAGTGGGATATTGACCTTCTTCCCATTCAACACCCTCGGCGTTGAACTTTCGCTCAAAACCAATTCCTTGATTCTTCCGGTGTCTTCCTTGTTTGCGAACAATTTCCTCAAAGTTCTTGCTTCCGGCAAGACTCTTGTAGACACCTTTCTCTATAATCCCTTTCAATAAACTATTTTCTTGCTCAAGTAAAACTTGGCTTGAAACATTGTTAGTGGAATCAAGAGAACTACTAGAAGTAACAACATTAGATTTAGCATGATTATTGTTACTACTAGATGAAGAATTTTTTTTTATGCTTGTCATGCTTAGTTTTAATAGGTGGCAAGAAATTTGACAAGAGAAGTCATTTGGCAAGATATGAAGAACTCTTCTTTCGAAGATCGTCATTGATAGCTTTTAGAAACTCATGTTCTTGCTCTAGATTGAGCTTCTCGAAGCGTAGCTTCTCATGAGATCTTAGGAGCTCTCTATGATCTTCTTGAGTTGTTTCATGAGCTAACTTAAGAGTGTTTAGTTCTTTAGTTAGACGCTCAATCTCCTTCATAGCATTGTCATTCGACTCTTCTCGACTATAAAGACTTTAGCATGTTCATCATTACTAAGCTCACTAGATTTATCATGTAAAAGCTCATCTTCTCCAAGCAAGTCATCCTCATCACTATCAAAGTCAATAAACTCAGGATGTGATACCTTGGGGCCTTTTGCCATGAAGCATCTTCCAATTCCCTCATTTGGTGAATCAAATATGTCATAGGAGTTGGAGTTGGAGGAGACGAGAGCAAGACCGCAACACCTTCATCTTGACTATATTCGGAGTTGGAGTGATAGCTTCTTTCGAGTGATTGTTTGAGTCGGAGCCGAAACCCATTCACCAACATGAGCTTGATGTTTTCTTCTTGTGTAGCTCCTTGATGACTTGCCTTTCCTTTCCGAATCCTTGCTTCTCCGAGAGGATCTTCGCTCATAACGATCATCTCTACTCCTTCTCTCTTTTCGAGGTGACTCTTCCTTGAGCTTCTTCTTCTTGGAGATTCTTCTCTTCTCTTGGGGAGTCGAACACTCATTTGAGTAGTGTCCGGTCTTCCACAATTGTAGCAGATTCGATCACGACTAGAAGATCTCTTATCATCATATGATCTAGACTTTGAGCTTCTTTCCTTGCTTCTACTCTTGTAGAATTTGTTGAAGTTCTTCACCATTAGGCTTATCTCTTCATTGGAAACTAGCTTGTCACTTGAGGATGTGGGAGCTTCAACTGTAGCTTTGTAAGCACCACTTGACTTGTTGTGAAGCTCTTCCTTATCTTTAAGTGTCATCTCATGAGCAACAATTCTTCCAATGACTTTGGTAGGCTTGAGATCTTTGTAGTTTGGCATCATTTGGATCAAAGTGCACACGGTGTCATACTTTCCATCCAAAGCTCTGAGGATCTTCTTGATGATGAATCGGTCGGTCATTTCTTCGCTTCCTAAGCCTGCCATCTCATTGGTGATGAGAGCAAGCCTAGAGTACATTTCAGCGACTCCTTCACCTTCCTTCATCTTGAACTTGTCAAGTCGACCTTGAAGAACATCTAGCTTTGATTCCTTCACGGACTCGGTACCTTCGTGCATTTCACCAAAGTATCCCAAATCTCTTTTGCATTCTCAAGACGGCTGATCTTGTTGAACTCCTCGGGACACAAAGCATTGAAGAGAATGTCACAAGCTTGAGCATTGTTTCAGAACATCCGCAACTCATCGCCAGTAGCTTCGCGATCCGAACTTTTCCTTCCTCAAGAACTCACCTTGCAAGCCAACACAAATAATGCCCCATGCGGCGGTGGTTATGTCCAAGAATATGCATTTTCATTTTGTGCTTCCAACTAGCAAAGTTTGAACCATCAAAGTAAGGACCTCTCTGAAAATTACCTCACTAGACGCCATACTCTCCTAGGTTGTGAAACCAAGCTTATGGAATCCAATTGCAATGAAACCAATCCAACGGAGACCAAAGCTCTGATACCACTTGTAGGATCGGAAGTATGTCTAGAGGGGGGGTGATTAGACTACTTGACAACTTAAAGGTTTAGCCTTTTGATTAGGACAAGTTTTTAGCAAGTTCACAATGATGACCAAGTCAAGTATCACCCTACACATGCAATTCTAGAGTTATGGCAGCGGAAAGTAAATTGCACATGTAGTAAATAAGAGGCGGAGAAGAGCAAACGCAATTTGGAGACACGGAGATTTTTCTCGTGGTTCCGATAGGTGGTGCTATCGTCAATCCACGTTGATGGAGACTTCAACCCACGGAGGGTAACGGCTGCGAGAGTCCACGGAGGGCTCCACCCACGAAGGGTCCACGAAGAAGCAACCTTGTCGATGCCATCATGGCCTACGTCCACGGAGGACTAGCCTTACTCGGGGTAGATCTTCACGAAGTAGGCGATCTCCTTGCCCTTACAAACTTCTTGGTTCAACTCCACATCTTGACGGAGGCTCCCAAGTGACACCTAACCAATCTAGGAGGCACCACCTCCAAAAGGTAATAGATGGTGTTGGTGATGATGAACTCCTTGCTCTTGTGCTTCAAATGATAATCTCCCCAACACTCAACTCTCCTCACCGATTTTGCTGTGGTGGAGGAAGGGATTGAGTGGAAAGCAACTTGGGAAGGCTAGAAATCAAGTTTCATATGGTGGGAGTGGAGCAACTTGATCTCAACACAAGGGTAGGTAGTTTTCTTCTCGTAAATGTAAGGTAGGAGTGGTAGTTCTTTTCGATGGCTCTCTCCACGAATGAAGAGGAGGTGGAGGGTATTTATAGCCTCCACACAAAATCCAACTGTTACACACATTTGACCAATCTCGGTCGGACCGAAGTTGACAACTCGGTGCGACCGAAAGTTCAAATCTTGTGAACGTTGGGATTTTCGATGGGACCGAAAATACAATCTCGGTTAGTCCGATTCTTCCAAAGTCTAGGGTTTGCCAATCTCGGTGGGACCGACTTTCTCATCTCGGTGACACCGATTTGAGTACGTAGGTTCTGAAGCTTGGCAACACCAATTTCGAATGACCGAGTTTGGAATCGGAAAATCCGAGATTCTTAGGGTTTGGGTATATGGTGAGGTGGTTCATCTCGGTGTGACTGAGTTTATGGAATCGGTGGGACCGAGATTACTTATGGGTTTATGTTGGAATGAAAGATTGCTGATAGTTTGAGAGATAAATCATTAAGCACTTTGAGCAACCAGATCATCATCATAACCTCATCCCCTTTTAATAGTATTGGCTTTCCTATGGACTCAATGTGATCTTGGATCACTAAACCAAAAATGGAGTCTTGAGCTTTTGCCAATGTTTTCCTTAGCATATTGAGGGGTCCACATCATCAGTCATTGCCATACCCATATCACTGAACTTTCTGAAATATTCTCAAGAAATGATTAGTTCAATGATATATATGTTGTTATTAATTACCAAAACCACCCGGGGATTAGTTGCACTTTCAGATTGTTAGTTTGGTTGAGATATATTGCTTCCCCTGTATCCCCAACACCTGATTGCATAACCGGAAAGTATCGGGAGTTTATAGGTGGGATTCAAGTAGCTCTAGCACTTCTTCCCGCAGATATTTGGTTTGTGATTGGGTAATCCTTACCACTTATTTGTTCCATTCATAGCTTGTTTTTATTTTCATTCATCAATCTCTTATCAAGTGGCTTCGACCTTAATGGACGGATGTTTACTTTGGAATTCATTCGTTCATCCTGTTCAATGTTTATTGTGAAGACTATATGTTGCAATTTCTATCCGTTGATTCAACTTGTCTATCTGTCTATCAAGATGCTAACGGATGTCACCCTCTTCAGGATGGCTCCGCCAACACGTCAGAATCCGGAACGCAGTGATGGGAGTCAGGCGAACCCTCCACCTCCACCTCCACCTCCGCCTCCGGAGGCATGGCAAACTTTGATGGCAACCACAAACGCCAACGCTCAGTTGTTGATTCAGCTGATGCAAGAGCGTAACCAAGGCCAAGGCAACCAAGGGAATCAAGGTCAAGGGCGGTTCTACAATCAGCCTCAGTTCCCTACCCTCAACCAGTTCCTTGCAAATCAGCCAAAGTCATTCAGCTACTGTGCCGAGGCCACAGACGCCGACGATTGGCTCGTGGATATCAACAAGCATTTCGAATGCAGCAATGTCAGACCTGAGGACTACGTCAAGTTCGCGTCTTTTCAGCTCAAGGATCAAGCAGCTGATTGGTTCCAGCAATACAAGGATTCCAGAGGAGGTCGAGTGATTACTTGGACTGATTTCTGTCGGGACTTTAAAGCTCACCACATTCCTACCAGTGTGGTTGAGAGCAAGCGTGAGGAGTTCCGCAATCTCAAGCAAGGCAAGATGTCAGTGTACGAATACAACATGCAGTTTCAGAAACTTGCTCGCTTCGCTAAACAAGACGTTCCTGATGAAAAGAGTATGATCTATCAGTTCATAGGTGGCCTTACAGAGGATCTGCAGTTAGCTCTCGTTCTTGTTGAGCCTACTCCGTTTGATCAATTCTACAATATGGCCCTCAAGCAAGAAGGTGCTCAGCTCAAGTGTGAGGCTTCTAAGAAGAGAATCAGGGATGCAGCTCAGTCTTCTTCTTCCTCTCAAGGCGCAGCTAAGCAGCAAAAGTTCTACCTTCCTCCTCCTCCGTTCCACCAGCCTTATCAACAGAAGAACTCAGGTGGTCGTGGATCTTCCCACCCACCCAACCCAAGCTACCAGAACAAGTCTCAGCCTCAAGCTCCAAGGTCAAATGCTCCTTATCACCGTCCGCTCTCAGAGGTGACCTGCAACAAGTGTCAGCAAAAGGGTCACTATGCGAACAAATGCTTCAACCAAAAGCGCCTTCCTCCTCCTCCTCCTGTGAGGTCTTCAAGCAATGCAGTGGTCAAGCATAATCCAAAGCATGCAAAGGTGAACATGATGAATGCAGCGCAAGCAGAGGATTCTTCTGATGTCATAATGGGTAATCTCTCAGTTAATGATATTCCTGCAAAAGTCTTATTTGATACTGGTGCATCGCTTTCTTTCATTTCAAGACCTTTTGTTGCCAAGCATGAGTTTGTGATGTAAAAGATTCTGTCCCGTTGAAGATTGTGTCCCGGGTAAGCAAATGACATCTAATAATTGTGTCCCGGATGTTTCTATCAAGATGGGCGACTATAGATTTCTGCTAAACCAATTGTTCTTGGTGACTCGATATTGATCTAATTCTCGGGATGGATGGCTTTCAAAGACAAGGCTCGGCTTGATTGTGCTGCCAGCAAATTCAATTGACACACTCTTCTGAGGATGTTATCATCTATGCCGCTCGTGATGAAACCATTTGGTTGTTTTGTCTCAATGAGAAGGGCGAGTTGGATGCTATCTCTCAGATTCCAGTCGTTTGTGAGTACCAAGATGTCTTTCCAGAAGAGCTTCCGGGTATGCCTCCTCATCGGCCAGTCGAGTTCGTTATCGATCTTGAGCCCGGCACTGAACCCGTTTGCAAGCGTCCTTACAAGCTTGGACCCAAGGAGCTGAAGGAATTGAAGAAGCAGCTCGATGAACAAGAGCGTCTGGGTTTGATCAGACCGAGTTCATCTCCATGGGGATGTGGAGTTCTTTTTGTCCAGAAGAAGGATGGCACGGACCGACTTTGCGTCGATTACCGTCCATTGAATAAGAAGACAATCAAGAACAAGTATCCACTTCCCAACATCAATGAGCTTTTCGAGCAACTCAAAGGTGCTAAAGTATTCTCCAAGCTTGACCTCCGTATGGGTTATCATCAGATTCGCATTCGTGAAGAAGATATTCCCAAGACAGCATTCAGAACAAGCTTTGGTTCTTATGAATATACTGTCATGTCTTTCGACCTTGTCAATGCTCCTCCAACATTCTCTCGAATGATGAACTTCATCTTCAACCCCTACACAAATGATTTCGTCTTGGTGTATCTCGATGATATTTTGGTCTTCTCCAAGAATAAGCAGGATCATGCCAAACATTTGCGATTGGTGCTCGACAAGCTCAGAGAGCATCAATTCTATGCGAAGTTTTCCAAATGTGAGTTCTGGCTTGATGAAGTTCTTTATCTTGGTCATATCATCTCCGCCAAGGGAATTGTTGTTAATCCGGCGAAGGTTTCTGTTATTCCGAATTGGGAACCTCCTAAGAATGTCAAGCAGCTCCGCAGTTTTCTCGGTCTTGCAAGCTATTGCCGAAGATTCGTTGAGAATTTCTCTAAGATTGCAAAGCCTCTTTCCAACCTCCTCGAAGCATGTCAAGTATGTCGGGACTTTGAGTGTGATGTCGCTTTCAACACCCTCAAAGAGAAGCTAGTTACAGCTCCTGTCTTGACTCCTCCTAATGAATCCAAGCCATTCGAAGATTTCTGTGATGCTTCCTTACAAGGTCTCGGTGCTGTGTTAATGCAAGAGAAGAAAGTTGTGGCCTATACCTCTCGCCAGTTGAAGCCCAACGAAAAGAACTACCCCACTCACGATCTCGAGTTGGCGGCAGTTGTCCATGCATTGATAACATGGAGACATCTCTTGTTGGGAAGGAAAGTGGACATTTTCACCGATCACAAGAGTCTCAAGTATATCTTCACTCAACCAAACCTCAACCTCAGGCAAACTCGATGGGTCGAAATGATTCAAGAGTACAATCCAAGTATTGAATATACTCCTGGCAAGGCGAATGTGATTGCAGATGCCTTGAGCAGAAAGGCTTATTGCAACAGCTTAATTTCCAAGCCCTTTCAACCGGATCTTTGTGAAGCTTTCCGCAAGTTGAATCTTCAAGTTGTTCCTCAAGGCTTTCTTGCCAACCTCATAGTCTCTCCTTCTTTGGAAGATCAAATTCGTGAGGCACAACTCCTGGATACCTTGGTGAAGAAGGTGAAACGTGGTATTGACAAGGGCATTTCCAAATACAAGTGCTATCGCTTGGATGACAAAGGTACTCTTTTCTTCGAGGGTCGAATTGTGGTTCCCAAAGGCGATCTGAGAAAACTCATCATGAACGAGGCACACAATTCCCTCCTATCCATTCATCCTGGAAGTACAAAGATGTACCATGACCTCAAGCAGTCATATTGGTGGACTCGAATGAAGCGAGAAATTGCTCAATTCGTGAATGAATGTGATGTCTGTAGAAGGGTGAAAGCAGAACACCAACGACCAGCTGGTCTCCTCCAACCTCTTGCTATTCCGGAATGGAAGTTTGATCATATCGAGATGGACTTCGTGACTGGATTTCCTAAGTCCAAGCATGGAAATGATGCTATCTTCATTGTCATTGACAAGCTTACTAAAGTGGCTCATTTTCTTCCTATCAAAGAATCTATCACAGCAGCTCAGGTGGCAGAGCTATACACCTCCAGAATTGTCTCCTTGCACGGTATTCCACAATTGATCTCTTCAGACCGTGGAAGCATCTTCACTTCTAAATTCTGGGACTCCTTTCAGAAGGCCATGGGCACCAACATTCGTTTCAGACAACTTTCCATCCTCAAACAAGTGGCCAAGTCGAGCGAGTCAATCAAATCCTTGAAGATATGCTCGTGGCTTGTGTCATTTCCTTTGGCATGAAGTGGGAAGAGTGTCTTCCATATGCCGAAGTTCTCCTACAACAACAGCTTCCAAGCGAGTTCGGGCAAGGCCCCATTCGAAATTCTCTATGGCGGGAAGTGTCGACTCCTCTCAATTGGTCCGAGACAGTGAACACCAACTTCCCGGCAACGACTTGATCACGAAGTCAAGAAATGTGCAAAGTCATTCGTGAGAATCTCAAAGCCGCATAATCGCGCCGTAAGGGCTATTATGATGACAAGCACCGTGATGTGGCTTTTGAAATCGGAGACCATGTCTACCTCCGCCTCTCCAATGAAAGGCACTCGCCGCCCGGTATCAAAGGGAAGCTTGCCCCTAGATATGTGGGTCCTTTCAAGATCATTGGCAAAAGAGGCGATCTCGCCTATCAACTTGAGCTTCCATCCAACTTTGCAAACGTGCACGATGTGTTTCACGTGTCACAGCTTTGCAAGTGCTTCAAGATTCCTGAGCGCACCATCAACTTTGAAGAAATTGACCTCCAAGAAGATCTATCTTATCACGAGCACCCCGTTGCTATTCTTGAAGAAACCGAGCGCAAGACTCGCAACAAGTCAATCAAATTCCTGAAAGTGAAGTGGTCACACCATTCCGACCGAGAAGCCACCTGGGAGCGCGAGGATCACCTCCGTTCCGAATATTCGGAGTTCTTTCAGTCCTAGATCTCGGGACGAGATCCTCTTGTAGTGGTGGAGTGTTGTAACACCCCGGATGTAACTTTCCATATTTGTAACTCCAACTCTTGCCTTTTTCAGCATTGTGATATGATATTCCCTCTGTGGTTGGGTTTTTCTTCATTTTGCATTTTGTCCATGTCATGCATTTCATATCATGTCATCAGGTGCATCTCATTCGCATACGTGTTCATCTCATGCATCCGAGCATTTTCCCCGTTGTCCGTTTTGCAATCCGGCACTCCTATGTTCCCCAGCGCTCCCTTTTACATTTTTCTATGTGCGGGTGTTGAACATTCTCGGAATGGACCGAGCCTTGCCAAGTGGCCCTGGTATACCACCGGTAGACCACCTGTCAAGTTTCGGGTCATTTGGAGCTCGTTTGGTACTCCAACGGTTAACCGCACTCTCGCAAAGGCCTCTTTTGAGTTGCAGGCCAACACCCCTCCAAAACAGCCCAATAACCCATCTAAGTCACTTCCATGCTCTCCGTCGTCGGATCACGATCGTGTGGGCGAAAACCGCACCCCATTTGGAGTCTCCTAGCTCCCTCTACCTACAAATATGCATCTCCCCCTCCAAATCCGGGCAAACCCTAGCGAAATTCCCTCCGCGCCGGACACGTCCGGCGAGCGGACGCGTCCGCCGCGCACAGAGCCACTCCGGGCGTGCCACGTGGCGCGCGCCCACATCGCCGCCGACCATGGCCCGCGAGCCCGTCGTCACCCCATGACCGCGCCCCGGGCCACGCCCGGATCCCGAGCTCATGGCTACTCTCCGCCCGCCCGATCGCGGTCGCCTCCGCCGCCCGATGCGCCCGCCGCCGCCGCCCATTAGGCGCGCCGCCCGCCAGCGCGCCAACCCCGCGCCGCCCGCTCTCGGCTGGCCCGCCGCGCCTCCGTCTTGCCCGGCCGGATCCGGCCAAGACGGCCTCCTCGGCCGGCTCCTCCTCCGGCGTCCTCGCCCTCGCCGCCGCCGCCACTTGAGCAACTCGCGACGACCCGATCCGATCCGATCTGAAAACGCCAGGTTGACTTCTCCCCCAAATCTCACCAAGTCATTTTCTGTGATAATTTTGTGGCATTTTCATCGCATCACATCTCTGCACCCGTGGCTCCGTTTTGGGCGTGTAGCATATCAAATTGTTCGTCTCGAAGAATAGATCATTTCATCTCATTGCACCATTTTCATTTGAGCCCATTTTGATGCCCGAAATGCTGTTGGAAGAGGGCTATGTGATGTTAGTTTCTGTTTCTTAACAGAACTTGCATTTTTATCATTTTTGCCATGATTAATGTGTGCACCTTATGAACTTGAGCCCTACATGTGTGTTGAACTATGCCATGCAATCTTTCCAGGGGTGTATGCCATGTATTTTTGTGAGTTATGTGGTGACTAGAACAAGCATGCAAACTAGGGATGATAATGTTGCTGATTTCAGGAACTTAGTGTTTTCACTAAGTCATGTCCTGCTGTTATTTTTATGCCATGTGTTCATGTTGTTACAGAGAGATCTATGCCTATTTTGAGCATGATCAGTAAGGATGTTTTGATCATATGGATGTGCTCTATCCATCCATGCCTTTGTTAGAATTTATGGACTAGTCTAGCATATCATTTTCGTGCTCTACTTTTGCTTCAAAATGTTTCCTGGCAGATTGTTTAC
Organism: Aegilops speltoides; assembly: GCA_021437245.1. Taxonomy (NCBI): domain Eukaryota; kingdom Viridiplantae; phylum Streptophyta; class Magnoliopsida; order Poales; family Poaceae; genus Aegilops; species Aegilops speltoides. Next base: position 365,164,635 of record CM038147.1, on the reverse strand, counting down.
ATGAGATTCAATTTTCACAAGGTTGTTGTAGTTGATCCGTGTATGCTATGATGTTGTACTTGCCATGTATAGCTTCTATGCCATGTCTTCTTGATGGGTGTATGCTTAGTTTATCATGAGATGCTCTGTAGTGAGTGCATCAAGCTCACGAACATGCCTACTTGTTATCTGTTTTTGCCATGCCCAGTTTTTCTGCTAAGTCTGAGATCTGTAATAAAACTTGCTATGTTTACATGGGTGCCATCATATCCTCTGGTCCTTTTTGGCTTATGGTCAGTAAGGGACTTTTGATCTATGCTTTGAGTAGATTCATGTCATGCCTTGTTTTGCTATTATAAGTTCCTGTAGCTTTTTGTTTGCTTGCTCCAAACATGCCTTCCTGATGTTAATTTCTGGCATAATAGTATTTTCACCAAGTCTGTGAACCTGATATTTTTTGCACTTTCACCATGCTTGTTTGAACATGTTATGATGTGTTTTAGCCGTAGCTCAGTGTTCCTCTTTTGTTAAGCATCTCCTGTAGATCACTGCCATATGCTTTGTTTTTATGTTGGGGTCTTTGTAGCATAGTTTCTTGTTGCATGCTAAGTAGCATCGTGCTGTTAAACGCAGATTCGCGTCATTCTTGTTTTGCTTGTCTTTTGCAAACCGTGCATCCTATTCCGGTGATCTTTATATCGATTTCAACCGAAATCATCCCATCTTTCCAGCGGCATACTTGGTTTGCCAAGTTGATGCCCGGTTCATCATTTTCCTTCCGGGGCACACATATGCATTGCATATCGCATCTCGCATAGCATGTCATGTATTGCATCATATTGCTTGTGCATTGCTCCTTGTTTGATTGTTGTTCCATTGCTTGTGTTCTTGCTTTGGGTAGAGCCGGGAGACGAGTACGTGTACGAGGAACCTGTTGAGAACGCCTACGAGGATCAAGCCTTCGACAACTTTGAGAACCTTGCAGGCAAGATGACCATACCTTCGATATCACTTCTATCTTTGCTTGCTAGATGCTCGCTCTTTTGCTATGCCTATGCTGCGATACCACCACTTGCTATATCATGCCACCCATATTGCCATGTCAAACCTCTAACCATCCATGTCCTAGCAAACCGTTGATTGGCTATGTTACCGCTTTGCTCAGCCCCTCTTATAGTGTTGCTAGTTGCAGGTGAAGATGAAGTTTGTTCCTGGTCGGAACATGGATATTTTGGGATATCACAATATCTATTGTTTTAATTAATGCATCTATATACTTGGTAAAGGGTGGAAGGCTCGGCCTTATGCCTGGTGTTTTGTTCCACTCTTGCCGCCCTAGTTTCCGTCATACCGGTGTTATGTTCCTTGATTTAGCGTTCCTTACGCGGTTGGGTGATTTATGGGACCCCGTGAGTTCGCTTTGAATAAAACTCCTCCAAAGAAGGCCCAACCTTGGTTTTACCATTTGCCACCTAAGCCTTTTTCCCTTGGGTTTTCGCGAGCCCAAGGGTCATCTTTATTTAACCCGGGCCAATGCTCCTCTGAGTGTTGGTCCAAACTAGAGCCACTTGCGGTGCCGCCCTGAGGCAACTTGGGGTATCCTCGGTTGCCGTACGTAGTGTTCATCCGGTGTGCCCTGAGAACGAGATATGTGCAGCTCCTATCGGGATTTGTCGGCACATTCGGGAGGCTTTGCTGGTCTTGTTTTACCATTGTCGAAATGTCATGCGAACCGGATTCCGAGACTCGATCGGGTCTTCCCGGAGAAGGTTTATTCCTTCGCTGACCGTGAGAGCTTGTGATGGGCTTGTTGGGACACCCCGCAGGTATTATCTTTGGAAGTCGTGCCGCGGTTATGAGGCAGATGGGAATTTGTTAATGTCGGTTGTAGAAAACCCGAAGTTGACCTTAATTAAAATACATCAACCACGTGTGTAATCGTGATGGTCCCTTCCCGTGAGTCCGGGAAGTGAACACGTGTTGGAGTTATGTTTGACGTAAGTAGTTTCAGATCACTTCTTGATCGCTACTAGCTTCACGACCGTGCCTTGCTTCTCTTCTCGCTCTCTTTTGCGATCGTAGCCACCATATATGCTAGTCGCTGCTGCAGCTCCACCTCATGACACCACCCTTCCCTTGCTTAAATTGTCTTGATCTCATGGTGTGAGATTGCCGAGTCCCCGTGACTCACTGATTCTACTAAAGCAGATGCAGTATCGATGATACCAGTAGCAGAGGGCATAAACCGAGCTGAAGTGGGAATTTGATGAGGCCCTTGGTCGTTACTATGTTTCATTTCAGACGATCAAGAGTGGAGCCCAGTTAGCGATCGGGATCTGTGTTGCATTTGGGGTAGTCTTCTTTTATTTTGGTTCCGTAGCCGGACCTTGAGTGTAAACTAAATGATGGATGTTTATTTATGTATTGTGTGAAGTGGCGACTGTAAGCCAACTATGTATCTCTTTTCCCTTATGTATTACATGGGTTGTGCGAAGATTACCTCACTTGTGACATTGCTTTCAATGCGGTTATGCCTCTAAATCGTGCTTCGACACGTGGGAGATATAGCCGCATCGAGGGCGTGACAAAAGCACAACTCAAACATAGGCGCCCACTGAGCACAACTCAAAATATTGCTCGGGGGCTCTTTGCTTCTACAAGAACAAAGAGTCTATAACCTTGTAATAGGCTATAAAAGCCAGGCTTGGAAGCCAGGTGTATTCACCTAAAACCCCAGGTTATACTGCCTTTTTAAGTAAGTCACTCCGCCCAGGTAATCCTGGTAAGACCCATCAAACGTTTAACAAGTCAATCTTATAAAGAATCTGAACTTGTCATAGTTAAAATGACGATTGGTTAATGTGAGGTCCATCTTATAAGGCTTTGTAAAATGGTTTAACTCAGTGGCCTGGCAGCCCATGAAAAGCCTCACCTTTTTGCATGTTTTCTTCTCAAATCTTTGTTTTAGCAGTTCATTTTGATGAGGTTTATGTTCAAACTGGTATTTGCTGACCTGGTCTGGTTTTTGAGTTGCCAAGTACAAAATTACAAGATGACCGGTGCCAATTGACCCGGCTTGACTTTCAACTATAAGTTGTCAGTGCATGATCAGTTATAATCCGGTGTTTGTTGACCCGGCCTGGCTTCGACTACAAGTCGCCAGTATGATATACGGATAATCCGGTGTTTATTACAACCCGGCATGGTTTCATTATAAACCGGCAAACATGGGGGGAGTTATCAGTACTCAAGATTTGGGTTATCACCCTTACTACAATGAGTTGGTAAACCAACGATGTGATTCAATGTCACAGGTATGATATAGTTCATATTTTCTTAAAAGTACAGCCTTGGTTATAAACCCTGGTTTTATGTTGGGTGTTATGACCCGTCCGGCGGTAAACCGCCAGGACACTTTAAACTTGTTGCAGGCAGAAATAGAATTGGATAAATTTGCTAAAGATCATAAGCAGACATAGCATAATCATGACGGATTAACAGTATTATGCAAAGTGAATATGCACGATGGTATAGCAGACCAAGTGTTTAAACTAGCCTATTACAAGGCGCTTTGATGCCCCAAAAGGATAATTGTTCATCACACGGATTGCAGTGTGCAGAAGCTAAACCGGCCTACGGATCATGATTCTTCACCAGGCTGTGGATCATCCTGCGTCGGTTCATCCTCCTCCTCTCCACCCAGTGGCTGGAAGTCAATGGTTACCCAGTCAATCCCAGTTAAGGCTTGGAAGATAGCTTCATCACTTATAAGGGTGGACGATTCAACATCAGGGGCGTAGGTATGCTTACGGATTGGCGGGATAAGATTTTGCACATCATAAGTCGGTGCGTTAACCCATTTGTTGTTGGCATCATAAATCGTCCGGTAAAATGACAAAACAGTGTCTTCAGCCAGTTTGCTTTCCAGTGGATGCATTTCCCTCATTAGTTCCCTGAGGTCGTCATTACCAAAATGTGAGCCGTCCTCTTTTTGGCCTGGATAGCCGTTTCCAATATCTTTCGGATCAAGGTCAGATATCCATGCCTTAGCCCGAGTCAATGCAGTAAGAGCACCGGCCCTAGCAGCTGATTTCTTCAATTCCTCAAGCCGGGCAGGCATAATAGATAATTTTCCAACGTTTCCTCGATTAAAGTTGGGGGAGATTTATTATGTGAAGCTATGCAGATGACCCGTTGAACGCCGGTATATAATTGCTCTATCAGTGTATAAGCAGCCTTCGGTTTTTGCGCATATCTGAGCCAAGATGAGTGACGCAGCTACCTGCAGTGGTCAAAATATTAGTAAACCGGTAGTTTCATGGAGGTTGCTTATTTAAAGCTTATGAAGAGGATATTTACCAAAGACACCAGTGGTCATAGCATTGATTTGTCGTTTCAAGCCAGTCAGTTCTTCTACTACCGGATTAAGGGCTGCCTCAGCGTCCTCCGCCCGCTTTAGCAGACTTGTTTTTCAGCATCCCATCCTGCCCGTTTGCTCTTAAAGTTGTCCTTTAGTTGTTCCATGGCTGTTAAAGCGCTGGTCAGCTCTTCTTTAGCCTTGGAAGTTTCTTCTTGCTGGGACTTGATATTTTCTTGAAGGTTGGCGATTTGAGATTCCTTTTTGCTCAAATCAGCCTGGAAGAGACATTTAATGAGTTGGTAGTACATATTTGAAGTCCCAAGCACATAACAAGTTATACACTTGGCACTTGGGGGCTAATGCATATTACTTCTTATCAACTGTCATTTTAAGTCCCAAGCACATAACAAGTTATACACTTGGCACTTGGGGGCTAATGCATATTTGCTCAAGTCAAGGTTATGGTTTTTTCCTCCTCAATCGGATTACAAAGATGATCATCAAGAATTTTGGAAGCTTCATGACAGAAAGGTACCGGTTCATCCTAAAGGTAAAAACTGGTCCCTGGGGCTACGCAAGCAAAATTAAATATTGTTCTGCTACTATTCCCTGTTCACATTAATATTATGAACCGGCCTTGGGGGACACTGGAATTGATAGTCTAAACCGGTCAAAAGGAAAAGAAAGCTTATGCAGAGTGAGTGATATTTACCTCATACCGCTCCTTCATCACGCCCACTAAACCGGCTTCATAGTCGCGGCTTGTGTACAGGAGGTTTAAGAATCCAGAATGAATGTCTTGGGCGTTGAGGTGGGCATAGCTTGATAAATCTGTTTTTCACTTGCCCTTGTCCATAGCAGAAAGTTCTTCCTTGGCACTATGCTTTGATAAAGCGATAGGATTGCCAGGGGAAGTGTAACCAAGGCCAGTAACAACAACATCATCATCAGCACCTTTAGCCGGGCTTGGAGGATCATCAACGTGAGCCGATGGATCAATATCCATGTGCTCAGCTTCAATTGCTTGATCCGGCAACGATGGGCCATGAGGAATATTGTCAACATCTGGATTTGACGGTTCAGGAGTTTTCTCCGTTTCATCCTGATTGGGGTCTTCAGCCGGTTTGTTCACTTTGGCTTTCTTGTTGGCTCTGGCTTTGGCCCTGGAAGGTAATAAGTATGCATCAGAACAGCGCAAGGATCAAAAATATAAAGGTATGACTGATTCATAAAATCTGCTCACCCAGGAACCGTTTTAAGGGTTGGAAGCTTCGTCCCTGTTGATTTGCCAGAAGATGAAAGGGAGGTTCCCTGGTAATTCGAGTCAGATGGATTAAGAGGATATCGGAAATAACCCGCCCTGGAACAAGGTATATCAGAAGTACAAGAGACCTCTTGGCGGCGTTTACGAACCAGAGTGTTTGGTAAACCGGAGGAAGTAACCACTTAGCTGCTATGCCAGGTTGTGCGGCGAGCTTCATGCTGCTGTGTCTTCAAAAGAAAGTGCAGATCCGAATAAGCTAGAGGGTGTGAAAATCTTACTTTCCGGACTGCTTGACGGGTTTTCGGTGTTGGCACAGGATCTGAGTTGGAAGAAAGAGTAATTACCTCTACGTCACCAGCACGGCTAGCCTCCGCATCATCCTGATAATGATCATTGTCAATGAGGTGTATGAAAAAAGAACCAAGAGAATCAAGTTCTACCTCTGACTCCGGATCGTCAAGCTCTTCATCATTGGGCAGGTCAGGGGACTCGGTAGTTTTCTTCTTCGCAAGTTTCTTTGTAACTTTGGTCTTAGTGCGAGGTGTTTTCGCCGGTTTATCCTGCGGCTTCGCCAGTTTATCCTGTGGCTTCCTCTTCAAGAACGGGTCATCACCCTACAAAGATGGAGAAAAGGTTGTAAATAAATATTTAAGAGGGGTCGGATTAAGACAAGAATGATGCAGTTCTTGCAGCTGGCGGTTTATTGGAAACACAGAAAGGACTTAGCCCTGTCTTGCTGCACTCAGATATCGGTTCATCCAGCATCTTCTTGACAGATTCAGTAATCTCCTCATCAGTTAGCTGAATATCAATATGCCGCTAAGGGTCTTTGACATTTCCTGTGTACTCGCACATTAAACCGGGGCGACGGCTTAAGGGTAAGATACTCCAAGAGACCCAACAGCGGACAAAGTCGATGCCCGTTAAACCATTTTCCATAAAGGCTCGAAGCTTTGAAAGCTGTGGTGCATACTTAGCTCGTTCCTTTGCAGTGAGCCATTGGGGAACTGGATGTGTATTGGTAAGCCGGTGAGCACGATAACCCGGCAGAGGATTTTCGTCAGCTGGAGCTGCATTTTGACAGTAAAACCAAGTCTGATTCCAGTCTTTGGGGTGACTATGATGCTTGGCATGAGGGAAGTTGACATCTTTCCTTTTCTGAATTGAAACTCCGCCAAGTTCAGTGTTGGACCCGTCCGTAAATTCAGTACGGCGGTTTAAGTAAAAGAAGTCTCAGAATAATTCAACAGTTGGTTCTTCTTGCAGATAAGCCTCACAAAACACTTGAAAATTGCAAATATTGGACACAGAGTTTAGTCCAATATCTTGAGGGCAGATTTGGAAGCTAGCAAGCACGTCATGGAAGAATTTTGATCCGGGAGGGCTAAATCCCCGACTTAGATGATCAGTAAACACAATCACCTCTCCATCCTTGGGTTCAGGAGGATTTTCTGGACCGGGGACTCTCCTGTGGATGATTTCTTTACTCTCTAAAGCGCCGGTTGCAACGCACCCGTTCAGCTGTTCTTCCGTAACCCAGGAAGAAACCCAGTTGCAAGCATAGAATTGTTTGGCCATTTCAATGAAAAGATGGAAAAAGATCAATGTCGGTTTAAGATTCATGACTGTCAAGTATAATGCGTCGCAAGGTCAGAGGGAGAAGACGTTGAGGCATATATACATGTTAAGCCGGATTCTGACATTGGCAGGGTTAAAAAATGATGAATCGGCGGTTTAAGAGAGGGCTAATGCTACCAGGCGGATTATAATTTTCTAAAAGTTAAACCACCTACATTGGTATGGAAGGTAAAGATTTGAAATAACTAAGTGATGAAAAACAGGATTCACAAATTGATATTACAAATCTGGATCTACCGTGTGTCAGAAAATGGAAAAATATTCAGGGTTAAATGTTCTGGCATTGGAACAGTTGAAGGATCCAGATGGGGTTCTCTACTTAAATGAGATGCACTAATGGAAAGGAAGGATCATGTCTATCTCTATACAGGATAAATACCAAGGTTTAGATCAAGAGCTGTTGCACAGAAACGTGCAATGACGAACACTGATGAACACCGATGGGTACAGAAACCCTAATGATAGATCTAGGGGGAAGGAAAGAGGACTTACCAGTGTCACTGGAGCAGCGGAGAGGCGCCACGATTCTCTAGTAAGCTCAGGGTGATGTGATACGTCTCCAACGTATCTATAATTTTTGATTGTTCCATGCTATTATATTACCCCTTTTGGATGTTTATGGGCTTTATTTTACAGGTTTATATCATTTTTGGGACTAACCTACTAACCGGAGGCCCAGCCCATATTGCTGTTTTTTTGCCTATTTCAGTATTTCGAAGAAAAGGAATATCAAACGGAGTCCAAACGGAATGAAACCTTCGGGGGCGTTATTTTTGGAACAAATCTGATCCGGAGATCCTAGAGTGCAAGTCAAGAAAGCTCCGACGCCCCCACGAGATAGGAGGGCGCCCCCCCTATAGGGCGTGCCCCCTGTCTCGTGGGCCCCTCGGGCGTCCACCGACGTACTTCTTCCTCCTATATATACCTACGTACCCTGAAAACATCCGAGAGCACCACGAAACACAATTTCCACCGCCGTAACCTTCTGTACCCGCGAGATCCCATCTTGGAGCCCTTGCCGGCACTCCACCGGAGGGGGAAGCAACCACGGAGGGCCTCTACATCAACATCATTGCCCCTCCGATGAGTTGGGAGTAGTTTACCATAGACCTACGGGTCCATAGTTATTAGCTAGATGGCTTCTTCTCTCTTTTTGGATCTCAATACAATGTTCTTCCCCTCTCTTGTGGAGATCTATTCAATGTAAACTCTTCTTGCGGTGTGTTTGTCGAGATCTAATGAATTGTGGGTTTATGATCAAGTTTATCTATGAATAATATTTGAATCTTCTCTGAATTCTTTTATGTATGATTGAGTTATCTTTGCAAGTCTCTTCGAATTATCAGTTTGGTTTGGCCTACTAGATTGATCTTTCTTGCCATGGGAGAAGTGCTTAGCTTTGGGTTCAATCTTGCGGTGTTCTTACCCAAAGGATGTAAAGGGTTGCAAGACACGTATTGTATTGTTGCCATCGAGGATAACAAGATGGGGTTTATATCATATTGCATGTATTTATCCCTCTACATCATGTCATCTTGCTTAATGTGTTGCTCTATTCTTATGAACCTAATACTCTAGATGCAGGCAGGAGTTGGTCGATGTGTGGAGTAATAGTAGAAGATACAGGCAGGAGTCGGTCGACTTGTTATGGACGTGATGCCTATATACATGATCATGCCTAGATAATCTCATAACTATGCGCTTTTCTATCAATTGCTCGACAGTAATTTGTTCACCCACCGTAATACTTATGTTATCTCGAGAGAAGCCTCTAGTGAAACCTATGGCCCCCGGGTCTATCTCTTATCATATTTGCTTTCAATCTACTTTTATTTGCATCTTTACTTTTTGCATCTACATCAAAAATACCAAAAATATATTTATCTTATCATACTATCTTTATTAGATCTCACTTTCGCAAGTGGCCATGAAGGGATTGACAACCCCTTTATTGCGTTGGTTGCGAGTTCTCAGTTTGTTTGTGTAGGTGTGTGGGACTTTTAAGGAGCCTCCTACTGGATTGATACCTTGGTTCTCAAAACTGAGGGAAATACTTACGCTACACTTTGCTGCATCACCCTCTCCTCTTCGAGGAAAACCAAGCAAGCTCAAGACATAGCAAGAAGGATTTCTGGCGCCGTTGCCGGGGAGGTCTTCGCTCAAGTCAAGACATACCAAGTACCCATCACAAACCCATCTCCCTCGCATTTACATTATTTGCCATTTGCCTCTCATTTTTCTCTCCCCCACTTCACCCTTGCCGTTTTATTCGCCCTCTCTTTCCCAATCTCCTCCTCTCTTTTTGCTTGCCATTTTTCTGTTTGCTTGTGTGTTGGATTACTTGTTGCCATGGCACAAGATAATACCAAGTTGTGTGACTTCTCGAATACCAATAATAATGATTTCCTTAGTACTCCGATTGCTCCTCTTAATGATATTGAGTCTTGTGAAATCAATACCGCTTTGTTGAATCTTGTTATGAAATATCAATTCGCCGGCCTTCCTAGTGAAGATGCCGCTACTCATCTAAACAATTTTGTTGATTTGTGTGATATACAAAAGAAGAAAGATACGGATAACAATATTGTCAAATTGAAGTTATTTCCGTTTTCACTTAGAGATCGTGCTAAAGTTTGGTTTTCGTCTTTGCCTAAAAATAGTATTGATTCTTGGAACAAGTGCAAAGATGCTTTTATCTCTAAGTATTTTCCTCCCACTAAGATCATCACTCTTAGGAACAATATTATGAATTTTAAACAACTTGATCATGAGCATGTTGCCCAATCTTGGGAAAGAATGAAGTTGATGCTTCGCTATTGCCCTACTCATGGTTTGAATTTATGGATGATCATACAAAAATTTTATGCCGGTTTGAACTTTGCTTCTAGAAAACTCTTAGATTCGGCCGCGGGAGGCACGTTTATGGAAATTACGTTAGGAGATGCTACAAAATTACTTGATAATATTATGGCTAATTATTCTCAATGGCACACTGAAAGATCTAGTAAAAAAGTGCAAGCTATAGAAGAAATCAATGTTTTGAGTGGAAGATGGATGAACTTATGAAGATGTTTGCTACTAAAAATACTCCTCTTGATCCCAATGATATGACTTTGTCTTCCTTGATTGAGAATAATAATGAATCTATGGATGTGAATTTTGTTGGTAGGAATAGTTTTGGAAACAATGCTTATAGAGGAAATTTTAATGCTAGACCGTTCCCTAGTAATCCCTCTAATAATTATGGAAATTCCTACAATAATTCTTATGGTAATTTTAATAAGATGCCCTCTGATTTTGAGAATAGTGTGAAAGAATTTATGATTTTCTCAAAAGAATTTTAATGATTTTCTTGAAGAAAAATTGCTCAAAGTTGATGATTTGGCTAGGAATGTTGATAAACTTTCGCTTGATGTTAATTCTCTTAAACTTGGATCTTCTTCTCCTAAGCATGATATCAATGAGTCTCTCAAAGTAATGAGAATTTCCATTGACGAGTGCAAGGAAAGAACCGCTAGATTGCGTGCTAAAAAAGAAAGCTTTATAAAAGCGTGTTCTTCTAGTTTCCGTGAAAATAATGATGAGGATCTTAAAGTTATTGATGCGTCTCTGATTAGATCTATGTTTTGCAATATGAATTTTTATGGGAGTGATGATGAATCCACTTTGCCTAGAAGGCGTCCCAAAAACTCGGAGTCTTTAGATCTTGATGTTAATTTTGGTAAGAGTGAGATTGGAGAATCCTCAACTTCTAATAATATTGAACTTACTATCTCGGATTTCAAGGAATTTGATTATGATAATTGCTCTTTAAAAGGTTGTATTTCCTTGTTGCAATCCATTGTTAATTCTCCTCATGCTTATAGTCAAAATAAAGCTTTTACCAAACATATTGTTGATGCCTTGATGCAATCTTATGATGAAAAACTTAATTTGGAAGTTTCTCTACCTAGAAAACTTAATGATGAGTGGGAACCTACTATTAAGATTAGAATTAAAGGTTCTGAGTGTTTTGCTTTGTGTGATTTGGGTGCTAGTGTTTCCACGATTCCAAAAACTTTATGTGATATTCTAGGTTTCCATGATCTTGATGATTGCTCTTTAAATTTGCACCTTGCGGATTTTTTCACCATTAAAAAGCCTATGGGAAGGATCAATGATGTTCTTATTGTTGCAAATAGAAATTTGGTGCCCGTAGATTTTATCGTTCTTGATATAGATTGCAATCTTTCTTGCCCTATTATTCTTGGTAGACCTTTCCTTAGAACGATTGGTGCGATTATTGATATGAAGGAAGGGAACATTAGATTCCAATTTCCATTAAAGAAAGGCATGGAGCACTTTCCAAGAAAGAAAGTCAAATTACCTTATGAATCTATCATGCGTGCTACTTATGAACCTAGTGCCAAAGATAGCACTCGTTAGATCTATCCTTATTTTTATGCCTAGCTAGGGGCGTTAAACAATAGCGCTAGTTGGGAGGCAACCCAATTTTCTTCATGTTTTTTGTTTTTTCTCCTGTTTAGTAATAAATCTTGCATCTACCTTCTTGTTAGATGTGTTTTTATCTTTTAATTAGTGTTTGTGCCAAGTAGAACCTATAGGATAACCTATGATGATAGTTGATTTGATTCGGCTGAAAAACAGAAACTTTGCGCGCACGAATATAATTTTGTTAAATCACAGGAATGTGCTTTTGCGTTGATTCTTCTTGCTGCTGTTCAATAGACAAATTGTCCAGGACTTAATATTTTGGTAGGATTTTTAGAGTTCCAGAAGTTTGCGTTAGTTACAGGTTGCTATAGACTGTTCTGTTTTTTACAGATTCTGTTTTTCGTGTGTTGTTTGCTTATTTCAATGCATCTATGGCTAGTAAATTAGTTTATAAACCATAAAGAAGTTGGAATACAGTAGGTTTAACACCAATATAAATAAAGAATGAGTTCATGGAAGTACCTTATGTGGTGGTTTTGTTTTCTTTCACTAACGAAGCTTATAAGATTTCCTGTTGAGTTTTGTGTTGTGAAGTTTTCAAGTTTTGGGTAAAGCTTTTATGGACTATGGAACAAGGAGTGGCAAGAGCCTAAGCTTGGGGATGCCCATGGCACCCCAATATATTTAAGAATAGCCAAAAGCTAAGCTTGGGGATGCCCCGGGAAGGCATCCCCTCTTTCGTCTTCGTTCATTGGTAACTTTACTTGGAGCTATATTTTTATCCGCCACATGATATGTGTTTTGCTTGGAGCGTCGTGTATTATATTAGTTTTCGCTTTTTAGTTTACCACAATCATCCTTGCTGTACACACCTTTTGGGAGAAGCCTATTTGATTAGAATTTGCTAGAATACTCTATGTGCTTCACTTATCTCTTTTGAGCTTGATAGTTTTTGCTCTAGTGCTTCACTTATATCTTTTAGAGCACGGCGGTGTCTTAATTTTGAAGAAATTGCTAGTCTCTCATGCTTCACTTATATCATTTTGAGAGTCTTTTAGAACAGCATGTTATTTGCTATGATCATAAAGTTGGTCCTAGAATGATGAGCATCCAAGTTGGGTATAATAAAAACTATCATAGAAAGAATTGGATGCTATGATCAATTTGATGCTTGATAATTGTTTTGAGATATGAAGATAGTGATATTAAAGTCATGCTAGTTTGGTGATTATGAATTTAAAGAATGCTTGTGTTGAAGCTTGTGATTCCCGTAGCATGCACGTATGGTGAACCGCTTTGTGATGAAGTTGGAGCACAATTTATTTATTGATTGTCTTCCTTATGAGTGGCGGTCGGGAACGAGCGATGGTCTTTTCCTACCAATCTATCCCCCTAGGAGCATGCGCGTAGTACTTTGGTTTTTGATGACTTCTAAATTTTTGCAACAAGTATATGAGTTCTTTTGATTAATGTTGAGTCCATGGATTATACGCACTCTTTCACCCTTCCACCATTGTTAGCCTCTCTTGTATCGTGCAATTTTCGCCGGTACCATACACCCACCATACTCCTTCCTCAAAACAGCCACCATACCTACCTATTATGGCATTTCCATAGCCATTCCGAGATATATTGCCATGCAACTTTCCACCGTTCCGTTCATATGACACGCATCACTTTTGTCATATTGCTTTTTGCATGATCATGTCGTTGACATTGTATTTGTGGCAAGGCCACCTTCATAATTTTCATACATGTCGCTCTTGATTCATTGCATATCCGGTACATCACGGAGGCATTCATATAGAGTCATATCTTGTTCTAGCTTTGAGTTGTAAATCCATAAAAGTGTGATGATCTTCATTATTAGAGCATTGTCCTAGTGAGGAAAGGATGATGAAGACTATGATTCCCCCACAAGTCGGGATGAGACTTCGGACTTTATAAAAAAATAGAAAAAAAGGCCAAAAAGAAAAAAAAGAAGGCCAAAGAAAAGAAAAAAAAAGAAAGAAAAAAATAATAAAATGAGAGAAAAAGAGAGAAGGGACAATGCTACTATCTCTTTTTCCACACTTGTGCTTCAAAATAGCACCATGATCTTCATGATAGAGAGTCTCATATATTGTCACTTTCATACTAGTGGGAATTTTTCATTATAGAACTTGGCTTGTATATTCCAATGATGGGCTTCCTCAAAAGTGCCCTAGGTCTTCGTGAGCAAGCGAGTTGGATGCACCCCACTTAGTTTCTTTTGTTGAGGTTTCATATATTTATAGCTCTAGTGCATCCGTTGCATGGCAATCCCTACTCACTCACATTGATATCTATTAATGGGCATCTCCATAGCCCGTTGATACGCCTAGTTGATGTGAGACTATCTTCTCCTTTTTTGTCTTCTCCACAACCACCCTTCAATTCCACATATAGTGCTATGTCCATGGCTCACGCTCATGTATTGCGTGAAAGTTGAAAAAGTTTGAGATTATTAAAGTATGAAACAATTGCTTGGCTTGTCATCAGGGTTGTGCATGATTAAATACTTTGTGTGATGAAGATAGAGCATAGCCAGACTATATGATTTTGTAGGGATAACTTTCTTTAGCCATGTTATTTTGAGAAGACATGATTACTTTGATTAGTATGCTTGAAGTATTACTATTTCTTATGTCAATATGAACTTTTATTTTGTATTCATTTGGATCTGAACATTCATGCCACAATAAAGAAAATTACATTATGAATTATGCTAGGTAGCATTCCACATCAAAAATTCTCTTTTTATCATTTACCTACTCGAGGACGAGCAGGAATTAAGCTTGGGGATGCTTGATACGTCTCCAACATATCTATAATTTTTTATTGTTCCATGCTATTATATTACCCCTTTTGGATGTTTATGGGCTTTATTTTACACATTTATATCATTTTTGGGACTAACCTACTAATCGGAGGCCCAGCCCATATTGCTATTTTTTTCCTATTTCAGTATTTCGAAGAAAAGGAATATCAAACGGAGTCGAAATGGAATGAAATCTTCGGGAGCGTTATTTTTGGAACAAATCTGATCCGGAGAGCCTGGAGTGCAAGTCAAGAAAGCTCCGAGGGCCCCACGAGATAGGAGGGCGCCCCTCCCCCTCGTGTAGGGCGCACCCCCTGTCTCATGGGCCCCTCGGGCGTCCACCGACGTACTTCTTCCTCCTATATATACCTACGTACCCTGAAAACATCCGGGAGCACCACGAAACACAATTTCCACCACCGTAACCTTCTGTATCCGCGAGATCCCATCTTAGAACCCTTGTCGGCACTCTGCCGGAGGAAGAAGCAACCACGGAGGGACTCTACATCAACATACTTGCTCCCCCCCTATGAGTTGTGAGTAGTTTACCACAGACCTACGGGTCCATAGTTATTAGCTAGATGACTTCTTCTCTCTTTTTGGATCTGAATACAATGTTCTCCCCCTCTCTTGTGGAGATATATTCGATGTAAACTCTTCTTGCGGTGTGTTTGTCGAGATTCGATGAATTGTGGGTTTATGATCAAGTTTATCTATGAATAATATTTAAATCTTCTCTGAATTCTTTTATGTATGAATGAGTTATCTTTGCAAGTCTCTTCGAATTATTAGTTTGGTTTGGCCTACTAGATTGATCTTTCTTGCCATGGGAGAAGTGCTTAGCTTTGGGTTCAATCTTGCGGTGTTCTTACCCAAGTGACAAAAAGGGTTGCAAGACACGATTGTATTGTTGCCATCGAGGATAACAAGATGGGGTTTATATCATATTGCATGTGTTTATCCCTCTACATCATGTCATCTTGCTTAATGCGTTGCTCTATTCTTATGAACTTAATACTCTAGATGCAAGCAGGAGTCGGTCGATGTGTGGAGTAATAGTAGTAGATGCAGGCAGGAGTCGGTCTACTTGTTATGGACGTGATGCCTATATACATGATCATGCCTAGATAATCTCATAACTATGCGCTTTTCTATCAATTGGTCGACAGTAATTTGTTCACCTACCGTAATACTTATGCTATCTCGAGAGAAGCCTCGAGTGAAACCTATGGCCCCCGGGTCTATCTCTTATCATATTTGCTTTCAATCTACTTTTATTTGCATCTTTACTTTTTGCATCTATATCAAAAATACCAAAAATATATTTATCTTATCATACTATCTTTTAGATCTCACTTTTGCAAGTGGCCGTGAAGGGATTGACAACCCCTTTATTGCGTTGGTTGCGAGTTCTCTGTTTGTTTGTGTAGGTGTGTGGGACTTTTGAGGAACCTCCTACTGGATTGATACCTTGGTTCTCAAAACTGAGGGAAATACTTATGCTACACTTTGCTGCATCACCCTCTCCTCTTCGAGGAAAACCAACGCAAGCTCAAGACGTAGCATGATGCAGCGGCCGGAGTTGAGCTCGAGGACGAAGATGTGGCGGCGGCGGGTGGGCTTGAACAATAGGTCGACGCGAGGAGGAAGAAGAAGTGAAGAGGCACGAGGGGGAAAGGTGAAAATGACCCTCGGCTTTATTTATAAGGTGAAGGGATAAGCGACAAGCGCGAGAATTGAGGAGCCCAAATATGGATATGTGACAGAGCTATCGCCTCGATTTTCGAAGGCTCATTAATAAAGGGGGAGGTATGTACGGTTTTTTAGTAAGCAAGTGATGTCATGGCGGTTTACTATAATCTCGGAAGATGACGTCATGGCGGATTACAAGGTTCATGCGAAGGTGTTGAAGAAGGAATTTTCCTAAGTGTTGAAGATTGACATGAACAGGTTCAAATCAATCTGGGGCCTAATATTGGGGATATAACTACTGAGTATAAACCGCCCAGGAGGGGCCGGGTTATACCCGTAATAAGTTATCCATATTGAATCCCATGAAGACAAGGAGTATTGGCGCTTTACTGTAGAGATTTAAAGGCCCAGGGCCCAAGGGTGGATTAGGGCCCGTAGACATAAACCGCCATATGCTGTGTGTAGCGACCAGACCTCAAACTGTCCGATCTCTGTTCTCAGTGTCATCCCTAGATCAGTAATGCTGACACCACACAGTACTTGGAGGATTTATAATAAAGTAGCAATCACACACTTATTACATCGAATGTCTCAAGAGAGAACGTATTGAAATAAATATGGCTTAAGGCCATCTAAATACGATAACAGCGGAAGACTTGGAAGATAAGCGAGTCCATTAACTCCAACGGCATCACTGAGTATAGAACCACGACCTAAAAGCACCTTACTGTCGTTCGAAAAGTGCGCAACATGAAACGTTGCAGCCCGAAAACGGGTCAGCACATGGAATATGCTGGCAATGTAACACATAGAGAATAACAATGGATTAAGCTATACTAAATGCATATTTGGTTGGTGGAAAGCTTTATGGTTACAATTTTGCATAAAGCCAATTTTTCCCTACTACAAAGGAATAAATTTATTTAACTATCATGGTGGTTGTTAAACATTGAGAATGGTTGACAGCATTCTCAATCCCAATTAAAAGTACTCATTAACATCCCAACAACATTAATTAGAAGTAACATGATGAGATTCATATGATATACAGGTACTAGATACTCAAGATGTCCATAATCGGGGACACAGCTAACCATGATTAGTTTATACATTCTGCAGAGGTTTGCACACTTTTCCCCACAAGACTCGATCGTCTCCGTTGGATTTCTCGCACTACATGATGTTTGAGAAACGGATGACCGAGACATAGTCTTTCGGAAGCACTAGCACCTTACATAAAGCGTAGACCGGTACACCTACTTTCCCCTACATCTGCTAGTCTACCTGTAAGAGTTCGCACGACTTAATCAAATATGCCAGAGCCCATAATGGCTTGTGGCTGCACACGTAAGTTTCTAGTTTGAATAATCTCATGATCCCTTTGAGCACGGGTGGCGGTCCGAAGAAAAAACAGTAAGTCTCGAAACCGGTGCCTCAATCCACCCGGATGTGTGTTTAAGTTGCCACCTTAAATAAACCATTAATTAACAATCTCACATCTGTCATGGATTCACTCACCCAATCCACGTCTACTAGCATAGCATGGCATAGTAAGCAAACGTAGAAGTAACTCCCAGGGGTTTGAAAATAAAACAGGTAATAGGTACTACCTCAACTCAATTCCCATAACCCACAATTTAATTAGGTCCTAATCATGCAATGTTTAAGGATTGATCTAATGCATAAAAACTGGGTATGAGAAAAGGTATGATCAAAGTGTTACTTGCCTTGCTGATGATCCGCGAAACCTAGAGATTCGAAGTAACAGGCGGCGCACTCCGGGTATTCTATCGCAGACAAACAGACAAACATACAATAAGTACTCATCTAATGCATAGGTAAAATTCAAATAGAAGATCGAACCAGAAAGTTCAACTTAAGAACTCCGGTTTGCAAAAAGAAACAAAACAAACGAAGCAACGGAAGTCAAACGGCGAAAGAAAACAGCTTCATTTTACTAATCTAGATCTAAGTCAAATTTTACAGAAGCAAAAACTTGTTTAAGTTGATTATTCGGAAAGAGGGTTTCGAGACGAAACTCCAGGCGCTTGAATCGCCTGATTCCGATAAACGAGCGAAAAGTTATACTAAAACGTAAATCGGATCAGGAATCGCGATCAGAAAAATCGTGGATTAAATCCGAGAAAAAGAAAAACGACGAACAGGTTCGGTTAAATCGCGAGCGTTCGCATCTGACGAACACGTTCGTTAAAACGAACGGACGAGCGAACGCTCGCGATTTAACCGAACCGAAAAAAACTGATCTAATAAAATAAACCGAAAAAACGAAGAAAACCGTTCGGTTTTTGAAAAAAAACGGCAGCACGCAAAACAAGGCGGCGGCGAACCTCGGTCGGCGGGGTCGGCGGCGGCGACGGCGGGTCCGATGGCGGCTCCGCGACGGCAGGCAGCGGCGGCGGCAATGACGGCGGCGGCGACGGATCTAGGGTTAGGGTTTGGGGGGTGTGGGCTGGCGGGCGCGAGTGGGCTCGTGGTGGCGGCCGACGGAAGAAGCGCCGGGCGGCGCTATTTATAGGTGCCCCCAAGCGGAGTCCTGCTCGGGCACGGCCCAAGGTCGGTTCGCGTTTTAAAAAAAAAATTCACGCAGAAGAAAAATAAAAAGAAATACTAAACAGACTCCAAAAATTCCGGAATAAATTTTCCCCGGCTTCTAAAATCAAGCCGGACAAGATGAACATTTATTTGGGGCCTAAATGCAATTTTGAAAAACACGCATTTTTCCTAAATCCAAATAAAAAATGCGAAAAACTCAAAATAAATCTTATTTGATTTTTTTATTAAATCTTCATTATTTCTTTATTTTGGGAAAGTCATTTTATTCCCTCTCTGAAATTTTGGTAGTAGAAATAATTGAAGATAAAATAAATAAAATCAAATGATCCTATTTTCAAAATTTGAGAAAATCCAAATATGAAAATAACGAAATCCCTAACTCTCTTCGTGGGTCCTTGAGTTGCGTAGAACTTCTAGGATCGAGCCAACAATGCAACAAAATATGCTATGCAATGATGATCTAAGTATAACATTCCAAATTGAAAATTTGGGATGTTACACTGTGTAACTTGTGTTGTAAGGTAGGAAGAGTAGAAACCGAGCCGGACACGTGTATGAATCGGCCGGGATTCTATAAACCGCCGGGCGTCAACCTGTGTATATAAAGGGACGACCTGACGGCGGTTCAAGGACAAGAAACAACAACTCGAGAGCCATGCAAAGCGAATTCGCTCCCTGGTCATCGAAACCCCATCAATTCCACCACAGCTGGATCGTAGGATTTTACCTTCACCGCAAGGGGCCGAACCAGTATAAACTCCCCGTGTCCTTTGTCCGGTTTAACCCCTTTAAGCTAATCTCGTTGCGATGGCTCCATGAATAAGTCCTCACACTAGAACATCTGCCGTGACAATTCCACGACACTAACACATTTAAGTCTAACCCACTTCCTATGCATAGGGATTTTGTGAGCAAACTTATGGAAACAAGAATCAACTAGCATAGGAAGGTAAAACAAGCATAGCTTCAAAACTTTCAACACATAGAGAGGAAACTTGATGTTATTGCAATTCCTACAAGCATGTATTCCTCCCTCATAATAAGTTTCAGTAGCATCATGAATGAATTCAACAATATAACTATCACATAAAGCACTCTTTTCATGATCCACAAGCATAGAAATTTTATTACTCTCCACATAAGCAAATTTCTTCTCATTAATAGTAATGGGAGTAAACTCAATAAAATAAATATCATGTGAGGCATAATCCAATTGAAAATTAAAATCATGATGACAAGTTTCATGGTTATCATTATTCTTTATACCATACATGTCATAACAATAATCATCATAGATAGCAACTTTATTCTCATAATCAATTGGAACCTCTTTCGAAATAGTGGATTCATCACTAAATAAAGTCATGACCTCTCCAAATCCACTTTCATAATTATCACAATAAGATTCAACACCCTCCAAAATAGTGGGATCATTACTTCCTAAAGTTGACACTCTTCCAAACCCACTCTCATCAACATAATCATCATAAATAGGAGGCATGCTATCACCATAATAAATTTGCTCATCCAAACTTGGGGGACTAAAAATATCATCTTCATCAAACATAGCATCCCCAAGCTTGTGGATTTGCATATCATTAGCATAATGGATATTCAAGAAATTCATACTAACAACATTGCAATCATACTCATCATTCAAGGATTTAGTGCCAGACATTTTAATGCATTCTTCTTCTAACACTTTGGCACAATTTTCCTTTCCATAATACTCACGAAAGACATTAAAAAGATGAAGCATATGAGGCAACCTCAATTCCATTGTTTTAAAAGTTTTCTTTTATAAACTAAACTAGTGATAAAACAAGAAACTAAAAGATTCGATTGCAAGATCTAAAGATATACCTTCAAGCACTAACCTCCCCGGCAACGGCGCCAGAAAAGAGCTTGACGTCTATTACGCAACCTTCTTCTTGTAGACGTTGTTGGGCCTCCAAGTGCAGAGTTTTGTAGGATGGTAGCAAATTTCCCTCAAGTGGATGGCCTAAGGTTTATCAATCCGTGGGAGGCGTAGGATGAACATGGTCTCTCTCAAACAACCCCGCAACCAAATAACAAAGAGTCTCTTGTGTCCCCAACACACCCAATAACCAAATAACAAATTGTATAGGTGCACTAGTTCGGCGAAGAGATGGCGATACAAGTGCAATATGGATGGTAGATATAGGTTTTTGTAATCTGGAATTATAAAAACAGCAAGGTAGCAAGTGGTAAAAGTGAGCGAAAATGGTATTGCAATGCTTCGAAACAAGGCCTAGGGTTCATAATTTCACTAGTGCAAGTTCTCTCAACAATAATAACATAATTATATCACATAACAATCCCTCAACATGCAACAAAGAGTCACTCCAAAGTCACTAATAGCAGAGAACAAACGAAGATATTATTGTAGGGTACAAAACCACGTCAAAGTTGTTCTTTCCAATCAATCCATTGGGCTATTCCTATAAGTGCCACAAACAGCCCTAGAGTTCGTAGTAAAGTAACACCTTAAGACACACATCAACCAAAACCCTAATGTCACCTAGATACTCCAATGTCACCTCAATTATACGTGGGTATGATTATACGATATGCATCACACAATCTCAAATTCATCTATTCAACCAACACAAAGAACTTCAAAGAGTGCCCCAAAGTTTCTACCGGAGAGTCAAGACGAAAATGTGTGTCAACCCCTATGCATAAGTTCACAAGGTCAGTGAACCCGCAAGTTGATCACCAAAACATACATCAAGTAGATCACGTGACTATCCCATTGTCACCACAGATAAGCACATGCAATACATACATCAAGTGTTCTCAAATCCTTAAAGACTCGATCCGATAAGATAACTTCAAAGGGAAAACTCAATTCACTACAAGAAGGTAGAGGGGGAGAAACATCATATGATCCAACTATAATAGCAAAGCTCGCGATACATCAAGATCGTGCCAAATCAAGAACACGAGAGAGAGAGAGAGAGAGAGAGAGAGAGAGAAATCAAACACATAGCTACTGGTACATACCCTCAGCCCCGAGGGTGAACTACTCCCTCCTTGTCATGGAGAGCGTCGGGATGATGAAGATTGCCACCGGTGATGGATCCCCCCTCCGGCAGGGTGCCGAAACAGGGTCCCGATTGGTTTTTGGTGACTATAGAGGCTTGCGGCGGCGGAACTCCCGATCTAGGTTTCTTTTCGGGGGTTTCTGTATTCGTAGGAATTTTTGGCATTGGTTTTATGTCAGGGGGGTCTCCGGGTCATCCACAAGGTAGGGGCGTGCCCAGGGGGTAGGGCACGCCCTCCACCCTCGTGGATGACTCGGGACTCTTCTGGCCAACTCTTTTGCTTCGGGGGCTTCTTCTGGTCCATATAAAATCATCGGGAAGTTTTAGCTCGTTTGGACCCCGTTTGATATTCCTTTTCTATAAAACTCAAAAACAAGGAAAAACATAAACTGGCACTGGGCTCTAGGTTAATAGGCTAGTCCCAAAAATCATATAAAATAGCATATAAATGCATATAAAACATCCAAGATGGATAATATAATAGCATGGAACAATCAAAAATTATAAATACTTTGGAGACGTATCAAGGTGTAGGGCACGGTGACCGTGGATGAAGTGAAGTACATTGGCAGCGTCCATGGCGGTGCGGGGAAACTCGCAACCGCTGCGGATGTGGAGAAGGAGGTGGCGGGCTCCGCCTCAGCGCTGCCAGAGCAGAAGGTGATGGCGTCGAGCAGCGCAGTCCATCCCGATACCCCCAATGTGCAGCCTGGCGAGGAGAGGAGGTATTTCCACTTACTTGTTTTGTTGCAATATTTAGGATATTAGCTTGTAGAGTTAGTTGCATTGGTAAGATTATGATTCATACGGTAGTACAGATGGTTAGAGTAGTTGGTTTGATGGATGGGCCGGGGTTTTCTGTATGGGGGGTGGGGGGTTTTGTACTAGGATTTTTTTGATTTCATTGCAAAAATGCTAGATAGATCTATATGAGAGATTGGGATCTTTGTGCTTCAATGCTACACAGATGTATGCTTATTAGATTTGTTTTTAATGCTACACAGATTGGGGTTTTAATGCTACAGACATGTATGCATGCTTATTAGATTTGGGGTCCCTATTAGATTTGTTTTTGAATGCTACTCAGATTGGGGTTTTGAATGCCATATACCCAAATGGAATCCATTGATTAAGAAGTTATTTGATTCATTAGTAGATAAATTTGTCCACAATATGTAGTTATATTAGCTCTGGTGTTCAATGTGTGTGCATGACAATGGAAAATGCAAATAGGATCATAGTATATTAGCCCTGTGATCAATGTGACATGTGTGCATATCTATATTTTTAATTGGCTTCTGTACTTACTAGTGATGGATGTAATTGTATATTTAGGAGGAGGATGGTTGGGGAAAAAGAGGGTGCTAGCCCTTACTGGGTTCGACCTATACGATCAGTATAGTGAAGATGAAGAATAAGAGGTAAGCCTACTTGAAATTTAGATTGTTCATTTAGTTCCTTTGACATGGTGTATATGAATCTATAATGTATTAATGTAATTTATTCATGTGTGCAGTATGATTCTGGAGAAGATGTGTACAAGGGCAACATTGTGTCCTTCACAGCGAAGGAGGTGGAGAAGATCAAGGCCAAGGGAGTTGCTTCCTTCTACAACCGCAAGATCAAGAAGTGGCACTACCTCTACTGCACCACCAAGCCAAAGCCAAAGGATGGCTGCTTTGATCACCTTGTGTCTCATGCAGAGGATGTAGCGATTCGCGGGGAGGACTACATGATCAGGGGGCAGCATGCTCCCTCCCGAAGGCCCTGACTCCGGTGTGATGTGATGATGTGATGAACTAAATGTGGCAGCATGTTATCTTTATCTTTTGGGTTATTTTTGGTAAACTGAATGTGGCTGTTTATGATGTGAACTGAATCTATGTAGTAATGTATTATGCTATCTATATTTGTTTGTCCTTAAATTTGCATGTGGTGTATGATTAGTTATGTTTAGATGTTGTGAGCTTGAGTTTAGGTGATGCAATGATCACACTTGTTGTTTCATTGTTGCTTCACTGATCAGACATGCTGCTTTTTCTCACTAGTTTAGGTGCTGCAATGATCACACATGTTGTTTTAGTGTTGCTTCACTAATCAGACATGCTGCTTTTTCGCTGATCATAAAGGAGTGTTATCCTAATTATTTGTCTCATGTTTATTTGTCTCATGCTTAAATCAAATGCATTCAACAGGACAGTATAAATTCAAACAAATGCAAAAAAACCTTGGGAAACTATCTATATTTGTGTAGGAGATCATGTGTGCAAAATTTGAGGTGATTTAGAGGTCAAAGAAATTTGAATTTGAGAAATGTGCTCCAAATGAGCTCCCAGACTAGGGTAAACAACCCCATTTGTAATCATACTTTTTTGGACCTACTCTAAATGAGCCAAAAAAAATTATTAACACCTATTCAATCTATATAGTGTAGATTCGAAGTCTCACTATTTTTTGAATTAATCTTCATATTTTTACATTTTCTTTTGAAAAAATATGCTTTAATATAAACACTACTAAAATCACGTTTAAAATATGAAAATGGAAACTAAGTTCAGATCCTTTTTATTCACTTTGGAATAAAGCTTTGGTGATTTTTTTTGATTTTATAATTTTTTTCAAAAGCAGAAGGTAACCCTACTGTAACATCCCAAAATTCTAAATTTTGGAATGTTATAATAAATAGATAGTTTTTATTGATTGTTTGATTGATTGACTGAAAGTGAGTGAATTTGAAATTTGAAAGTTAAATGAGAGGGAATAAAAGGACTTTCCCAAACTTTCATTTTTGCTTTTATGATCTTCGTGAATTCAAATTCTTTTCACCACAAAACCCTGGAGAGAAGATAACATGAATTCTTCCATTTATTTAAATGACAAGGGGTGTTGAAAATATTTGAATTTCATTTGGAAAATATTTCCAATTCTGGAACTTTATGCAACTCAATGATTTTCACGAGCGAAGATAAAATGACTTCTTCAAAACATATGAAATATGAGTTGGGAGTTTCAAATAATTAAATTCAAAGTTCTTTTTGAATTTATTTTTCAATTTGGAGTTATTTGAGTTTTATTCAAATTATTTTTCTCCAAAAATAAAATATATGGAAAATAGGGTAACATGATTCCCTACATCAGAAAATTGGAGAGAAATAAATTTGAATTAATTTTGGAATCTTTAAAATGATTTTTACTGGATTTTACTAGGGCAGAAGCACTCTTTGCTTTATTTGAATTCGTGTGAATTTTATTTGACTCTAGAAAAATGTTCCGCTTGTAGGAAATATTTTTCCGAAAATTTTGATATATTATATGCCTATATAATATATTTGTTTATTTGGTTTTTATTATTTTGGTTTGCCTGGAAAACGTTTTTATTTAAAAAAACAAAAAAAAGACTTCCTTTCCCCGCGGGCCAACTGGGCCGAAGCCCAGCCCAGCGCTGCGCCCCGCTCGTCCCCGAGCTCGGGACGGACTCGCTTGAAAGCACGCTGCCGCCGCCGCCAGCCGCCTCCGCCTCCTCCGCCTCCTCCAAGCCGCGCCCTCCGTGTTTTGATAAGGCGAGGCCGCCCGCCCTCTTTTTTTCTTCTCTTGCGCCGCCGCCTCCCGCATCTCATCGCCATCGCCATCGCCATCGGAGGCCGCAGCCGTCGCCTCGTCGCCGCCGACCGCCGACGCCATCACCAAGAATCGCCGCTCCACGCCGCCGCCGTGCTTTTGTCGCTTCTCGACGCCCGAGCCACAGCCCGACCGAGCCGAGCCGCCGCCGCCGCCCCGCGTCGCCGACCAGATCGCCGCCGCCCTTGTAACCGCCGCCCTCCCCTCGCCGTTGGATCTGGATCCAACGATCCAGATTTGTTTTTTTTTAATGTTTTATTTTATTTTTTCGGTGAACGTTCATTAGTTAGGGTTTGCACCGAACGGGTTTTGTTAGTTAGCGTTCGACAGCGAACGTTCGCTCGGAAGAGTTTTTCTTTTCTTTTTATTCTTTGGCCAGGGACCCACCCGTGAATATTTTATTTATAGATTAGTTCCTGTTCTTAAAACAATCACTACTTTTTACTCGTTAGTCGGAATTGGACGAAACCA
Source organism: Aegilops speltoides (assembly GCA_021437245.1). NCBI lineage: Eukaryota > Viridiplantae > Streptophyta > Magnoliopsida > Poales > Poaceae > Aegilops > Aegilops speltoides. Next base: position 365,138,698 of record CM038147.1, on the reverse strand, counting down.
ATGCCCACTTCTTCGTTATGATCCTTTCTATCCAGTAAAAGAATTTACACATGTTTTTGAAAGTTTTAAAAATTTGAATTCAAACAGTTTAGTATTTGAACTTTGTTTGATCATAACTTGAGTTTTATAACTCCGATTTGAGTGATTCTTTTTGCATCTCGAAGCTCTTAACCTAAAATTTCTGATAAGGCCAAATTCACTTAATTTTGGTATTGTTAGAAATTGTTTTCTGTTGCAAGAGTCATTTGCTTGGTTTCGAAGTTTTCCGAATTCTTTTCCTCGTTCTTTTCGATCTTTTGAGTGATTGCTTATGTGTGGTTACTATTGCTTGCTCACGATAGAATGATCGGAGTGTTGACGAGTAGAACTATCAAGAGTTTAGAGTGCGAATCATCTTCATCAACATTTCAGGCAAGTTCACACTTTGATCATACTTCTTTATTACTCAGTTTCTATTGCATTAGATCAATCCTCAAACATTGCATGATTAGGATCTAATTAAATTGTGGGTTTTGGGAAGTAGATGAGGTAGTACCTATTATCTGTTTTATTATCAAACCCTTGGGAGTTACTTCTACGTTTGCTTATTATACCATGCTATGCTCGTAGACGTGGATTGGGTTTGAGTGATTTTCCATGACAGATGTGAGATTGTTAATTAATGGTTTATTTAAGGTGGCAACATTAATACACATCTGGGTGGATTGAGGCACCTGGTTACTCCAGGATTTGCCTGTCTAGGCACCTGGGTTTCCAGGACTTGCCTGTTTTTCTTCGGACCACCACCCAGGCTCAAAGGGATCATGAGATTATTCAAACTAGAAACTTACGTGTGTAGCCACAAGCCATTATGAGCTCTGGCATAGTTGATTAAGTCATGCGAACTCTTACGGGTAGACAAGCAGATGTAGGGGAAAGTAGGTGTACCAGTCTACCCTTTATGTAAGGTGCTAGCGCTTCTGAAAGACTGTCTCGGTCATCCGTTTCTCAAACATCATGTAGTGCGAGAAATCCAACGGAGGCGATCGAGTCTTGTGGGGAAAAGTGCGCAAACCTCTGCAGAGTGTATAAACTAATCATGATTAGTCGTGTCCCCGGTTATGGATGTTTTGAGTATCTAGTACTTGGATTATCAGGTGAATCTTATCATGTTACTTCTAATTAATATTGTTGGGATGTTAATGAGTACTTTTTAATTGGGATTGAGAATGCTGTCAACCATTCTCAATGTTTAACAACCACCATGATAGTTAAATAAATTTATTCCATTGCAGTAGGGAAAAATTGGCTTTTCGCAAAAACATTATAACCATAGAGCTTTTCCACCAGCTAAATATGCATGTAGTGATAGCCTTTTTCATCATTGCTCTATGGTGTGAATTTGCCAGTACATTCAATGTACTGACCCTCTGTGGCTGCAACGTCTCATGTTGTAGGAATCTTACGACGAGTAAGTGTTACGTTAGGGTTACGATTTCTACACTCAACTTTGTCGTTCGTGTTGATGGGAATCCACAACCTTGTTACTTCCGCTATTTTGGATTTACATAATAGTGTTTACGTTACTTTATACATGTGATTTACCTCTGTTATAAATCCAAGAGTACTGTGTGTGTCAGCATACCGATCCAGGGATGACACTTAAGCACAGAGACTTGATCCTTTCGGGTCGGGTCGCTACAAGATGGTATCAGAGCACATGTTGACTGTAGGACGTGACCCTAGAAACTGGCAAGCCCATAGGAAAGATTTTTTCTCTACAACTTTCTTTTCAAAAGAATCTTTTACCTCTCTTCTCTTCTGAGCTTATTCAAATATTTCCTTTTAGAGAGATCATACCCCTCTTCCCTTTTGACCCCTCGAAGATTCGACTGATGAGACCATTCCAAGAAGTACAAGATATCGGACAACTAAGACCACTTCGGAATGAAGAGGATTTTACCGGGCATTATAATGATGGAAACTACGATGGATAAAGACTTCAAAGACTAGGAGAATATGAAGAATTTCCAGATTTGGTATGACCAAGGAAAGCTACACTTATGGAACTTGACAGACTATGGAAGCTGTCAATACCCGAGATCAAGGTGTATCGGAGAAAGACCGGAGCATGGATATTTAGAAACTCAAAAGTTCTGTCAAGGAAAACCCTAAAGGCATGAGATATCAACTATGGAGAGATAGCTCATGGAAATGACAAGAGCAGAAACACCCTATCCATGATGTTATCGCCCGCTTATGCTATTGTCACCGTGAGGTGTTAAGCATGCATCTTTCGGAAGAATTGGATGGTAGAAGGCTAATGGAGCATCTATCAGCTAACATTGGAATTTTAACCTTAGCTGGCGTATCACCAGGATCTGGAGAATTACATCAGGAACCTTAAGATGGACCTGCAGGAAGCTATATTTGACAAGGAAGCAGTTCGTGAAGAACTCAGGACCCAGAAGCTGAAAGTAGCCAAGCTGGAGGAGATAAACCTAGAGATACTGGAGATTTGTCAGGAACTGAAGGATAGTAGAACCATGGCTCATGCCAAGGATGTTGAAACCCAGAAGTTGGAACGCAACTCCAGAATACTAAAGGAAGTCATGAGAGACTTCGCGTCAACAGAGATGATCTGGCAAAAGAACTTGAAAAAGGACAAGTATGATCAGAAGGAGTCATTGGAGACATGAACAAGACTTGAAGAGTTTGGCAATGTTGAAGATTTATTGACCTATAGCAGACCAAACCCCGTTGTACCTACGTTAGATGCGACGTTTGTGAGCTGTCATTTGTTTGTTGTTTTTCCGACAGCCACAATAAAACCTATCTTTTCAAAACTATTGTTTGTTTTGTGTGCATACCTCTCTATCTCTCTTATCCCACCCCAAAACCCATGGACCCAATAGAGGATGAATGGAGATGAACTCATATTTCATGGACCGATGAGTCAATTGGAGATGGACCAATGGATTCAGAACATGGAGGATCATATGGAGAATAACCCTATTGCCGGAAAGGATATGACCCGGCATGCTCTACAGTGCTTTGAAAAGAGGTGTTGTTACTTGGTGGAGGATGTACCAAACCATCAATGGATGGCAAAGAGTAACCACTTGATAAGAACTTAAGTTGACTCTGCAAAGGTCTCGTCTTGTGTCCCAGAAGTTAAGGCCTTATGGAAATGATATGGAGAAAGTGCATGCATGCTTTGTGGAGAAATAGGACACTACCATAAATAAAACAAGGACGAATACCCTCATAAGCGGGGGATTACCAAAGGAAGTTAGCCGAGGATCTCAGGGAACTTCGGTTGGAGATTGTTCCAAAGGTTCTGTTGCATCAATGGAAGTTCAGTCTACATTGTTGGGAAAGATCCCTGAAGCTTAGAAGTATGACAAAGAGATTGCTGAGATAAAAGAGAGGATGAGCAAAGGAAAGGCCAAAAGTTTTCGTAAGGATGAGCACAAAATCTTATGGTTTGAGGACCGTGTATATGTTTCCCAATAACGCGAGGATCAGGAAGTAAATACTTCAAGAGGCTCATGACTCACCATACTCGATTCGCCCTGGAAACACCAAGATGTATTTGGATTTGAAGGAGTGTTTCTGGTGGACTGGTATGAAGAAGGATATTACAGAGTATGTAGTCCTAGGTGATGTATGCCAGAGAGAGAGTAAAACCAGAGCATCAAAAGCCAGCAGGATTACTACAGCCTATGCCGATACCCAAATGGAAGTGGGATAAGCTTGGCATGGATTTCATTACCGGATTTCCCAGAACCCGAACGGGATATGATTCTATCTGGGTAGTAGTTGATTCGCTTGACCAAAGTGGCTCACTTTATCCCAGTGAAACCACCTATGAAAGTGCGAAGTTGGCCAAGATATATTTGACCAGGATCGTATGTCTGCATGGAGTTCCGAGGACCATCGTATCAGATAGAGGAACACAGTTTACCTCAAAGTTTTGGAATCAGCTGCACCAGACTTTGGATACTAGGCTAGAGTTCAGTACAGCCTTTCATTCGTAGACAGATGGATAACTGAGAGAGTCAATCATATTGTGGAGGACATGCTGAGAGAGTGTGCGCTAGATTATGGATCTAGCAGGGATGATAATCTACCTTACGCGGAGATTCTCATACAAACAGTTACCAAGCCAGTTTGAAGATGGCCCCTTTTGAAGTTTTGTATGGGAGAAGTGGCGAACAAATTGGAGTCACCCGAAGCACTGTCAGGAGTTCATGATGTGTTTCACGTTTCCCAGTTGAAGAAGTGCCATGCAGAGATGGCCAATATTCCCCTGTAAGGATGCTTGACCCTGGAAAGGATAATGATGTTCAACGAAGTGGAGTATGGACTTCATAAGTATGAGTTTTTATCTTGGTATGTGGGACATCCCACGAGGATGAAGAGATGTATTGCTATTGGATATAAAGGAGGTATGATGTTGGAAATATGGATCAATGGAAATTCCATGATGAGTCTGAGTAATCATGTCCTAGTTTGGTGCAAATAGAAGGAAGGAAGACAGTACTATGAGATGGATTTAAGAATGCTAGGAAACTGGATGTTGGAATAATGATCAGTTGCTCGATGATGAGTTCAAGGTATACAAGTGATGAGATGGGCCATAACCCACAGGCCCCAGGATCTGCCAAGAAGCAAGCATGCTCTTGCTGAAGGAAAAACCCCGGAAGAGGATATGCCTTTATCAACCAACGATTTTATAGGAGCAACGCAAAACCTAAGAGTTGTTAAGGAAACGATAGATTTTTGTTTGGCTTGCAGAATCAATGGATTTATCTGAACTTAGTTCGTCGACAAGAGAAATTCTGCAATGCTTGTGAGGATGACCGAGTGTTAGAATGTGAGATTCGCTAAACCGTATACAAGGTAATGATTTGGGTGCGGGATGGATTGATCACCATACCGACTTACTCTTATTATTCGCCTTGCATTGTGGGATGGTAAATCTGTGTGACTTACCTATAGTAGAGAGACGACGATCAAAACCTTGTTTAAACCTTAAAATGGTATAGGTATTTTCCCCTTGTACAAGGCAGCTTTTGCCAACCGTAGGTTATACGGTGAGAATGAAGCCCAGACCCATTTCCTGCAGGAGAAACCATAAATTGTTGACCACTAGGAGATATCGATAGTTGTTTAATATTGGCGCCAGACCCGTCAGCTAAGAAGGCCCAGCCATGGAATAACCTTACCAAGATGAAATGGACATAGAAGAATTGCGGTAAAGGTTATGCCACCACCAGAAGAACCCAGAGAAGGAATGTTCCCGAGAATCTGAGAAGACTGCCACTGTCAACAAAAAGGATGGAGTATATAAGTTTTGATGGGACAGTAACCATGTTTCTAAGGGTGGTAGCACCCCAGACCCCTTGTGACGATCGATGGATCTTGAAGACCCCCAAACCCTAACCTATTCCTTGCTAGCCTCTCCGAATCTCGAGGACGAGATTCATTTTAAGGGTGGTAGGTTTGTAACATCCCAAAATTCTAAATTTTGGAATGTTATAATAAATAGATAGTTTTGATTGATTGTTTGATTGATTGACTGAAAGTGAGTGAATTTGAAACTTTTTGAAAGTTAAATGAGAGGGAATAAAAGGACTTTCCCAAACTTTCATTTTTTGCTTTTATGATCTTCGTGAATTCAAATTCTTTTCACCACAAAACCCTGGAGAGAAGATGACATGACTTCTTCCATTTATTTAAATGACAAGGGGTGTTGAAAATATTTGAATTTCATTTGGAAAATATTTCCAATTCTGGAACTTTATGCAACTCAATGATTTTCACGAGCGAAGATAAAATGACTTCATCAAAACATATGAAATATGAGTTGGGAGTTTCAAATAATTAAATTCAAAATTCTTTTGAATTTATTTTTCAATTTGGAGTTATTTGAGTTTTATTCAAATTATTTTTCTCCAAAAATAAAATATATGGAAAATAGGGTAACATGATTCCCTACATCAGAAAATTGGAGAGAAATAATTTTGGAATTTTTAAAATGATTTTTACTGGATTTTACTAGGGCAGAAGCACTCTTTGCTTTATTTGAATTTGTGTGAATTTTATTTGACTATAGAAAAATGTTCAGCTTGTAGGAAATCTTTTTCCGAAAAGTTTGATATATTATATGCCTATATAATATATTTTTTTATTTGGTTTTTATTATTTTGGTTTGCCTGGAAAACGTTTTTATTTAAAAAAGACTTCCTTTCCCCGCGGGCCAACTGGGCCTAAGCCCAGCGAGCCGGCCCAGCCTAGCGCTGCGCCCCGCTCGTCCCCGAGCTCGGGATGGACTCCCGCCCGAGCACGCCGGCAGCCGCCGCCGTACCGCCTCCGGCCTCCTCCTGCCCCTCCTCCAAGCCGCGCCCTCCCGTGGCCTTTATAAGGCGAGGCCGCCGCCCCGCCCCCTCTTTTTCTTCTTTGCTGCGCCGCGCCGCTCCCTCCCGCATCTCACCGCTGCCGCCACCGCCACTGGAGGCCGCAGTCGTCGCCCTCGTCACCGTCGACCGCCACCGACGCCATCACCGCAACCGCCGCTCCACGTCGCCCCTCCCCGTGCTCTTTGTCGCCTTCCTCGACGCCTAGAGCCACTGCCCCGACCAGAGCTGAGCCGCCGCCGCCATCCCGCGTCGCCGGACTTCGCCGCCGCTGCCGCGGTAACCACCGCCCTCCCCTCGCCGTTGGATCTGGATCCAACGATCCAGATTCGTTTTAAAAAAACGTTTTATTTTATTTTATTCGGTGAACGTTCGTTAGTTAGGGTTTGCACCGAACGGGTTTTGTTAGTTAGCGTTCGACAGCGAACGTTGCTCGGTAGAGTTTTTCTTTTCTTTTTATTTTTCGGCCAGGGACCCACCTGTGATTATTTTATTTACAGATTAGTCCCTGTTCTTAAAACGATCACTACTTTTTACTCGTTAGTCGGAATTAGACGAAACCAATGCCCACTTCTTTGTTATGATCCTCTCTATCCAGTAAAACAACTTAAACATGTTTTTGAAAGTCTTAAATATTTGAATTCAAACAGTTTAGTATTTGAACTTTGTTTGATCATAACTTGAGTTTTATAACTCCGATTTGAGTGATTCTTTTTGCATCTCGAAGCTCTTGACCTAACCTTTCTGATAAGGCCAAATTCACTTAATTTTGGTACTATTAGAAATTGTTTTCTGTCGCAAGAGTCATTTGCTTGGTTTCAAAGTTTTCCGAATTGTTTTCCTCGTCCTTTCCGATCTTTTGAGTGATTGCTTATGTGTGGTTACTATTGCTTGCTCACGATAGATTGACCGGAGTGTTGACGAGTAGAACTATCAAGAGTTTTGAGTGTGAATCATCTTCATCAACATTTCAGGCAAGTTCACACTTTGATCATACTTCTTTATTACTCAGTTTTTATTGCATTAGATCAATCCTCAAACATTGCATGATTAGGATCTAATTAAATTGTGGGTTTTGGGAAGTAGATGAGGTAGTACCTATTACCTGTTTTATTATCAAACCCTTGGGAGTTACTTCTACGTTTGCTTATTATGCCATGCTATGCTCGTAGACGTGGATTGGGTTTGAGTGATTTTCCATGACAGATGTGAGATTGTTAATTAATGGTTTATTTAAGGTGGCAACATTACTACACATCTGGTGGATTGAGGCACTGGTTACTCCAGATTTGCCTGTCTAGGCACTGGGTTTCAGTGACTTGCCTGTTTTTCTTTGGACCGCCACCTGTGCTCAAAGGGATCATGAGATTATTCAAACTAGAAACTTACGTGTGCAGCCACAAGCCATTATGGGCTCGCATAGTTTATTAAGTCGTCACGAACTCTTATGGGTAGACTAGCGATGTAGGGGAAAGTAGGTGTACCGGTCTACCCTTTATGTAAGGTGCTAGCGCTTCCGAAAGACTATGTCTCAGTCATCCGTTTCTCAAACATCATGTAGTGCGAGAAATCCAACGGAGGCGATCGAGTCTTGTGGGGAAAAGTGCGCAAACCTCTGCAGAGTGTATAAACTAATCATGATTAGCCGTGTCCCCGGTTATGGACGTTTTGAGTATCTAGTACTTGGATTATCAAGTGAATCTCGTCATGTTACTTCTAATTAATATTGTTGGGATGTTAATGAGTACTTTTTAATTGGGATTAAGAATGCTATCAACCATTCTCAATGTTTAACAACCACCATGATAGTTAAATAAATTTATTCCATTGCAGTAGGGAAAAATTGGCTTTTCGCAAAAACATTATAACCATAGAGCTTTTCCACCAGCCAAATATGCATGTAGTGATAGCCTTTTTCATCATTGCTATATGGTGTGAATTTGCCAGTACATTCAATGTACTGACCCTCTGTGGCTGCAACGTCTCATGTTGCAGGAATCTTACGACGAGGAAGTGTTACGTTAGGGTTACGATTTCTACACTCAACTTTGCCATTGGTGTTGATGGGAATCCACAACCTTGTTACTTCCGCTATTTTGGATTGAGGTAATAGTGTTTACGTTACTTTATACATGTGATTTACCTCTGTTATAAATCCACGAGTACTGTGTGTGTCAGCATACCGATCCAGGGATGACACTTAAGCACAGAGACTTGATCCATTCGGGTCGGGTCGCTACACCTACCTCCTCTCCTTGAACTCTATGAAATGTTGTACCTGATAGCTCATATGTGTGAAGATGTTTTCATGAAAATGACCATACACCAAGTTTATGATTTTTGGTTGGTGACATGTCACATAAGACAACATTGTGCGCAAGTTTTATATTTTTTTGATTTTTCTTTAAATTAATGGTGCTCATTTGACCTCGATCGTGCCAGCTAGGGTTTTTTAATGAAAATGACCATAGACCAAGTTTATAATTTTTCCTTGTTAGTGTGTCTTATAAAACGTCGAACGGTGAAGGTTTCATATTTTTTTTATTTTTTAAAATTAGTTATGCTCAGTCGAAGCCTTAGAAACCCCTTGACCAGCTCAAAACCCCTCTAAACCCCGTGGGGTTTCGCCTAACCCTAACTCTGAACGTTAGTCGTCCGATCATACCCTGGCACCAAGCGACAACCCTTAGATGTGGTCCTCTAGAAGGAATTCGCTGGGTAGGCTGCGTGCAGGCTCCGCGCCATTGGATCACATTGATGGCTCCGCATCGTTGGATCGTGGGGCGATCCGCGAGAGGTGATCATGTTGGTTGTGCTCGGCTACTCGGCCACCACTGACTCCATGAAAAAAAAACGTTATTGGGCCCAAAAGGAAACAAAGCAGCTGTTGGGCCGTCGAATTGCGTCATTTTTTGCATCGTTTGCTCTTGTTTTTAACGTGTTGGTTCTGCTTTTTTGCATCATTTCAAATTACACAGCAATTGACATGTTGGATCTATTTTGAATGTGTTGGCTCTGTTTTTTGCATCCCGCTCAATACAAATGCAAAATGACCAAATTTATAATGGCCAAATTTATTTTTATCATGCAAAATGGCCACAAACTATTCAAAAATTGTCTCTTTTTGTTCATATAATATATAGGGACCCTAATATATATGACCACAGATTCCCACGCATGCAATTAGCTTCATTTTCTTCTTCTTTTCAAACCACGGTTTCCCACGCGTGTACACTCCTGATGTCGTGGTGGGTGTGAAAAAGGGCTACTTCACATTTGACACTGTTATTGCCACGACGAAATGACATGTAGCACTATGGCTATTTAAGCCACCCTCTGCCTCTGCCATCCCTCATCCATCTCCAATCCTCTCTGCCATCTTTCCTTCTTGCTCTTCGACCCCTTCTCCTTCTTCTGCACATCCGTCAGCCATGCAGTACACTGGACCAACCTATCGCTTCCCACCCATCGTGCTGGAGAGGCTCTACCCTCCTGGCATGTACGTTGAGCGCACACTACGTGTGTGGGCAATATCAAGGTAGAGGACCGCAAGGAACTTCACCGAGTTCTTCCTCGCGTCCGGCTGCCAACACCTCCCGCGGGGATCTCCAAGGATGTTCCGTGCCGAGGAGGTCATCCAAAACGGGGTGGTGGTTTCTCTCCTTGCCCACTTCACCAACACATTCGACGCCTTCTACCTCCTCGGCCAGGTGTTTTGGTATGGATGCGAGTTCATCACTTTCACCAACCACAACATGTTCACTGAGTACAAGAATATCTTCCCAATGCATCGCGCATGCACGCTCTTCCGTACCCCATCGATAATGCCCTGGAGGAGCAGTGAAGGGCACCCGGAGGAGGAGCGAGGTGGAGAAGGCGGCGGCTAGGGTTCTAAACCCTCTATCTTTTTTGAGTCTATGTTATGTTAAGTTGTAGGGATTCAACTATGTTGGAGATGCTATAGGCTTGTTGGCCCTTTTATTAAGTTCTATTATTAAGTTTTCTATCTATTCTGTTATTATCCCTAAGTTCTTCCTAGTTTGAACTATGTGATCGTGTTATGGGCTTGTTGGCCATATCTACATATTGGGACTACATATTTGTTGATTGTTTTCTTATAGGGCTCGCTTTTGTTAGTAACCACCTAGTGCATGTAGCCACAACGTACCCTTCTCTTTTTTTACACAAGCCACAAATATGTAGCCACCTAGCTAGAAGAGAGGAACCTGCCGCAGTGACCATTTCTGCATCCTTGGTGGCTGGCGTGCAAGAAAGCTGCTCGGTCAGTGCATCGTGGCGGCATGCATCAGCGAATGCAGGCTCGGTCGGTGCATCGTGGCGGCGCACATGGACACATGCAGGTGGGCTTTGCTGGGTGCATGCATAGCAGGCTTCTGTCGTGGTGGCGCGCGCAGGCGTTTAATGCAAGGGACGGCCCAATGAAACCACGGCCCAACGGTCCAACAACGACATGCCCAACGCGGCCCCTCTTGTCAGGTCCAATGGACGACACAGTCCAGCACGGCCCCACTCGTCAGAGTTAACGGTCAAGCCATTGACCCGGCGACAATGTCCGTTGTGACCAATTCTGAGGGTTTCGGGCAAGGGAGTGGGGAAACTGAGCAAAAGTTAAGAGCGCGGGGATGAATGAGTAGAGCTAAGGAATCAGGGGCACAGATGTAAAAAAACAATTTGTTTACCCACCGTGTGCTATTTTCTCGAGAGAATCCACTAGTGACATCTATGGGCCCCGGGTCTATCATTTATCATATTTGATTTCCGATCTATCTTTTGACGTATTTGCTTTCAGATCTATTATTCCAAAATCCCAAAAATACCTTGCTACACTTTTTCTTTCTTTATTTTATTTCGTGTTTTTGCAAGATCTATTTATCCAAACTCAAAAAAATTAATCTATCTTTTTACCGAGGAGGGATTAACAACCCCTCTTATGCGTTGGGTTGCGAGGATTTATTCTTTGTGTGCACGTACAATTTACATAGTGTTGTTTGGTTCTCCTACTGGATTGATACCTTGGTTTCGTAACTAAGGGAAATACCTACCATAGCTGTACTACATCATCCCTTCCTCTTTGGGAAAATACCAACACAGTTTCAAGCCGCATGATATATATAATGAATTTTTCATGCAGGACAAGTAATCTTGGAGAAAACGGAGTCGGGAAAGTCCACGAGGGAGCCACACGCTTGGTAGGTGCGCCTAGTGGGGTTGGGCGCGCCTCCTGAGCTTGTCGCTTCCCCCTACACTTCCCTGATTGTTTATTATTTTCCTAATTTTTAATATATTTCGAAATGAACAAAGTGTTATTTTATGGAACTTTTGGAGTCGGTTTACTTACCGTACCATGTACCTACTCCTTTTCATGGTTTTGGAGCGTCTTAGAAGCTCTCTTCTATGTGCTCCTCCGGTGTCATCACTTGAATAATATTAGTTTCAATATTAATGGGCGTACATGAGATATATTGTTTAATTCTTTGCGCACTAACCACTCTCGGATTAGTGCCTTTGGCATTGTTGATCTTGATAGCACTGGAGAAATAAACTTCTTTGACGATATATAGTCCTACCCATTTTGAGAGAAGTTTTCCTGCAAATAATTTGAAACGAGAGTTGTAAAAAAGAACTTGATCTCCTACTTCAAATTCCTGTTTTGGATTATTTTGTCATGTGGAAGCCTTTCTTTCTTCTTGCACGTATTGAGCTTGGCGCTCCTTCAGTGCTATATTTTAACTTTTTCTTTAAACAACTTGGCATTTTCATAAGTGTGTGTCCTACATTCATCTAGAAAGCTAATACCAAATAACCTCTTTCCACCGGCAGGTTTGAAATCATAATTAACGTCTTTAATTGCCCAATAAGCTTTATGTTCTAACTCAACATATAAATGGCATGCTTTTCTGTAAACCATTTTGTATGGAGACATTCCAATAGGATTTTTATAAGAAGTTCTATAAGCTCATAATGCATCATCAAGTTTCTTAGACCAATTCTTTCTAGATCTATTAACGGTTTTTTTAAAAATAAATTTTATTTCTCTATTACTCAATTCAACTTGACCACTAGACTGAGCATGATAAGGTGATGCAATTCTATGGTTGACATCATACTTAGCAAGAATTTTCCAGAATGCACCATGAATAAAGTGTGAACCACCATCAGTTATTAAATATCTAGGGACTCCAAACCTTGGAAAATAACTTCTTTAAGCATTTTAATGGAAGTGTTATGATCAACACTACTAGTTGGAATAGCTTCTACCCACTTAATAACGTAATCAAGGGCAACTAAAATATGACAGTACCCATTAGAGGAAGGAAAATGTCCCATATAATCAAAACCACATACATCAAGTTCAATAACAAGTGAATAATTCATAGGCATTTCCTGGTGTTACCAATATTCTCAATTCTTTGACATTCATCACAAGATAGGACAAACTTACGTGCATCCTTGAAGAGAGTATGCCAAGAAAAACCAGATTGTAATATCTTATGTGTAGCTCTGTCTCCAACGTTGTGCCCTCCATATGCCTCGGAGTGACGCTTCCGAAGGATTTGTTCCTGTTCATGCTCAGGTACACAATGTCTAATAACATCATCCACTCCTTTATATAGATAGGTAATTGCCCGTGTGTTGCTACGGGGACATGCATATTCTAGCAGCTCGAAATTAATCGTGTCTAGCATATACCTTAGTATTCCCTTGCATATTAGACGGTACTGTTAGTTTGTTACCTTCTTCTTCTTCCACCCATTATGTTCTTCTTCCACCCATTATGTTCTTCTTCCACCCATCATTGGCTTATCCTGCTTGCAATCTCCATTCCACTCTCACCTACACAATTTAAATTTCAAACACACACTATGAACATGGCGCTAACTGAAATAAGCATTTAAAAGACTGCAACTAATCAAATGCCTAAAATGGTAATGAGCTGGTAGCATGCCACACACCGTGCAACTATGAATCTCACCACCAAAAATGTGCCATCATCATGAACCATTTGAAAGAAAGCCATAAGCCACACCACAAGGCCACACATGGATCCCCGACTATCTTGCACGCGCCCGAGCAGCTGGCATGGTCGCGGCCCCTGTCCTAGAGAGAGAAATTAAGCAGATGCAACCCAAACTTCATCTTCAAATTTGTTTTAGCTTCTCCACTAATGAGATCATCATGCTAATAATTTCTTGTTGCCTTCAGCAAGGCCTTGTTTGCAACATTATTAGTTGGCTCTACTGAATTCTTGGCATAATAATTTGTAAAGATATAAATTGTCTGTCCAGTAAAATATCATTGCCCCTTGCATATTTATACGTTACCAAAAAAATTTAAAATAATATTATAGAAATCCTTGAATTTCTACAGTAGATGACCACTCAAGCAACACTAAAATCTTCTCGCCTCAAGCTTTCAAATCTTCTTGTAGTAATAAAAAGTATCGACAAAAGATGATAGATCACATGAGTGGTAATGCCATTCACGACACCGAAAAGGAGGTTTGGTAGGTCTTAAGGGAACAAGACCTTTCCATGCAGCATGTTGTCGAGGCGTGCGGAGTAGTTGTATGTCGTCAAGCCGCATACCCAACTCCACCCCTCATGCCGCGTGCCATGGTTTCTTCCAAAGCACCTGGCGAGCAACGACAACAAGAAATGCCGCCGTGTTCGCTCTGCAACATCCGGCCTCTCCTGCGTCTAGCTAGCTTTTGTTGTCACGATTGCTTGCAGCTATATGACAACAAAGGCAAAACTGAAAATTCACACAGGAGAAGGGATGGAAAAAACACTAGATCTGAATCCCTTAACTCAGATAAACATATGTCCTTCATGTCATCTCTTCTAATTCACAACGATCCTGAAGACACCTCCATACATTACATGTACGTACTCATGTCATGGGCGTGGGGGCCTTCGATCATGTCAACATGGAGGCCGGGAAGAGGACGTGATCGTGCTGTTTTGTAAATGTTCATCATCTTGCAAGGCTAGCTTTAAAAGGGCAAAATAGACCATTACTATTACCTTGCTTATATTGTCTGTGCAAGATTTGTTCAATCAGGGAAACTCTCTCCGTATCCGGCATGTTTTTTTTCATGGTTGTCTTTATAAATGTTCCTAATTTAATAAAATCTTTAGGTTCATTTTTTGTAGTTCTGTTTTTTAGTAATTTACGCCCTATTTAGAGATTGACATATGGTCCCAAATTCAACCCGCTTGGCACTGGATTTTGCCAGAAATAAAAATAAGAACATTCTATAGTGTGACTCTACGTGTGGTTTCTATTTTCTCGTCTAGGACGCAAATGGCATATGTTTTGATGTAATAATGTAAATGTTCATGTTATAACATACACTACCTTGAACACTCCCGGGGAAGTCTCCGATCTTCTCTAGATCGAACGATGATGGTGTTTTGACATCATGCTCCCCCTTGGGGGTGTCGTTCTTGGAGTGGCCACCAGTTAGAGGCACCAGTATGCATGTGGATGGTGGAAGATAACAATGTTGGCATCGGGAATTCTATGGGAACGGCAGTGTGGCAAGTGATGTCGGGATCACGGTATGGTTGTGCTAGCCGGCTCTTTTCCGATGTGTCTGTGGATCCGTTTGCTATCGTAAAGTCGGGGCTGCTACGGCGGCGGGTTCGGGCAGCAATGATGACGGGCAGGGGCGAAGCTAGGATTGGGCCAAGCCCCGGGGCCTGCTATAGTGTGCTACAATACCGCTACAGTGCACAAATTGCTATAGTACACGAATTAAATCTTCTCCACGCCCCAACCCCCCTCTCCCCCCGGCCTGGGTCCTGGATGCGCCACTGATGACGGGCAGCAAGTGGTCTGTTAGATGACATTACGCAACACTAGCCTTGCATAGTCATCCTTAGTAGCTCATGGCAGAATCTGAGTTGTGTTCTCCCTGACGCGGGTGCCTGGGTGATTGGCATGGATCTTCATGTGACTTCGCATGACCTCTATGGCGTTGTGGGCGGGTTGGGGGTTGTCTGCGGTGAAGTTAAAGTTGCTTGCCCATATAGAAGGTACGGCGATGACCTTTGCTCCGGGAGAAGTGATGATGACGATGCCTTTGTGCTACCTTGAGAGGTTTTGTTTGTAGGATGTGTGTGAGGTATCTTGTGTGCCGCTCCGTAAATTATGACGATTTTCAACCGATTTTTGGTTAATTAATTGTGTAATTCTCTTCTTAATTGATGGATGAGCTAAATCATTAGGCTCTGTTTGGAAAGACATATAGCACACACTACACACTTCTACACCTTTCAGGATAGGAGCGAAACGATGCATGCATGCCGCTCCCTCAGACGAAAAGGTGTTTGCTCTCCACTTTTTGGTATGTCGCGGTTTGCCAGTGCACAAACAACCGGAGCCTGGTGATCCAATGCTGGGAAAGAATTGACTTAGACTAAGCGAGTCGATCTACAGCCGCTTGCCTGCCAGTGCAATAGTTGCATCCTTTTTGGCGGACCCTGGGCCCTGACGACGAGACCGGGTCCTGAGTTTCCATGGCATGCCTTAGAGAGAGGCGCGCCTTCCAGCTCAAAAAGAAAATAAAGAGAGATAGATGCGCTAGCTGTCACGTCTTTGAGGGCTTTCCCAAAGGGAATAAACGCCGAAACGCGCGTGCATGCATGTCCGCAAAGGATGCAACTCTCGTCTCTTTCTTTCCTTTTTTTTCTTTTTTCTCGAATACGCATAAGAGTGTCAGACTGTATATACGTAGCCTCCGTACACATATATTGTAACATTGTATTGTACCCCGTGGGTACCTCTATATAATGAAAGAGCCACATCCCGTTTAGGGTGTCGAGCAGTTCCAAACATATTACGTTTTACATGGTATCAGTTTAGCTTAAGATGGCTTCCGCTGCCTCTACCGCTGACGCCGCCGCCGGTGCGCCGACCCCTGTCGCCGCCTCTGCCGTCGCTGCACCGGCCCTTGGATCGCCATTCCTGGCCTCGCGCCCCCTTGCGATCGCCCATGGCGCTCCTTCATCGCCGGGGCCCCTGATCGGATCGGGCCTCCCTAGCGATCACGCCGCCTCGCCGAACATCGCGGCTGGCGATCTGTTCTCGTGCGGCGCTCCTGCCACGGCTCATGGGAGGGCGCCGCCGCCGTCGTCCTGGATGGCGCCTCCTTCCGGTGCGCCTCCTGCCCCGCACCACTACGGCGTCCCATCGTCCCATCCCTACGGTGCGCCGCCACACCAGCCCTACCCGGTGCCGTCGCCGTCGACTCATGGGGCTGCGGCTGTGCAGTCCTACGCGGTGCCCCCGGCGCACTTCTACCCTGCACCGCCCCAATCCTACCCGGCTCCGTCGCAGCCGTCCCATGTGGCTGCGGCTGCCCTACAGTATGGGGCGCCACCTGCGGCTGCCCTCAAGTACGGGGCGCCACCTGCGGCGTCCTACGGCGCCCCGGCAGCTAGTTCTATCGGGTCCTATACGTCCAACTCGGGACTGGCTGCACATCCGTCAATGGGCTTCTACGCACATTGCATGCTCACGGTGATCAGGCCGCAGTGCCGTCGCCGTTTTACTTCTTGCACCTGCTGCCGGTGAAACTCACACCGGACAACTACTTGTCCTGGCGTGCCCAGGTGTTGCCTCTTCCGCGGAGTCGCTACCTGGAGAGCTACGTTGACTGATCCATCCCGTGTCCACCCCCTCATCACCCGGCGTATCATGCATGGGTGGCCCAGGATCAAGCCATCCTCTCCGCCATCCAGTCCTCGCTCGCTCCGAGGGTCTCATCACTGGTCATCTTCGCCGCTACGTCCCAGGAGGCTTGGGCGGCTCTTCACACCAGCTTCGCCTCTCAGTCTCAGGCGCGTGCTCACTCTATCCGCACCGAGCTGGGTGAGACCAAACTTGGTGACCTCGGCATTACGGACTACTTCAACAAGATGAGGGGTCTCGCTGACACACTAGCCTCGATTGGCCAGTCTCTGCAGGACGAGGAGTTCACCACCTTTGTTCTTAACGGGCTTGATGATGATTATGATAATCTCGTTGAGAACATTCATGGCCGTGATGATCCACTTCCACCTCGCGAACTGTATGCCCGACTCCTTGGCCGTGAACAACGCATCAAGGTGCGCCGTGTCTCCCCGGGTTTCGCCTCCGCCAATGACGCGACTCGTGGCAAACCTTCGCGGTCATCATCTTCAGGTGGCAAGCCGGCGCCGTCCTCACAGCCGGCCTCGCGTGGCAGTGTGCCATCCATCACGGGGTGGCAACCGGCCGGTTGCTTGCTACTCCTCCTGCGGTGCCCCGCAGGCCTGCTAGCTGTGTGGCCTTGAGCGCCACATCGCCTCTCGCTATCATCGCCGCTACAAGCAGGATTTTCTGGGCCTCAGCAACAATGGTAAAGGGAACGACAAGCAGGCCGCCGCCGCCGTGACGAGTCATGATCATGGTCGCACTCCATCCTACTCCATTGATCCTACGTGGTATATGGACACCGGAGCTACCAACCACCTCACCGGTGAGATGGGCAAGCTCTCTACTCAGGAGCGATATCGTGGTCATGATCAGGTGCACACCGCCAGTGGAGCAGGTATGCGCATCTCTCATGTTGGTCAGGCTTCTCTCCTTGCACACAATTTTCGCAAACTACATCTTTCCAATGTCCTTCATGTTCCCTCTGCTACACGTAGTTTGTTGTCTATTCCTCAACTTACACGTGATAACAATGTCCTTGCTGAGTTTCACCCTTTTCGTTTCTTTATCAAGGATCAGGACATGAGGTACGTTCTGCTTAGCGGTCATCTTCGCCATGGCTTCTACGCACTTGATGTGCCACGCACACCCTCCATGCAGTCTTCTCCTCAGGCATTCAGTGGTGTTCGTGTGTCTCCTACTCACTGGCATGCACGCCTTTGTCATCCTGCAGCTCCCATAGTTCGTCATGTGTTGCATCGTTATGAGCTACCAGTTGTGTGCAATAAAACTGCTAAAACTGTCTGTGATGCCTGTCAGCAGGGCAAGAGTCACCAACTTCCGTTTTCAGAGTCTAGTCGTGTTGTGAAACACCCTCTTGAGCTTGTGTTTTCTGATGTCTGGGGTCATGCCCAGACATCCGTTAGTGGTCACAATTATTATGTCAGTTTTATTGATGCTTATAGTCGGTTTACTTGGCTATATCTTATTAAACGCAAGTCTGATGTGTTTGATGTTTTTATTCAGTTTCGAGCACACGTTGAGTGTCTCCTTAAACAGAAAATCATCCATGTTCAATCGGACTGGGGTGGTGAATACCACAACCTCAACTCGTTTATTAACAAACTCGGGATTTCGCATCGTGTGTCATGTCCTCATACACATCAGCAGAATGGAACTGCTGAACGTAAGCATCGTCACCTTGTTGAAACTGGCCTAACCTTACTAGCTCATGCATCTGTTCTGTTTCGGTTCTGGAGTGATGCTTTCTCCACATCATGTTTTCTTATCAATAGGCTTCCCTCACGACTTCTGAAAATGCAAACCCCGCTTGAACTCTTGCTTAATGAGATCCCAGACTACGCGTTCTTCAAAGTGTTTGGGTGTGCATGTTGGCCTCACCTACGCCCATATAACAAGCGTAAGCTACAGTTTCGGTCTAAGAAGTGTGTTTTTCTTGGGTACAGTTCCCTCCACAAAGGGTACAAGTGCCTACATGTTCGAACAAATCGCGTCTACATCTCTCGTGACGTTGTGTTTGATGAAAATGTGTTCCCCTTTCGCGCACTTCCGACTCACTCTACCACTCCTATATCATCAGTGCCTGTGTTTGTACCTTCGCCTGATCAATTTGTGGATGTTGCATATGCCCCTGCGCTGCTTCCTAATCATGCTGCAGGTATTGGACGTGGCGCCCGTCTCGAGCTTCTTGATGAACAGGTCATGGACGTGACGCGCATTCCAGACGTGCATGTGCCATGCATGACGGGTGGCAACCGCCAACCCGCCATCGCCTCATCAGTGGAGGGTGCCTCGCGGGTGCCCGCCTCGCCCACACACGTGCGCCCGCCTCGCCTGGCTCGCGGGTCGCCATCTCGCCTGGGTCGGCGCTGGCCTCGCCTGACCCACGCGCGCCCGCCTTGCCTGGCTTGCGGGCCTCTGCCTCGCCTGGGTTGGTGCTCGGCTCGCCGGCCGCTGCCTCACCTGGACTGGCGTTGGTCTTGCCCGCCCAGACGGGCATGTTGCCTGGACTGGCTGCCTCGACTGGGCCGACAGCATTGTCCCCTGCCCCAGCCAGTCCTGCTTCGGTCTCCGGTTCACCGACAAGCTCTTCATCGGCTTCCTTTGAGCCAGCCTCGCCTGGTTCCACGCCGGCCTCGTCGCAGGCGCCTGCGGTCGCGCTTTGTCCTCGCACACGGAGCCAGCATGGCATTTTTCATCCGAAGGAACGCACGGATGGTACGGTTGCGTGGCTTGCTGCGTGTATGGACCATACTACTGCGGATCCCACTGCCGAGCCTCGTCATTCTCAGGCTGCACTGAGTATCCCTCACTGGCGTGCTGCCATGGAGCAGGAAGTTCAGGCTCTTCACAAGAATGACACCTCGCGTCTTGTTCCTCCAGTCCCTAGAGTCAATGTCATTGATTCTAAGTGGGTGTTCAAAGTCAAGAGACATGCTAATGGTTCCATCGAACGATACAAGGCACGACTAGTCGCCAAGGGTTTCAAACAGAGGTATGGTATTGATTACAAAGACACGTTCAGTCCAGTCATCAAGCCTACTACCATTCGATTATTGATGTCTCTTGTTGTTACTCGTGGATGGTTCCTTCGTCAGCTTGATGTGCAGAACGCTTTTCTCCATGGCATTTTAGAGGAGGATGTTTATATGCGTCAGCCGTCTGGTTTTGTTGATCCGGCACATCCTCGTCATCTCTGTCGATTGGTTAAGGCACTGTATGGACTCAAGCAGGCCCCTCGGGCATGGCATGCCCGCCTTGGATCTGTTCTTCGGGCTCTTGGGTTTACTCCCTCCACTGTTGATACGTCGTTGTTTCTCCTACAGCATCTTGAGGTTACGATGTATCTCCTAGTTTATGTTGATGACATCATTCTCATCAGTTCCTCTGATGCTGCTGCTGATCGCCTTGTGACTGCTCTCAGTGATAACTATGATGTCAAGGATTTGGGTGCTCTGCATTTTCTCCTTGGTCTGGAGGTTTCCTGTTCTTCTGCTGGGCTGACTCTTACTCAGAAGAAATACTCCTTGGACTTGTTGCGGCATGCTGGGATGCTTCAGTGTAAACATATTGTCACTCCGATGTCTGCCACTGATCGGTTGTCTGCCCTTGATGGAGACTCTCTCTTGTACGATGATGCACTGAGTATTGCAGTCTTATTGGTGGTCTGCAATACCTCACTATTACCAGGCCTGATATCTCTTATGCAGTCAATCGTGTGTGTCAGTTTATGCATGCTCCCAGGACATCTCATTGGTCAGCTGTGAAGCGTATTCTGCATTATGTCTGTCTTACTGCCTCCTATGGTTTGCTTCTCCAGCATGCACCATCGTGTGAGCTCTCAGCTTTCTCCGATGCAGACTGGGCTGGTAGTCCTGATGACAGGCGATCCACGGGGGGATATGCGGTATTCCTTGGTTCTAACTTGATCGCCTGGAATGCTCGTAAGCAGGCCACAGTCTCTCGCAGTAGTACTGAAGCTGAGTATAAGGCTGTTGCTGATGCAACTGCTGAGATCATATGGGTACAGTCTCTATTGAGAGAGCTGTGTGTCTCTCCGGCTCAGCCTCCAGTTTTGTGGTGTGACAACATCGGTGCTACTTATCTGTCATCTAACCCGGTGTTTCATGCTTGAACAAAACACATTGAGGTTGACTATCATTTTGTTCGGGAACGTGTTGCACAGAAGCTACTCTGTATCAAGTTCATCTCATCAAAGGATCAACTTGCTGACATCTTCACGAAGCCTCTTCCACAACCACAGTTTGTAGGTTATAGGCACAATCTTAACTTGCTTTGTTCTTCAGGCCACAGTTAAGATTGAGGGAGGGTGTTAGACTGTATATACGTAGCCTCCGTACACATATATTGTAACATTGTATTGTACCCCGTGGATACCTCTATATAATGAAAGAGCCACACCCCATTTAGGGTGTCGAGCAGTTCCCAACATATTACGTTTTTACAGAGAGCGTATCATTTCATTGATAGAAAGAAGAGAGTTACATGTGCTAAGCGAAGCCACACATTTGGTGGCTAGGTTAGCAGAGCATTACAGTGGTGGCAACAAGAATCAAGGTGGGTCGAAAATGAAAACACGAAGCCCCTTGGCACCCGCCATCGCCCATAGCCTAGCCTCGGCAAGGGCGGCATTGATGGCCTCAGCAGTGGAGGGGCTGGCGTTGTCGAAGATACAAGCGTTTCTATGCTTCCATAAGGTCCAGGCCACGACGATCCCGAGCGAAGCGGTGCCCTTGCGGAGATAGGGTGGGGCGGATGTAGTGGCCTCATGCCACCAGTCAAAGAAGGACTCATGCCCGATGGGCATGGTAGCAGTGAGCCTGAGCTTGGAGAAGATGACATGCCAGACCGTGCAGGAGAAGGGGCAGCCGGTCAGGAGATGCTGCATGGACTCGGTGGCCTGGTCGCAGAGCACGCACACAGGGGAGTGCGGAAGACCGTGGCGTGCTAGTCGCTCACTCGTCGAACATCGGTCTTGTAAGGCGAGCCACATGAAAAACTGGACGCTGAGGGGAGCCCAAGTCTTCCAGGTGAGAGTAGCATGCGGTGAACTGGTGGAGGCAAGGAAGAGCGCGTCATAGCAGGACTTGGCGGAGTAGAGGCCATTGGCGGTCCAGCGCCAACGTAGATTGTCCGAGCGGTCCACAAGAGTGATGAGACGCACGCGCCGCCAAAGCTCAATGTATTGCATCGTGGCCAGTAGGCCTAGAGCGCCCGCAATGTCCTGAACCCAGGCCCGGTCTGCGAGACCATCAGCAACCAGGCGAGTCCTGCGGCGCCGCTTTGGCACCATGGCAAGGATAACTGGCGCGATATCAGCGACAGATTGCCCATGGATCCAGTGGTCCGTCCAGAATTTGCACGAGCGTCCATCGCCAAGCTCCCACAGCGTGGAGGCGCAGAAGATGGCCATGACCTCGGGGTCGGAGGGGATGGATAGATGGCTCCAGGGATGCGACGGATCTGTGCGTTGCAGCCATAGCCAACGGGTGCGGAGGGAGATCCCGGTGCACCGCAAGTCCCGGACGCCCAGCCCGCCAAGCTCAAGGGGCATACAGACACGGGCGCCAGTTGACTGCGCAGTGACTCGCAGCAGAATCCTTCCTCCCGTGCCATAAGAAGTCATGTATGACCCGGTTAACCAGCTTAAGAATGTGAGTGTTGAGGATGTTGGCCGCAAGCAGGTGTCCGTGCATGGCGCAGAGCACATGCCGCACTAGGGCGAGCCGCTCGCCTCTGGCCAACAGGGATGCCAGCCAGGTGGAGAGCTTCTTGCCGATCCGGTCCACGAGCGGTAAAAGATGGGAGGAATGAATCCTTCGAATTGACAGCGGCAGCCCGAGATAGATAATGGGAAACGGCTTGACCGGGCACTCCAGCTCTTGCGCGATGGTCATCTCATGAGCGGGGGAGCAATGGATGGGGGTAGCAGAGCACTTGCCAAAATTCGTATGGAGGCCGGAGGCACCACCGAACACGTGCAGAAGCGCTCGGAGCGCGGCAAGGTCTTGTCTATCCGGGTGGCAGAAAATCACCACATCGTCCGCATATAACGAGATGTTGGAAGCCATGTGGGTGGGGGTAAGCCGATGCAGGATCCCGGCCTGGATCGCGCGCATGATGAGGGAGTTGAGCACGTCCATGATGACGAATAGCATAGGCGACACCGGGTCGCCCTGGCGCAGCCCCTTGGCATGGGGGATCAGGGGGCCTGGCGATCCGTTGATGAGGACTCGAGTGCTAGTAGTAGACAGCAGAATAGTGATCCACTCACACCAGCGGGGGCCGAAACCGCGATGGCGTAGGACTTGGAGCAGAAAAGGCCATGAGACTGAATCAAAAGCCTGGGCGATGTCGAGCTTGAGTAGCACATGAGAGAGCTTGCGGCTGTGGAGGTGCCTAGCTGTCTATTGGACCAGGAGAAAATTGTCGTGGATGCATCTACCAGCGATGAAGGCACTTTGGTTGATTGAGACAATGTTGGGTAGCCTCGAGGCGAGCCGGAGAGAAAGCACCTTGGCGAACAGCTTAGCGAAAAGGTGAATGAGACTGATAGGCCTATAGTCGGTGAGGGAGGAGGCGTCCGGCTTCTTAGGCAGCAATGTGATGAGCGCCTCGTTAAGCTTCCCAAAACCCCTGCCATTCAGCGCATATATCTTGTCAAAGGCCTCGCAGAAGTCCTTCTTGATCACCGGCCATGCGGAACACAAGAACTCAACGGTAAATCCATCCGGCCTGGGTGCCTTCCCATGGGGCAGCAACTTGATAGCGGTCCAGAGTTCGTCTTCAGAAAAAGGCGCATCTAGCCCAGAGAGGTCTGAGGTGCTGACCCCGAGCATGTGAAGATCCAGTGTGAAGTCACGGTCGCCCGCTGAGCCGAGCAGGCACGAGAAGTGACTGTAGGCCGCCTCGGCCATGGCCGCATCGTCGGAGAGAAGTTGCCCATCCTACATCAGCCCTAGGATCTTGTTCTTATGGAGCCGGCGGGAAGCATGGATTTTAAGGAAGCCCGAGCTGGTATCGCCCTTGTGCAGCCAGGAGAATCTTGAACGCTGGCGCGAGATCGTTCGCTCGAGCGACGCGAGACCAAGGTAGGTACACTTGAGACGATGGCGAAACCAGGTCTCGGTGGTGGAAAGCAGGCGCCGATCCTGAGCCTCGTCAAGACGCACGATGAGCTCGCGCGCGACGGTAATCTGCAGCGAGATGCCTGAGAGGCTCCTGGTTCCCCAACTCCTCAAGCGACGGGTTGTGGCCTTAAGGCAGGCATAGATGCGTCTGAATGGGTCGGGGTCAGGGTGAATGGAATTCCAAGCGTTATCCACCATGTCTAGGTAGCCATCAAGCTTCGGCCAAAAGCGCTCAAAGTGGAAGCGTTTGGCGACATTGCAGTGAGCCGCACAGTCGACAAAGAGGGGACAGTGGTCCGAGGCCACCGAGGAGAGACAACGGAGGAGGCATGCGGGCTACATCACGTCCCAACTCGAGGTGCATAGAACTCAATCATTGCGAACCAAAGTGGGATTGTCTTGCTCGTTGGACCAAGTGTAGCAGTGGCCATGCAGGTAGATGTCATGTAGCTCCAAATCATAGATGAAGCGACGAAAACAGCTCATGGTCATGTGGTTGAGGCGATTGTTGTTCTTGTCCACAGCAGAGGTAATCAAGTTGAAGTCGCCCCCAATGAGCCACGAGCCCGCGCAGGTGTCACGAAAATCTTGCAGATCACCGAGGAAAGTGATCTTCTCAGCGTCCCCTTGCGGGCCATAGACTGAGGTAAGCCACCAATGCTGATCGCCCATGAGGGGGGAGACGAGCGCTGAAACGTGGTGGTATCTGATAGTCGGCCTAGATAAAAAAATCAGCTCTGTGCACCATGCGAGTAGGATGCCGCCACGAGTGCCGTCGGCAGGGAGGAAGAAGAAATCCAGAAAGGATGCGCCAAGGGTCTCAAGGACCAAGGAGCTGGATACATCTGCAAGCTTCGTCTCCTGCAGGTAGCAATGTGCGGGGCAGCTGAGCAAATGACGCTACGAACTGCCGAACACCATGAGAATTGAGACCTCGAACGTTCCAGAAGATGATTTTTAAATTTGTATCCATAAGAAGATGGGGGCGTGGGGCTTGGACAACAGCCAAGATCAAATCTCCACAAGGCGCGGGCCGCCGGCATGCTGCGGTGCGCCCCCATCGGGAGCAGGAGGGATGCGCCAGCCATAGAAGTCTGCGAAGGCATGAATGATGTCCTTCGCCAGCGGGCGCTCGAACAAGGCAGCGTACGTGGCAAGGGTGGCCTCGTCCACCGGGTCTTGTATGCTCGAGCAGCTCATGTTTCAACTAGGTGTGCCTATATCTTCCATGCTAAGTGGGTTATTCTCAAGAGGAGTGGACTCCGCTCCTCATTCACGAGAAAGGGCCGGTAACCGGGATGCCCAGTCCCCTGATCTAAAAAGATCAAAGCAAATCAAAATAATTAAACAAAACTCCCCCAGGGCTGTTGTTAGTTGGAGGCACTCGTTGTTTCGAGCAAGCCATGGATTGATGCTTGTTGGTGGTTGGGGAGTATAAACCTTTACCATTCTGTTTGGGAACCGCCTATAATGCATGTAGTATGGAAGATACATCCATCTCATAGTTGTTGCATTGACAGTGAAAGTATGCCGCTCAAAATTTTATTCAATCTCTATTTTAAAATCGAGCTCTGGCACCTTCCCTGCTTCCCTCTGCGAAGGGCCTATCTATTTACTTTTATGTTGAGTCGTCACCCTTCTTATTAAAAAGCACCCGCTGGAGAGCACACTGTCATTTGCAATCATTATTGTTGGTTTATATTGGGTGTGACTTGACTGGATCTCTTTTACCATGAATTACAATGTTTAGTCAGTCCTTGATCTTTAAAGGTGCTCTGCATTTATGTTTTGTGGTATCAGAAAGGGCTAGCGAGATACCATTTTGTTATATCATGTTATGATTGTTTTGAGAAACATCCAAGTTTTATTATTATGGCTCGCTAGCTGATTATGCTATTGATATGAGTAATTGTGAGACCTAAGTGTTATTGTGAGTATGGTTAGTTCATAATATTTGCTGAAACCTGAATGCTGGCTTTGCATGTTTACAACAACAAGAGCAAACAGAGTTTGTAAAAGTTTTTCTTCATCACTTTCAATTTATCAACTAAATTGCTTGAGGACAAGCAAAGGTTTAAGCTTGGGGGGTGGATACGTCTCCAACTTATGTACTTTTCCAAACACTTTTGCCCTTGTTTTGGACTCTAACTTGCATGATTTGAATGAAACTAACCCGGAATGACGTTGTTTTCAGCAGAACTGCCATGATGTTGTTTTATGTGTAGAAAAGAAAAGTTCTCAGAATGTCCTGAAAATCCACGGAGGGACTTTTTGGAAAATATAAAAAATACTGGCAAAAGAATCAAGACCAGGGAGCCCACACCCTGTCCACGAGGGTGGGGGGCGCGCCCCCTCCCCCTGGGTGTGCCCCCCTGTCTCGTGGGCCCCCTGGACCTCCACCAACCTCAACTTCAACTCCATATTCACGTTCGGGGACAAAAAAATCAGAGAGAAAGTTTCATCGCGTTTTACGATACGGAGCCGCCGCCAAGCCCTAATCTCTCTCGGGGGGGCTGATCTGGAGTTCGTTCGGGGCTCCGAAGAGGGGGATTCGTCGCCGTCGTCATCATAAACCATCCTCCATCACCAATTTCATGATGCTCACCGCCGTGCGTGAGTAATTCCATTGTAGGCTTTCTGGACGGTGATGGGTTGGATGAGATTTACCATGTAATCAAGTTAGTTTTGTTAGGGTTTGATCCCTAGTATCCACTATGTTCTGAGATTGATGTCGCTATGACTTTTCTGTTCTTAATGCTTGTCAATAGGGCCCGAGTGCCATGATTTCAGATCTGAACCTATTATGTTTGCATGAATATATGTGTGTTCTTGATCCTATCTTGCAAGTCTATAGTCACCTATTATGTGTTATGATCCGACAACCCCGAAGTGACAATAATCGGGATACTTCTCGTTGATGACCGTATGATGTAGGGCGGAACCCTAGGGGCCGATCTTTCACGTTTGGAGTGGATCCTACGGGGAAACACGAAGAACGCGCGGAAAAAACAAAGGGGAAAACACGGGGAGAAACGAGAGAATCACTAAACCGACAGGTAATCGATCACACAAGGGCTAGATCACCGAACACATAAGGTAGCACAAGATTCAAAATCAACAAAGGAAAGATACAAAGGTAGCCGTTCTTCTCCGTGAGGAGGTCTTGATTGTCTTCCCTTGAAGGGGTCTTGAATCCGCTTGGGGGATCTTCTCCGAAGAGGTCGTGAGCTCGGAGGAGAAGTAACCAAGTGGATGAGCAAGGCACTCACACAAAATATGAGCTAAACCAATGCTAACCCTAACTAGGAGGAGGTGGGGGAGTATATATAGTGCTAGCCCACGAAGGGGTAAGTGAGAGGGGGATACATGGGCCCTTGGCCCGTTCTATGCGCACAGGAAGGTGCTGGATGTCCGGGCTGGGGGCCGGATGTCCGGCGGCTCATGAAGAGTCGGATGTCCCGGCCTCGGCCGGATGTCCGGGCTGGAGTGGCCGATTCTTCTGCTCTCTGGATGGCGTGCGCCGGATTTCCGGGCAGGCGCCGGATGTCCGGCCCGTCGCGGGGCGTCGGATATCCGGTGGTCGGCCGGATGTCCAGCCGCTGTAGAGTCGCCTGGCGTCCGTCTCTCTCTGGTCTTCTTCTGGATGATAGCATCGGATGTCCAGGCTCCTGCCGGATGTCTGGTCGCTGTAGCTGCTGGCACTTCTTCCTTCTCCTTTCTTTGCTTCTGCGCACGCTTGGCCTTGGTCCTTGGGTTCTCCATGGTCTCCTCGGGTGTACCTGAGTATGCACAAGGTCCGCGCATGAAGTAGCAACCATGTCTCACAAGAATGGAAAGGGGAAGCATTTAGGAACGGGTTCACCTTGTGTCCAATGGCGCATAGTCGAGGTCTCATCTTATGTATCCTTGGGGCTTGGGGAGTAGTCGGAGTGTACATGGGGATGACGTGGGATGCTCCACATCATCTACCCCCCCCCCCTTGGGAAAGATCCGACCTCGGATTGTGATCCTCATCACCATGGAAACGGCTATCATGGACGAACTTGTAGTTGGACGGAGTCGAAGGCCTGACGCAATCCAAATACTCCAATGTGTCTCCGGTATGTGGTACATGCAAAATGAGCAAACACAAGCGACACTCGGAAATACCAAGGTTAGCGCACACAAAGTGTCCATCATGTAAGAATGAGTCCGTTGGGCAAGATTGTGCATGACAAAGTGCATGAAGCTTATCAAGATGATCTAGAATGATATGCAAAGCATTCATGGGAGCAAATGAAATCATTGTGCACACAAATGTGTTATGAATATGAGCAATGCAACCACGGTGCAAAATGATGTCATAATGGGATGGTTTATCAAATGCATGAACATGGCGATGAATGCTCAATATGTGGGTATTATCATGCAAATGATGGTCGACAATATGATCATTATGTATGAATATGCCATCAAGGAAGATCATGACAAATTTGCTAAGGAAGTGAACAAGCTCATATATCATGGATGACATGGGAATACAAGATGCAACAAGGCAATCATAATGTGAGTCAATCCATGCATGAGGTGCAAACTTGTGGTGAGTATGATATGTCCATCGAGCATGACATGTGGGAGCACAATCAACAAATATGGAGGTGTTGGTGTACCAATGCTCGATGTCGTGGCAAGAGTGGAAGTCCGAAGGTGCATCCAATAAGTCCGAGCGCTCCTCAATGTGAAGGTCCATAGAGCCAATCTCCAATGTCGCTCCTCCATCCACGAGATGTATCATGTAGACAACAAGAAGGAAACAACAATGAAAGAGTGGCCCATCCAATATGCATATTTGAGGATGGCTCAAAGAGAAGGAGTTCACCTTTATGAGAATGTCGAAAATGTTGGTGTCGCACATCGTGTATGCCTTCACATGACCAAGTTGTCTCATCATGGTACTGCCTTGTGAATCCTTCAAAACGAAAGAACATGACAAACACTCGGAAAAACAAATGAGGTTAGTGGAAGTGCAAAACCTATCATTCGTGTGGTAAGAGACCCAACAAGTGTATGCATCATGCTCATCATAAGAAATTACAAGGGAGCATTTCATAGTATGGAGGCATATGATGCGGGAACAACCAAATACAAGAGGCTCAAGTAAACAAGCATGCATCACAAGTAAGGTGTCAAAGTCTCCAAGATCAATAAGCATAGTATGGTTGCACTCAATACAAGTGGATATGAAAGAGGCAACTAATGGACACAAGAGACAATGATCAAGGTATATCATGTGAGAGGAATGAGCATATATGTCATCAACCCAGGAAAGCAAGTAATAGTGGAACATGGGTGATGCAACATAGCAAGCAATCACAACAATCAAGTCAAGCAAGCTAGTAGTGCAAAGATGCAACATACTAGGAGGAATCATGGCAAGCATGTCATTGGTGCAAATAGTGTGCATGAATAATTCACATGATATAGCACAAACATGAAAGCAAGATATGAGCAAAATATCATCAATGTATTGGCGAGAGACCATATGTAAATAGCAATGGCACATCATGACTCTCCCAACACAACAAGCATCAATAGCATGGGGCACATGATAAACATGGCAATAGCAACAAGGATCTCCACCAAGCATGCAAATACACATAGGAGTATCATAATGGTAAAGCATGGGTAGGTGCAAGCAAGGGTCACAATTGCATGGCAAAAGCATAGGAGCAAGCATAACATGCAAAGTGAACACAATAGTAGGGGCATAAGGTGACAATTGGTAAATAGCCCATAGCCGTGTGAGAGCCAAGTAGAAGAGATGCGCGCAGTCCTTGCGCGAGGGGAACGGTGGTAAGGATAGTCCACGGGATCCCAAGCCGTCGTTGCTCTCAAGAGCTCGTTTTCAACTCATGGGATTGTGACGTTGACGAGTGTTCATAAGTACCTACACAAAGCAAAGGCAAAGGAAAAATTGTGTGTGCGTGGTATATGTACACATCATCCATCATGATGCGCACGTGCTTGTGTTGGTTAGCACTAAATAGCCAATGCTCAAATAAATGAGATGCGTGATATACAAACATGTCATCCATCATGAGAGGTTTGTTATTATGTATAGCATAATGGAGACTCAAATTGTGTAATGCATCACGAGCAATATCTAGAGCATTGTTATTCATGGAATGCATATGGTGTACACTATCATGGGAATCATGCAAAGTATGAAATGCATCAAGATCTCCTAATATGTATGAGGAAACTATGGGGGTCGCCTCATGAGCATGAGTAGCAACATCACATGGAGAATATTGACAACATCCAAAACAATGCATATTTGGAACAATGTGATCATGGCATGGCATAGTAGATGAATTGCACAAATCATGTAAAGGAAGCATGGCAATATCATCACAAGAGAAGCAAAAGCCAATGACCATCATCTCGTCATCTATGCCATAAGTGCAAATAGGATTTATTTTAATGGGGCATGCATAGTTACTATGTTGAGATTGAAATGAGGCAATATGGGAGATATCACTCATAGCATATGACAAGTTCAATGGGTTGTCAAACATGATGTGACCAAAAGAATTTACACATGATATCCTATGGAGCATACATCACAACTAGGCAACTCAACATGCTCATCATCATATTCATCATAAATAGGTAAGTCAAGGCATGAAGAAATCTCACTAGCATGAAGCATGGTAATAGGTGGGTCACCATCACCTATGTTACCTTTGGAGCATCGCTCATGTGTTGTAGGTGAGGTGTTGAATATCCACTCATTGTCATCTTCATCTTGATGGAACCATGTGGCGGGTGCATCATCGTCCACCATGGCCATCGGTTTTCCCATTGGAGGGATGGACTCGTCGAGGGTAGGCATGTCGTCATGTAGGAGACCTAGCACCAAAGAAGAAAACACACTAGGAGTAGAGGTTAAGTCGTTAGAAATCATAGTGGCCTCACATGCCATGTCAACTACCTCACTCTCTAAGTGTTGTGGCTCACTCACTCCCTCAAGGATGCACTCACTGATATGGTTGGTGGAGTCACTCAAATGGCGCTCAACCTCACATAGGATGTGTGGCCTGCTCTCATGTGTGGGGCTAGTGGTGGTCACACTCATCCTCTCATAGGAAATGCTCTCAATGTCACGTATGGTGGAGTCACTCATGTCACTCATGTGGTAGTGGTTCTCCTCACGTGTCAAATGGGGCATCTTGACATATGTGGGTGTCGGAGAGATGTAGGTGCAAATGTCTCCATGCGTGGTCGCGTAGCTTGACTCGGAGTATGAGTCCAATATGGGTGTCGTCTTCATGTTGTTGAAGAGGTTCGCACTCGTCGCCGTGGTCGAAGGGGATGGCCCTTGCTCGACCGTCTTGTCACCATCTTGGTGTTGGAGGCCCATATGATGTGGCACCTTGTAGCTCGTCTCCATGACCGAAGGGAGTTTCCCATGCTCGGGCATCTTCCTTGGGGGGCTTCCGAAGATGGAAGTGTTGCCCTCGCTTGTAGGTGGTCGCCTTGGACTTGATGAAGTCGATGTAGGCGTACACGTGGGAAGTAGGCGAAGATGCCGTACGTCCAATGGCGAAGATGCCTTGATAGCACTTGGCGAAGATGCCGAAGTGGTGGTGGTAGCCGTAGCTCCGTCTTGGTGGTGCTCGTCTCGCGGTCTTCTCTTTTGCTCATGAAGCTTCGACTTGGTGTGAAGTAGGGCTTGTTGGGACTTGTGCATTTGCGCTTGTGGAGCATCTTCGTGATGATGATGTCGTTGCCGTGCTTGAGCTCGATGTAGATGTCGTTCGTCATCGTCGTGCACATGATGCTTGGAGGTGACTTGCCCTTCATGACGATGTGGATCACGAACGTGATGGTGGTCTCCATGTAGATGCGGACGAGGACGATTTGCACTTGCATCGTTTTCGCGCTCCGAAGACTTGTGGCTTGAATGTCGCCGCCTTGAAGATGACGAAGGGGAAGAAGACTTGATCAAGGCTCTAATATCCTCCATCCTTGCATCTTGCTCCTCCTTATGTGCGGAAAGCTTCTTTTTGATGTAGTCCCTTTTCCTTGCTTCAGAGTGACGAATATCGATGGAGATGTTCTCGATGCGCTCTCGCAATCGTGATTGTGCGCCTTGCATTTGGCGTTGTAGATCGAAGATGGATGCTTTGTTGATGTAGTTGTTCACGCCATCGTTGTTGTCGTAGACCGGAGATGAAATGCCTTGCCTATCCATCACAAGACTCGAGCAAATATGAGTGGGAGAAAGAGAAGAACTTATACCAATGTACCTTGACCGATGTTGACAATGAATCAAGGTCACTCAAATGCGAACAATGAAATAGCACTATTGGTACTAATTCTTGTCGGTTCTCACACCTACACAAGTAAATCTTATGGTGGAGCTCGGTGAGGATAGTGGAACAAAAATTTAATGCAAAATGTTAGCAAGAGTCAATAATGTTGAAAAGAGATTCACAAATTCGCAAGTGAAACAAATGGACCAATAGCAATATGGAAGGTACACGGAAATACACACACGGATAGATAAATGGGGTCGTGCAACCAAGGAATGAGCACAAAATGTGGAATCCTCGGAAAATGCTCGTGTTGCACAACTCAAGAGAGACACTAGCACGATTGCTCTATAGGCGGATACAACACTTGTGCACAACCTATAAGATGCAAAATGGATAAACTTCTATCCCAAGTATGCTATGTATGTATGGTTCCCAGTGTTTCTCTCAAGATGATCCAAGATGATCGGATATGACAATCTTATGTGCAATGTGGTATGATGCTATGGCACTTGCTTACAAGCTCTTTGCTCTCTCTTTTGCTTAAAAGCTTTATTTCTTTTTTTTGTATGGCCACTTTTGCACAATGCACAAACCAAGATAGCAATTGTGTATATGCAGGAACAAACTTGTGACACAAGATATGATAGCAATATATGCACCACGATGATATGGTATGTATGTTATGGGAAGTATGATCACTAATGTGCACAAGTAAAGTTGCCGGCAATACTCAAATGGCTAGTCTTGATAGGCAAGTGACGCAAAATGGGCTAGGGGTTAACAATGCAATGGCAAGGGGAATATACAATGGAGGGATACCACGATACCAAGATGATATGGAGGTTACCGTCCGGTGATGATGAGTAGCGATGTTCTTAATGTAGAAACCAAGATGATGGAGACTCGTCCCTAAGTAGCCGAAACACCTTAGGAAACGAAAAAACCGCGAACTGAAAATCTCACACGTCAAATGTCAAAATGGTGGTAGTGGAAAGCGGTGGTGGTTTGCACTTGGCAATGCGGAAGTGGAAGTGATGGCTATACACGTGTCGGAGTTGAAGTTGCCGTCCCTAAGTAGCCGAAACACCTTAGGAGACACAAGCCACAACTCAAAACAATCTCAACCAAAATGGGGTTAAATTGGGGTGGGGGAAGTGTATGGTGGGCAAGGTTATGAAGAAATGGTGGTGGTGGTTGATGAAGAAGCAATCGTCCCTAAGTATCCGAAACACCTTAGGAGACTCGAATCACTAGTCAAGCAACCACTAATGCTATGGCAAGCAAAATGGGTTAGGTTGCGGAAGTCGGTGGTGGCTATGCGGATGATATGGTGGAAGCCCTAGGCAAACTTGCCAAATTTTCAAAAATTTGATGGAGTCAAATGATGTTGGTGGTATTTTTTTGGGAAGGGGGATGTCAAGAGCTTCAAAACGAGCTAAAGAACGTCAAAATCGGACTCCGGATGAATTAGTTATGGCCGAAACGGTGAAACGGGGAGGCTGAAATCTACAGGGGCCGGACATCCGGGGGTCGGGCCGGATTTCCGGTGGCTGAATGTCCAGAACCGTGTGCGAAATGCGCTCCAGGGGCCGGATGTCCGGGCCAATGGCCAGATGTCCGCTGGTCGGTCCGGATGTCCGGGCTCCCAATCCGAGGATGAACTCGAGGAACTCGATTTTGGGGGCAGAAATTGATGATTTCGGGGGCAAAATTGCGGAGATTTCGTGGATGAAAAGTGGGGAAACTTGGGGAGATGCTAGATCCACTTGAAACCAAGAAAATCCATGGATCAAAATCAACAAAACATCATCAAACCAACAAATCACAAAAAAATTGGGGGCTATTTTTGGTGGGGATTTTCAGATTTAGGACGAAATCAACAAAATCAAGCTCGAAAAAGAGGGGTAGGGGCTCCAAAAACGTGATCAACGTGGCTCATGATACCAAGATGATGTAGGGCGGAACCCTAGGGGCCGATCTTTCACGTTTGGAGTGGATCCTACGGGGAAACACGAAGAATGCGCAGAAAACACAAAGGGGAAAACACGGGGAGAAACGAGAGAATCACTAAACCGACAAGTAATCGATCACACAAGGGCTAGATCATCGAACACATAAGGTAGCACAAGATTCAAAATCAACAAAGGAAAGGTACAAAGGTAGCCGTTCTTCTCCGTGAGGAGGTCTTGATTGTCTTCCCTTGAAGGGGCCTTGAATCCGCTTGGCGGATCTTCTCCGAAGAGGTCGTGAGCTCCGAGGAGAAGTAACCAAGTGGATGAGCAAGGCTCTCACACAAAATATGAGCTAAACCAATGCTAACCCTAACTAGGAGGAGGTGGGGGAGTATATATAGTGCTAGCCCATGAAGGGGTAAGTGAGAGGGGGATACATGGGCCCTTGGCCCGTTCTCTGCGCACAGGCAGGTGCGGATGTCCGGGCTGGGGGCCGGATGTCCGGCGGCTCACAAAGAGCCGGATGTCCGGGCCTCGGCCGGATGTCCGGGTTGGAGTGGCTGATTCTTCTGCTCTCTGGATGGCGTGCACCGAATTTCCGGGCAGGCGCCG
This sequence comes from Aegilops speltoides, assembly GCA_021437245.1. Taxonomy (NCBI): domain Eukaryota; kingdom Viridiplantae; phylum Streptophyta; class Magnoliopsida; order Poales; family Poaceae; genus Aegilops; species Aegilops speltoides. Next base: position 365,103,563 of record CM038147.1, on the reverse strand, counting down.
GATGTCCGGGGGTCGGCCGGATGCCTGGCCGCTGTAGAGTCGCCTGGCGTCCGTCTCTCTCTAGTCTTCTTCTGGATGGTGGCGCCGGATGTCCGGGCTCCTGCCGGATGTCCGGTCGCTGTAGCTGCTGGCACTTCTTCCTTCTCCTTTCTTTACTTCCGCGCACGCTTGGCCTTGGTCCTTGGGTTCTCCATGGTCTCCTCGGGTGTACCTAAGTATCACAAGGTCCGCGCTTGAAGTAGCAACCATGTCTCACGCGAATGGAAAGGGAAAGCATTTAGGAACGGGTTCACCTTGTGTCCAATGGCGCATAGTCAAGGTCTCATCTTATGTATCCTTGGGGCTTGGGGAGTAGTCGGAGTGTACATGGGGATGAACGTGGGATGCTCCGCATCACCGTAGTTTGAGGAGTTCATGTATTCACTATGTGCTAATGCTTTATTCCGGTTCTCTATTAAAAGGAGGCCTTAATATCCCTTAGTTTCCGTTAGGACCCCGCTGCCACGGGAGGGTAGGACAAAAGATGTCATGCAAGTTCTTTTCCATAAGCACGTATGACTATATACGGAATACATGCCTACATTACATTGATGAACTGGAGCTAGTTCTGTGTCACCCTATGTTATAGCTATTACATGAGGAATCGCATCCGACATAATTATCCATCACTGATCCATTGCCTACGAGCTTTTCACATCTTGTGCTTCGCTTATTTACTTTTCCGTTGCTATTGTTACAATCACTACAAAACCCAAAAATATTACTTTTGCTACTGTTACCTTTATTATCATATTACTTTGCTACTAAATACTTTGCTGCCGATACTAAGTTATCCAGATGTGGTTGAATTGACAACTCAACTGGTAATACTCAAGAATATGCTTTGGCCCCCCTTGTGTCGAATCAATAAATTTGGGTTGAATACTTTACCCTCGAAAGCTGTTGCGATCCCCTACACTTGTGGATTATCAGTGCCCACTAGTGCTGAACGATGTGCCGAGATAGCGCGCATTCGTTCGTCGCTGTTGAAGGAAATATGCCCTAGAGGCAATAATAAAGTTATTATTTATTTCCTTAGTTCATGATAAGTGTTTATTATTCATGCTAGAATTGTATTAACCAGAAGCTTAGTACATGTGTGAATACATAGACAAAACCTGTAGTCCCTAGTATGCCTCTACTAGACTAGCTCGTTAATCAAAGATGGTTAAGTTTCCTAACCATAGACATGTGTTGTCATTTGATGAACAGGATCATTAATGATGTGATGGACATGACTCATACGTGAGCTTAGCATTATAATTGTGTTAGTTTCATTGCTACTGCTTTCTTCATGACTTACACAAGTTCCTCAGACTATGAGATTATGCAACTCCCGAATACCAGAGGAACACTTTGTGTGCTACCAAACGTCACAATGTAAAAGGGTGATTATAGAGGTGCTCTACAGGTGTCTCCGAAGGTGTTTGTTGGGTTGGCATAGATCGAGATTAGGATTTGTCACTCCGTGTTTCGGAGAGGTATCTCTGGGCCCTCTCGGTAATACTCATCACAATAAGCCTTGCAAGCATTGTGACTAATGAGTTAGTTGCGGGATGAAGTATTACGGAACGAGTAAAGATACTTGCCGGTAACGAGATTGAACTAGGTATTGAGATACCGACGGTCGAATCTCGGGCAAGTAACATACCGATGACAAAGGGAACAACGTATGTTGTTATGCAATTTGACCGATAAAGATCTTCGTAGAATATGTAGGAACCAATATGAGCATCCAGGCTCCGCTATTGGTTATTGACCGGAGACATGTCTCGGTCATGTCTACATAGTTCTCGAACCCGTAGGGTCCGCACGCTTAAAGTTCGGTGACGATCAGTATTATGGGTTTATGTGTTTTGATGTACCAAAGATAGTTCGGAGTCCCGGATATGATCACGGACATGACGAGGAGTCTCGAAATGGTCGAGACATAAAGATTGATATATTTGACGGCTATATTTGGAGACCGGAAATGTTTCGGGTGATTTCGGAGAAAACCGGAGTGCCGGAGGGGTTACCGGAACCCCCCGGGGAAGTATTGGGCCTTAGTGGGCCTTAGGGGAGAGACAAGGCAGCATCCTAGGAGGTGGCGCCCCCCCCCCCCCCCAAGGTAGTCCGAATTGGACTAGGGGAGGGGGGCGCGGCCCCTCTTTCCCTCTCCCTCTCCCTCTCCTTCCTTTCCCATTCCCCCTCCTAGTTGGACTAGGAAACGAGGAGTCATAGTCCTACCAGGAGGAGGACTCCTCCCCTCCTTGGCGCGCCCCAAGGGCAGGCCAGCCTCCCCCCTTGCTCCTTTATATACGGGGGCAGGGGGCACCCTAGGACACACAAGTTGACACTGTTTAGCCATGTGCGGTGCCCCCTTCCACAGTTACATACCTTGGTCATATTGTCGTAGTGCTTAGGCAAAGCCCTGCACCGTAACTTGATCATCACCGTCACCATGCCGTCGTGCTGACGAACTCTCCCTTGGCCTCAACTGGATCAAGAGTACGAGGGACGTCCCCGAGCTAAACGTATGCTGATTGCGGAGGTGTCGTACGTTCAGTGCTAAGATCGGTTGGATCATGAAGACGTACGACTCCCTCAACCGCGTTGTTATAACGCTTCCGCTTTCGGTCTACGAGAGTACGTGGACACACTTTCCCCTCTCGTTGCTATGCATCACCATGATCTTGCATGTGCGTAGGAATTTTTTTGAAATTACTACGTTCCCCAACAGCTGTCGGAGGCGCAACGGAACGAGCCGAGGTACGCCACCGACAGCCACAATCTGTGGACGATGTACTTCGACCCCCGCCACGCCGACTAGGTCGCCTCTGCAAATGACATCATCCCCCGCGGCCACCTCAACTCCGATGGGCGGCGCGAATGGTGGGGCATGCCCGGTCGTACCCTCAAAGCCGTCCTCGACCACATAGAGGCCGGCAACACGCCGCGCCTCGAGTACCCGGCGCCCCCGTCTTTCTCTCGCCACCACGGTAGTTCGTGGACGCTGCGGCGAATGGAGACGGCGACCTCCTCGTCGTCGGGCTCCGGTTCGCTTTCCTCCGGGTCACCGGCGCTCCGCCCTGTCAAGTCGGAACCGCAGGACACGCCGCTTGGGTGCCTCACCAGCAGCGGCGCCCTCATCATTAACGAGGGCGGCCACCCCTCCCCTTGTTTCCTCCGACTCGTCCGGCCGAAGATCGAACCGGGCTACTCCCCATGAAGAAGGAGCACGAGGAGATGGCCGCCGACGAGAAGACCGCCCTTAAGTGGGCGAAGGCGGACTACGTCCACGAGCAGGTGGAGCGCCAGCGCCGGGCCTACGAGAAGATCAAAGTGCGGCGCCGCGGACGCGACAAGGGCGGCATCATTGTCCTTGACAGCGACGACAAGGACGCACCCGGGCCATCCAACCCCCCGCGCATCGGCGACCCTGGCCAGGGGTGCAACAGGGACGACGGCGGCTCCGGCGGGACGCAGGGTAACGGCGACGATGACGACGGCGGCGACTACACCCGGTTCTACTGGCTCCTCGGCATGTAGAAGGCGGGCGGCGGCAGCGGCATAGTAGGGGCTAGGCGTAATTGTTCTTAAATCATGTTTTATGTTTTTGTATAAATTTGAATGAAATCGCCGAGTTTGCGCCATGTTTGTGCCGATTGAGGGTGACCTGGGGGCGACGACTGGGAACACGTTCGCCCCCACGCCGAAATTAACGCCGGTTCGGCCCCAGGCGGTGTTTTTTCGGCGCCCTAGAGGGCCAAATGGCTGGAGATGCTCTTACGACCGGCTACGACCACATTTGACAGTTGCTAAATTGATGTCACATGGCGGAGCCGACAAGTGTGCACCACCCGAGCAGGGTGCTGGAACGTGCGTGGTGTATTGTTGCCGGGAATAGATCATAGGGATTGCAGCCTCTAAATCGTACGCCTTAGAGCAAGTACAATTAGATGACATAAGCAGGCTATGAGAATTGGAATACTATATTTTTGCTTAGTTGGAGGAGAGAGAAGAAAAAGCGGGCTCTAGCATGAGCCCCAAGACGCTACTAATAAAGTAGTATACATATAAAACTTACTATTGTACATGGCGGCTATAAGGTTAGTTCTAGATGACATGGCAACTCTTTATAGCCGCTTGTTTTTTTTAGCATCAGTACAGACACAAGCGCTCATATACACGCGCATACACCCACCCCTATGAACGCACACACGCACACCCTACCCCCTATGAGCACCTCCGAGAGACTTGAGCCGGCATATCATCTTGAGATTTACGAAGTCACCATAGGCACCTCGTGGTCGACTGGAACGTCTCCTCCCACTGAAAGCGCATCGCCGAAAATCCTGAAATAAATCCAGGAATAATGCGAGCATCAGGATTTGAACCCTGGTGGGTTAAGGATACTACTGTCCACCTAACCATCTCAACCACAGGTTGGTTCGCTCTTATAGCCGATTGTTGGATATACTATTAACCATGCTTTTAGGGCATGTACAAAGGCATCTAGTCAGCTGTCTATGATAGAGGCGACGTATAAGAAAATAAATGATGTGGGGGCATAGAGAGGGGTAAAAAGTCTCTCTGCCAAAATATCGACGGTCTATTCCCCCCAAAACCGCTGCGTACAGATAGCATGTTTGCCGTTGTACAAGTCCGTCGCTTGTCACGGACTGTTTAGATCTTTTGTTTCGTGGGCCAGGTATTTACGGGTGGCTGGAGTGTTACAGCCGGCCTAACAGATACCCCCGTTGTTTGTTATATTTCCAGTAGTCTGTATAGATGTTGTGTACATACGGTATAGACACCAGATGTCTGTACACAAGGGTTGTCTATAATACCATGACATATCACATATAGACCCTACTATCGACCCGCATTGCAACGCACTGTCATAGGGTGGACCAAAAACTCGTAGCTCATCCCATATATTCAATCTAATCGACATAAAAGACAACAAACTAGTGCATTTATTTGTGTAGTCACCATATGTCATCTTAAAAAACAACACCTACACAATCATCATGTAGAACACTGTCTATATGGTTGTCCGTAACTAACCGATGTGGGCGGCAACCAGCCAAAGCGAGGGACTGAAAAACAGAAAAAAGATTTCTTCAAAGGGAGAAACAGATTGTTACATGGGACCCTCTCTAACAGTGCCTAAAGAAGCTACAGTTACACGAGAGGCGAGAAGAGGGCGACGCCGTTTCCGCCGGTGATTCTGCCGCCTTCCTCTCTTTCGTCGGCCTCAGTGCCGTCGGAGAGGGGAGGGGGTTTGAATCACCGGCCGGATCTGTGTACAGCTAGGTTAGGTGTAGCTAGGCTGTTAGGTTTTCGGGGTGGTGCTCGGTCGATGACGGCGTCGTCGCCGCGAATAAGTTCTTCCGGGCCGCCGTCTGGACGCCGCCGTGGTGTGGTGTCCAGGGGCCACGGAGCTAGTTTGTCTGGGCTAGATCGTCGGTGCGACGGTGGGGATCTTGCCGTGGACTTTTGGTCCCCCTCTTCGTCTACGCCGCGCCGGCGTCTTCTCCAGCGCCGTCGTGGAGATGGGGGAGTTCGTACAGGAGATGCGGCCGTCGGCCTGGTGTGGCTGGCGGTAGGCCGGATGGCGACGTGGTCCGTGCTGTGTTCGTGGTCTGCGGCAGGCGGATCTGGTGCTGTTCCTCGACGTGCTCGACGGGAGGTGCCGGATCTGGAGGTTGTTGAGAAGCTTGGGGCTGTCCCCCGACCCGCGTGCCACAGAGATAAGTGTTGCATCTCTGATGCTTCTTTTCGGTGGTTCAGAAAGCCGTTCATCGGCGATGGAGCTGCTTCAACCTCGGATGGTTTGGCTTCCGTCACTTCTTCCTCTGGTGCTCGCCGGGCTGGCGCCGGAGGTGGGCGGCGGATTCGAGCGGATGTTGCAGGAGATCCCAAGGGCTCCATTGTAATTTCTTTCTTTTCTGGGGTTCTTTCTGCATATTGTACGGGTCTACGTGTCCTTCTGGACCGTCCTGTGTGTACGTATTTTGTACTCGTTTTGTCTTTGACATAATGAATACGTATGCATCTCAAAAAAAAAAAACAGATTGTTACATGCGCGCCCCTCGTACAACGGGAGAAAGCACGTCGTTAACGGGCGACTTTTACGGGAATAGACTGTCTTTAATTCTGCGGACGGACTGCCTCTTTTTAGTTAATCTCTTTTCTCCACCCGGAAAAAGATCTCACGTGACGTGCATTGCAGATGGCAGAGTAGATACCAATGTACACGTCCTTAGGCCAACTCCACCGCACGACCTTAAACGGACGTTTGTTTTATCCGGATTTCGTCCGTTTGAGGTGGCCATAGGTGTCAAAAAGGACATGTCTGTCCGGCTTATGTTCTAGGCGCCCACCGCGGCAACAAACCCCAAAAGTGCTGCCCCAAGGCCACCAGTAGCATCTGCGTGGCCAAGGCTTCGCTTCGCCAGAGCCACCAAGGCCACCTGCAACCGCGCTCCGCCGCCGTCGTCTTGCCACCAAGAATCGCACCATGAGCTCCAACAGGAGGTCCGGCTCCGCCAGCAGACCAAGGCCTCCTTCCCATCCACCAGACGTGGCCTTCGACCGCCTCGGCTTCGTCCATGCCATGTATCACAAGGCCACAGGCCTGCCACGACGGCCTGCCGCCAACGCCTTCGCCCAGCCGCGGCAGAGCGAGCCCACGCCTTTAGCCTAGGTCTGGCGAGCGGCCGCGCCACAGGTTCTCGCCCTTCCAGCATGGCGAAGCCGGCCATGATGCTGCCTCGCCAGCCAAGCCCGCCCGCCCGCCTCGCCGCCGTCCGCCACGCCCGCCTCGCCACGCTTCATCGTCGGAGATGTCGGTGCTCGTCCATGGGCAGAGAGAAAAAAGGAGGAGAGAGAGGTGAGTATGACACATGGGCCCCGCCAGACATGCAGCGGACGAGCACGCCACAAAGTTGTCCGTTTCGTGTCCGCTTTCATGCACCCCAAAGCCAGATCAAGTTTGGGCCGCGAATGGGGTCGAACGGACAGAAAAAAATCAGATGGGGTCTGCGGGTGGGTGCTGTCTTTTATCCGTTTTACCCCTGTTAGACTTGTAGTTATACGTAAATACGTATTATAACTTGTATACAATTGTACTTGTATCCAGAGAGGTTTCTCTCCATATATATATTGTCGTGGCCGACCCTTGCTGGTGTCGAAGCCCACAATACCCAAAACCTCTTGTATAACATGGTATCGAGATCGATCGTTCGATCACCTTAAATCGCTTCACTTACCGCCGCCCATGTCGTCTCTCACATCGACTCCTCGGCAGCCGCCGCCGCTGCCCTCTCCGGCGCGGCCACCCTTGCTACTCTCACCGGCGCAGCCACCTCATTTGCTGTCGCCACGGAGCTCTCCGCCCTGCCCTCGCTCGCTGATCCCATCGGATCGCGCGTGCCCGTCCTTGGTCCGCCGTCTCCTGTGCCGCCGTTCCTGGCTACTCTCCTCCAAGGAGGACCTGCGTCTACCCCGCTGATGACCAGATCGACGGGTGCTCTGTTTTCCGGGTCTACTTCTTCGGCCCTCCCGAATCGCCGGCGTTGCGCCACAACTATGGCACGCTGGCGCCCTACGCGCCGTCGTCGTACGCGCATGATCCTGCTGCCTACGTGCGTTCTACGGTGCTCCTTACGGCGCCCCATACGGTGCTCACTATGGCGCTGGACATGGCACCCCTCATGGTGCTACGTACGGCTCCGGCTACCCGGCGTTCCCGAGGCCTACTCCTTATGGCGCGTCGTTGTCTCCTCCACCACCGGTTCCTCCGGCTGCAATGCAGTCCTAGCCCGCGATGGATGTCGCTTCTTCTGGTGCGGCTACTATACCACCCTACGACTTTGCCCTCGACGTCATCACAACTCCGCCATTCTACTTCAGCAACCTTCTCTCGGTGAAACTGAAGATGGACAACTATTTGTTCTGGTGTGCGTAGATTCTTCCCCTCCTTTGCAGTCATTATCTGGAGGGTTTTGTGGATGGAACTTTGCCGTGCCCTTTGCCAGATCATCATATGTACCGACCATGGATTGCTCAAGATCAAGCGATTCTCTCGGCGATACAGTCCTCTCTCACCGAGGGCGTTGCCGGCTTGGTCCCGTTTGCTACTACATCACATGAGGTATGGAGTGCGCTGGAGTCTAGCTTCTCCGCCCAGTCTTCATCTCAGCATATGGCTCTTCGTACCCAGCTTAATGAGACTCGCAAGGACCATCACTCTGTCACCGTCTTCTTCAACAAAATCAAGCGCCTTGACGATCAGCTTGCCTCTATTGGCGAGCCCCTTCATGACACGGAGTTTACTATGTATATTCTCCAAGGTCTCGACGCCGAGTATGACTCCCTTGTCGAGGTGATCCAGGAACGCAAGGTCCCCATCAAACCGCAGGAGCTCTTTCAGCGTCTTCTCTCCATGAAGCAGCGCCTCGCCAGTCGTCATCCAGATGAGAACCCCTCGGTCAACGCCGCTGTTCGCAGCGGGAAGGGGGGTGCTCGTCCTGGCGCCCGCTCCGCTGCTCCTCCGGCTGCTTCGACCCCTCCTACGGAGGCAAGGGTCCTGCCTCTCCTGCTGCACCTACTCAGTCGCGTCCCACCACCATCATCGAGAACGGGCGCCCATGTGCTTGTTGTGCTGCTTGTGGAGTTGCTGCCCCTTGTCAGCTATGTGGGATCCCTCGCCACGTTGCGTCTCGCTGTCATCGCCGTTTTCAGCCTGAGTTTCTTGGACTTGGCAACAACGGCAAGGGCAATGTGCGTCAAGTCAACATGACGCAGCATCAAGGGAAGACTCAGTCTTATAATGTTGATCCCACCTGGTACATGGACACTGGCGCCACCAAGCACGTGACAAATGAATTGGACAAGCTTGCTATCCGTGAGGCCTACCATGGTCCTGACAAGGTTCACACAGCCAATGGGGCAGGTATGCACATCTCTCATGTTGGTCAGGCATCTCTACTCACACATACATCTAGGCAGTTACGTCTTAAGAATGTTCTTCGAGTTCCCACTGTTGCCCGTAACTTGCTATCCGTTCCTAAACTTACTTATGACAATAATATGTTTTGTGAGTTTCACCCTTTTCATCTTTTCATCAAGGATCGGGCTACCCGGGATGTTCTTCTTAGAGGGCGCCTTCGTCATGGACTATATGCTCTTGATGTGCCGCGCTCTGTCTCTCCAGCCGTCTCTCAAGTTTTCAGTGTTGTTCGGGTGTCCCCCTCACAATGGCACTCTCGTCTTGGTCATCCTGCCACACCCATTGTTTGCCATATTCATCATCGTCATGAGCTGCCATCCGTGTCTAGTAATAAAGATATATCAGTTTGTGATGCTTGTCAGCAGGGAAAGAGCATCAGTTACCTTTTTCTGTTTCTAGTCATGTAGCCAAAACTCCTCTTGAGCTTGTGTTTTCAGATGTTTGGGGTCCTGCTCAGATGTCTGTTAGTGGTCAGGAGTACTATGTCAGTTTTATTGATGCTTATAGTCGCTTTACCTGGATTTATCTCCTTAAACACAAGTGTGATGTGTTCGATGTTTTTCTTAAGTTTCAAGCACATGTTGAGCGTCTCCTACAACACAAAATTATTCATGTACAGTCGGATTGGGGGGTGAATACCGCAATCTCAATACCTTCTTTGAGAAACTTGGGATTTCGCATCGTGTGTCTTGTCCTCATACACATCAGCAGAACGGTTCAGCTGAACGTAAGCATCGTCATCTTGTTGAGACTGGTTTGACTTTATTAGCTCATGCCTCTGTTCCTTTTCGTTTTTGGAGTGATGCTTTTACTACCGCCTGTTTTCTTATAAATGGACTTCCGTCGCGGCTTCTTGGCATGAAAACTCCGCTTGAACTCTTGCTTCATGAGACTCCTGACTACACTTTTCTCAAAGTCTTCGGTTGTGCGTGTTGACCGCATCTCCGTCCTTACAATAGTCGCAAGCTTGAGTTTCGCTCGAAAAAATGTGTTTTTCTTGGGTACAGTTCGTTGCACAAAGGTTATAAATGCCTTCATGTTCCCACAAATCGTGTGTATATTTTACGTGATGTTATCTTTGATGAGCATGTCTTTCCTTTCTCTAAACTTCCCACTCCTATCACCACATCCACCGAACCAGTGCACTCATCTTCTTTATTGCCTGATCAATTTGTAGATGCTACACACTCGCCTCTTTTGTTGTCTAACCATGGTGCAGGAACTGGTAGAGGGGCCCGGCTTGTTCTTCTGGAGGATTCCTCCGCTGCTCCGACGGCTCCTTCAACGGATCACGTCGACCCTGCGGCTCCTTGCATGGGGCATGCAGGGTCCCCTTCGCCTGCGCCCGCTACGCACTTGGACCCGGCTCCGGTAGTGGCGGGCTCGCACTCGACGGATCACGTCGATGCCGCGTCGCCTCCTCCCTGCATGGGCCATGCAGGGTCGTCTTCACCCGCACCCACTACGCGGGGGGACCCGGATCCACTGTTGCTGGAGCTCCCCGCGTCCCCTGGGCTGGATTTGCCCGCGCCTGGGCTGGACTCGCCTGTGTTCACCAGTCCGGGGACGCCCGCCTCTCATGGGTCGCCTTCTGGCAGCCCGCCCTCGTCGCCCTCGTCGCGGTCACCTTCGGCTGACCGCCGTCTGCTGCTACCACCACCTGCCACATCTTCTTCTCAGGAGATGCGGGCCTCTTCGTCGACGGTTCCTACGGTTTCCATCGTGCCAACTGCTCCTGTTGCTTCACGTCCTCACACTCGCAGCAAGAGTGGCATTTTTCTTCCGAAAAAACACACCGATGGCACGGTTGCATGGCTCGCGGCCTGTCTAGCTCATTCTGGAACTGATCCTTCTGCTGAACCCCGTCATTATCAGGCAGCTATGGGTATCCCTCACTGGCGTTCTGCGATGGAACAAGAGTATCAGGCATTGTTGAAAAATGGTACGTGGCGTCTTGTTCCTCCGAAGAGTGGTGCCAATATCATTGACTCTAAATGGGTATTCAAAGTTAAGCGACATGCTAACGATTCTATTAAACGGTATAAGGCTCGGCTTGTTGCTCGTGGGTTCAAACAACGTCAAGGTCTTGATTATGATGATACTTTCAGTCCAGTGATCAAGCCTACGACTATTCGTTTGCTCTTGTCTCTTGCTGTTACTCGTGGATGGTCTCTTCGGCAGCTTGATGTTCAAAATGCTTTTCTTCACGGTGTTCTTGATGAAGAGGTCTATATGCGTCAGCCGCCTGGTTTTGTTGATCCTGCTCGTCCGCAGCATTTGTGTCGCTTGTGAAGGCTCTTTATGGTCTTAAACAGGTGCCTCGTGCCTGGCATGCGCGTCTTGGTTCTGCTCTTCGCGCACATGGATTTGTTCCTTCGACAGCTGACACATCCTTGTTCATGCTACAACACCCTACGGTCACTATGTACCTGTTGGTGTATTTCGATGACATCATCTTGATCAGCTCGGCGGCCTTTGCTGCGGATCGTCTTGTTTCTGCTTTGAGTGATGATTTTGCTATTACAGATCTTGGCCGGCTTCATTATTTCCTTGGCTTGGAGGTCTCTCATTCTGATGCCGGTCTGACTCTCACTCAGCAGAAGTATTCTCTGGATTTGCTTCGTCGTGCTGGTATGCTTCAGTGTAAGCCTGCTACTACTCCCATGACAGCTTCTAATCGCCTCTCTGCCCTTGATGGTACTCTTCTTCCTTCGGATGAAGCTACCACGTATCGCAGTATTGTTGGTGGTTTACAGTATTTGACGATCACTCGTCCTGATATTTCCTATGCGGATAACAGTGTGTGCCAGTTTCTTCATGCTCCTCGGGATACTCACTGGACTGCTGTCAAACGCATTCTGCGCTATGTTTGTTTCACTGCTGCTCTGGGTTTGCATCTTCGGTCTGCTTCTTCTGGTAGCCTCTCGGCTTTTTCGATCTTGCCGAAATTTGGAAGTCCGGACGACAAAGCGGATCTGAGGGGATATGCGGTGTTCTATGGTCCTAATTTGATTGCTCGAGTGCTCGTAAACAAGCTACGATGTCGTAGTAGTAATCTTGAAGTCGAATACAAAGCGATTGCCAATGCCTTCTTTGAAGTGATTTGGGTTCAGTCCTTGCTTCGAGAGTTGAGAGTGCCTCAGATTCATCCTCCTGTTCTTTGGTGTGACAACATCGGTGCTACATACCTTTCTTCAAATCCGGTATTTCATGCCCGAACGAAACACATCGAAGTTGACTATCATTTTGTCAGAGAACGAGTTTCACAGAAGTTAAGTCAGATCAAGTTCATTCCTTCGGAAGATCAACTTGCTGATATCTTCACGAAGCCGTTGCCATTGCCTCAGTTTGAGGGTTGTCGTCGCAATCTTAATCTTCTGAACTCTTCAGATCCCGGTTAAGATTGAGGGAGGGTGTTAGACTTGTAGTTATACGTAAATATGTATTATAACTTGTACACAATTGTACTTGTATCCAGAGAGGTTTCTCTCCATATATATATTGTCGTGACCGATCCTTGCTGGTGTCGAAGCCTACAATACCCAAAACCTCTTGTATAACAACCCTAAACGGACATACCCGGACAGGATAGGGTCGTGCGGTGGAATTGACCTTAGAAGTTAATTGTGCCGGCCGGCTGCCCTTACTGGTAGGGTTGCCGATCAGCAATGATCCGTTCGTCAGCGCCGCCATCAGCGCTCCACTGGAGGCCTGCGCGCACGTGCTGCATGCATGCCAGCCCGACGTGCGTGCACTCGCGCCAACACATATGGGCCGACCGCTGTCGCTCTAATTGGCTCCACCACCTGAATTCGGCTCCCCGGCCCTACGCAGTTGTTGGTTCGATACATCTCCGGTGCCCTCATTTGCGTCGCGTCCTGAACACATGGGCGCCAGCGACTCCCCCGGCCGATGACCTCTCAGCACTTTTCCCGTCACGCGCCACCTAGTGAGCGCGTACGGCTCCCTCGACCAGAGACAACGCCGTTGTTCACGAGACACGACCATGAGTAGCACACATAATAGCCGTCATCCACTTAGTATTAGTATAACCAATCAGCTTTTCGATTGCTGTGGTCTTCCGCCCTTCCTCTCTCTAATTAGCTATATATAGAGAGACACACTTAATCCACAAATATACTACTACGAGTTCATCCAAATTAATAGGGGCGCTGACACTCGAACAAACAGTATACTTGCTAGTATAAACTGACAGCAAGTCTAAGAGCTAGCAGTATGGCAGCTGCTCGTCCGGCGCCGTTCCTCGAGCACAATGCTGCTCAGCAGCTGGAGCGGCGGCTCCACTTCCACGCCGCCGTATACGTGCTGCTCGGCGCCTCCTATCTCCTCCGCGCCGCCGTCCCTCGCCTGGCCGACAGCCACCTCGCCGCTGGCATGGCGCTCTGGGCGGCCGCCCTGGCGCTCGCGCTGCTGTCCTTCCACCTCCGCCGGTTCCCGATGGCGGCCATGGCTGCCGCGCGCATTGCGCAGGTCGTGCTCAGGGCCTTCTTCTGATCGAAGCTTTTATTCCAACCGTCGGACGGAGAAGAAGTTGTTGCACCTGTGTTGACTGTCGTGTGTGTTGACTGTACTAGTATATAAACAACATTAAGAATATTCAATTTCGACAAAAATGCAATTCCCAACTAAAATGCTCGGGTCGGGCGGGCAGGTTGAAGCCGCCAAAGCACGATAAAAATTCGGGCAAACATACAAGCACATTATGCATATTCAGTTTCTCAAGACTGTGGCTCGACTTCTTTTTTTCTTGAATATGCACGAGTATGATTCATTAATGGAAGGAGGGGATAGACATCACAAAAACTCCATAAGTTTACATAGTTACTTACGCGGACTAATCCGTTCACGTCCACGCTCCCGATCTAATTTAGTTACTCATGCAATACCCACAATGCTAATCCTGCTAAGAACCCATCGAGGTCCCCTTTTAGTAGTCCCGCTTGTCTCCAAGCCCCTCCTTCACTGTCGATCCTCCATGTGAGCTTACCCAGAGACGGTGTTGCTCCATTAAAAATGATGTCATTTTGGTGCGTTCAGATCTCCCACATGCCCAGAAGACCAATACAACGGTTGTTTTTTGGTTGGTTGCCCCTCCGCTCTTGCCTTGCACACCAATCTCCGAGCATCTCGCCATCCAGTGGTTCAAACTCCGGCCTCCCACTTGCCAAGCTAAACCGGTGCCACAGCTCCTTAGAGAAAACACGACCTAGAAGTAGATGATTAAGGGTCTCGTTGCGTTGATCGCAGAAAGGACAAGCCGTTTGGTGACGCAAGCCGCGCCGAGCCAGTATGTCAGAAGTCCAGCACCAGTTCTTGAACGCAAAACATGCGAAAAAACGGCACCGTAGCGGTGCTTTAGATTTCCACGTAAACGCGGTCGTCGGCCAAACTTCAAGGTTGACGAACTTGGCAGTGTATGCCGACTGGACTGAGAAGCATCCGTCCTTCTCCCAGGCCCACCTGATTCTTTCCTGGACGTCGGTGGTAAGCTGTACCTCTGCCACTCTCGGCCAAAGGTGCAGGAACTGCCGTATCGCGGTTGCAGTGAGGTCCGGGCCAATGTCCTCTACCCACACATCATTTGTCATCACGTCCGCAACCGATCTTGTGTCCCTGCTGCGCTTCGGTATTTTCTCGTATATCAACGATGCCAACTTACAGGTTTGGTAGCCGCCCATCCACCTATCCTCCAAAAAGAGAGTGTTCTATTTGTTCCCCACACTAGCCTTGGTGGCCGCGTGGAACAGGGCCAAGGATTCCTTTGGGACCTTGATATGAAACTCTGACCATGGCCACTCTGCATCCGGTCTCTGTAGCCATGACCATCTAGCTTGTAGTGCTACATTCAACCATCTCAAATTTGGGACTCCCGATGCACCCTTTGGGCTCGACTCCTTTTCATAGAAGAGGACAAAAGTTCTTTTCATGGCAGCTATACCCGATTAATATGCTCGGGACGGACGGACATGTTCGAAGCCCCCAAAGTATGATAAAAATTCCGGCAAATATAGAAGGCATAATGTAGTTTCTGCCTTTTGAGAATCATTGAGTCGATGGAACTTAATTAGTAGACTCCAAAAAATCCTAGCTACCAGGGTCTTCCACCACTGTCGAGATGAGTTTACCGATACCAGGGATCATGGGGATCTCTGTTTATTTATTCGGTCAAAGGCTAAAACAATTCAGAAATCTTCACGCATGGCTTAAAGTTTTTTTATCCAAGTTCAGGCCATCCAGATGGTGTAATACCCTACATTATGGTATAGTGTATCTTCATCTATTCATGCATCATTGATTACATAATGGACTACCCTCTTTCTTTTCCTCTCTTCTCTGTGTTTACACAAACTCCCATTCTTTTAGGCACGCCCCCCCCCTCTTATATAAGAACCCGTGGGTACTGCAACAGCCTCGCACCCCCATGCCACAAGCGATCCCAGTCATCCTGACCTGTACTCATGCGGGAAGTGGCGGAGCTAGAATAAAATGATTGTGTTGGTCGACTTAGTGAAAGACCAGCATTTTTTCCTTCCATGGCCCATTTAGCCCCTTCAAGCCCATCGGTTTGCAGCAAACCTGGGCGGGCCACAGCCTGGTTTTGCTTGCACTAAGCTCCGCCACTACATGCGGGTCTGTCGAATGTTAGGGCGGTGGATGCAGGTTGTGTCGGCGAGTGTGACACTCCCGATTCAATCGTACACTAATCATACACACAAATGTGTACGATCAAGATCAGGGACTCACGGGAAGATATCACAACACAACTTTAAACACAAAAGAAACACATACAAGCTTCATATTACAAGCCAAAGCTCAATACACAAGAGAGTCAGCGGAAGCAACAATATCTGAGTGCATACATAAGTTAAACAAGGATGCCTCAACAAGGCAAGAACAAAACAACAACGATCGAAGAGGCAAGGCCTCCTGCCTGGGACCTCCTAACTACTCCTAGTCATCGGCGGTCTCCACGTAGCAGCAAGCAGCATCAGGCTAGTAGTAGAAGTTGTCGGGGGTAGCATCTGACTCCTGGGATCCACCATCTGGTTGCAACAACCGGAAAGAAGAAAGAAGAGGGAAAAGGGTTAGCAAAGCAACCGTGAGTACTCATCCAAAGTACTCGCAAGCATCAGATCTATACTAAGTATGCATTGGTATCAAATGGAAGGGTTGTATCTATGGACTGAACTGGAGAATGCCAGAATAGAGGGGAAGGCCTAGCCTATCAAAGACTAGCATCTTCAAGCAGCTCCAAGCATCTTGCAGCATGTAGAAGAGTAAAGAATAGCAATTTATAATTATCAAACATGTTGTAACATTAACGACCAGAGATCCTTCCTTGACTCCCTGCGAGAAAGCAATCTCGGAGCCACATATCCATCACATGTCTCAAGTATCCATTTCTAGTTATATAAGATTAGGATACAAGTCTGAACGTCCATTACCGTGGACACGTATTCGAATATATATCTTCCCTGCAGGGGTGCACCACGTTTTCCAACATGCTCAATCACTCTGGCCGGACACACTTTTCTGGGTCAATGCCCAGCCTCGGAAGATCAACACGTCGCAGCCCTACCTAGGCTCAGCAGAGAGGTCCCCTTGATCTACATCCTAAGCACTCGGGGTCTTGGGCTCATCGCGATCACTCCGGTCGTTCATGGCGTGGTGGATACCAAAGACCGCCTCGGATGACCAAAGATGATCCGACTGTGCCGCATCTTTGAACTGGACGTCTGACAAAGCTTCGGCTGATACCACGACGCTGAGGCCCATAACTATTCTCGCGTGGTGGTTAGTGCGTAAAGGCCAGAGGCCAACTCAAAACAAATAGCCAAACCTGTTAGTGCATTATTAAAAGAAGTGACGGTTGTCGGCACAAGTCGGGAGCTATCACCCCTCCCGGGTGATACCGCTAAACAGCCAGCCGCCACCGTCACATCGCACGGGTGCTCTCCGGGACCGCTCGGCTTTCACAATGGTCTCAAGTGAAGTCAAGGTAACTGTGTGTCCAGACATCAAGGGGAAAACCCGAGGAATAACCCCTGGTGGATTCCACTCGATGTAATCATCAAGATGAATGTAAGAGGAACCACCCTCGAGGTTCACACTTGAGGTGTTGCATGACAGAGCTGTATCAGGAATGGTGAAGGAGGAACCACCCTCGATGACCATGACCGAATAGCTACACTACAGAGATCTCATCAGGAGTGACGTATGAGGTTCCACCCTCGGCACTCGATGGTAACTCTGCAGATTCGAGCAACAAAATGGGGCGTGATGTGATGGGAGGTGCCGGGCTCCGGTCGTTGGTCACATTGATGGAGTCATTGATGATGAAGTAGGGCCAACAAGGACAAGGTGGGGGTCACTGATGGATCACTAGCCAACCTATACTAAGCAGTTTAGGATAAGCAGGTAGGTAACAATAGCAAGTATAAAAGCAGGCTATGCATCAGAATAGGAGCAAACAATAACAGTAGCAAAATCTAATGCAAGCATGAGAGTATAGAATAGGCGATATCGGGATGATCAAAGGGGGGCTTGCCTGGAAGCTTCGCTGAAAGGGTAGAAGGGTCGTCGGCGTAGTCGATCACGAAGCATCGTCAATGGCGGTCTCGGGTCTACCAGAAGAAGAGGGAAGAAAGCGGTAAATATAGGGCAAACAAGTGCATAACATGACAACAGGCAAAGCTAGATGTGTTCTAACACGGTGCTACACGTTAACGGCAATGGGGGATAACATCCGGGAATGTTTCCCCAGGTTTGGCATTTTCGGACAAAGGAATCGGAGGGGAAAAGTTTGATGTTTGCTATGCTAGGTACGTGTGGCAGACGAACAGAGAGCATATCCGAATTCGTCTCGTCGTTCTGAGCACCTTTCATGTAGAAAACATTTTCATCCAAGCTACGGTTAATTTCTTATGAATTTTCAAAGATTTAAACAATAATCTAAAATTATTATTAACTAAAAACATAATATTGCACAAGCATGATGTCATCCTGATGTCAGCAGTCAACCAGCCAGTTGGCTGGTCAAGCTAACGCCAGGGACCCACCTGTCATTGACAGTGGGTGGTTTAACAGTTTTAACTGATCTAATTAGCTAATTAGGCACTGGGCCCACCTGTCATTGGGGCTTAGGTTAAACTAACTAATATAATTAGCTTAATTTAACTATTATTATTTATTATTTTTAAATCTTTTTTTGTTTTACAAGGGCGGGCCCCCCTATGGCAGTGGCCGATAAGGCCTAATCGGGCGCTGGGCGAGCGGGTGCGCGCGCCCGTGCCCGAGGCCGTAGCTTGCCCAGGGCAGGGCGAGGCCAGCCGGCCGGAGCTGTGCCCGGCCGCGGCGAGGTCAAGGTGGGGGAAGCGGGTCCGGGCGGCGCCGGACGCGGCCCGACGACGGCGGGCAGGGGACGGCGCGCGGGCGACAGGTGGGGCAGCGGTGACGCTCGACTTCAGCCCGGTGGGAGCCGCGGCAGTGGTGGCTAGCCAAGGCGAGCGGGAGGGACGCAGCGGCCAGGGGTGTGCGCGCGGCGACGACGGCAAGCGGCTGGGCGGGAGTGGGGTAGGCAGCAGAGAGCAGTAGCGAGCGGTAAGAGGGGGGTTAGCAGCAACAGGAGGCCACAGCGGGCGGGCGACCGCAGGCACGAGTAGAGGAAAGGGCCGATGCGCGCGGGCGTGAGTGCAGGGCAGCCGACGCGGGGTGGGGACGGCGGAGCGGGGCCGCAGCCACCCGCGGCGGGCGCGCGCAGGGCGCAACCGGCTAGCAGAAGCGCGGCCAGGTCCTGGCAGGGACGCGCCGGAGCGGGCGCATGGCTCGAGGGGAGGGGGCCAGAGGCGCCTGGGACGCGCGGGGAGCGCGGTTAGAGCCGGGACGAGCGCGTGCGCCAGGCGTGCAGTGCAGCTATGGGCAGGGAGTTGGGACGGCGGCCTACGACATTCGGAGCAAGGGAAAATGAGGGGGGATTCGACGGGCGGCTCACCTCGTGGCACAAGGAGGCCGGCGATAGTTTAGTAGCAGCAGGAGTGACCAGAGTCGAAGGCGACGGCGGCAACCGAAGCGGAGAGAGTTGGAGGACAGGGACGCAGCGGGTGCCCCGTTGGATTCTGGCCTAAGCTCGTCCACGTAGTCGAAGTAGGCGAAGAAGGCGGTGCTTCTGGCGTGGCCTCTGGTAGCGAGGAGGGCATCGGTAACGGCTACGCTGACGACCCGTCCATGGCGGAGCTCAGGAAGGAAGGGAATTTGAGGAGGGAGGCGGAGCAAGAGGGAGAGGAGGGTGGAGTGGGAGTGGATCCAGGAGGGGAAAGATCTGGGGGACGATAACGAGGCCGAGGGGTCGCTGGCGGCCTTATCCTCCTCCCGCGGTGCTGTCGACGAGGGGGGTTCGGCGGCGACCGCGCCCCTGTAGCGATGCAGTCATGGGTAGACGACCAGGAAGGGGGAGTTGGGCTGGCTGGGCCGACCTGGTGGGTCTGGTGGGCAAGCGGCCCAGGGTGAGGAGGAAGGGTTTTCCCTTTTATTATTTTCTTTATAGAGTTTTATTTTATTTTAGTGCACTAAAACACTTTACAAAAAGGTTTGTTCACCACCATAATTACTTATGGAATATTTTCCACACTTTGAACATTTTATTTTGCGTGTTTGAGAAATTAGAATTTTGAGCGTTAATTTGAATTTGAGTGTGAACTAAGATTTGGATCAAGCGAGGATTAACAACAGTAATGTGATGACCTGGCATTGTTAACAAGGGATTAACATAGCTTAATTATTCGGGCGTCACAATTCTCCTCCACTACAAGAAATCTCGTCCCGAGATTTAGGAGGTAGAAGGAAACAAAAACGAGATATTCATCATGAAGACGATCCTCGAGTTCCCAAATGGCGTTATCTTCAGAAGGATTTGACCCCTGAACTTTTAGAATTTTGATAGCCCTCTGATGGTGCGACGTTCAGCTTGAACAAGAACACGAATCGGATGCTCTCTGTAAGCGAGATCATCTTGCATGGGTTGAGCTTTATAAGCCATGTGGTTGTTGCAACAAGACTTGCGACTCAGGGCATCGGCCATGTCATTAGCCTTGCCATGGGTATAAGAAATACCTTAGTCATAGTCTGTGATTGTGTCCATACATTGCTGCTAACGGAGATCCAGGTCTAGCTGAGTAAACAATTACTTCAGACTTTGATGATCGGTGAAGATCTCGCAACGATTAACAAGAAGGAAATGTCGCCACAACTTCAATGCAAATTATGGTGAAGGAGCGTTTTCAATTCTCACAATAGGAGAAACGTCCAACGCATCCAAGGAGTAAATTCGTGCTTTGGCATTTCGAACAAGAAGAGCATGGTAGTTTACTATCTCATTCGAAGGATGTAGTAGATGGACGGTCTTAGTGGCGCAAATGATTGAAGCGGTATGTGTTTTTAACCATTCCCATTCCTAGAATGAGGTCAATATTGGGAGACCTCAAGACAATGGGGAAAACATGGAATTCCAACATTTCAATTTCAATGGGTACATTGGAATTTAACCCTGGTGGCTCAACATTGGCCCGCGGAATGCAGCATGGAATTCCGGCCAGTGATGGCGGTTTCAAAAGGTAAGGACCACAGGTAGTTGTCCCACCATTGAGAAGCGGGACCTTTCAGATAATATGTCGTGAGGGTGACATAGTTGGCAGCTACATCAGTAGACTTCAACTAGAAAGTGATGTAACAGAGCCAGTCATCAGCATCAAGGGACTGAGATGAGCTGCGGTAGATGACAGGGTTGAGACGCGCAAGGTCTTGTAGAGTCACTGAGGTTGGTTGCTGATTTCTATAGGAGATTTATTAAAGACTTTTCTAAAATTTCTAGGCCTCTTACAAATCTTTTGCAAAAGGATGTTCCTTTTGTTTTTGATGATGATTGTTTAGAAGCCTTTGAAACACTCAAGAAAGCCTTAATTTCTGCACCTATTGTTCAACCACATGATTGGAACTTGCCTTTTGTAATTATGTGTGATGCTAGTGACTATGTTGTTGGTGCTATTCTAGGACAAAGAGTTGATAATAAACTAAATGTTATTCATTATGCTTGTAAAACTCTAGATAGTGCTCAAAGAAATTATGCTACTACTAAAAAAGAATTCCTAGCAGTGGTGTTTGCTTGTGATAAATTTAGATCTTACATTGTTGATTCAAAAGTAATTGTTCACACAGACCATGCTGCTATAAAATATCTTATGGAATAGAAAGATGCTAAACCTAGACTCATTTGTTGGGTTCTCTTGCTACAAGAATTTGATTTACATATCACTGATAGAAAGGGAGCAGAGAACCCCGTAGCTAATAACTTGTCTAGGTTGGAGAATGTCCTTGATGACCCACTACCTATTGATGATAGTTTTCCTGATGAGCAGTTAGCTGCAATAAATGTTTCGCATAACTATCCTTGGTATGCGGACTATGCTAATTACATTGTTGCTAAATATTTACCACCTAGCTTTACATATCAACAAAAGAAAAAATTCTTCTATGATTTAAGACATTACTTCTGGGATGACCCACATATTTATAAAGGAGTAGATGGTATTATTAGACGTTGTGTACCTAAGCATGAACAGGGACAAATCCTACGGAAATGTCACTCCAAAGCTTACGGAGGGCATCATGCGGGAGACAGAACTGCTCACAAGGTATTGCAGTCTGGGTTTTATTGGCCTACTCTTTTCAAGGATGCTCATAAGTTTTTCTTATCTTGTGATGAATGTCAAAGAATAGGTAATATCGGTAAGCGTCAAGAAATGCCTATGAATTATTCACTTGTTGTTGAACCATTTGATGTTTGGGGTTTTGATTACATGGGACCTTTTCCTTCCTCTAACGGGTATACACATATCTTGGTTGTTGTTGATTATGTTACTAAGTGGGTAGAAGCTATTCCAACTAGTAGTGCTGATCACAACGCCTCTATTAAAATGCTGAAGGAAGTTATTTTCCCAAGGTTTGGAGTCCCTAGATATTTAATGACTGATGGTGGTTCACACTTTATTGATGGTGCTTTTCGTAAAATGCTTTGCCAAGTATGATGTTAACCATAGAATTGCATCACCCTATAATCCTCAGTCCAGTTGTCAAGTTGAACTTAGCATAGAGAAACAAAATTAATTTTGCAAAAGACTGGTAATAAGTCCCGGAAGAATTGGTCTAAGAAATTAGATGATGCACTTTGGGCTTATAGAACAGCATATAAAAATCCTATGGGTATGTCTCCTTATAAAATGGTTTATTGAAAAGCTTGTCATTTGCCTCTTGAGTTAGAACATAAAGCTTATTGGGCAATCAAAGAACTAAACTATGATTTTAAACTTGTCGGTGAAAAGATGTTATTTGATATTAGCTCATTAGATGAATGGAGAACCCAAGCTTATGAAAATGCCAAGTTATTTAAAGAAAAAATATTAAAAGATGGCATGATAAAAGAATCCAAAAGCATGAGTTCGAACTTGGAAATAGGTTCTTTTGTACAACTCTCATTTCAGATTCTTTGCAGGAAAACTCCTCTCCAAATGGGAAGGACCCTATGTTCGAGGAGGTTTACCGGTCTGGAGCTATAAATAATGTCGAAGGTACTAACCCGAAGGTTGTTAATGGGCAACAAATAATACATTATATCTTAGGTACGCCCATTAATGTTGAAAGTAATATTATCCAAACTATGACACAGGAAGGACACATAAAAGAAATCTTTCGAAACACTCCAGAATCGTGAAAAAGAGGAGGTACGTGATACGGTAAGTAAACGGACTCCGAAAAATCTGCAAAATAAGTTTTTGTCAGTTTTGGAATGTTTAAAAAATTAGGAAAATAAGAAACAGCCAGGAAGGTCATCGTAGTGGGCACAAGACACCAGGGCGCGCCTGGCTTGCCAGGCGCCCCCAGGTGGGTTGTGTCCACCTCGGGTACCTTCCGGACTCCTTTTTCTTTCGTTTGCTTGTTTCCAAGATAAAAAAATTCTTTATATACCCCCCGAACCTATTGACCACCGTATCATGGAGAAATCTTCTATTTTCTTTTCCTTGTTGTTTCCTAACAGATCCCATCTACCATGGCCGCTTCAAGCTCCTCTAAGGACAAGTTCTTCAAGAACGTCATCAACCCATATTTGCGGGAGGTGGTGCAGCACCCTCAGGTCATCCAGATGCATGAGGGGGTGCTTCACATCTGCGATGTGCAAGGTCCCAAGGGGACGGGAACTGTGGAGGACGGGCTTGAAGCTATGGAGCAGGAGGTCTTGTGGTGCAAGGGGATGGTGGAGCATGGACTCAATGCCAATCACCTCATGATCACAGACCTTACCTGTTATCTCAAGGTGGATGGCAAGTCCATGAAGGATATCGTCTTCACCCTCAACGAGCAAATCAACTTCCTCCAAAGCCAGATCTACGATCTCCAAAACCAAGTCTTTGAATATGAGGCGACGTTTAAAGGTATGAGTTTGGCTGCCAGTTGCAGGACCCGTGAGACTCATTCTTCCTCTTATGATGGTGGGCCTCTGCCATGGAAACCCGAAGACAGGATCGCCTCTACTTCACCACCACCACCTTCTTCATCACCAAAAGAAAATTGAGTATCGGGTATGGGCACTCCCCTTGGCTTCCGCCAAGCTTGGGGGAGGTGCCCGGTATTGTATCACCCCCACTATCTTTTGCCTTTACTTATCTTAGTTCGATCCATAGTTATCTTTTGCTTTAGATGAATAAAAGTTTGGTTTGATCCTTTCTTTTCGAGAGTTTGCTTAGTGATATATCCTTGTAATCGTGTGCGAGATATATAATAAAGTTTAGTTTGAGTTTTTGCTTTCTTTACTTTTATGTTCCAATAAAAAGAAAGGAAACAAATGAAAAATATCATATGCTAATCTTATGGCAGGTAATGACACCACATAAGGAGAAGTATAAGTAGAAAAATTTATTAGAGATTGACAAACACAACATTAGTCAATGATGCAACTCATGAAAGAATTAATAAGGGAAGAGAAGATTCACATACAAATACACTATCCTAGAAATCTTTTGTGATTGTAAGCCCCCATCACAATATTATATGCCAAAATTATTGACGTTGGACAAGGAAGACAACGTAATGATTTATGTTTGTTCATATTCACATAGAAGTTTTATTTTTCATAGATCCTTCAACATGTGGTGCTTGCCCCTCATCTTTGCTAGACAAAAATTCCGGACTAAGTAGATATACTACTTGTGCATCCAAAACCCTTAAACCCAAATCTTATTTTCGAGAGTCCACCATACCTACCTAAGGATTGAGTAAGATCCTTCAAGTAAGTTGTCATCGGTGCAATTAGGCAATAAAAATTGCTTCTAAATGTGTAAGATCATTTAGCGTAAGAGAAAATTGAGCGTTGTACGAAGTTGTGATAGTAAAGAATAAAAGCGACAGACTACATAATAAAGGTTGCTATCATAAGGGGCAATATAACATGACATTCTTTTGCGCTAAGGGGTTGAGCATACAAACAAATAAGCGCATGGAAACCTCTGCTTCCCTCTGCGAAGGGCCTATCTTTTACTTTTATGTATTTACTTTTATGCAAGAGTCAAAGTTTTTCTCTCTGTTCCTTTTCAATTTTTCTCCTTTGGCAAGCATCATGTGGTGAGGAAAGATCTAGGCACATATGTCTAGTTGAATATGGATAGCATAAGTTATTATTGTTGACATCATCTTGAGGTGAATACGTTGGAAGGCAAAACTATAAGCCCCTATCTTTCTATGTGTCCGGTTGAAACATTTTGCTCATGTGTATGCGGTGAGTACAATCATAGAAGACTATATGATGGTTGAGTATGTGGACTTGCCTAAAGGCTCCAATACGTGACCCTTCCTGAAAAGACGATCAATTGCAGTTGCAAAGTTGACTGAGAACATAGTTTCTTGGTTTCCAATAGAGTTTATGATTTATACTTCGATAGTGTGATGAATTGTTACTTATTCATGAGAAGTTTATGATAAAAGTTCTATGATAAAGGTTTTATGTTAAAGTTTGTTGCTGTTATAATAATTCACATGATGCTTGTATGTCCGTATTTTGTTTTTATCGACACCTCTCTCTCTCTCTAAGCATGTGGACATGTTTTTCGATTTCGGATTTCGCTTGAGGACAAGCGAGGTCTAAGATTGGGGGAGTTGATACGTCCATTTTGCATCATGTTTACCTACTGTTATTTATAATGTTTTATGCATAATAATGCTTTTTGGAGTAATTCTTATGCCTTTTCTCTCATAATTTGCAAGGTACACACAAAGAGGGAGAATTTCCGCAACTGGAAATCTGGAACTGGAAAAGCTACATCAGGCCACCTATTCTGCATAACTCCAAATGGGCTGAAACTACACGAGGATTTTTTATGGAATAAATAAGAAATACTGGAGCAAATAACCATCAGAGGGGGGCCAGCTGGTGAGCACAAGACACCAGGGCGCGCCTGGCCTCCGGTGCCCATCTTCTGGTATATGAGCCATTTTGACCTAGAAAAATAAGGAGAGAACTTTCAGGACGAAGCGCCGCCGTCTCGAGGCGGAACTTGGGCAGGGGCACTTTTGCCCTCCAGCAGAGTGATTTCGCCGGGGGAACTTCCCTCTCGGTGGGGGAAATCATCGTCATCATCATCACCAACAACTCTCCCATCTTGGGGATGGCAATCTCCATCAACATCTTCAACATCACCATCTCCTCTCAAACCCTAGTTCATCTCTGGTGTTCAATCTTTGTACCGAAACCATAGATTGGTGCTTGTGGGTGACTAGTAGTGTTGATTACATATTGTAGTTGATTACTATATGGTGGACGATTATATGTTTAGATCCATTATGCTATTTAATACCCCTTTGATCTTGATCATTGTCGGTGTCAAAACCGGCGGATCTCGGGTAGGCGGTCCCAATCTGTGCGTCTAAGGCTAATGGTAACAGGAGGTACGGGACACGATGTTTTACCCAGGTTCAGGCCCTCTCGATGGAGGTAAAACCCTACTTCCTGCTTGATTGATATTGATGGTATGAGTAGTACAAGAGTTGATCTACCATGAGATCATAGAGGCTAAACCCTAGAAGCTAGCCTATGATGATTATGATTGTGCCTCTAAGGACTAAACCCTCCACGCAAAGGAGAGTTCCATCCGGACATGGGACGAAGTCTTGAGTCTTGTATCTTCATGCTCCAATAGTCTGGACAAAGTATACAGTCTGGCTGTCCGGATACCCCCTGTCGTGGTTCTAAGTCTGATAGTAGAAATGGAGGTAGGTATGGAGAGGCAAGATCTTAGCTATGGAGAAGATGTACACACGAGGTTTACGAGTTCAGGCCCTTCACGGAGGAAGTAATTGCCCTACGTCTCGGTGCCCGAAGGCGGTCGATTGGATTATGTGTGTTGTATTACAGGGGGTGCGAACCCTTGTCCCAGAGGAGGGGGTGGCTTATATAGAGTGCGCTAGGACCCCCGCCCACCTCCATTACAAAGGGCTTAATGTACATAAAGTAAGGGTGTTACTGGTAACGGCAGTCTTAAATACTCTTAATGCTCATGAAGACTAAGGAGTGAATGCCCGGCCGTTGTGTGTTCTTCCGACTCCCGGTATTTAATATAGTCGAGTGATTCCCCATATGGTCGAGTGACGGTGGGGAATGATGGTCGAGTGATTAGGTTGTCGAGTGGATTCTTGGTCTTCTTACCTTCTGGGGTAGTGACCTTGGGTAGGACGTGTAGGTCAGGCCTATGACACTACCCCAGGTCTGTATCCTCATCAGTAGCCCCCGAATGGATTAAGGTGCAAGTGCAAAGTAGGCTGAAATTGAACCTGTTCCGAGCTTCGGGACCTCGCGAGTGCTTTCTGCAAGTCCGAACGCCTGCGTCGGTATTTCGGTGTCGACTCAGTCGCCTTGATCCATTTAGTGGACAGTCGAGTGAACTGGTGATCTCATGTGCCGAGTGCTGTGTTGGAGCGCAGGATCGTGGGCGCGATTGTTTGCAGTGTATCCCGGATTTCGCGGGATACGAAATTTCAGGGAAGCGCGCCGGACGGGGAGTGCCAAAGTGAGCGGAGCGGATAAACAGTGATTCCTCGATTCCCGCGCCGCCTTTTTTGCCACGTACGTTGCGCGCGACTGTTGCGGGATTTGACGGGATCACCTGGCCCCACGCGTCAGTCACTCGGAAACAATCCCTTATAAGGTGACCGGACCAAGGCGTTCGCACTGTGCACATCTTCTCTTCCTTCTTCTCTCTCCGCTTCTCCGCCACACCTTACTCTTCCGCTCTGACGCCGCTGCCCCGTCGCCATGGTGAAGGACAAGACGGCGGCGCTAGAGCGCGCAAAGAAGACAA
This sequence comes from Aegilops speltoides, assembly GCA_021437245.1. Classification (NCBI taxonomy): domain Eukaryota; kingdom Viridiplantae; phylum Streptophyta; class Magnoliopsida; order Poales; family Poaceae; genus Aegilops; species Aegilops speltoides. The sequence goes on along the minus strand of CM038147.1, from coordinate 365,076,107 downwards.
AGGAGGTGGCAAAAGGCAAGAAGCAGCAACGTGGGTCGTCGTCGCGCACGGGGCTGCCGCCGGGCTAGATCTGGTCTTCGATTCGGCAGGCGGACCTGGACGAGCTGGCGGAGTCGAGGTTAATCGCCAAGGGAGCGGCGAGGCTGCCGGAGGGGGAGATGAGTCCTCAGCCTCGACCGGGTGAGTGCGTTCTGCTCGCCACCCACGTCGACCGCGGTTTTTTGCTTCCCCCACATCCTTTCTTCCGGGGGTTCCTGAACTTTTTCGGTGCTCAACTCCACCATTTCTCCCCCAACACCATCACATATTTAGCTGCTTTCGTGTCGATGTGCGAGAACTTCTTGGGGTGTCGACTGCACTGGGGTCTTTTCAAACACATCTTCACCATTCGTTCCCAGTCGGTAAAAAAGGCGGAGTCGAGTGACTCGAAAACCCATGTCATCCAGATGTGTGGGGGTTTAGGTATCCAAAAGAGGAATAGGAGTGCCTTTCCTGCCATGACTCTTCCTGACTCCTTTAGGGGCTCGCAGTCGACTTGGTTCTATTGCTAGGATGTCGCGGCTCCAGGTCAGTCGACTGGCCTCCCCCACTTCTCGTTTGACCGAGTCCAGACTCCTGCTCCACTGAAAATGACTGCTGACGAGACCATGGAGACGAGGATGTTGGTGGATAGGGTGGTTCAGCTTATCAATGATGGCGTTACGGGTCTGGATCTATTGGAGGTGTTCCTCAGTAGACGCATCCAGCCTCTCCAGGCCCGCGATCACCCGATGTGGCTGTATTCCGGACCGGGCGACAGCGCTCGGGTCCATCCAGAAGAAGTGCCGTCTGAAACAGTAGCTTTGTGGCTGAGGAGCATCACAGGCAATCAGGACAATCCCAGAGGATCTAGGCGAGTTGTTCCCTTTAGCAGCGTAAACCCACCCGACAAGGTATGCTTTTTGTTCCGACTGCTTCTCATTCATGCTCCGACTGCACTTGATATTGACCGACTCTCGTTCGACCAATTTTTTCTGCAGGTGTTCACTGAGATGCATTCGATGCCCAATGGTGAACAAGCTTTGGAACAGGCCCAGGAGGGGGAGGACAGCGCGGAAGATAGTGGCGAGTGGGATTCTCAGGAAGACGACGAGGCGGAGGAGAGCGAGGAGTCGGACGAGGAGGAGGAAGTCGACTCGCCGCCGTGCTCCGAACGTCGATCCTAAGAGCAGCATGATCCGGCTAGTGGGCGCGGGAAAAGCGTGGGTCTGAGTGCCAATACTCAGAAGCGCACTCGGACGTCGACTCCGGAGCCGACGGAGAAGGTGGCCAAGCAGCCTAAAGTTGCTCCCTCCAAGGCCCGGAAGACATTGCCGCGAATCAAGATGGACGTCCCCGTTGCCTCAGGGTGGGTATCTTGTTTGTGTTTCCGTAAGTCGACTGAAGATTTTCTTGATCTGACCAACCAATTCTTGTGTCCTTCCAGCCCCACCTTTGCTTCCACTGACATGGACATTGACAAGGCACCAGGAGACGAAGAGGCCACCTCACGAGCTAGTAAGTTCATTCGAACAAGTTCTGTTTAGTCGAGTGGATGGTCAATTGACTGAAAATTGATACTTCTCTTCTTATGTAGCTCCGCAAGATATCGTTGTGCTTCCTGATGACGACGAAGAAGAAGTGCCTCTACAAGAGAGGAGGAAGAAGAGTGGAGGCTCAAGCAGGAGGAAGCTTGAAGCCCAGGTCCCTGAGTCGACACTGGCGCCTGAGGCGATAGTCCGGACCAACGTCACATTTGCTAACCCGTTGATGACTGATCGTCCGTCGGCATCGACTGCACAGACACCTGCTGCACCGGTGCAACTCCACTCATCCGACCCGGCAACTACTTCGACCCCTCTGGAGCCATCCCTCTTTGCTACATATCAAACTCCAGACGACTCGTCGGGTGCCGCTAGGGAAGCTCTTCGCCAGGCGAATCTTGTCATGGAAGCGGTGAAAGTGATGCATGAAGCGGTCGGATAGCTTACAACGCCAAAGATCGCCCTTCGGACCAATGTTGGTCGGTGGAATTCGGTGAACTTTTGAATGTCGCTACATCCGATCACCATCGGGTGTTCCTTCGTTTAGAACTCAGGAAATCTTCAATTCTGCACTTTTCGAATCAGTGGGGGCACGTCAAGTGCACCCACTGGGTGTAGTCCCCGAGACCACGGTCGGCTACTGGTAGTCGACTGAGGTCTAATGATGTATCTCTCTTTTTTTAAACTCATGCCGAGTATTGATCTGATCCAGTGGGGGCATGCTAAGTGCACCCACTGGGTGTAGTCCCCGAGACTACTGTTGAATATTTGATTCGGCAGTAGTCTTAGAGTAATTCTTTTCCTTCACTGTTGCTTGTATCATCCGCCGACATATACATCTGCTTTTCTCGGCCGGAGGTCTTGTGATCTTGGAGCTCGGCTCACCGAGTTAAAGAAGAAGCATATCAGCATTGAACTTGACCTCGAACTTGCGAAGAAGAATCTGAAGACTGCCCAACAAGAAACGGCCATCATGGGAGGTGATCACTCGACCATTTTGTCTGTTTTGTAGCTTCACACTTTGCACTAGTTTTTCCTTCAGTCTCTTTGAACCGAGTGAGTTCACACAAGCATATGTGCGTAGTGAAAATCGCCAACTTCAGTCTCGTCTGAAGAGTGTTGTTTCTTTAGAGAGGATGAAGGAGGCTTTGGAGCAGAAGGATCTGGATCTGGCAGCTGCTCAGAAGGAAGCACGCGAGAAGACGAAGCTTGCGGACCAGAAGCTAGCTTCGGTCAACAAATTGGAGCAGGAGAACGCGAAGCTGAAGACTGCCATCTCGGACGCTAATCGGGAAGTTGAGCAGCTGAAGAAGGACAAGGAAAACCTGACCACTGAAGTTGGCGGCCTCAAGACCAAGACCAACAAGCTAGAGTCCTATCTGGAGCAACTCGCCGCCAAACTTGTTCTGAAGCTTGAAGGTATGATCAGTCGACTGCGATTAATTTGTTGCCGATTGAACTTTGTTGTCCTGCCGTCGACTCATCACTTTTTGCAATGGGACAGAACTGTGTCAGGACTTTGAGGCTGAAACTGGGCGGGTGGAGACGGGTCTCGACCCCATCAACTGTCCAGTGAAAGATGACACCGCAATGAATCTGCTTTGATTGGAGTCGCGCTTAGATGGTACGGTGGCTTATCTTGCTCGGCTGAAGGCGGCGATGGCCCAAGTGGATGTTGAACTCTGGCCTCGGGCGGAAATGTCTCAAGACCTCGAGTCCCTGATGACTAGACTAAATCAGATTCCAGGCCGAGTGCAGGAGTGGAAGAAATCTTCCGCCCGCTGTGGTGCCGATGTCGCTTTGTGTTTGGTCCGAGTGCACTGCAAGGAGGCTAAGGAAGACAAACTGGCAGCTCTCAAAGTGGCAAACACTAAGAAGCACTCCTTCCAGGACTTCATGGACACCTTCCTCGAGGCAGCCACTCGCATCGCCGACAGTATCGACCTCGACAGCTTCTGCGACCCGGCCAGTCCTTCTCCCGCCGATTGATTAAAAAACATTATGCCTCACTTTTATTTGCCTCGGAATGCCGAGTGAATTTGTAACCGTTAAAACTCCTTCGGGCCTAATGCCCGAGCACTTTATTCTGCGGTTAAGAAACTTTGGATTTATCATCTCATATATTGCGTCTGTCTTCGAATGAAATTCGTTTTTTTTCTCTCGAATTGTTGTCTGTTTGATTGATGCAGTTTCTGGAGAAGAATGGCCAGTCGACCGATCGGGCGATCCTTGATTAACATTGATCAGCTCATCAGCAAGGCACTCAGCAATGGTCTTGACGTTCCAGTCGACGGATCAGGTGATCCTTGAGTAGCATTGATCAGCTCATCAGCAAGGCACTCAGCAATGGTCTTGACGTTCCAGTCGACCGATCGGGTGATCCTTTAGTAGCATTAATCAACTCATCAGCAAGGTACTCAGCAATGGTCTTGACGTTCCTGTCAACCGATTGGGTCATCCTTGAGTAGCATTGGTCAGATCATCAGCAAGGTACTCAGCAATGGTCTTGACGTTCCTGTCAACCGATTGGGTGATCCTTGAGTAGCATTGATCAGCTCATCAGCAAGGTACTCAGCAATGGTCTTGACGTTCCTGTCAACCGATTGGGTGATCCTTGAGTAGCATTGATCAGCTCATCAGCAAGGTACTCAGCAATGGTCTTGACGTTCCCGTCAACCACCCGGTAAGGTTTTTCAAACTTAGGCAAGCACTGGGCTGCAGCTAAGCCTCTGAGTGGGAGGATTGCTCACCACTCGGTAGGATTTTTCAAACTTAGGTGAGCACTGTGCTGCAGCTAAGCCTCCGAGTGGGAGGGTTGCTCACCACTCAGTAGGATTTTTCAAACTTAGGCGAGTACGGGACTGCAGCTAAGCCCCCGAGTAGGAGGGTTGCTCACCACTCGGTAGGGTTTTCCAAACTTAGGCGAGCACTGGGCTGCAGCTAAGCCTCCGAGTGGGAGGGTTGCTCACCACTCGGTAGGATTTTTCAAACTTAGGCGAGTACGGGACTGCAGCTAAGCCCCCGAGTGGGAGGGTTGCTCACCACTCGGTAGGATTTTTCAAACTTAGGCGAGCACTGGGCTGCAGCTAAGCCCTCGAGTGGGAGGGTTGCTCACCACTCGGTAGGATTTTTATCACTTAGGTGAGCACTGGGCTGCAGCTAAGCTCCCGAGTGAGAGGGTTGCTCACCACTCGGTAGGATTTTTATCACTTAGGTGAGCACCGGGCTGCAGCTAAGCCCCCGAGTGAGAGGCAGGCTCATCACTCGGTAGGATTTTTCAAACTTAGGCGAGCACTGGGCTGCAGTTAAGCCCCCGAGTGAGAGGCAGACTCATCACTCGGTAGGATTTTTATCACTTAGGCGAGCACTGGGCTGCAGCTAAGCCCCTGAGTGAGAGGCGGACTCATCACTCGGTAGGATTTTTATTACTTAGGCGAACACTGGTGAAAGGATCGATATGGTTGACTAGAGGGGGGGTGAATAGGCAACTAACAATTTTTAATCTTTTCTTTACCAAATTAAACTTTGCAACAAAATAGGTTGTCTAGATGTGCAACTAGGTGAACAACCTATATGATGCAACAAGGACTACTACACAAGCAAGCAAGGGATGAAAACAATAAGTAAGCTTGCAAGAGTAAAGGCACGAAATAACCAAGAGTGGAGCCGGTGGAGACGAGGATGTGTTACCGAAGTTCCTTCCTTTTAAAGGGAAGTACGTCTCCGTTAGAGCGGTGTGGAGGCACAATGCTCCCCAAGAAGCCACTAGGGCCATCAGATTCTCCTCACGCCCTCACACAATGCGAGATGCCGTGATTCCACTATTGGTGCCCTTGAAGGCGGCGATCGAACCTTTACAAGCAAGGTTGGGGCTATCTCCACAACAATCGGAGGCTCCCAACAACAACAACAACACCACGAAGCATCACCACGATGGAGTATGGCTTCGAGGTGACCTCAACAAATCTAGGGTGCTCAACACCCAAGAGTAACAAGATCCGCAAGGGATAAGTGGGGGAATCAAATTTCTCTTGGTGGAAGTGTAGATCTGGGCCTTTCAACCAATCCCGAGCAAATCAACAAGTTTGATTGGCTAGGGAGAGAGATCGGCGAAAATGGAGCTTTGAGCAACAATGGAGCTTTGGGGGAAAGAGGTAGGTCAACAAGGAAGAAGAAGACCTCTTTATATAGTGGGGGAACATATCCAACCGTTACCCCACTGAGCAGCCCCGCACTGAGCGGTACTATCTGCTGGGAAGGGCGGTATTACACCGAGAGCGATCTTGCCGCTCCTCCTCGGTCGAGTACTACCGCTAAGGGGGGAAACCAGCCATCGCCCCAGAGCGGTACTACCGCTTCCACTATCACTGGTAGTGCCGCAAAACTCGACACGAGAAAACATCGTCCCGAATCGAGGCAGAGTAGGCGCGGTACTACGGCGGTATTCTGCGAGCCCCGAGCGGTACTACCGCTCTACGGAGCGGTACTACCGCTCGGCAGAGCGGTACTACTTTGTGGGACTTCGGCGGTACTACTACTGAGATCGCGTATCGCTACCGGCACGTAACGCACGAGGAACGGAAGAGAAGAGCAGTTCCAAAGATGCGACGGAAAGCGATGGGTGAGAGAAGGATGTGTACGTGTTGATTCCACCGGGCTTACCAAAGCGAATCCCCTCTTAATAGTACGGTGACTCCTACGGAACTAGTCCACCAAACAACGAAACGCAGGAGTTACACCGTCTTGAGTAAAAACCCCGAGGGGTGGAAATCGTCTCGTGCCAATGAATGCTTCTCTGAAAGAACTTAACGCACGCGATTAGTCCGCAAAAGCGTTGTCATCAATCACCAAAACCACTGAGGAATGAATATGCCCTTACAATCTCCCCCTTTTTGGTGGATTGATGACAACACAAGATTTGTATAGGCATGATATATGTAAGCAAACAAACCCCACGGTCCTAAAATGTAGATGGGCTCCCCCTAGATGTGTGCTAGTTTATATAAGTGCTTTGGACTGCACAGAACACATACTAGGAACAAAGCTCCCCCTACATGTTAGAGACCGATAAACTAAGCATGGTGTATGAGAGCAGCATAGATGATATAATAAGATAAGAATGCAACTCATGAGCTAGATAGACATAGATAAAGTTACTGAAAGGAAGGTAGCATATGTCTTACACCATATGATTCGAACTCGCGAACATGAGCTTAAGTCTCACAGACAAACCAACCAAAGCAAATGTGAGGAAAACACGACAAGACACGGATAAGAGACGATAAAGACACACGCGCAAATCCCTAAACTCTCTCCCCCTTTGGCATCGAGACACCAAAAAGGAACGAGAGTGATGCTACGGCTCCAGGTGAGAGACACACGCATCAGAACCCAGCCGGATCATCGGCACCACCATCGTCACCGAAGTGCTCGGCCTCGAGAATCAGTCCACAGGCGGTCAAGCTGAATCCCTCCTCCTCCTCAAGAAGCTGGTCCTCGATCCACTCTTGACAATGGCACCCAACCGACGATGAGCTCCTTGTGACGACCATCGGGCCTTCTTCTCAGCCACATGAGTCATGTCTTGGCCGTGAGCCTCCATGCGAGAACAGCTTCTTCATCTTAGATTTGAGCTTCTTAGCCCACGAGGGCTCTGCCGCAGAAGGTATATAGTCATCATCCTCATCATCATCGCAGCAGCTCCTCCTCGGTCTCCATAGCAAAGCAGCAGACGAAGGACCTCCAGACTTAGGGGCCGGAGTGCCGTGTGATCCTTCTTCCTCGGACGCTTGACATCGAGAGATCAACTCTCCACACTCCGGAGGCACCATAGGGTATACATGATCCCAAGCCTTCTCAATGAGTAACATGATGAAAGGACCATAGATCGGGCACTTACGCCGAGATAGCGCAGGCAGCAGCTCGGACCACATAACATGAGAGATATCCAAAGACTCTCCAAAGGATTTTCCTTCTCATTTGGCGTAAAAGAAGCATATCCACAAGATAAGAGTGAACCTGGTCCAAATTCCCAATGCGAGGGAAAAGAGTCTCTCTGAAGATGCGGTGAAGGATATCCAGATAGGCAGGCAGCTCATAGGTTTCCTTCTTTGTCTCTGGGTTGACCTTCAGAGTGCAGTAGGGCCAGAGAGCTTGCTTGTGGGTGCAATGGGTGCGAGCGTGAGGTCGAAAGCCAACTGGAGACTCAAGCCCTAGATCTTGCACCCCAATCAGCTCCATGAATGCTTTCCACTTGACAGAAAGAAGCTTGCCATTGGTCATCCAGGTGAGAGTCCTGCCCTCATCAGTCCCAAGGTGAACCGTGGCATAGAATTGGGCCACAATATCAGCATCAAAGTCCTTGTTGAATTTCAGAATCTGAAGAATGTTCAGTTGAGTGCACATCTGCAGTGCTTCACCAAAATAGTCAAGATCTTGTTCCATATGGTCGGTGTCGATGGAGTGCACATTGACATAGAAGTTCTTCTTTGCCTTGATGACATCGAAGAAGATATGGCTGAAAACTGTTCGAAGCAGACGGTTGACCAAAGTGGGGTCTTGGGCAACCTCATACGGATTTGGCGGCGCTTGCCCGTAACTCTTTTGGCGGCATTTACGCTTTGTCTTGCCGGGCTTTGGCTTGACTCCTGCTTTCTTCTGAAGTTGAGGAGGAGGTGGAGGAGGAGGTGGAGCACTTGAGGATCCTCCGGCAGGCTCGGTAGTACGGTAGCGCTTGGACGTTGCTCGTCCGGGATTGACACGACGAGCCGGATGCTCAGGAACCTCATCACCTGGAACCACACAGCAGAACACGCAAACAACCAGAAAGCACAAGAATGAGCCACAAAACATGGGCAAAAGATCACTGAAGAGCAGTAAAACAGTGGGACTTGGTGAAGGGCGGTAGTACCGTGCTCTGATAGCGGTAGTACCGCCCTGAGCGGTAGTACCGCTCCGCTTAGAGCGGTAGTACCGCTCCAAGCGGTAGTACCGCCCTGGAGGGGTGGTAGTACCGCTAGAGGCGGGGAAACAGCAGTTTCCTACTACCGTGGTCAGATCCGGCACTACCGTCCAACCAAATTCAAATATTCTCCAGCCAAACATCAATCCGTCTCGCCTAGAAGCATTCTCCATCCAACCCAAGCCTAGATCGGCCAAAATCTAGAGATGCAATCGCCATCGCCCAAGATGCTAGATTGGAAACCTAGACAAAAAGAGCAAAGGAACAGGGGCAATACCAGCATCCATGGCAAGAGGACGAGGTGGGGATTGTTTCCACCGAACGGAATGGAGAGGGACGGCCCGGAGAGGGAGATCCGCCGGAGCCCTCCCGCGGCGCCGGTTGCTGCAGAGAGAGAAGAACAGGCGTGGGGGCGTGCGAATGGGTATGGGGGAGAAGAAACCCCCCTTGTCCCGATATAACTCCCCACCCCGCGCCTCTCAGCGGTAGTACCGCGCTGGCGGGCGGTAGTACCGCTAGGAGCGGTAGTACCGCTCGCGAGCGGCGGTAGTACCGCCAGCAACCGAACATTGCCTCTAGACCCCAAAAAAATGCACAAAGCACGGGAAAGCAAAGATACTACACACAAAGATCAACAAGAAGTCAGGAACACGAGTAACGAAAACGGAAACCACACCTTCAAGGCAACAGAACAAACGAACGACGGGCTCTGGCCTCTCTCAAGAGAGGGCGGTGGCCGGAGCCACCTATGTTTGAGTCAATTGGTATGGCACCACGAAGAATTATCCTTGGGTCCATGACCAAAACTCGTCTTTGAAGCACAAGTACCATCAAGAATGGCTAATGTGAAAGAGTTGATCGTTTTATGCATAATGGGGGGAGGGAGAGTTCATTGAGAGAACAATACTCCCCCTATGTCCATGCTTACATCTAAACTAGACAACAAGTTGAGTGTGGTGGGGGGTGCACGGGTTCAAGTCACATTGCTCAAATCGATGATATTTAGCTCATGCCTTAACTCGCGAAATCTTGCTTCATCCAATGGCTTCGTGAAAATATCTGCAAGGTTATCATGAGTGTTGACATACTGGACCTCGACTCCCCTCGCCTAATGTGATCCCGGATGAAGTGATACCGAATCTCAATGTGCTTTGTCTTGAAGTGTTGCACCGGGTTGAGAGAAATCTTGATGGCACTTTCATTGTCACACCAAAGAGGCACTTTGTCACAAATGACACCGTACTCCTTTAAAGTTTGCCTCATCCATAGAAGTTGAGCACAACAACTACCGCCACCACATACTCGCTTGGTGGGACGAGAGAGACATAACTTTGCTTCTTGGAAGACCAACTTACCAAAGAGCAACCAAGAAATTGGCACCTCAGGAAGTGGACTTCCTATCCACTTTGTCTCCCGCCCAATCGAACTGTGAAACCTTCAAGCTTGAAGTTTGCTCCTCTTGGGTACCATAAGCCAAAGTTTGGGGTATGAGCCAAATATCGAAGATTCGCTGACCGCCACAAAGTGACTTTCCTTTGGTGCGGCTTGAAAACGCACACATCCCCACACTCAACATGATATCCGCCTAGATGCACAAAGGTAAAGCAAGGATCCAATCATGGAGCGATATACCTTTTGATCCACCGCTTTACCATTGGGATCGATGTCAAGTTGGCACTTGGTAGGCATTGGTGTAGTAGCCGGCTTGACATCACTTAGCTTGAATCTTTTAAGCATGTCTTGAGTATATTTGGCTTGGTTGATGAAGGTTCCTTCTCTTCTTTGCTTGATGTCGAAACCAAGGAAGAACTTCAACTCTCCCATCGAAGACATCTTAAACTTGGAGGTCATGAGAGCGGCAAATTATTCATTGAAAGCTTTGTTAGGAGAACCAAAGATAATATCATCAACATATAGTTGGCATACAAACAACTCCCCGTTGACCTTCTTAGTAAAAAGAGTGGGGTCGATTAGCCCTACTTCAAACCCGCGATCTTGTAGCAACTCGGTAAGGTGATCATACCACGCACGTGGGGCTTGTTTGAGGCCATAGAGTGCCTTATCGAGTTGATACACATGATCCGGAAAGTAGGGATCCTCGAACCCGGGGGGTTGCTTGACATAGACCAACTCATTAATGGGACCATTAAGAAAAGCACTTTTCACATCCATTTGTTGCAACTTAAAGTTGTGATGGGAAGCATAAGCAATCAACAAACGAATGGATTCAAGACGAGCAACGGGAGCGAAGGTTTCACCGTAGTCGATACCCTCGACTTGGGAGTAGCCTTGTGCTACCAATCTTGCCTTGTTGCGAACGATGTTCCCATGGGCATCTTGCTTGTTCTTGAAGATCCACTTGGTCCCAATGACATTGTGGTTCCCGTATGGTCTTGGCACCAATCTCCACACCTTGTTGTACTCGAAGTTGTTGAGTTCTTCATGCATGGCATTGAGCCAATCCGGGTCTTCGGGCGCCTCATAGACCTTTTGGGGTTCAACACAAGAGACAAACGCGTGATGTTCACAATAGTTTGCCAATTGTCTACGGAGTGCTTACCCCTTTGCGTATGCTTCCAACCACATTTTCCATGAGATGGCCTTGAGAGGTGAGCTTGAAGAAATCTTGTGACACGACGCTCTAATTCCTCCTCGGGTGTGGAAGGAGGAGGGTTGACTTGATGATCTTGAGCACCGTCTTGAGCTTGTTCTTGATCTTGAGGTTGGTCTTGATCTTGAACTAGCTCGAGGGGGAAAACTTGACCCTGGGCATCATTTAGTGGTTCATCACCATCTTGAGGTAGATCTTGCCCTTGGTCTTGTTCACGAGGTTGAGGGCCTTCACGTTGTTCTTCGGAAGCGTGTGGGTCTTGATGAGGTGATGGCTCTACTTGAGTAGAGCATTGTCCTTCTCCTTCGGCCACAAGGGGTTCCTCAATGGGTAGGATGTGACCAATACCCATTCTTCTTATGGCTTGGGGAGGAATTTCATCACCTACATCACAAGTACCACTCTACTCCACTTGGGAGCCGTTATTTTCGTCAAACTCCACGTTACACGTCTCCTCAATGAGTCCGGTGGACTTGTTGAGGACACGGTAAGCATGAGAGTTTGTAGCATAACCAACAAATATGCCCTCATGAGCTCTAGCTTCAAATTTAGACAACCGAACACCTTTCTTGAGAATGAAACACTTACAACCGAACACCCGAAAGTACTTGAGGTTGGGCTTGTTGCCGGTGAGGATCTCATAAGGAGTCTTGTTCAAGCCTTTGCGAAGATAGAGCCGATTGGATGCATGACATGCGGTGTTGATGGCTTCGGCCCAAAAGTTGTATGGAGATTTGAACTCCGCCATCATGGTCCTTGCCGCATCCATCAACGTACGGTTCTTCCTCTCCGCAACACCATTTTGTTGAGGGGTATAAGGTGCCGCATATTGATGCTTGATCCCCTCGTCACTAAGAAACTCATCCAAGGTGTAGTTCTTGAACTCGGTGCCGTTATCGCTTCTTATCGTCAAGATTTTTGCATTATGTTGACGTTGAGCTTCATTTGCAAAGTTGATGACGGATTGCTGGGTCTCACTCTTCCTCTTGAAGAAGTATACCCAAGTGTATCTTGAATAATCATCCACAATCACCAAGCAATACTTTCTTCCTCCAAGACTATCAAAAGATGGAGGCCCAAAGAGATCCATGTGGAGGAGCTCCAAGGGTCTCTTCGAGTAGATGATGGTTGAGGGAGGGTGAGTCTTTTCATGAAGCTTTCCTTGATACAAGCACTGCAAGCACGATCTTTGGCAAAACTCACATTTGTTAGTCCACGAACATGGTCCCCCTTGAGGAGACTTTGCAAAGATCTCATATTGACGTGGGCTAGACGGCGATGCCAAAGCCATCCCACGTCAACTTTAGCCATTAGGCATGTCGCGGTTTTAGTGGGTTGCTCCGAAAAGTTAACCACATAGAGACCATTCTCGACATGCCCAACAAAGGCTACTTTAAGAGTCTTGCTCCACAAGAGGGCCACGGTATTTATATCAAAGAATGTGGCAAAGCCCATGAGTGCAAGTTGACGAACGGAAAGTAAATTGAATGCAAGGGACTCAACAAGCATGACTTTCTCGATCGTTAGATCGTGAGAAATGACAACCTTGCCGAGACCCAATACCTTAGAATGTGATGCATCACCCCACTCGACATTGGTGGGCATAGATGGAATTTCTTGCACATCCTCCACCAAGTCCTTGCTTCCGGTCATATGATTTGTTGCTCCACTATCGAGCAACCATGATCCCCCACCGGAAGCAAACACCTACACGAGATCAATGCTTGGTTTTAGGTACCCATTTAGTAATGGGTCCTTTGATGTTAGTAACAAGGGCCTTGGGAACCCAAATAGACCATTCAATGTACTCATAAGGAGAACCAACAAATTTTGCATAAACATGTCCATCACTAGCACGGCATAACACATATGAAGGGTTAAAGTCGCCGGCTTTGTTTGAGGAAACGTTCTTGCTCTTTTGAACATCAACTTCCTTCACTTTCTCCTTCTTCTTCTTGGAAGCTCCGTCTCCCTCTTTCACAAAAGTTTGTTTGAGAGGAGGAGGATGGTTGGCCTTGTTGATCTTCTTCTTCTTGCTCTTGGACTTGGGTGCAAACCCAACTCCTTCTTTGCCCACAACTTCCTTTTGATTGCTCAAAAGGTCGTTGAGGTTTTTCTCACCTTGAATGCAAGTCACAAGGCCCTTCTCAAGTTGATCCTTCAACTTAGCATTTTCCTCCACAAGATGCACATGCTCACAACAAGGGTTAGTAGCACATGCATTATCAATTAATATCATATGAGGAAAGGTGGCTTTTTCCTTGATTAGCTTAACTTGGAGTTGAGCATGAGACTCTTTGAGGCTAGCATGAGTACCCTTTAAGACCTTGTGGGCCTTGTCAAGTATCTCAAACTCCTCTTTGAGTCTAGCATGATCAACCCCAAGTTTAGCCTTCTCGGAGGTTAGCACACGAGACATGACAAGAGCATGATCAAGATCTTTCTTCAACTTAGCATGGGCATCATTGTGTGACTCCTCAAGAGTCAAACGATGCACACGCTCTTCCTCAAGAGCATTAGAGAGATCCGATATCTCATCGGCATAGTCACGACTATGACCTTCCATCTTGGAGATGGTTTCTTCGTGAGCCTCGATCATGTCATTGGCCTCACTAAGTTGTTCCAAGAGAGCAACAAAGTGCTTCTTGGACTTTCCTTGAGCTTACTCATGAATGACTCTAATTCATTCACTTCCTCATTAGACTCAACATGTTCATCTATGCAATCCTCCACGGAGGGATTAGAAATTATGGTGGTTGTGATGTTGGGGGTTACCTTGTTTGAAGCCTTTGCCATGAGGCATCTAGCGATGATGTTTTCGTTGGGTGACTCGAAGAGAGACACCCGAGGAGTAGCAATGGCAATGGATGCCATGGCCGTTGCTTCTTCATTCTCATCATCATCATCATCCTCTTGGTATTCTTCTTGAACCACCAACCCACGAGGGGGAGTCTTCTTGGCGAAGTTGTTCTTGTTGGGGATAGACTTGGCTTTGTCTTTCCGAATGAACTTGCCACCATTGTCTTCCCTCTTCTCATAAGGACAATCCGCAACGAAATGGCTCACATTGCCACAGTTGAAGCAAGTTCTGACTCGTTGCTTGCCCTTGACGCCACTTGAGTTATTCTTGTTGAAGTTGGGTCTTGAGCTCTTCTTGCTCCAAAATTGTCTTGAGGCAAGGGCCATGTGCTCATGGTAGTCGAACTTGGTGTCTTCGGGGTTGCTTTCCTCATCTTCCACTTCTTCCTCTTCTTCGACAATGACCTTGGCCTTCAAGGCAAGGTTAGGCTTCTTAGCTCTTTGAGAACGGAGCACCGCATTTTCGGCGGTCTTGTCCAAGATGCTCATTGCAACGAACTCATCCAACACTTCACTTGAGGTCATGGTGTGGAAGTCCCGTCGTTGACGAATGACGGAGGACATGGCTTTGTTGTAGGGCATCATGGCCTTGAGGAACTTTCGCTGATCCAATTGTCATCCGTGTCCTTGCTTCCATGATCTCGAAGTGCCACCGCGAGTTTGGTTACTCTTCGAAAGAGCTCACGAGGTTCTTCATCTTCTTTCATTGCAAACTCGTCGGCTTCATCTTGCACCACTTCATAGTTGGACCGTTGAATGCTAGCACTTCCACGATAGAGGCCCTCAACACATTTCCATGCTTCTTTAGCCACGACGTGGGGTCGAAGGTGAGGGAGATCTTCGGGAAGAATTGCATCTTGAATGATGAAGAGAGCACTCTCATTGAATTGATTGTCCACGGCTTCTCGAGGGGTGAAGTTGCTTGGGTCATGAGGATAAAAACCTTCTTCAATGACTCTCCAGAGGTTAGTGTTCACATGTTTCAAATGGCGCTTAAAGCGATAAACCCAATTATCAAAATCTACACCTTTTTCATACTTAGGAGGTGGACCGGCATGATTTAAATGAGTGGAGGGGATAGGCCCTCCATAGACCGGGGGTTCCACATGGGCAAAGATGCCGATGCCATTTCTACCACTAGTAGAAGGACTCTTTTCATTGTTAGCTTCCCCCTTATCGGAGAAAGCATCCGTCACCTTGTTAGTGGGATCACCCACTTTCACAGGTGCGGTAGATAGTTTAAGTCCCTCTAGGAAATCATTAAACATGCTTTTAACCTCGGCCGTCATGGAGGTTTTCAATGTGTCCAAAGCCACATTGAACTCCTCACGAGAGACCGAGGTTCCCCCTTCGGCCGAAGATGAGATGGGATTCACACCGGAGTGTTCCTCCACACCATCGTTGGTGTCAACCATACTCTTCGGACGGTAAAGTCCTTAATAAAGAGACGAGGCTCTGATACCAATTGAAAGGATCGATATGGTTGACTAGAGGGGGGGGTGAATAGGCAACTAACAATTTTTAATCTTTTCTTTACCAAATTAAACTTTGCAACAAAATAGGTTGTCTAGATGTGCAACTAGGTGAACAACCTATATGATGCAACAAGGACTAATACACAAGCAAGCAAGGGATGAAACAATAAGTAAGCTTGCAAGAGTAAAGGCACGAAATAACCAAGAGTGGAGCCGGTGGAGACGAGGATGTGTTACCGAAGTTCCTTCCTTTTAAAGGGAAGTACGTCTCCGTTAGAGCGGTGTGGAGGCACAATGCTCCCCAAGAAGCCACTAGGGCCACCGTATTCTCCTCACGCCCTCACACAATGCGAGATGTCGTGATTCCACTATTGGTGCCCTTGAAGGCGGCGACCGAACCTTTACAAGCAAGGTTGGGGCTATCTCCACAACAATCGAAGGCTCCCAACAACAACAACAACAACACGAAGCTTCACCACGATGGAGTATGGCTTCGAGGTGACCTCAACCGTCTAGGGTGCTCAACACCCAAGAGTAACAAGATCCGCAAGGGATAAGTGGGGGGAATCAAATTTCTCTTGGTGGAAGTGTAGATCTGGGCCTTCTCAACCAATCCCGAGCAAATCAACAAGTTTGATTGGCTAGGGAGAGAGATCGGGCGAAAATGGAGCTTTGAGCAACAATGGAGCTTTGGGGGAAAGAGGTAGGTCAACAAGGAAGAAGAAGACCTCTTTATATAGTGGGGGAACATATCCAACCGTTACCCCACTGAGCAGCCCCGCACAGAGCGGTACTACCGCTGGGGAAGGGCGGTACTACCGCTGAGAGCGGTACTGCCGCTCCCTCCTCAGCGGTACTACCGCGCTAAGGGGGAAACCCAGGCCACTGGCCCCAGAGCGGTACTACCGCTTCCACTACCGCTGGTAGTGCCGCAAAACTCGACACGAGAAAACATCGTCCCGAATCGAGGCGGTAGTAGGCGCGGTACTACGGCGGTACTACGGCCGAAGCCTCGAGCGGTACTACCGCTCTCTACGGAGCGGTACTACCGCCGAGAGCGGTACTACCGCTTCGCAGAGCGGTACTACCATTGTGGGACTTCGGCGGTACTACCGCAGAGATCGCGGTATTGCTACCGGCACGCAAACCACGAGGAACCGGAAGAGAAGAGCAGTTCAAAGATGCGACGGAAAGCGATGGGTGAGAGAAGGATGTGTACGTGTTGATTCCACCCAGGCTTACCAAAGCGAATCCCCTCTTAATAGTACGGTGACTCCTACGGAACTAGTCCACCAAACAACGAAACGCAGGAGTTACACCGTCTTGAGTAAAAACCCCGAGGGGAGGAAATCGTCTCGTGCCAATGAATGCTTCTCTGAAAGAACTTAACACACGCGATTAGTCCGCAAAAGCGTTGTCATCAATCACCAAAACCACTGAGGAATGAATATGCCCTTACAACTGGGCTATAGCTAAGCCCCCGAGTGAGAGGCAGACTCATCAATCGGTAGGATTTTTATCACTTAGCCGAGCACTGGGCTACAGCTAAGCCCCCGAGTGAGAGGCAGACTCGTCACTCGGTAGGATTTTTATCACTTAGGCGAGCACTGGGCTGCAGCTAAGCCCCCGAGTGAGAGGCAGACTCATCACTTGGTAGGATTTTTATCACTTAGGTGAGCCCTGGGTTGCAGCTAAGCCTCCGAGTGAGTGGCAGACTCATCACTCGGTAGGATTTTTATCACTTCGTCTTAGGCGAAATAGATTCACAGGTAAGGTAATGCGTACAAAAGAAATAAACAACAATCATTTGGAAGAAGTAAATTATGTCTTTTGATAGCCAAACTTAAAGGTATTTCTTATTACAACTCATCCGTCTAAATATTTAAGAATAGAAAGGGCGGAGCAGATCCGCATTCCAGGCGCGTGGCTCGTCTTTATTATGTTCGACGTTGAAGAGACGGTATGCTCCGTTGTGGAGCACCTTGGTGATGATGAAAGGGCCTTCCCAAGCAGGAGCGAGCTTGTGAGGTCTCTGCTAGTCCACTCGAAGAACCAGGTCTCCTTCTTGAAATGCTCGACCCCTCACGTTTCTAGCATGAAATCGATGCAAGTCTTGCTAATAAATGGTCGACGGGATCAAGGCCATCTCTCTTTCTTCTTCTAGGAGATCGACTGCATCTTGCCGAGCTTGTTCTGCTTCTTCTTCTGAGAAGAGTTCGACTCGAGGTGCATTGTGGAGCAAATCACTGGGGAGCACGGCTTCAGCTCCATAGACTAAGAAGAATGGAGTCCTTCCAGTCGACCGGTTAGGGGTTGTCCTCAACCCCCACAGTACGGATGGAAGCTCGTCGACCCAAGCTCCTGCTGCATGTTTCAGGTCACGCATCAACCGAGGCTTCAATCCTTTGAGAATCAATCCATTTGCCCGCTTGGCCTGCCCATTCGACTGAGGATGAGCGACCAAAGCGTAGTCGACTCTCATGCCTTGGGAGGCACAAAAGGCTTTGAACTCTTCAGAATCGAAGTTCAAGCCGTTATCCATGATGATGCTGTGCGGGACGCCATATCTGAATATAAGTTCTCTGAGGAAACTCACAGCTGTGCTTGCTTCAAGGCTTTTGATGGGCTTGGCTTCGATCCATTTGGTGAACTTGTCGACTGCCACCAACACATGAGTAAATCCACTCCTGCCCATCCTGAAGGTCCAACCATGTCCAGTCCCCAGACGGCGAAAGGCCATATGAGTGGAATTGTTTTCAGAGCTGACGTAGGTTTATGTGACATGTTGGAGAAACTGACAGCCTTCACACTTGTCCACTATCTCCTTAGCCATCTCGTTGGCCCGCGGCCAGTAAAATCCGGCTCGATAGGCTTTGGCTACGATGGTCCAAGATGACGCGTGGTGACCACAGGTCCCCGAGTGAATATCATTGAGGATCACTCGACCCTCCTCTGGCGTGATGCACTTCTGGCAAACTTGTGACGCCCCCGATTCAGAATCGTACACTAATCATGCACGCAAACGTGTACGATCAAGATCAGGGACTCACGGGAAGATATCACAACACAACTCTAAAAGTAAAATAAGTCATACAAGCATCATAATACAAGCCAGGGGCCTCGAGGGCTCGAATACAAGTGCTCGATCATAGACGAGTCAGCGGAAGCAGTAATATCTGAGTACCGACATAAGTTAAACAAGTTTGCCTTAAGAAGGCTAGCACAAACTGGGATACAGGTCGAAAGAGGCGCAGCCTCCGCTCGATCCTCCTAAACTACTCACAGTCGTCGTCGCCGCCAGCCTACACGTAGTAGTAGGCACCTCCAATGTAGTAGTCGCCGCCGACGGTGGCGTCGCTCTGGGCTCCAGCATCTCGGTTGCGACAACCGTAAAGAAAGGAAAGGGGAAAAGGGGAGAAAGCAACCGTGAGTACTCATCCAAAGTACTACATAAGCAAGGAGCTACACTACATATGCATGGGTATATGTGTAAAGGCCATATCGATGGTGAAGCTGCAGAATGCCGTAATAAGAGGGGATAGCTAATCACTGTCGAAGACTACGCTTCGCAGCCTCCGTCTCATGACATGTAGAAGAGAGTAGATTGAAGTCCTTCAAGTAGCATCTCCAAGTAGCATCACCAAGTAGCATCTCCAAGAGCATCGCATAGCATAATCCTACCCGCGATCCTCCTCGTCGCCTGTGGAAAAGCGATCACCGGGTTGTCTGTGGAACTTGGAAGGGTGTGTTTTATTAAGTATCCGGTTCTAGTTGTCATAAGGTCAAGGTACAACTCCGGGTCGTCCTTTTACCGAGGGACACGGCTATTCGAATAGATTAATCTTCCCTGCAGGGGTGCACCACATAACCCAACACGCTTGATCCCATTTGGCCGGACACACTTTCCTGGGTCATGCCCGGCCTCGGAAGATCAACACGTCGCAGCCCCACCTAGGCACAACAGAGAGGTCAAACACGCCGGTCTAAACCTAAGCGCGCAGGGGTCTGGGCCCATCGCCCTGAGCACACCTGCACGTTGCGAGGGCGGCCGGAAGCAGACCTAGCCTAGTGGCGTTCCAGTCCAATCCGGCGCGCGCCGCTCGCCGACGCCAAGAAGGCCGGTGATACCACGACGTCGGGATACCCATAACTACTCCCACGTAGATGGTTAGTGCGTATAGACCAAATGGCCGACTCGGATCAAATACCAAGATCTCGTTAAGCGTGTTAAGTATCCATGAACGCCGAACAGGCCAGCCCACTGTCTCCTAGGTGGTCTCAACCTGCCTGCTGCCGCCCGCCTAAAGTAACGATCGGGGCCGTCGGGAACCTGTGCCCACCTCTAGGGATGGAGCCACCTGTCCTTTCGGCCCCTCATCGTAATCACTTGCGGGTACTCAATGAGTGACCCGACTTTAGTCACCATCTCAGTATAGTATGTATGTATAGTATATACCGCGATCACCTCCCAAGTGATCACGACCGATAGTATAGCAAGGCGATCGACAAGAATGTAGGGCCAATGATGATAAACTAGCATCCTATACTAAGCATTTAGGATTGCGGGTAAGGTATCAACAGATGTAGCAACAATGTCGCTATGCATCGAATAGGATCAATCGAAAGCAAGAATATGCTACACTACTCTAATGCAAGCGATAGAGGAGAATAGGCGATATCTGGTGATCAAGGGGGGGCTTGCTGGTTGCTCGAGACAAGAAGGAGGGGTCGTCGGTGGCGAGTCGACCACTGTGGGCATCAAAGATCGGTCTCGGAGTCTACCGGAAAGGAGTAACGGAGGGGGAACACAGTAAATAACAGAGCAATCAAATGTAACACAAAGCAAGACGCGGCAATACGTTGTGCTAGGGGTGACCTAACGTAGGGATATGCGATACCGGTGAAGGGGGAAACATCCGGGAAAATATCCCCGGTGTTTCGTGTTTTCGGGCAAATGAGCCGGAGGTGAAATGTTGCAGGTTCACTATGCTAGGGACGCGTGGCGGACGAACGGGCTGCGTATTCAGATTCGCCTCGTCGTTCTGAGCAACTTTCATGTACAAAGTTTTTCCATCCGAGCTATGGTTTATTTTATATTAATTTTAAAAGATTTAAATCAGTTTAGGATTTATTTAACTATTTAATTCTAACATTATCCAGAATAGTGCTTGCTGACGTCATCATGACGTCAAGATGACATCGCAGATCAGCAGGGGTTGGTGGGTCAACCGACGTGGGCCGTGGGACCCACATCATACTAATCGCTAGGTTGATTAAGGTTTAGATTAAACTAATTACTATCTAATTAAACTAACAGGTTAATTAGATTAAATAAATAGGATTAATTAACTTAATTAATTTAGATAATTAATTAATTAACTAAATTTATTTTTATTTTTCTTTTCTTCTAAAAACGTTCAGGCGTGGGGCCTGGGTGATGTGTGGGGCCAAATGGGCGGTGGGTAGCGGGCGTGCAGGGGCGAAGCCCTCTGGCGCAGAGGATGGCATGGCGAGGGCGGTCGGCCGGAGGGGAGCAGACGGCGGCGAGCTGGCGGCTGTGGGCATGGCGGGTGCGGGCAGCGGCACAAGCGAGAGTGGCGAGGCGGGGATGACGGCGACAACGGCGGTGCTCGCGAGGGACGGTCGTGGCGGCAGCAGCAGGGCGGGCGAAGCAAGCGCGCGTGTGGCGCAAAGCGGCGAGCGGGTGTCGTGCGTAAGGCGTCGCGGCACGGACGTGGAGCAACGGGAGAGGGCGGCCAGCGGCGGAGCCGGCGGCGCGCCACGCCAGAGAGAGGAGGAGGGAAGCTCACAGGCGGTAGGGAAAAGCGCGAGGTCGAGGAGGAGTCGGGAAGGCCGGGAGGCCGGGCGGGCGGTCCAGCGGTGAGGCGGCGTCAGGCGGTCGGCGAGCAGTGATGAAGCTCGGGGGCAGGCGGGGCAGCGTGGTCGAGGCGGAGGACGAAGATGGGCGGCGAGGTGGTGCAGAGCACGGCCAGGAGCAGATCTTGGACGGATCGATCCGACGGGAGGCGGTCCGGCGAGGGCGGAATCGAGCGGCACCTGAGGTCGGGGGCGCGTTGATTGGCGATCCAGATCCACTCGGGGGTGGGGAGGGGGAGTGGCGACGTGAGGGGAGGGGAGTGGGAGCGAGTGGGCTAGGGTTCGGGGGTACGAGGGATAAGGAGTGGGAGGGAGGGGTGGGCCGGCCGATTGCATCATGGTGGGCGGAGTCGGGCCGAGGCCAGTGGGGGATTTTCCCTTTTTTTTTTATGTTGTTGTTTTTGTTTAGTCCTTTTCTTTTTATTTCTTTTTCTTTTCTGTTTTATGTCTAGTTTCCTTTTATTTTAGTTTTACAAAATACACCAATGGTTCCTAGATTGGTACTGCTTAACATACTACTGCCACATTAATTTGGGTAACTAAATAAAATAGTTTAATATTTTATTCATTGTAAAAGGAATTCAACTAATTGTTTTTGCTACTATTCAAAACATTTTAGAGTATTTATGCCTTTTATAAAAGTGTGGTTCCTCCACCATAATTACTTATGAATTATTTGGAACCACCCGAACATTTTAGTTTTAATATTAGAAATCTTTTGTTGTTTGCCTATATTTTAATTTTGAATTTGAATCGTTTCTGAACTAACACGAGTTTACCAACAGTAACCTAGGTGACGTGGCATCATTAGCGCAGGGTTACTGTAGCTTGATTACCCGGGCGTCACAATTCTCCTCCACTACAAGAAATCTCGTCCCGAGATTTAGGAGGGGAGTAAGGGGGAAGTTCTGGTTACGAAATTCTAACGGATCTTCTTGGTCTTGGTTGCCCTTCTTAAAGAGGTTGACTCCATGCGTTGATGTCTTCATTTCTCTGCTTCAAGTCATCGTGATCATGTCATCATCCTTTCTTCGGGGTCTCCATCGTCCTACAAACGCGACAAGGGGGAAACTTTGGAGAAACGCATCTCCACGAAGTCTGTGCATACAATGGCGAATTCAGAAAGTGATACACGAAGTACCATACGAGTAGTATTTCAGTGAATGCGTTGAGAACAATAAGCGATGGTACCAAAGATTCAATCGGGTAGGCAATCATTCGATGCCTAGACAGAAGCTGGAATGGGGCTTGAACAACGAGAATAACTTGGTGTTTGTTTCCAGGACGAATAATGGTATAGAATTTAGTTCGTGAATCACATACGAAGCCAGGTGCAAAGGATACTTTTAGAATCCGGGTTGTAATGAAGAGTCAGGTTTCGATCCAGTGGACCTGTGGGTTATGGGCCCACCATGTGGGTTGAAAGTAGAAAGGGTGGTGACATCTTGCACAGCCACGACAGGGAGGCATGTCAGTGGATAGCTTGTCAGTTATGTCGGTAACAATGTCGGAACCAAGGACGGAATCAAGAGAATCATTTTCCTTTCGTTGAAGCGAGGCGGACCGGTAGGCAAAATTTTCGCCCACCGGCAAAGATACAACAATAGAATCACGGTCGTCTTGTGAGTTGTACAACGAGGT
The DNA here is from genome assembly GCA_021437245.1 of Aegilops speltoides. NCBI lineage: Eukaryota > Viridiplantae > Streptophyta > Magnoliopsida > Poales > Poaceae > Aegilops > Aegilops speltoides. Next base: position 365,053,121 of record CM038147.1, on the reverse strand, counting down.
GTTTACATAAGCAGAGAATTATTACTGCTTAGATTATATGTAGATCAAAGAAAGGTTAAACAAACAAATGGAAAGGAAAATTGTGATTACACACAATTATTAGGGGTATATCCTTCTCATGGAGAGGAAGAACATGGCATCTGTGGTAGGAAGGCAAGTACCCAAGCGCTCGGATAAAGAGGCGAGGATTAATCAAGATGTTACCCATACTGGCGGTGTTTGGATAATGACCAAGAAACATTTAGCATCACGCCTCCATAGTTCTTGTTGATGAGTGGGGTATCATAGCCATGCTTCGAGGTAGCAATGATATGGTGTTTCAATCAAGGGCGGACCTTGGATACACAAATGATCCATCGAAGCAACTTATAGAATAAGTCTTACAATTCCCTCTGGAAGAATAGTTATCCTTGCGAAGAAAATATAATGATGGGTCCTCCACCGGGTCTTTGGGCATGACATCATATTGCGGGTCATCAAAGGACCAACATTTTAACTACTGGAAAGTTGTCCCAACCATCATATCTGACCGAGATTCAGATCCGATTGGTATCATGATAACTCAGACTCAGAATGTTCGAGAAGAAAAGGTGCAACACAAATCGATGAAATGACATGGCACGATTCTCGGGAAATGAACTATGGGAGTGGGTCCCCGAAACAATAGTTCATCATTAAACCAAGGAGAGGATGAGGAGGTGGTGATGGGCTCGGCGACAATTCATCGAGAGTTCCAAGCGGAGGATTTCCACAATAATGTGAACAAGAAGACGACACTTATCAATTCAAATGATATAATGTTGTATGCTCGAGGAGAACATACACCATTAATCATTAGTTGAAAGGTGTGCCCGAAATATGACCTTAAGCAGCAAGATCAATGTTAGAGGGACGATTCAATAACCAACAGTCTAAAAACAAACTGTCGGTCATTAACTTCATAGCAATAGGGTTGCTAGAAGTGCAGAGCTCAAGTAGCATCTTTAGCATATTGGTATCCCGGTTGAAAACAACACGGGGACCAAGGAAGAATGGTGATGGCGAGTAGTATCATCATACCGAGAATTTTCTAAGAGGCGGAGCAATTCCCACAACATTCTCGACATAAAAGACATTAATACTTCAAGGCAGAACACAACACTACCTAGAGAGCAAGTTGCAATTATAATGTGGACAAGTTTGCGATGAAAGGAAGTCAAGGGTGTTGTCGATGATATTAAAAATCATCGAGGGCAAGGAGGGTATTTCTCATCACGAACACAGTTGACATCTCATATGTAGTCAAAGTGTTGAAGGTGATCCGACACATTTGTCGGGAGGGTTTCAAGGATGCAATCAAGCGACAACGGCAACAAGCAAGGGAATGACGAAGTGGCAAGTTATAGGATCAATATATAAGATGCAAGCTCGAAATCAAATTTGCTTTCTTGAACAAGCAACCAGATTTGAAAGCTCGGCGTAAGTTGTGCTCAATCTCTGAAGAATTCATGCACCAAAGAAGGACGAGGTAGCACGGTCAAAGATAGCTAGACAAGGGATGTACCCGATAGTCTAGGAATAAACCATCTTGAGTTTAAAATTTCCAAAGAACATCTACTAGGGATGTTGAATTTTAGAGCAGATTTGATTTACTAAGCGGTGTCCTCGGTTGACGGCAACCTAGAACCCGTAGAGTGATTACGACAAGCAAAGGTATTACTTCACCAAAAGTTCAAAAGGTGTAGTGCAAAGGCATGATATCCTCGAGATATTAGAGGGTAAAAGTTGAAGGTAGAACACGATAGAGGTTGAACTAGGTCATTGACCTATGACAAGAGATGCTTAACCTTGTCAAAAATTGACGAGGCACTCGAATCGATTTATTCCAAATATATTGAATAAGGACAGACATGGTCGGAACCATAGCTGTAAGTAATCAATTCAAGAATTTCGAAAGAATCGTATAGCTGGATAATCATTTTGCAAGAAGCTTCCGAGACGGTCTACATCATTTTCATGGGCATGAACACAAGTTCAAGGTCGACTCCCACTTCTTCAATGCATATCATTTCATTCACCTCTCGCTTTGATAAAACTGTAGTGTTGGAATTTCATTTGGTGAGACAACGGAAGAGTATGACTTGTGAAAACTTTCGGGTTTTCACGGATTAGGGGAAGGCATAGGTTCAACCCATCGGGCATCTTAGTAACATATACCACAAATTTCAAAAGTAGTTTCACCAGCTCGAAAGTAGAGCATGGTTGGCCAAACAGAGGATACAATTTACCAAAGGCATTATGTATCAGGGGAAGAACTCATAAGGTGGTTGAATATGAAGGACACATGGGATACCAATCCAACAATGGATCAGGCGATCCACAACGGAGCTGATGTGAGTATCGGTACTCACTCGGAGGAAGAAAGAATCTTTGAGGCATCAAATTCAAGAATTACGATTAGTCCGATGCTTAAATAAAAAGAAATTATGGTTTCAAAAGGGAAGGATCAAAAGCGACGCCCGATCAAGGTTGGATAAGTTGAAAACACTCGGTTCGACAATCAATAAAGGTTTGAATTGCCGAGAACCAACTCATGTCCGGAATGACGTCTGAGTTGGAAAGATAAATTTTAGAAAGGATAACCGGATGACTGTGTGCATACGCACACATTGAATCAATAGGCTCAAAATGGATAAAGCAAGGGATGTTAACGAAGACTACTAGTCACATGGAATTAACCATAATGCAAGCAGGTAAGAATTTCAAGAGTAACATGCTGCAGAGGACGTTTGAAAGATCGAAAAGTATTCAGAAGATTTTTGTGAGACAATTTAGAAGAACGGATCCTCGATAAATGTGAGGAAATAACCATAAGGGTTTTCATGTGAAATAAAAGCGCAAGACAAGAAACTCGAAGGATTTTCTAGACAACGGAGAATATTTGAGGCCTCTTGTAACACCAAGAGTGACGAGGAATGATCATGAAAATGACAAGTGCATGCAGATATCCATAGGGATATATTGGTGGCAATGGATTACAAAGGCGATGACCACAAGTTCTCGGGTTAACAGCGGAGAGTATCTTGAGGTCTTACAGTGCGATCGGTGATCATCTCGGTGAAGGGCCTCTCCGGAGAAAATATTTTCGAGAACCTAAAGTTAGATTTTGTAAAAATCGTTTAACCCGGATAGAAGAGAGTTCGAGAATCGAGTAAAGATCAAGGAATAAAGATCCTAATACCACCCAAATGGCGGCGTGGGCCTATAGGCCACACAGACCATGTTAGTAAAGGTTTTGCAATGTCTAGACTCAACTTCGCCAAGGAGTTGGGAAGGGGATTCTACAGCAATCGGCTCGATACCAACTTGTGACGCTTCGATTCAGAATCGTACACTAATCATGCATAAGCGTGTACGATCAAGATCGAGGACTCACGGAAGATATCACAACACAACTCTAAAAGTAAAATAAGTCATACAAGCATCATAATACAAGCCAGGGGCCTCGAGGGCTCGAATACAAGTGCTCGATCATAGACGAAGTCGTGAGCGATAATATCGAGTACCGACATAAGTTAAACAAGTTTGCCTTAAGAAGGCTAGCACAAAGCCGGGATCTGTGTCGAAGAGGCGCGAGCCTCCCGCTCGATCCTCCTAAACTACTCACGTCGGTAAATCAGCCTACACGTAGTAGTAGGCACCTCCAATGTAGTAGTCGCCGCCGACGGTGGCGTCGCTCTGGGCTCAAAGCATCTGGTTGCGACAACCGTAAAGAAAGGAAAGGGGAAAAGGGGAGAAAGCAACCGTGAGTACTCATCCAAAGTACTCGCAAGCAAGGAGCTACACTACATATGCATGGGTATATGTGTAAAGGCCATATCGATGGGTGAATGCAGAATGCCGAGAATAAGAGGGGATAGCTAATCACCGTCGAAGACTAAATACAGCAGCCTCCTCCGTCTCATGACATGTAGAAGAGAGTAGATTGAAGTCCTTCAAGTAGCATCTCCAAGTAGCATCACCAAGTAGCATCTCGAAGAGCATCGCATAGCATAATCCTACCCGGCGATCCTCCCCTCGTCGCCCCGTGGAAAAGCGATCACCGGGTTGTCTGTGGAACTTGGAAGGGTGTGTTTTATTAAGTATCCGGTTCTAGTTGTCATAAGGTCAAGGTACAACTCCGGGTCGTCCTTTTACCGAGGGACACGGCTATTGAATAGATTAATCTTCCTGCAGGGTGCACCACATAACCCAACACGCTTGATCCCATTTGGCCGGACACACTTTCTGGGTCATGCCCGCCTCGGAAGATCAACACGCCGCAGCCCCACCTAGGCACAAGAGAGGTCAAACACGCCGGTCTAAACCTAAGCGCAGGGTGCAGGCCCATCGCCTCGAGCACACACTTGACGTTGCAGGGCGGCCGAAGCGCACCTAGCCTAGTGGCGTTCGATCCAATCCGGCGTAGCGCCCGCTCGTCCGACGCGTCAAGAAGGCTTCGGTGATACCACGACGTCGGGATACCCATAACTACTCCCACGTAGATGGTTAGTGCGTATAGACCAAATGGCGGACTCGGATCAAATACCAAGATCTCGTTAAGCGTGTTAAGTATCCATGAGCGCCCGAGCAGGCCAGCCCACTGTCTCCTAGGTGGTCTCAACCTGCCTGTCGCTCCGCCTAAAGTAACAATGGGGCGTCTGGAACCTGGGCCCACCTCTCACGGGATGGAGCCACCGTCCTTTCGGCCCCTCATCAGAATCACTTGCGGGTACTCAATGGTGACCCGACTTTAGTCACCATCGTATAGTATGTATGTATAGTATATACCGCGATCACCTCCCAAGTGATCACGACCGATAGTATAGCAAGGCGGTCGACAAGAATGTAGGGCCAATGATGATAAACTAGCATCCTATACTAAGCATTTAGGATTGCGGTAAGGTATCAGCAGATGTAGCAACAATGTCGGGCTATGCATCGTAATAGGATCAATGAAAGCAAAGTAACATGCTACACTACTCTAATGCAAGCGGTATAGAGGAGAATAGGCGATATCTGGTGATCAAGGGGGCTTGCTGGTTGCTCGAGACAAGAAGGAGGGTCGTCGGTGGCGTAATCGACCACAGGGCATCAAGACATCGGTCTCGAGTCTCTAGGAAAGGAGTAACGGGAGGAACACGATAAATAACAGAGCAATCAAATGTAACACAAAGCAAGACGCGGCAATACGTTGTGCTAGGGGTGACCTAACGTAGGGATATGCGATACGGTGAAGGAAACATCAGGAAAATATCCCGGTGTTTCGTGTTTTGAGCAAATGAGCGGAGGTGAAATGTTGCGAGTTCACTATGCTAGGGACGCGCGTGATTTAACGAGGGCTGCGTATTGATTCGCCTCGTCGTTCGAGCAACTTTCATGTACAAAGTTTTTCCATCCGAGCTATGGTTTATTTTATATTAATTTTAAAAGATTTAAATCGGTTTAGGATTTATTTAACTATTTAATTCTAACATTATCGAGAATAGTGCTTGTCGACGTCATCATGGCGTCGACATGACATCAGCGATCAACAGGGGTTGGTGGGTCAAACAGCGACGTGTGGGCCCAGTGGGACCCACCTATCATACACTGCTAGGTTGATTAAGGTTTAGATTAAACTAATTACTATCTAATTAAACTAACAGGTTAATTAGATTAAATAAATAGGATTAATTAACTTAATTAATTTAGATAATTAATTAATTAACTAAATTTATTTTTATTTTTCTTTTCTTCTAAAAACGTTACAGGCGTGGGGCCTGGGTGATGCCTGTGGGGCCAAATGGGCGGTTGGAGTAGCTGGCGCGTCGCAAGCCCTCTGGCGCAGGGAGGATGGCGAGGGCGGTCGCCGGCGGGGAGCAGAGACGGTGGCGAGCTGGCGGCTGTGGGCATGGCTGGTGCGGAACGCTGCACATGTGAGAGTGGCGAGGCGGGGATGACGGCGACAACGGCGGTGCTCGCGAGGGACGGTCGTGGCGGCGGCAGCTTCGGCGAAGCGATGCAAGGCGCGTGTGGCGCAAAGCGGCAGCGCTGGTGTCGTGTCGTCGTGCGCGGACGGCGCGTGCAGGACGAGGGAGCAACGGGGAGAGGGCGGCCACGGCGGAGCGGCGCGCGCCACAGAGAGAGAGAGGAGGGAAGCTCACAGGGCGGTAGGGAAAAAAGGCGTGAGGTCGAGGAGGAGTCGGGAAGCGCTCGGGGAGGCGGCGGGCGGTCCATGGTGAGGCGTCGAGGCGGTCAGCGAGCAGTGATGCTTCGAGGCAGCGGGGCAGCGTGGTGGCGGAGGGCGAAGATGGGCGGCGAGGTGGTGCAGAGCACGGCCAGAGCGATCTTGGACGGATCGATCCGACGGGAGGCGGTCGGCGAGGGCGGAATCGAGCGGCACCATGAGGTCGGGGCGGTTGCTTGGCGATCGAGATCCACTCGGGGTGGGAGGAGTGGCGGCGTGAGGGAGGAGGGGGCGAGTGGGCTGGGGTCTGGGGCTGAGGATAAGGAGTGGGAGGGCTGGGGTGGGCCGATCGCATGGCTTGGTGGGCGGAGTCGGGCCGAGGCCCAGTGAGAGGATTTTCCTTTTTTTATGTTGTTGTTTTGTTTAGTCCTTTTCTTTTTATTTCTTTTTCTTTTCTTTTATGTCTAGTTTCCTTTTATTTTAGTTTTACAAAATACACCAATGGTTCCTAGATTGGTCCGCTTAACATACTCTCGCCACATTAATTTGGGTAACTAAATAAAATAGTTTAATATTTTATTCATTGTAAAAGGAATTCAACTAATTGTTTTTGCTACTATTCAAAACATTTTAGAGTATTTATGCCTTTTATAAAAGTGTGGTTCCTCCACCATAATTACTTATGAATTATTTGGAACCACCGAACATTTTAGTTTTAATATTAGAAATCTTTTGTTGTTTGCCTATATTTTAATTTTGAATTTGAATCGTTTCTGAACTAACACGAGTTTACCAACAGTAACCTAGGTGACGTGGCATCATTAGCGCAGGGTTACTGTAGCTTGATTACCCGGGCGTCACAAAACTCCAGTTGCGCTTTCTCTAAACAGCTGCCCCTTTATCACAGTAAAGGCCTTAGATCGCCGGACGATCTGTCGAGCCTCTTCTTCATCCTCCAGAAGTTCTTTCCTAAGAATGTATGCAATGTACGGCACTGTCCAGTCGGGAGTGATGACCAGAACCTCCATGACTAAGTCGACCACGGCTGGGATTTCAACTTCAGTTGGATCTGTGGCACTCTTGGGCTGTGGCGACTCTTTTGTGAAGGGATCCTCCTGAACCGAAGGCGAATGAATATGTTCCAGAAACACATTGCGGGGAATGGCCTCTCTCTTTGAACCTATCTTCGCCAACTCATCTGCAGCTTGATTTTTCAATCGGGGCACATGGTGAAGTTCCAACCCCTCAAACTTCTTTTCCAGCTTCCTAACAGCATTGCAGTAACCAGTCATGGCTGGACTTCTGACATCCCATTCCTTCATCACCTGATTAACCACCAAATCTGAATCGCCATATACCATGAGGCGACGGACGCCGAGTGAAATGGCCATACGCAACCCATATAAAAGTGCTTCGTATTCTACTTCGTTATTGGAGGAATCAAAATGAATTTGGAGAACATAATTGAGCTTCTCTCCACGGGGGGACACCAATACTACTCCAGCACCTGATCCGTTTAGCATCGTGGAGCCATCGAAGAACATAGTCCAATGTTCCGAGTGAACTTGAGTCGGTAGTTGCTGCTCAATCCACTCGGCAAGGAAATCCATGATTGCTTGGGACTTGATAGCTTTCTTTGCCTCAAACTTGATGTCCAGTGGAAGGAGTTCAATCGCCCATTTTGCTACTCGACCAGTTGCATCTCTGTTATTCAGAATCTCAAACAACGGTGCATCGCTGACAACTGTAATAGAAGGATCAGAGAAGTAATGCGCAACCTTCTTCATGGTCATGTAAATTCCATAGACAAGCTTCTGATAATGAGGATATCGTTGCTTGGATGGAGTCAAAACTTCAGAGAGATAATAAACTGGGTGTTGAACCTTGTAAGCTTTTCCTTCCTCTTCTCGCTCATTGTGAGTCTTGTCTTGACAACTTGTCCGATGGCTGCAAGCGTAAATCGATAAAGGCTCTTTCTTGATTAGCGCAACAAGCACCGGCCCGGGTGGAAGCGGGGCTTTGAGCTCTGCAAGCGCCTGCATCGGCTTCTTGAGACCACTCGAACTTATCAGATTTCTTCATCGATCGGTAAATAGGCAAGGCCTTTTCACGAGGCGAAATGAATCGACTCAAAGCGGCCAAGCAACCGATCGACCGAGCGTCATGCACTTTCGCCGCAGGCGTTTCATTCGGAGGATGGTATCGACTTTTTCTGGATTGGCGTCGATCCCTCGTTTAGAAACGAGAAAACCGAGCAACTTTCCTCCTGGAACTCCGAACATGCACTTTGACGGATTAAGCTTGATATCGTACCTTCTTAGGTTGGCAAAGGTTTCAGCGAGGTCAGTCATTAGGTCGGAACCTTTGCGAGACTTGACCATGATGTCATCCATGTACGCCTCCACATTCCGACTGATTTGGGTGAGCAGGAACTTCTGGATCATTCTCATGAACGTGGCTCCGGCATTTTTAAGACCGAATGGCATGGTGACATAGCAAAAACACCCGAATAGGGTGATGAAAGCTATTTTTATTTCATCGGGGCCATACAGTCGGATCTGATGATACCCGGAATATGCATCTAGGAAAGACAGGCGCTCACACCCCGCAGTCAAGTCAACAATCTGATTGATATGGGGGAGAGGGAAGTGATCTTTCAGGCAGGCCCGATTGATAAGCTTGAAATCAATGCACATGCGAAGTGAATCGTCCTTCTTGGGGACCATGATGACATTGGCAAGCCACTCGGAGTGGTAGATTTCACGGATGAACTCTGCTGCCAACAGTCGAGCCACTTCTTCGCCGATTTCTTTTCTCTTCTAAACGACAGACAACCAAAGGTGCCTTTGACGGGTTTTACTTTGGGGTCGACACGCAAACGGTGCTCAGCCAGTTCTCTGGGTACACCTGGCATGTCAGAAGGTTTCCATGCGAAGATGTCCCAGTTCTCATGGAGGAACTGGATGAGCGCTTCTTCCTATTTGCTGTCGAGTGTTGTTGATATATGAGTCGGGGCAGCATTGGGGTCGGTTGGGTGAATATGAATAAACCCGTTTCACTAGTCATTTGGAATCACGAGTATGTAGCGAGCTTCTTGGCTCGGAGCAAATCTTTCGGATCTGCCTTTGTTACGATACTCACGGAATTCAGCCGCGCCATCATGCATCGGCGATTTTGGAACCTTTCGAAACATTCTTACGCTACGCGATTGCGATGTTGTGATTACACCTTTGGGGCCAGGCATCTTCAGCTTGAGGTACACAAAACACGGTCGAGCCATGAAACGTGTGTATGCCGGTCTCCCTAGGATGGCATGATAAGCACTCTGGAAATCCACGACTTCAAATGTCAACTTTTCTTTCTGGTAATGCTTGGAGTCACCGAAAACCACGTCGAGAGTGATCTGGCCGAGTGACTCGGCCTTCTTTCCGGGGATAACGCCGTGAAAGCTCATGTTGCTCTCGCTAAGCTTGGACATCGGGATGCCCATCCCCTTCAAGGTTTCAGCATACAGGATATTCAGGCCGCTACCTCCATCCATCAACACTTTAGTCAGTCGAGTGCCACCAACCACTGGGTCGACCACCAGCGCTTGCCTCCCGGGGGTGACTACGCGAGCAGGATGGTCTGACTGGTCAAATGTGATGGCTGTCTGGGATCATTTCAGGTACGTGGTCGTCGGCGCCAGAGCAACCATATTCACCTCTCTGTTGATGACCTTCAATCGACTCTTGCTCTCAACATTAGCAAAAATCATAAGAGTGGAATTGACCTTGGGGTAACCGTCATCTTCCTCTTCCTCCTCATCTCTGTCCGACTCCTTGTCCTTCTCATTGGGTTGTTTCTCCCAGAACTGTTGGATCAAGAGTCGACATTGTCGAGTGGTATGCTTTGGGTAAATCAGATTACCTTCCTCATCTTTCTTCGTGTGGATGTGACACGGCAAATCCAGCACATCATCTCCTGCTTGATCCTTTACCTTCTTAGGAGGCCAGGGCCCCTTAGGTTTTCCCTTAAACTTTCCTTGAGCCACTGCTGCAATCTCACCAGGTGTCGCTGGCTCGGCTTTACGCTTTTGTTTCCGACTGGAACCACCTCCACCGGCCTCTTGGCCGACTGGTTTACTCTTCCCGCTACGGAGTCGATCCTCTTCTTCTCCATTAGCATACCGGGTGGCTACCACCATCATCTGGGTTAGAGTCATATCCCCAGTCCGGCCGAACTTTAGAACCAACTCTCGATACTTGACGCCTTCCTTGAAAGCGCACACTGCCTGATGCTTTGATACATTCTCAACGGTGTGATGCAAAGTGTTCCACCTTTAAATGAATTCCCTCAATGTCTCATTCGGCTTCTGCACACAATGCTGCAACTCGGGAAGCCCTGCTGGCCGCTTGCACGTGCCCTCAAAAGTTCTTACGAACACCTGAGATAGCTCTTCCCAACTGTGTATACTGTCCAGGGCCAACTGAGTCAACCACGCTCGGGCCGACCCTTCCAACATAAGAGGGAGATGCTTCATTACTATCTCATCGTTTCCGCCTCCAATTTGCACAGCCACTCGGTAATCTTCAAGCCAAGTTTCAGGCTTGGATTCTCCAGTGAACTTACTGACTCCTGTTGCCAATCTGAAGTTGGAAGGAATCACTGCTGCCCTCATGGCTCTGCTGAAACACTCTGGGCCTGAAACAGGTAATCTGCTGCCACTCAGACGATCTCTGCCCAGGTCTTCTCTGTGTGCTCTATTCCGGTCGACCAGGCCTTGGACGATAATGGATCTCGCATCAATGCCCGGCTCTCTTGGGTCGACTAGAGCTCTGCGCTCGTCCCTTTGACGGCGTCTATCATCGTTCTGCCGAGGCACGTACGACACACTCCTCGGAGGAGGCGTTGGCACTCGACGACAATTGTCGCGGTCGAACTGACGATCGTACTGCCCACGACCTTCACGCCATGGGGGCGATCTTGGGCTATGGGCCGACTGAACTGTATCCGCTACCATGGATCTGCTGTGTATCCTATTCCGCGACTAAGACATTGCAGAATTCTGCTCTCCCGCTGCTCGGAGCAAGGCCCGGATCTGCTCCAACCCTCGGCTAGCCTCTGACTGAGAAGGTTGGATCGACTCTGTGATTCGGGCCGCAGCAGTAAGGTTCTGAATCGGAGTACGGTATACCTTAGGTGGAGGCGGGAAAAGCTGCCGTCGACTGGAATCAGGGACTCGCTCCCGAGCTCACTCGTCGAGAGCGCGCTGCAAGTTCTCCAGTCAAGTGCGCTCAGCCAAATTAGCCAAGCGCGCCTCCTCCAAGGCCCGAGCCTTGGGAGTTTCTCCAACGATGGGCGTGTGAAGTGCGTCCATGTTGCGACGACGAAGATCCTCCCTCTGCTGCGAAGAGAGAGGTTCGGGATGATACTCCTCGTGGACCCGCGATGGATCGCCGCCAGCATCTTCACCGTCCTAGCGGCGAAAGCCAGGTGGGCCATGCGGACCATCGACCATCAGGACTTCCGTCGCAGGATCGCTCCTATCGCACTCGGACGCCGTCTCCGCGGAGCCAGTCGACAGATCGAACAGGCCGTGGAGAGTTTCGTCGGGCTCGATTGTCGCGCCTTGATGGGTGGCCGAACGCCGAGCCACCGCATGCTTCACCCACCGCTGAAGCCGCGACCGACCAGATCGCTTGCGACGGTGAACAGCGGGGAGGGAAGATGTCATCGGAGCCGACTGATACTGGGTCGACGGCTGCCAAAGAAGGACGCCACAAACGCACGCGCGAAAGTGCGTCGCCCCTTGGATGGGGAGCGCCTCAACATCGAGCGGAGCTTCCTAAAGCCACGCCGAGTCGTCGACGACAAAAACGAGCGCGCCGAGACGGATCTCGCAACCCTCAACCATCTCGTCACTGGAAACCATGATGATGATCAGAAAACTTGCAACTTCACCAATAAGTCGCTAAGACACCTGCCACACGGTGGGCGCCAACTATCGTGGTTCTAAGTCTGACAGTAGAAAGGGGGGTAGGTATGGAGAGGCAAGATCTTAGCTATGGAGAAGATGTACACACGAGGTTTATGAGTTCAGGCCCTTCTCGGATGAAGTAATAGCCCTACGTCTCGGTGCCCGGAGGCGGTCGATTGGATTATGTGTGTTGTATTACAGGGGGTGCGAACCCTTGTCCCAGAGGAGGGGTGGCTTATATAGAGTGAGCCAGGACCACCGCCCACCTCCATTACAAAGGGCTTAATGTACATAAAGTAAGGGCGTTACTGGTAACGGCAGTCTTAAATACTCTTAATGCTCAGGAAGACTAAGGAGTGAATGCCCGGCCGTTGTGTGTTCTTCCGACTCCGGGTCTTCAATATAGTAGACTAATTCCCCATATGGTCGAGTGACGGTGGGGAATGATGGTCGAGTGATTAGGTTGTCAAGTGGATTCTTGGTCTTCTTACCTTCTGGGGTAGTGACCTTGGGTAGGACGTGTAGGTCAGGCCTATGACCCTACCCCAGGTCTGTATCCTCATCACCCCCTAATCCAGGACTCCCTCAGTAGCCCCTGAACCAGGCTTCAATGACGATGAGTCCGGCGCGCAGTTTGTCTTCGGCATTGCAAGGCGGGTTCCATCTCTGAATACTCCAAAGTACCTGTCACAACAAACAGTGTCTGGCTTCCCATCAATGTTGTACTCCTCGGCTTATGTGCTTCAATAATGGCCATCTCCATGTGTCGAGCGAATACGAGGAGCCGGGGCATTTTTGCATTTGCCACCCCAGCCCTGCAAGCAAACCGTCTATTTGAAGGAACGGGGATCCTTAGATCCAAATCTCACCTTCTTCCCTTGAGCAAGCATCCAACAGAACGCTCCGGAAAAAACCATTCCAACATGGCCGGTCGCCGCAGCTCCTCTTCCCATTCCCTTCGCTCCAAGCCAGGCGACTAGGAATAGTGTTCAGTTCCTCAAAGCCGTTCGATAGAGTTACAGACCCAAGGGTTTCTTCCACCGGCGTTCATGGTTCCCGTCCGAGACGGACTAGCCACCTATAATGGTGGGGAGCAAGCGGAGAGATCTCCTAATCCATCCCCGGGGGAGCAAATATGCATCATCCCGCATCTGTTAAGAGGCGTCGGGTTTCCAATCCACCCATTCCTTCGCGGGCTCCTAGAGTTCTATGGCCTCCAGCAGCACAACTTTACCCCTGCCTCTGTGCTGCACATAGCGGGATACATTGCCCTTTGTGAACTATTTCTGGGCTGCGAGGCTAACTTCAGGTTATGGAAAAAGTTGTTTTGCCTCGTCCCTCGCAACCAAGGGGAATCCATATGTCAAGTGGGCGGAGCCGAAGTATGGCACGTCGCCGAGACCGGATACCTGTCCGGCACTCCCAAGAAGGCACCCGAAAACTGGCCTTCGGAGTGGTTTTATGTTGACGACATTCCGCTTCTGGACCCAGTCCGGACGGGTCTCCCTGAGTTCAGTAATGCTCTGCCAAAGGCGTGCCGAAGTTGGCGCCCTCAGGGCCCCCAAGAGGAGGATACCAGAGAAGTACACTTCCTGATGAGTAGGATAAAGATACTGGCCAAATCAGGGCTGACAATAGTCGAAGTTATAGCAATATGCATAATGCGGGGAGTGCAACCGCTTCAATATCAGGGGAAGCCCATGTGGCATTACAACGGGGAAGATGATGCCACCCGCTACGGTCGTAAAGGTCCGGACTCCGCCACTGCTCTGGCGAGGATATTGTCCGATTTGTATAAAGAAGAAGAATTTCTTCATATTAAACCGCGGGATGGGTTTTCTATGTACAACCCCCCAAGCTGGGTAAGTCGTCAATCTTCCCCCCGCTCCATTCATTCTGGCGTCTTTCGTCATGATTATTTATCTCGATATTTCTGAGCAGGAACTGAGGAGGGCCGTAGAAGGATTCAACAGCCCCTCCCAGCAGCCAGAGGACCCCAAAAGGGCCTTCGATCCAAGACTCAAAGAAAATCCGGATATTACTGTGGAGCTCGTCAATGGGACATTTTATCAGGCCAGCTGCGATGGCGCCTCGGTGGCTATTGTCGCCGATTATCCCGGACTGCTACCTGCATCACGTGTAAGCAAAGCCGAAACCTTGTCCTCTGAAGAGGACTCCTTTCCGATACCATGCCATATGCCTAAAAGTATCGTATTTGCAGAGACGACCATCGGAACACGGCGACGAGCCCCTGGGGGCTCGTCAGCAAAGGGCGTCCGGATCGGGCAGGCTTAAGAGGAAAGCGGTTAGGGCCGAAACAACGTTACAGAGGTATGGTAAAAACCTGCTTTGTGATTATTGTGTTTGGAATGTAACAGCGCCCTTTGTGTTATGGCAGAAAGAGGAGTTGCCGGACTATATCCGGAGATCCTGCCGATCACGCCTCCACTAGCCGGATTCGTAGGCGGCCGAGAGAGGAGGTCGATCGCGGGGCGATCTTTGGATTGTCCTCGGCGGAGGATGCGGATATGCTTTCATACGAATTGAAGTAGAGAGTGTTATGAATCACCGGCGCCGACGGGTCGTACTTCGCAATAACATCTTTTCCGAAGAGGCATTTAATGCTTTAAATAAGGGGAATGCATACATCCGAGCTGCTCAAGGAGGGCTCGCCCAGGCGACGGACCAGTATGCCAAGGATATACGGGTAAGAAAATTTGATAAGCATGTATAGCACCTTGAGACTTGGAATGGTTGGAACAACTGTTTAAAGGATCAATGTATGCACAGGTCCTTGTAGATAAGAATGCCCAATTGTCTCAAGAGCTGGAGGAGTGCAAGACCCAGCTGAGGGTCGCGGTTGCCAAACTAGAGGAATCCCAAAAGGCCTCATCTGGTAACATTTGTCTCGATAGAGAAATTGCATGGAAATGTACCAGTTAGTGATTGGCTTGTTTGATAAGTCTAACAGAAAATTCTGCAGACAATCTCGGGGAGAATCCGGAGATCATAAGAGAGAGCGAGTCACATCTCCAAAGGCGGCTAAAGGCTGGCCAGCGTGTTCTTACGCAAGTTAGGCGGGAGAAGAACGATCTTCAAGATGCCAATGTACGGCTGGACGTCGAACTACGAGATGTTCGCGCTCAGCTGGCGGACTCTGTGAAGGATAATAGAAGGCTTCGTCGTGGCATTTATGGTAAGTGACTAGATGAACTGTAGTACAGCTCGGCGAGGAAGCATATTGAAAGAGTTTATATTTGTAGGTATGAGAGGAGATGCCCGCATCCGCAGGTGATTTACTGCAAGACCTCTCACAGCTGCACGAGCGAGCTCGGCAGGTGATGCAGGGTGTTGCCCAGGCCTTGTGGCCATCCACCTCCCTGCCAAAAAGCATGGGGAGCTCGTGGATGTGCTCCAAGGATCACGGCGGCGCTTCCGAGAAGATGTCAGCCTACCAACAAGGTGCAAGAGAAGCCTGGGCCATGGTGAAGACGTGCTACACTAAGCTTGACCCGAACCATATGGCCGAAGTTGGACCGGCGGGGCCAGATGGGCAAGAAATTCCTGTGAGTTTGGTGTATGACCAAGTAGCGTTAGCCGCAAAGTATTCCCAACAGGATTGCAAGCTAGATAGCCTGTTGGACGGTATAGAGGAAGAATATAGTCAGTCCAAGTGACTTTCTAATCTAATGGACATATGTAGTCCCTAGCCGGATTAAAAATCATTTGTCATGGATGACCTTTTCGCTTTAGCCCCCAGATTCGACAGTGCGGGGTGTATCCGAATACCCGCTCAGTTATGCAGAACCGGGGTATGCCTGGAAACCAGGCGTAGGGGTCATAAGTGCTTGAACAGGCAAGTACCCAACTACTTTGTTATATTACATGGGTAGTAAGAAACATCTTCCAGGGAGAATAGTTCCGTTAGGGGGTTCCTTTCCCTGAGTACGCATGCATTGATGTACATGTCCGGACTGCAAACAGAGATGCAGGATACAAAGACTTCTGGGGATTCAAGTTGTAATAATAATAATAAAAAACATCTTTTGTTCACCGACCGAATATTCCCTTAAGAACGCTAGCTTTCGGCTTCACCCAGTCTGAGGTACACATCCGGCTGAATCGGCAGTAACAATCGAAGAGGTGCTCCCCTTATGCCCTAGCCGAATTAAGGGGAACGTAGGGCATAAACACAAGAGCCAGGCAACCCAGCATGGCCACATCTTAAGTCATATCGATGCATACAATGGTGAAGAAAAGGGCACATATGGGAAAAAACGCATATGTGATAGGCAAGAAGCCATGAAAGTAATTATATTTAGCTTCCGTATAGGAAGCCCCCAGGTATGATTTACTCACATAGTGCGGCCGGAGTGATCCGAGCATTCGCACTGTATTGATTACTTTGTGTGAAGAAGGAAAAAGGGCAAGAAAGGAAAGAGGGGGGCATAATTGAAAGGGCGGGGTTAAGGAGACGAACACTGAGTTCGGCGCTAGGCGTAGAATCTTCAGAGTCTGGCCGCGTTCCATGGGTTTGGCTCGAGTCTGTTGTCGGATGCATTGCGCAGGCGGTACGCTCCTCCGGTGAGAACTTTATCGATAGTGAAGGGACCCTCCCACTTAGGTTTGAGTTTGTCCTTCTTCTTCTCTGGTAGGCGTAGAACAAGTTCGCCAATATTATAAGTTTTGGCCCGCACTTCTCTGCTTTGGTACCGTCTAGCCTGCTGCTGATAGAATGCGGAACGGGCTTTTGTAACGTGGCGCTCCTCCTCCAGGGCATCTAAGTTGTCCTGCCGATCTAACTCGGCTACCTTCTCTTCGTACATGCGCACGCGAGGTGAGTCATGGATTATGTCGCAGGGTAGCACTGCTTCTGCGCCGTACACCATAAAAATGGTGTGTATCCGATGGTGCGATTCGGCGTGGTACGCAGCCCCAATGGTCGAGCTCCTCGACCCGGTCGTGTCCGATTACATCGGGGACCACACTAGTGCAGGTTTGATGCCGCTCATGATGAGACCGTTTGCACGTTCGACCTGTCCGTTTGTTTGGGGATGGTAGACGGAGGCGTAATCGAGCTTAATGCCCATGTTGTCGCACCAAGTTTTCACTTCGTCGGCTGTGAAGTTTGAGCCGTTGTCAGTGATGATGCTGTGGGGGACGCCGTAACGGTGCACAACCCTGGATATGAAGTCTATCACTGGTCCGGATTCGGCCGTTTTAACTGGTTTGGCCTCTATCCATTTGGTGAACTTGTCCACCATGACCAATAGGTATTTTTTCTTATGGCTTCCCCCTTTAAGAGGTCCGACCATATCCAGCCCCCAGACCGCAAAAGGCCAAGTAATGGGGATTGTTTGGAGAGCGGTAGGGGGCATATGGCTCTGATTGGCAAAGAGCTGGCAACCGACGCAGTGTTGGACAAGGTCCTGTGTGTCTACTCGGGCTGTCGGCCAATAAAAGCCTATACAGAAGGCCTTGCTAACAAGTGCCCGAGCCACAGCGTGGTGCCCGCCGAGTCCGGCATGGATTTCAGCCAAGAGCTGCCGCCCTTCCTCCTCGGAGATGCATCTGTGGAGCACTCCGGTCGCACTTTTCGTGTAGAGTTCTCCCTCATGGACTTTGTAGGCCTTGGCGCGCCGCACAATACAACGTGCTTCATTTTGGTCCTCGGGGAGATCCTGCCTATTTAGGTAGGCCAGGAAAGGCTCGGTCCACGAGGCGATTACAGCCAAGATTTCGTGGGCCGAAGGTGTTATTTCGGTGGAGGAGCCTCCGATTATGTCAGATGGTTCGGAGTCTGGGGCTGTGTTCGGATCTGGTCTAGTGTTGCCACACTCCCCTTCCCATACCACAGATGTCTTGAACAACCTTTCCAGGAATATGTTAGGTGGGACAGGGTCGCGCTTAGTGCCGATGCGGGCGAGAATATCTGCCGCTTGATTGTTTTCTCGAGCCACATGGTGGAATTCGAGCCCCTCGAATCGAGCTGGCATTTAAGGACGGCATTACGGTAGGCCGCCATTTTCGAATCCTTGGCATCAAAGTCTCCATTTATTTGTGATATTGCAAGGTTTGAATCCCCGCGCACTTCCAGGCGTTGAATGCCCATAGAGACTGCCATCCGAAGACCATGCAATAGAGCCTCATATTCGGCCGCGTTGTTGGAGTCTGTGTATAATATTTGGAGTACGTACTGGATCGTGTCTCCGGTGGGGGAAGTCAGGACTACACCTGCCCCAATCCGGCCAGCATTTTAGAGCCATCAAAGTGCATGATCCAATTAGAGTCGCACCGTACCCTTTAGGGAGATCGGCTTCTGTCCATTCATCGACAAAGTCTGCCAATACTTGCGACTTAATGGCCCGCCATGGTTTGTATGTTATGTCAAACGGGAGGAGCTCGATGGCCCATTTAGCAATCCATCCTATAGCGTCGCGGTTTTTTATTATGTCGTTGACTGGTACTTCGGAGGCCACCGTAATCGAACACTCTTGGAAGTAGTGCCGTAGCTTCCGGGATGCCATGAAGACCGCGTATGCTATCTTTTGATAGTGCGGGTATCGGGATTTGCATGGGTTGAGGACCGTGGACACGTAATATACCGGCTTTTGGAGCGGGAATTTGTATCCGTCTACTTCTCGTTCGACGACGAGCACTGCACTTACAACTTGATGTGTTGCAGCTATATATAATAGCATAGGTTCGCCAATATTTGGTTGTCGGATGGATTACTGGCGATAAGGTCTTTATTTCATCCAGTCCGGCGGCTGCATCAAATCCACATGAAGTGTTGATTGCATCAAGGAGGCGGTAAAGAGGTAGTGCCTTTTCTCCTAATCGGGAGATAAAGCGGCTTAAGGCAGCCACGCATCCAGCTAGTTTCTGGATATGCTTGAGGTCTATTGGGATAGCCAACTACGATAGAGCTCAGATTTTGGCCGGGTTTGCTTCAATTCCTCTATTGAAACAATGAAGCCGAGCAACTTCCCGGAGGGTACGCCGAAAACACACTTTTTCGGGTTTAGCTTGATGTCGTATCTTTGGAGGTTATCGAACGTAAGCCTCAAGTCATCTATTAGGGTTTCGATGTGTCTTGTTTTTATGACCACGTCATCCACATATGCCTCCACTGTTTTGCCGATTTGCTTTTCCAGGCATGTTTGAATCATGCGTTGAAAGGTTGCGTCGGCATTCTTAAGCCCGAAAGGCATAGTGTTGAAGCAAAAAGGGCCATATGGCGTTATGAAGACCGTTGCAGCTTGGTCAGACTCTGCCATCTTTATTTGATGGTATCCGGAGTATGCGTCGAGGAAACACAGTGAGTCGTGTCCTGCGGTGGCGTCGATGATTTGGTTGATCCTTGGGGCAAGCCTTGTTGATGTCTTTGAAATCGACGCATAGGTGCCAGGATTTGTCCTTCTTCGGTACCATTACCAGATTTGCCAGCCAGTCCGAA
The DNA here is from genome assembly GCA_021437245.1 of Aegilops speltoides. Classification (NCBI taxonomy): domain Eukaryota; kingdom Viridiplantae; phylum Streptophyta; class Magnoliopsida; order Poales; family Poaceae; genus Aegilops; species Aegilops speltoides. Next base: position 365,033,516 of record CM038147.1, on the reverse strand, counting down.
TGCTTGATATCTCTGATGAATCTGGCCTCAAGTAGCTTGGCTAGCTCTTCTCCCATGGCTTGCCATTTAGGCTCTGAAAAGCGCCGAAGAGTCTGTTTGACTGGCTTGTATCCCTTCAGTATGTTGAGGCTGTGTTCGGCCAGTCTGCGTGGGATGCCCGGCATGTCCGAAGGATGCCAGGCGAAAATGTCCCAATTCTCGCGTAGGAAGTCTCGTAGTGCGGCGTCCATTGTAGGGCTCAACTGTGTCCCGATGGACGCTGTCTTCATGGGGTCCATTGGATGGACCTGGAATTTGACTATCTCGACTACGGGTTTGAATGAGGTGGAGTTGGGTCGTTTGTCGAGTATCACGTCGTCCCTGTCCACTGTGGTGTGCAGCGTTGTTAGTTCTTCGGCTGCTAGGGCTTTGGATAGTGCTTCCAGGGCTAGTGCTGCGGTTTTATTTTCGGCGCGGAGTGCGACGTCCGGATCACTAGCTAGAGTGATGATTCCATTGGGCCCGAGCATCTTGAGTTTCATGTACCCGTAATGGGGTATAGCTTGAAATCTTGTGAATGCGTCCCGCCCTAAAAGAGCGTGGTATCCGCTGCTGAAAGGGGCCTCTTGGAATGTGATTTCTTTGGACATGTAATTCTCCGGAGTGACGAATACCACATCGAGTGTGATTTTTCCCGCACACCGTGCCTCCCGACTAGGGATGATTCCCCTGAAGGTTGTGCTGCTTTGCTCAATGCAGCCTTTATCAATTTCCATCTTGTTGAGTGTTTCTTCGTAGATCAGGTTTAATCCGCTTCCTCCGTCCATGAGTACTTTAGTGAGCCGAAAGCCGTCCATGATTGGGCTAAGGACCAAATCGGCTAGTGCCCGGACTGTCTGGAATTGAGGTCCATCACTGGCACTGAAGGTTATAGCAGTGTTGTTCCATGGATTTGTTTTTGCCACGTGGTAGACTTCAGCGAAATTTCGATGAGCTCGCTTGCGCCTATTATTTGAGGCAAAAGTCGCGAAGATTATCAGTACCGTATTGTTGTCTTCGGCAGGGTGTTGTTCTGCTTTGTAGCTTACCAGAAGATCCTCGTCGCTTTTTGCCACCTGACGGAGTATCCAACATGCTCTAAGGCTATGCGTTGGCGTTGTATCCGGCGTGCTGTGAATTTTGCATGGCCCATTGAGCCATTCTTCCAATACGGTTCCCTGCCTTGGAGCGGTCTTTGGTTTTTTGGGAATTGGATCGGGTAACTTACGAGAGTTTGCCCTTTTAGATCGGACAAAGGATTTAGTGAGAGCCGGATTATCCAAGAAGTCTGTTGGGTTGTCCAGGTGCTCTCCATCACACAGTACTTCTGTACTATGGCTGCTAAGTCATCAAAGTGTACTACATCACGGCGACTTATAGCATTAAGGATCCCTTTGTTCGTGCAATTTTTGCAGAAAATTGAAATTGCGTATTCCTCACGACAGTCCTTAACCCTGTTTAGCACAAGGAGGAATCTGGCCCAGTAGCGATGTACTGTCTCTTGGGGCCCTTGTCTGATATGGGGGAGACGGTTTAAGTCTGGGTGGGTGGGTGTAGCTGAATCTGGATTCTAATCCGATCTAACGCCCAGGGGCAGAGGAGCTTCCGGGCTTGACAGCTCGGGCTCGCCAAATTTTTCTGGCCCAGTACCCGGTTCAAACTCCGGGGTCTGGGTCATGTCCTCCCGTGAGCGGGTATCCGGCTCAGGGAGCTCGGTAATCCGGACATAATTCGTCCTCAAAGTAGAGGGATAATCCATGTGTGGCTCTTCCACTACCGCTATCTCGTGGGTGACCGGTGGGGTTTTAATATCCCTCTGGTCGGGTTTAAGCCCAATCTGATCATAGTCTGTAGCGACTCCCAAAGCGGCGATGCGATCCAAGAGCTCATTGAGGGAGGAGAGCTCTGTTGGATTCATCTGTTCGACGAGTTCCGAATTGATGTGGAGGCTGTTTTTGATGACTTGAGAGGTCATCGTCGGCGCGAAAGTCGATCGTGCGGCCATGACGAAGCCGCCTAATCGGAGAGTCTGGCCTACCGCCAGCACTCCCCCAGAGGTGATGTTGTCCTTGACAACGAGACAGGCCATCGAGCCTTGCAGTGACGGCACAGAGGAACTCTCAATGAAAGCACCAATGTCGGTGTTAAAATCGGCGGATCTCGGGTAGGGGGTCCCAATCTGTGCGTCTAAGGCTAATGGTAACATGAGGTAAGGGACACGATGTTTTACCCAGGTTCGGCCCTCTTGATGGAGGTAAAACCCTACTTCCTGCTTGATTGATATTGATGGTATGAGTAGTACAAGAGTTGATCTACCACGAGATCGTAAAGGCTAAACCCTAGAAGCTAGCCTATGATGATTATGATTGTGCCTCTAAGGACTAAACCCTCCGGTTTATATAGACACCAGAGAGGGCTAGGGTTTATACAGAGTCGGTTACAAAGAAGGAGATCTATTATCCGGATCGCCAAGCTGGTCTTCCACGCAAAGGAGAGTCCCATCCAGACACGGGACAAAGTCTTGAGTCTTGTATCTTCATGCTCCAATAGTCCGGACAAAGTATACAGTCCGGCTATCTGGATACCCCCTAATCCAGGACTCCCTCAATCATGTTTATCACTTGTGAGTAGTTACTTTTTTTCTTGAGGTCACGGGAGAAATCATGTTGTAAGTAATCATTTGAACTTGATATGTGTTTGATATTTAGATAGTATGTATGTTGTGATTCCCTTAGTGGTGTCATGTGAACATCGACTACATGACACTTCACTATATTTGGTGAAAGGGCATTTCCCTACTTTATGTTTTGGATGATGATGACAACCCTTTGTTGGTCTAATCTTGTGCTAAATGTTTCAGGTTCTCGATGCTTAGGCTTACATAGGATAGCTTTTCTCTCTCGTAGGAAAAGATCGAAGACGGAGTCCTCTACGCTTTTTATCTCTTTGGTCATAGGGCACCCGTACTATCAAGAGGGAATCCACATTGGAAAGAGTAGGGGGGAATCTGTTCACGTACACCTCCCTCACCCCTCTCTTGTCTTCCTCAGATGTGAGAGAGAGCATCTCCCTTTTCATCCGACCGTCTTTGTGCTTTCCAGTGGTTGTACCGCCTTCCGAAGCGGTTGTACCGCTGGCTCTTGGCGCCAGCCTGTCTTGATCGAGTGGTGGTACCGCTGCCTCCGGGCGGTGGTACCGCCACCAGGCTCAGCAAAGACCTGCGGCGGTGGTTCCGGCCATGCACCGCCCAAGTACCGGTCAAGTCTCTGTTTTGATGCGGTTCTCGGGCGGTGGTGGCCCGGTTGGTCCGGTTTTTCCTCGTCGACCGGTACCACCGGTGGTCCGAGCGGTTCTTCTGCTCTGATCTTAGCCGCCCAAGCGCTCAAGGCCATGTGGTTGCACCGGTCCAGCACCGCCCAACTACCGCCCTCAGGGGTGACTCCTTTCTGTTTTAGTGCGGTAGTTGAGCGGTGGCTGGGCGGTTGGTCCGGTTATTTTCTAAAACTGATACTACCGCCTGGTGTCCCGGTTATACCGCCTGGTTAGGTTCTGTCGATACACCGTGAGTCCCGGTTGTACCGGGACAAGGAGTGGTTATACCGCTGCAGTGCTGAAAACGCAGTAACGGTTGGATTTATTAGGGTTGCTATATAAGGTGGTTCTTCCACCTACCACTTTCACCTCTTACCTCTCTCACTCCACCATTGATGCTCTCAAGCTCTCTTTTCCCGATCTCTCTCTAGCCACTCAAACTTGTTGATTTGCTAGGGATTGAAGGAGGAGACCTAGATCTACACTTCCACTAAAGGATATTTGCTTCCCCCATACTTTCTTGTGTGGATTTTATTACTCTTAGGTGTTTGAGCACCCTAGACGGTTGACGTCACCTCAGAGCCATATTCCATTGTGGTGAAGCTTCGTGGTTTCGTTGGGAGCCTCCAATTAAGTTGTGGAGAGAGCCCCAACCTTGTTTGTAAAGGTCCGGTCGCCGCCTTCAAGGGCACCAATAGTGGAATCACGGCATCTCGCATTGTGTGAGGGCATGAGGAGAATACTGTGGCCCTAGTGGCTTATTGGGGAGCATTGTGCCTCCACACCGCTCTAACGGAGATGTACTTCCCCTCAAAAGGAAGGAACTTCGGTAACACATCCTCGTCTCCACCGGCTCCACTCTTGGTTATCTCGTGCCTTTACTTTTGCTAGCTTACTTGTGCTATATCCCTTTGCTTGCTTGTGTGATTGTTGTTGTTGCATCATATAGGTCGTTCACCTAGTTGCATATCTAGACAACCTACTTTGATGCAAAGTTGAATTTGGTAAAGAAAAGCTAAATTTTGTTAGTTGCCTATTCACCCCCCTCTAGTCAACTATATCGATCCTTTCAATTGGTATCAGAGCCTCTTCTATTTATTAAGGACTTTGTCGTCCGAAGAGTATGGTTGACACCGTAGAGCATGGGGAGGAGGAGCACTCCGGTGTGAATCCGATCTCGTCTATGGGTGATGGGGAAACCGCGGTGTCACGTGAGGAATTCAATGTGGCCTTGGACACATTGAAAACCTCCATGAAAACCACGGTAGAAAGTATGTTTAATAAATTCTTAGAAGGACTTAAAGTACCTACCGCGCCATTGAAAGTGGGTGATCCCACTAACAAGGTGACGGATGCTAACTCCAACAAGGGGGAAGCTAATAGTGAGAAGGGTCCTTCTACTAGTGGTAGAAATGGCACCGGCATCTTTTCCCATGTGGAACCTCCAACTTATGGAGGACCGATTCCCTCTACTCATTTAAATCATGCCGGTCCTCCTCCTAAGATTGTGAAAAATGAGGATTTTGGTTCTTGGGTGTATCGCTTCAAGCGTCATTTAAATCATGTGAATACTAATCCTTGGAGAATCATTGAAGAAGGTTTCTATCCACATGACTGAAGCAACTTCACCCCGAGAGAAGTGGTGGATAATCAATCCAATGAGAGTGCTCTCTTCATCATCCAAGATGCAATCCTTCCCGAAGATCTCCCTCATCTTCGACCCCATGCCATGGCCAAAGACGCATGGCAATGCGTTGTGTCTCTCTATCGAGGAAGTGCTAGCATTCAGTGCTCCAACTATGAAGTGGTACAAGATGAAGCTGATGAGTTTGCAATGAAAGAAGATGAAGAACCTCGTGAGCTCTTTCGAAGAGTGACCAAACTCGCGGTCTCACTCCGAGATCATGGGAGCAAGGACACGGATGACAATTGGATCAAGCGCAAGTTCCTCAAGGCCATGATGCCCTACAACAAGGCCATGTCCTCTGTCATTCGTCAAAGACCGGACTTCCACTCCATGACCTCAAGTGAAGTGTTGGATGAGTTCGTTGCAATGAGCATCTTGGACAAGACCGCCGACAATGCGGTGCTCCGTTCTCAAAGGGCAAAGAAGCCCAATCTTGCCTTGAAGGTCAAGGTTATTGTGGAAGAAGAGGAAGAAGAGGAGGATGAGGAGAGCAACCCCGGAGATACGAAATATGATTATCATGAGCACATGGCTCTTGCTTCAAGACAATTTTGGAGCAAGAAGAACTCAAGACCCAACTTCAACAAGAACAACTCAAGTGGCTTCAAGGGCAAGCAACGAGTTAGAACTTGTTTCAACTGTGGCAATGTGAGCCATTTCGTTGCGGATTGTCCTTACGAGAAGCGGGAAGACAATGGTGGCAAGTTCATCCGAAAAGACAAAGCCAAGTCCTTCGCAAACAAGAACAACTTCACCAAGAAGACTCCTACTCGTGGGTTGGTGGTTCAAGAAGAATACCATGAGGATGACGATGATGATGAAAATGGTGAAGCAATGGTCATGGCCTCCATTGCCATTGCTACCACTCCCCGGGTGTCTCTCTTTGATTCACCCAACGAGAACATCACCGCCAAGTGCCTCATGGCTAAAGCCTCTAACAAGGTAACCCCCAACATCAAAACCACCATCATTACTAATCCCTCTTTGGAGGGTTGCATTGATGAACATGAGGGGTCTAATGAGGATGCGAATGAATTTGAGTCATTTATGAGTAAACTCAAGGGCAAATCCAAGAAGCACTTTGTTGCTCTCTTGGAACAACTTGGGGAAGCCAATGACATGATCGAGGCTCACGAAGAAACCATCTCTAAGATGGAAGGTCATAGTCGTGACTATGCTGATGAGATATTGGATCTCTCTAATGCTCTTGAGGAAGAGCGTGGGGATCGTTTGACTCTTGAGGAGTCATACAACGATGACCATGCTAAGTTAAAGAAAGATCTTGATCATGCTCTTGTCGTGTCTCGTGTGCTAACTTCCGAGAAGGCTAAACTTGGAGTTGATCATGCTAGACTCAAGGAGGAGTTTGATGTACTTGACAAGGCCCACAAGGTCTTGAAGGGTGCTCACGCTAACCTCAAGGAGTCTCAAGCTCAACTCCAAGTTAAGCTAACCAAGGAAAAGGCCACCTTTCCTCACATGGTATTAATTGATAATGCATATGCTACTAACCCGTGTTGTGAGCATGTGCATCTTGTGGAGGAGAATGCTAAGTTGAAGGATCAACTTGAGAAAGGCCTTGTGACATGCATTCAAGGTGAGAAGAACCTCAACGACCTTTTGAGCAATCGAAAGGAAGTTGTGTCCAAGAAGGGAATTGGGTTTGCACCCAAGTCCAAGAATAAGAAGAAGAACGACAAGATCAAACGACCTCCTCCTCTCAAGCAAACTTTTGTGAAAGAGGGAGAGGGTGCTCCTAAGGAGAAGAAGGAAAATATGAAGGGTGTTGATGTCAAAAAGGGCAAAACCATCTCCTCCAACAAAGCCGGCGACTTTAACCCGTCATATGTGTTGTGTCGTGCTAGTGATGGGCATGTTTATGCTAAATTTGTTGGTTCTCCTTATGAGTACATTGAATGGTCTATTTGGGTTCCTAAGACCCTTGTTACTAACATCAAAGGACCCATTACTGAATGGGTACCTAAAACCAAACATTGATCTCTTGTAGGTGTTTGCTTCCGGTGGGGGATCATGGTTGCTCGATAGTGGAGCAACAAATAATATGACCGGGAGCAAGGACTTGGTGGTGGACGTGCAAAAGATTCCATCTATGCCCACCAATGTTGAGTGGGGTGATGCCTCACATTCTAAGGTATTGGGTCTTGGCAAGGTTGTCATTTCTCATGATCTAACGATCGAGAAACTCATGCTTGTTGAGTCCCTTGCATACAATTTACTTTCTGTTCGTCAACTTGCACTCATGGGTTTTGCCACTTTCTTTGACCTTGATACTGTGGCCCTCTTGTGGAGCAAGACTCTTAAAGTAGCCTTTGTTGGGCATGTCGAGAACGGTCTCTATGTGATTAACTTTTCGGAGCGACCCACTAAGACCGCGACATGCCTAATGGCTAAAGTTGACGTGGGATGGCTTTGGCATCACCGTTTAGCCCACGTCAATATGAGATCTTTGCAAAGTCTTCTCAAGGGGGATCATGTCCGTGGACTAACAAATGTAAGTTTTGCCAAAGATCGTGCTTGCAGTGCTTGTATTGAAGGAAAGCTTCATGAGAAGGCTCACCCTCCCACGACCATCATCTACTCAAAGAGACCCTTGGAGCTCCTTCACATGGATCTCTTTGGGCCCCCATCTTTTGATAGTCTTGGAGGTAAAAAGTATTGCTTAGTGATTGTGGATGATTATTCAAGATACACTTGGGTATACTTCTTCAAGAGGAAGAGTGACACTAAACAAACCGTCATCGACTTTGCAAATGAAGCTCAACGTCAACATGATGCAAAGATCTTGACAATAAGAGGTGACAACAGCACCGAGTTCAAGAACTACACCTTGGATGAGTTTCTTAGTGATGAGGGGATCAAGCATCAATATGCTGCACCATATACCCCTCAACAAAATGGTGTCGCGGAAAGGAAGAACCGGACGTTGATGGATGCGGCAAGGACCATGATGGCGGAGTTCAAGTCTCCATACAACTTTTGGGCCGAAGCCATCAACACAGCGTGTCATGCATCCAATCAGCTCTATCTCCGCAAAGGCTTGAACAAGACTCCTATGAAATACTCACCGGTAACAAGCCCAATCTCAAGTACTTCCGGGTGTTTGGGTGTAAGTGTTTCATTCTCAAGAAAGGTGTTCGTTTGTCTAAATTTGAGGCTAGAGCTTATGAGGGCATATTTGTTGGTTATGCTACAAACTCTCATGCTTACCGTGTTCTCAACAAGTCCACCGGACTCATTGAGGAGACGTGTAACGTGGAGTTTGACGAAAATAACGGCTCCCAAGTGGAGCAAAGTGGTACTTGTGATGTAGGTGATGAAATTCCTCCCCAAGCCATAAGAAAAATGGGTATTGGTCATATTCTACCCATTGAGGAACCCCTTGTGGCCGAAGGAGAAGGACAATGCTCCATTCAAGTGGAGCCATCACCTCCCCAAGACCCACACGCTTCTGAAGAACAAAGTGAAGGCCCTCAACCTCGTGAACAAGACCAAGGACAAGATCAACCTCAAGATGGTGGTGAACCACCAAATGACGTCCAAGGTCAAGTTCTCCCCCTCAAGCAAGTTCAAGATCAAGAGAAAACTCAAGATTTTGAACAAGCTCAAGACGGCGCTCAAGATAATCAAGTTAATCCTCCTCCTTCCACATCCGAGGAGGAATTAGAGCGTCGTGTCGCGAAGATTGCTTCCAAGCTCACCACCAAAGGTCATCTCATGGAGAATGTGGTTGGAAGCCTAAGAAAGGGGGTAAGCACTCGTAGAAAATTAGCAAACTATTGTGAGCATCACGCGTTTGTCTCTTGTGTTGAACCCCAAAAGGTCTATGAGGCGCTCGAAGATCCGGATTGGCTCAATGCCATGCATGAAGAACTCAACAACTTCGAGTATAACAAGGTGTGGAGATTGGTGCCAAGGCCGTCGGGGAACCACAACGTCATTGGAACCAAGTGGATATTCAAGAACAAGCAAGATGCTCATGGGAACATCATTCGCAACAAGGCAAGATTGGTAGCACAAGGCTACTCCCAAGTCGAGGGTATCGACTACGGTGAAACCTTTGCTCCCGTTGCTCGCCTTGAATCCATATGTTTGTTGATTGCTTATGCTTCCCATCACAACTTTAAGTTGCAACAAATGGATGTGAAAAGTGCTTTTCTTAATGGTCCTATTAACGAGTTGGTCTATGTCAAGCAACCCCCCGGGTTCGAGGATCCCTACTTCCCGGATCATGTGTATCAACTCGATAAGGCACTCTATGGCCTTAAACAAGCCCCACGTGTGTGGTATGACCACCTTACCGAGTTGTTACAAGATCATGGATTTGAGGTGGGGCAAATCGATCCCACTCTTTTTACTAAGAAGGTCAAAGGGGAGTTGTTTGTATGCCAACTATATGTTGATGATATTATCTTTGGTTCCCCTAACAAAGCTTTCAATGAGGAATTTGCCGCTCTCATGACCTCCAAGTTCAAGATGTCTTTGATGGGAGAGTTGAAGTTCTTCCTTGGTTTTGATATCAAACAAAGAAGAGAAGGTACCTTCATCAACCAAGCCAAATACACTCAAGACATGCTAAAAAGATTCAAGCTAAGTGATGTCAAGCCGGCTTCTACTCCAATGCCTACCAAGTGGCAACTTGACATTGATCCCAATGGTAAAGCGGTGGATCAAAAGGTATATCACTCCATGATTGGCTCCTTGCTTTACCTTTGTGCATCTAGACCAGATATCATGTTGAGTGTGGGAATATGTGCATGGTTTCAAGCTGCACCGAAGGAAAGCCACTATGTGGCGGTCAAGCGAATCTTTCGATATTTGGCTCATACCCCAAACTTTGGCTTATGGTACCCAAGAGGAGCAAACTTCAAGCTTGAAGGATATACAGATTCCGATTGGGCGGGAGACAAAGTGGATAGGAAGTCCACTTCCGGAGGGTGCCAATTTCTTGGTTGCTCTTTGGTGAGTTGGTCTTCCAAGAAGCAAAGTTGTGTGTCTCTCTCGTCCACCGAAGCGGAATATGTGGCGGCCGGTAGTTGTTGTGCACAACTCTTATGGATGAGGCAAACATTAAAGGAGTACGGTGTCATTTGTGACAAAGTGCCTCTTTGGTGTGATAATGAAAGTGCCATCAAGATTTCTCTCAACCCGGTGCAACATTTCAAGACGAAGCATATTGAGATTCGGTATCGCTTCATCCGGGATCACATTAGGCGAGGGGAGATCGAGCTCAAGTATGTGAACACTCATGATAACCTTGCAGATATTTTCACGAAGCCCTTGGATGAAGCAAGATTTCGCGAGTAAAGGCATGAGCTAAATATCATTGATTCGAGCAATATTGCTTGAACCCTTGCACACCCCACCATCCTCAACTTGTTGTCTTGTTTAGATGTAGGCATGGACATAGGGGGACTGTTGTTCTCTCAATGAACTCTTCCTCCCCACATTATGCATAAATTGAGCCTCTCTTTCACATTTGCCATTCTTGATGGTACTTGTGTTTCAAAGACGAGTTTTGGTCATGGGCCCAAGGATAATTCTTCGCGGTGCCATACCAATTGACTCAAACATAGGTGGCTCCAGCCACCACCCTCTCTTGAGAGAGGTTGGAGTTCGCTCTGAGTTCTTGTGTTGTTTTCTTTTCGGTTTGTTCTTTGTCCTAGGTGTTGGGTTCTCCAAGGTTGTTGTTTCTCTTGCTTTGTTCTTTTTGACCTTGGTTTGGGCATTGGTGGTCGGGCGGTACAATCGGGGTCATGGGCGGTTCTACCGTTGGTACCTGGTTGTGCGCTCCCAGTAGGTTTCCAATCGGTGCTTGGGCGGTTTTACCGCTCAACCCCGTGGTTACCATCGTCCGGTACTACCGGTTGATTCTGGGCGGTACTACCGGTGCCTTTCAGGCAACGGAAGTACCGCCCGCAACCACCAGTCTGTACCTGACTTGCGGTACAACCGATCCTTGGAGCGGTTCTACCGCTGCGTGTCTATGGGCCTATTTATATCCGACGGGGTGAAGGGTTTTCTATTTTTTCCTTTCGTCCCCATTCTTCTTTTCTTCGCCCTAGCCGCCGGCCACCACTACCCCTGCCCCGGAGTGTGTCTCGCGCTTCGGATCCGTGGGCTCTCCATGGATTCTCTCCGTGGAGGCCTCCCGATCTCCTCCCATGGATGGTGGTAATGCCCCTTGTTCTTCGTTCCTTGTTCTAGGGTTCTTCCTTTGTCTAGGGCATTAATTGACTTTCCGAGATTAGTGTTTGAACTATTGGTTGGGAGAGATCGTTGCTTTCCTCCTGTCTAGTTTGCAGTACCTAGAAATCGAAATATTACTTGTGTGATTCGTATATCTTGGTTAGATCTATCTCCCCCTGGTAGTGCCACTGTCAGCGGTTCTACCGCCTATACGGGCGGTACAACCGCTGGAGCGGTACTACCTTTTGGGGAACGTAGTAATTTCAAAAAAAATCCTACGCACACGCAAGATCATGGTGATGCATAGCAACTAGAGGGGAGAGTGTGTCCATGTACCCTCGTAGACCGAAAGCGGAAGCGTTAGAACAACGCAGTTGATGTAGTCGTACGTCTTCATGGCCCGACCGATCAAGCACCGAAACTACGGCACCTCCGAGTTCTAGCACACGTTCAGCTCGATGACGTCCCTCAAACTCCGATCCAGTCAAGTGTCGAGGGAGAGTTCCGTCAGCACGACGGCGTGGTGACGATCTTGATGTTCTACCGACGCAGGGCTTCGCCTAAGCACTGCAACAATATGACCGAGGTGGAATATGGTGGAGGGGGCACCGCACACGGCTAAGGAACGATCACGAAGATCAACTTGTGTTGTTGTCCCTAGAGGTGCCCCCCTGCCCCCGTATATAAAGGAGCAAGGGGGAGGGCGGCCGGCCTAAGAGGGGGCGCGCCAAGGGGAGTCCTACTCCCACCGGGAGTAGGACTCCCTCCTTCCTTGTTGGAGTAGGAGAAGGGGAAAGAGGGGAGAGGAAGAAGGAAGGGGCTGCGCCTTGTCCAGTCGGACCAGAGGGGGGCGCAGCCTCCTTCCTTTGGCCTCTCTCCTCTATTCCCGTATGGCCCAATAAGGCCCATATACTCCCCGGCGAATTCCCGTAACTCTCCGGTACTCCAAAAATACCCGAATCACTCGGAACCTTTCCGAACTCCGAATATAGTCGTCCAATATATCGATCTTTACCTCTCGATCATTTCGAGACTCCTCGTCATGTCCCCGATCTCATCCGGGACTCCGAACTCCTTCGGTACATCAAAACTCATAAACTCATAATAAAACTGCCATCGTAACGTTAAGCGTGCGGACCTTACAGGTTCGAGAACTATGTAGACATGACCTAGAACTATTCTCGGTCAATAACCAATAGTGGAACCTGGATGCTCATATTGGCTCCTACATATTCTACGAAGATCTTTATCGGTCAAACCGCATAACAACATACTTTGTTCCCTTTGTCATCGGTATGTTACTTGCCCGGGATTCGATCGTCGGTATCTCAATACCTAGTTCAATCTCATTACCGGCAAGTCTCTTTACTCGTTCCATAATACATCATCCCGCAACTAACTCATTAGTTACAATGCTTGCAAGGCTTATAGTGATGTGCATTACTGAGTGGGCCCAGAGATACCTCTCCGACAATCGGAGTGACAAATCCTAATCTCGAAATACGCCAACCCAACATGTACCTTCGGAGACACTTGTAGAGCTCCTTTATAATCACCCAGTTACGTTGTGACGTTTGGTAGCACACAAAGTGTTCCTCCGATAAACGGGAGTTGCATAATCTCATAGTCATAGGAACATGTGTAAGTCATGAAGAAAGCAATAGCAACATACTAAATGATCAAGTGCTAAGCTAACGAAATGGGTCAAGTCAATCACATCATTCTCCTAATGATGTGATCCCGTTAATCAAATGACAACTCTTTGTCCATGGCTAGGAAACATAACCATCTTTGATAAATGAGCTAGTCAAGTCGAGACATACTAGTGACACTTAGTTTGTCTATGTATTCACACATGTATCATGTTTCCGGTTAATACAATTCTAGCATGAATAATAAACATTCATCATGATATAAGGAAATAAATAATAACTTTATTATTGCCTCTAGGGCATATTTCCTTCAGTCTCCCACTTGCACTAGAGTCAATAATCTGGTTCACAACCCCATGTGATTTAACACCAATATTCACATCTGTATGTGATTAATACCGATAGTTCACATCGTCATGTGACCAACACCCAAAGGGTTTACTAGAGTCAATAATCTAGTTCACATCGCTTATGTGATTAACACCCAAAGAGTACTAAGGTGTGATCATGTTTTGCTCGTGAGAGAAGCTTAGTCAACGGGTCTGTCACATTCAGAGCCGTATGTATTTTGCAAATATTCTATGTCTACAATGCTCTGCACGGAGCTACTCTAGCTTATTGCTCCCACTTTCAATATGTATCCAGATTGAGACTTAGAGTCATCTAGATTGGTATAAAAGCTTGCATCATTGTAACTTTTTACGACGGGCTCTTTTATCACCTCCATAATCGAGAAACATCTCCTTAGTCCTCACTAAGGATATTCTTGACCGTTGTCCAGTGATCTACTCTTAGATCAAAATTGTATTCCTTTGTCAAACTCAGAGCAAGGTATACAATAGGTCAGTTCATAGCATAGCATACTTTATAGAACCTATGGTCGAGGCATAGGGAATGACTTTCATTCTCTTTCTATTTTCTATTGTGGTCGGATTTGAGTCTTACTCAATTTCATATCTTTGCAACACAGCAAGAACTCTTTCTTTGATCGCTCCATTTTGAACTACTTCAAAATCTCGTCAAGGTATGTACTCATTGAAAATCTTATCAAGCGTCTTGATCTATCTCAATAGATCTTGATGCTCAATATGTAAGTAGCTTTACCGAGGTCTTTCTTTGAAAAACTCCTTTCAGACACTCCCTTATGCTTTGCAGAATAATTCTACATTATTTCCGATCAACAATATGTCATTCACATATACTTATCAGAAATGTTGTAGTGCTCCCACTCACTTTCTTGTAAATACAGGCTTCACCGCAAGTCTGTATAAAACTATATGCTTTGATCAACTTATCAAAGCGTATATTCCAACTCCGAGATGCTTGCACCTGTCCATAGATGGATTGCTGGAGTTTGCACATTTTGTTAGCACCTTTAGGATTGACAAAACCTTCTGGTTGCATCATATACAACTCTTCTTTAAGAAAACCATTAAGGAATGCAGTTTTGACATCCATTTACCAGATTTCATAAAATGTGGCAATTGCTAACATGATTCGGACAGACTTAAGCATCGATACGAGTGAGAAAATCTCATTGTATTCAACACCTTGAACTTGTCGAAAAACCTTTTTGCGACAAGTCGAGCTTTGTAGATAGTAACACTACTATCAACGTCAGTCTTCCTCTTGATGATCCATTTATTTTCTATGGCTTGCCGATCATCGGGCAAGTCCACCAAAGTCCACACTTTGTTCTCATACATGGATCCTAACTCAGATTTCATGGCCTCCAGCCATTTTGCGGAATCTGGGCTCATCATCGCTTCCTCATAGTTCATAGGTTTATCATGGTCTAGTAACATGACTTTCATAACAGGATTACCGTACCACTCTGGTGCGGACCGTACTCTGGAAGACCTATGAGCTTCTGTAGTAACTTGATCTGAAGTTTCATGATCATCATCATTAGCTTCCTCACTAATTGGTGTAGGAATCACTGGAACTGATTTCAGTGATGAACTATTTTCCAATTTGGGAGAAGGTACAGTTACCTCATCAAGTTCTACTTTCCTCCCACTCACTTCTTTCGATAGAAACTCCTTCTCTAGAAAGGATCCATTTTTAGCAACGAATATCTTGCCTTCGGATCTGTGATAGAAGGTGTACCCAACAATTTCCTTTGGGTATTCTATGAAGACGCACTTCTCCGATTTCGTTTGAGCTTATCAGGATGAAACTTTTTCACATAAGCATCGCAACCCCAAACTTTAAGAAACGACAACTTGGGTTTCTTGCTAAACCACAGTTCATATGGTGTCGTCTCAACGGATTTAGATGGTGCCCTTTTAATGTGAATGCAGCTGTCTCTAATGCATAACCCCAAAACGATAATGGTAAAACAATAAGAGACATCATAAATCGCACCATATCCAATAAAGTGCGGTATGACGTTTGGACACACCATAACGTTGTGGTGTTCCAGGTGGCGTGAGCTGTGAAACTATTCCACATTGTTTTAATTGAAGACCAAATTTGTAACTCAAATATTCGTCTGCGTGATCAGATCGCAGAAACTTTATTTTCTTGTTACGATGATTTTTCCACTTCACTCTGAAATTCTTTGAACCTTTCAATTATTTCAGACTTATGTTTCATCAAGTAGATATACCCATATCTGCTCAAATTATCTTGTGAAGGTTAGAAAATAACGATACTTGCCACGAGCATCAACACTCATTGGATCGCATACATCGGTATGTATTATTTCCAATAAGTCAGTAGCTTGTTCCATTGTTCCAGAGAACAGAGTTTTAGTCATCTTGCCCAAAAGGCACGGTTCGCAAGCATCAAATGATTCATAACCAAGTGATTCCGAAAATCCATCTTTATGGAGTTTCTTCATGCGCTTTACACCGATATGACCTAAACGGCAGTGCCACAAATAAGTTGCACTATCATTATTAACTTTGCATCTTTTGGCATCAATATTATGAATATGTGTATCACTACGATTGAGATCCAACAAACTATTTTTATTGGGTGTATGACTATTTGAAGGTTTTATTCATGTAAACAGAACAACAATTATTCTCTGACTTTAAATGAATAACCGTATTGCTATAAACATGATCAAATCATATTCATGCTCAACGCAAACGCCAAATAACATTTATTTAGGTTTAACACTAATCCCGAAAGTATAGGGAGTGTGCGATGATGATCATATCAATCTTGGAACTATTTCCAACACTCATTGTCACTTCCCCTTCAACTAGTCTCTGTTTATTCTGTAACTCCTGTTTCGAGTTACTAATCTTAGCAACCGAACAAGTATCAAATACTCAGGGGCTACTATAAACACTAGTAAGGCACACATCAATAACATGTATATCAAATATACCCTCGTTCACTTTGCCATCCTTCTTATCCACCAAATATTCAGAGCATTTCCACTTCCAGTGACCATTTCCTTTGCAGTGTAAGCACTCAGTTTCAGGCTTTGGTCCAGTTTTGGTCTTCTTCACGGGAGTGACAACTTGTTTGCCATTCTACTTGAAGTTTCCCTTTCCTTCCCTTTGCCCTTTTTCTTGAAACTAGTGGTCTTGTCAATCATCAACACTTGATGCTCTTTCTTGATTTCTACCTTCGTTGATTTCAACATCACGAAGAGCTCGGGAATCGTTTTCGTCATCATCACGAAGTTCTAGTAACTTAGTGATGGTGACTAGAGAATTCTGTCAATCACTATCTTATCTGGAAGATTAACTCCCACTTGATTCAAGCGATTGAAGTACCCAGACAATCTGAGCACATGCTCACTAGTTGAGCGATTCTCCTCCATCTTTTAGCTATAGAACTTGTTGGAGACTCATATCTCTCAACTCGGGTATTTGCTGGAAATATTAACTTCAACTCCTGGAACATCTCATATGGTCCATGACATTCAAAACGTTTTTGAAGTCCTGATTCTAAGCCGTTTAAGCATGGTGCACTAAACTATCAAGTAGTCATCATTTTGAGCTAGCCAAACGTTCATAACGTCTGCATCTGCTCCTGCAATAGGTTTGTCACCTAGCGGTGCATCAAGGACATAATTCTTACGTGCAGCAATGAGGATAAACCTCGACACGGATCCAATCCGCATCATTGCTACTAACATTTTTCAATACAATTTTCTCTAGGAACATATCAAAATAAACATATGAAAGCAACAACGCGAGCTATTGATCTACAACATAATTTGCAAAATACTACCAGGACTAAGTTCATGATAAATTTAAGTTCAATTAATCATATTACTAAAGAACTCCCACTTAGACAGACATCTCTCTAGTCATCTAAGTGATCACGTGATCCAAATCAACTAAACCATGTCTGATCATCACGTGAGATGGAGTAGTTTCAATGGTGAACATCACTATGTTGATCATATCTACTATATGATTCACGTTCGACCTTTCGATCTCCGTGTTCCGAGGTCATATCTGTTATATGCTAGGATCGTCAAGTTTAACCTGAGTATTCCGCGTGTGCAACTGTTTTGCACCCGTTGTATTTGAACGTAGAGCCTATCACACCCGACCATCACGTGGTGTCTCAGCACGAAGAACTTTCGCAATGGTGCATACTCAGGGAGAACACTTCTTGATAATTTTTAGTGAGAGATCATCTTAAAATGCTACCGTCAATCAAAGCAAGATAAGATGCATAAAGGATAAACATCACATGCAATCAATATAAGTGATATGATATGGCCATCATCATCTTGTGCTTGTGATCTCCATCTCCAAGCACCGTCGTGATCACCATCGTCACCGGGCGCGACACCTTGATATCCATCGTAGCATCGTTGTTGTTATGCCATCTATTGCTTCTCGACTATCGCTACCGCTTAGTGATAAAGTAAAGCAATTACGTATGCGTTGCATTTCATACAATAAAGCGACAACCATATGGCTCCTGCCGATTGCCGATAACCGGTTACAAAACATGATCATCTCATACAATAAAATATAGCATCACGTCTTGACCATATCACATCACAACATGCCCTGCAAAAACAAGTTAGACGTCCTCTACTTTGTTGTTGCAAATTTTACGTGGCTGCTACGGGCTGAGCAAGAACCGTTCTTACCACGCATCAAAACCACAACGATAGTTTGTCAAGTTAGTGTTGTTTTAACCTTCGCAAGGACCGGGCGTAGCTACACTTTCGGTTCAACTAAAGTTGGAGAAACAGACACCGCTAGTCACTGTGTGCAAAGCACGGCGGTAAAACCAGTCTCGCGTAAGCGTCACGTGTAATGTCGGTCCGGCCGCTTCATCCAACAATACCGCTGAACCAAAGCATGACATCTTTGGTAAGCAAGTATGACTTGTATCGCCCACAACTCACTTGTGTTCTACTCGTGCATACAACATCAACGCATAAAACCTAGGCTCGGATGCCTTTGTTGGGGAACGAGTAATTTCAAAAAAATTCCTACGCACACGCAAGATCATGGTGATGCATAGCAACGAGAGGGGAGAGTGTGTCCATGTACCCTCGTAGACCGAAAGCGGAAGCGTTAGAACAACGCGGTTGATGTAGTCATACGTCTTCATGGCCCGACCGATCAAGCACCAAAACTACGGCACCTCCGAGTTCTAGCACACGTTCAGCTCGATGACGTCCCTCGAACTCCAATCCAGCCGAGTGTCAAGGGAGAGTTCCGTCAGCACGATGGCGTGGTGACGATCTTGATGTTCTACCGGCGCAGGGCTTCGCCTAAGCACCGCAACAATATGACCGAGGTGGAATATGGTGGTCCTTAGTCGTGTGCGGTGCCCCCTGCCCCCGTATATAAAGGAGCAAGGGGGGAGGGGCGGCCGGCCTAGGAGGGGGCGCGCCAAGGGGAGTCCTACTCCCACCGGGAGTAGGACTCCCTCCTTCCTTGTTGGAGTAGGAGAAGAGGAAAGAGGGGGAGAGGAAGAAGGAAGGGGGTTCGCGCCTTGTCCATTCGGACGGAGAGGGGGCGCAGGCCTCCTTCCTTTGGCCTCTCCTCTATTCCCATATGGCCCAATAAGGCCCATATACTCCCCGCGAATTCTCGTAACTCTCGGTACTCGAAAAATACCGAATCACTCGGAACCTTTTCGAACTCCGAATTGTTGGGGAACGAGTAATTTCAAAAATTTCCTACGCACACGCAAGATCATGGTGATGCATAGCAACGAGAGGGGAGAGTGTTGTCTACGCCCTCGAGACCCAAGCGAAGCGATCACAACGTAGAGGAAGTAGTCGACGTTCTCCTCACGATCCGACCGATCCCGCGCCGTTACTCCGGCGCCCCGAGTTCTTGACACACGACAGCTCGATGACGTCCCTCGACTCGATCCAGCCGAGTGTCGAGGGAGAGTTTTGTCAAGACGACGGCGTGGTGACGATCTTGATGTTTCACGGCGCGCAGGCTTCGCCTAAGCTTGACGGGATGACCGAGGTGGAATATGGTGGAGGGGGCACCGACACGGCTAAGGAACGATCCGTAGATCAAACTTGTGTGTCCTAGGGTGCCCCCTGCCCCAGATATAAAGGAGGGAGGGGGAGGCGGCCGCCCCCTATGGTTGCGCTTAAGGAGGGGAGTCCACCTCCTAGTTGAGTAGGACTCCTTTCCTAGTCCAACTAGGAAGGAGAAGGGGAAGGAAGAGAGGAGAGGGAGAGGGAAAGGGGGCCCCCCCTCCTTGTCCTATTCGGACTTCCGGGGGGGGGGCGCGCCACCTCCTGGTGCGGCCCCTCTCTCTCCCCTCTTGGCCCACTAAGGCCCATACTTCCCCCGGGGGGTTCCGGTAACCCCTCCGGCACTCCGGTTTTCTCCGGAAACTTCCGGAACCTTTCCGGTGTCCGAATATAGCCATCCAATATATTAATCTTTATGTCTCGACCATTCCGAGACTCCTCGTCATGTCCGTGATCACATCCGGGACTCCGAACTTCTTCGGTACATCAAAATACATAAACTCATAATAACTGTCATCGAAACCTTAAGCGTGCGGACCCTACGGTTCGAGAACAATGTAGACATGACCGAGACACGTCTCCGGTCAATAACCAACAGCGGGACCTGGATGCCCATATTGGTTCCTACATATTCTACGAAGATCTTTATCGGTCAGACCGCATAACAACATACGTTGTTCCCTTTGTCATCGGTATGTTACTTGCCCGAGATTCAATCGTCGGTATCCAATACCTAGTTCAATCTCGTTACCGGCAAGTCTCTTTACTCGTTCCGTAATACATCATCTCACAACTAACTCATTAGTTGTAGTGCTTGCAAGGCTTCGATGATGTGCATTACCGAGAGGGCCCAGAGATACCTCTCCGACAATCGGAGTGACAAAACCTAATCTCAAATACGCCAACCCAACATCGCCTTTGGAGACACCTGTAGTACTCCTTTATAATCACCCGATTCGTTGTGACGCTTGGTAGCACCCAAAGTGTTCCTCCGTAAACGGAGTTGCATCATCTCATAGTTACAGGAACATGTATAAGTCATGGATAAAAGCAAGAGCAACATACTAAACGATCGTGTGCTAAGCTAATGGAATGGGTCATGTCAATCGATCATTCTACTAATGATGTGACCTTGTTAATCAAATAACAACTCTTTGTTCATGGTTAGGAAACATAACCATCTTTGATTAACAAGCTAGTCTAGTAGAGGCATACTAGTGACATGTTGTTTGTCTATGCATTCACACATGTATCATGTTTCGGTTAATACAATTCTAGCATGAATGATAAACATTTATCATGAAATAAGGAAATAAATAATAACTTTATTATTGCCTCTAGGGCATATTTCCTTGAGCCTCCCACTTGCACTAGAGTCAATAATCTAGATTACATAGTAATGATTCTAACACCCATGGAGTCTTGGTGCTGATCATGTTTTGCTCGTGGAAGAGGCTTAGTCAACGGGTCTCGCAACATTCAGATCCGTATGTATCTTGCAAATCTCTATGTCTCCCACCGACTAAGTCCGGATGGAATTGAAGCGTCTCTTGATGTGCTTGGTCCTCTTGTGAAATCTGGATTCCTTCGCTAAGGCAATTGCTCCAAGATTGTCACAGAAGATTTTTATTGGACCCGATGCACTAGGTATGACACCTAGATCGGATATGAACTCCTTCATCCGACTCCTTCATTAGCTACTTCGAAGCTGCTATGTACTCCGCTTCACATGTAGATCCCGCCACGACGCTTTGTTTAGAATCGCATCAACCGACAGCTCCTCCGCTTAGTGTAAATACGATCCGGTCTGCGATTTAGAATCGTTCGATCGTGTCAAAGCTTGCATCAACGTAACCGTTTACGATGAGCTCTTTGTCACCTCCATATACGAGAAACATATCCTTAGTCCTTTTCGTATTTCAGATGTTCTTGACCGCTGTCAAATGATCCACTCTGGATTACTTTGGTACCTCCTGCTAAACTTATAGCAAGGCACACATCAGTCAGTACACAAGATTGCATACATGATAGAGCCTATGGTCAAGCATAGGAACATCTTTCATTTTCTCTATCTTCTGCAGTTGTCGAGCATTGAGTCTTACTCAACTTCACACCTTGTAACACGTGCAAGAACCCTTTCTTTGCTTGATCCATTTTGAACTTCTTCAAAATTTTGTCAAGGTATGTGCTTTGTGAAAGTCCAATTAAGCGCCTTGATCTATCTCTATAGATCTTAATGCCCAATATGTAAGCAGCTTCACCGAGGTCTTTCATTGAAAAATTCTTATTCAAGTATCCCTTTATGCTATCCAGAATTCTATATCATTTCCGATCAGCAATATGTCATCTACATATAATATCGTAAATGCTACAGAGCTCCCACTCACTTTCTTGTAAATACAAGCTTCTCCAAAAGTGCAGATAAACCCAAATGCTTTGATCACACTATCAAAGCGCTTATTCCAACTCCGAGATGCTTGCACCAGTCCATAAATGGATCATTGGAGCTTGCACACTTTGTTAGCTCCTTTGGATCGATAAAACCTTCTCGTTGCATCATATACAACTCTTCTTCCGTAAATCCATTCAGAATGCGTCTTTACATCCATTTGCCAAATTTCATAATCATAAAATGCGGCAATTGCTAACATGATTCGGACGACTTAAGCATCGCTACGGGTGAGAAGGTCTCATCGTAGTCAATCCCTTGAACTTGTCGAAACCCTTTATGACAAGTCGAGCTTTGTAGATAGTAATATTACCGTCGCGTCGGTCTTCTTCTTGAAGATCCACTTGTTTTCTATTGCTTGCCTACCCTCGGGCAAGTCAACCAAAGTCCATACTTTGTTTTCATACATGGATCCCATCTCGATTTCATGGCCTCAAGCCATTTTGTGGAATCTGGGCTCACCATCGCTTCTTCATAGTTCGTAGGTTCATCATGATCTAGTAGCATGATTTCCGAACAGGATTACCGCACCACTCAGTGCGGATCTTACTCTGGTTGATCTACGAGGTTCTGCGAGTAACTTGATCTCAAGTTTCATGATCAACATCATCAACTTCCTCACTACTTGGTGTAGATGTCTCGTAAACCGGTTTCGCGATTTAACTACTTTCAAGTAAGGGAGAAGGTACAATTACCTCATCAAGTTCTACTTTCCTCCCACTCACTTCTTTCGAGAGAAACTCCTTCTCTAGAAAGGATCCATTCTTAGCAACGAATGTCTTGCCTTCGGATCTGTGATAGAAGGTGTACCCAACTGTCTCCTTTGGGTATCCTATGAAGACACATTTCGATTTGGGTTCGAGCTTATCAGGTTGAAGCTTTTTCACATAAGCATCGCATCCCCAAACTTTAAGAAACGACAACTTTGGTTTCTTGCCAAACCATAGTTCATAAGGTGTCGTCTCAATGGATTTCGACGGTGTTCTATTCAGGTGAATGCGGCCGCCTCTAGAGCATAACCCCAAAACGATAGCGGTAAATCAGAAGAGACATCATAGATCGCACCATATCTAGTAAAGTGCGACACGACGCTCGACACACCATTACGTTGTGGTGTTCCGGTGGCGTGAGTTGCTAAACTATTCCGCATTGTTTCAAATGTAGACCAAACTCAGAACTCAAATATTCACCTCCACGATCGATCGTAGAAATTTAATTTTCTTGTTACGATGATTTTCAACTTCACTCAAATTCTTTGAACTTTTCAAATGTTTCAGACTTATGTTTCATTAAGTAGATATACCCATATCTCGCTTAAGTCATCTGTGAAGGTGAGAAAATAACGATATCCGCCACGAGCCTCAACATTCATTGGACCACATACATACGTATGTATGATTTCCAACAAATCTGTTGCTCTCTCCATAGTACCGAGAACGGGTTTTAGTCATCTTGCCCATAAGGCACGGTTCGAAGTGCCAAGTGATTCATAATCAAGTGACTCCAAAAGTCCATCAAGATGGAGTTTCTTCATGCGCTTTACACCGATATGACCTAAACGGCAATTGCCACAAATAAGTTGCACTATCATTATCAACTCTGCATCTTTTGGTTTCAACATTATGAATATGTGTATCACTACTATCGAGATTCATCAAAATAGACCACTCCTCAAGGGTGCATGACCATAAAAGATATTACTCATATAAATAGAACAACCATTATTCTCTCGATTTAAATGAATAACCGCCTCGCATCAAACAAGATCCAGATATAATGTTCATGCTCAACGCAGCACCAAATAACAATTATTTAGGTCTAAAACTAATCCCAAGGTAGATGTAGAGGTAGCGTGCCGACCGCGATCACATCGACTTTGGAACCATTTCCCACGCAAGATCGTCACCTCGCCCTTTGCCGTTGTTCGCAATCCGTAGTCCCTGCTTCGAGTTGCAAATATTAGCAATGTAACCAAGATCAAATACCAGTGCTCTGCGAGCTCTAGTAAGGTACACATCAATAACATGTATATCACATATACCTTTGTTCACCTTGCCATCCTTCTTATCCGCCAAATACTTGGGGCAGTTCCGCTCCAAAGGACTATCGCTTGCGGTAGAAGCACTCGATTTCAGGTTTAGGTCCGACTTGGGTTTCTTCTCTGAGCAGCAACTTGCTTGCTGTTCTTCTTGAAGTTCCTTCTTCTTCCCTTTGCCTTTCTTCTTGAAACTAGTGGTCTTATTGACCATCAACACTTGATGCTCCTTCTGATTTCTACCTCCGCAGCCTTTAGCATTGCGAAGAGCTCGGTATAGTCTTTACTAACCCTTGCATATTATAGTTCATCACGAAGCCTTTGTAGCTTGGTGGCGGTGATTGAAGAATTCATCAATGACACAATCATCCGGAAGATTAACTCCCAATTGTGTCAAGTGATTGTAGTACCCGGACATTACGAGTATGTGCTCACTAATGTAACTATTCTCCTCCATCTTGCAGCTATAGAACTTATTGGAGACTTCATATCTCTCAATCCGGGCATTCTGTTGAATATTAACTTCAACTCTGGAACATCTCATATGCTCCATGACGCTCAAAACGTCGTTGAAGTCCCGGTTCTAAGCCGTAAAGCATGGCACATCGAACTATAGAGTAGTCATCGCTTTGCTCGCCAGACGTTCTTAACGCCGTCGGTTGCATCAAGAAGAGTCTGCACCTAGCGGTGCATCCAGACGTAACTCTTCTATGCAGCAATGAGGATAATCCTCAAGTTACGGACCCGATCCGTGTAATTGCTACCATCATCTTTCAACTTTGCTTTCTCAAGGAACGCATTAAAATTCAACGGAACAACAAAGACGAGCCATCTATCTACAATCAAACATAAACAAGCAAGATACTATCAGTACTAAGTTCATGATAAATTTAAGTTCAATTAATCATATTACTTAAGAACTCCCACTTAGACAGACATCCTCTAGTCATCTAAGTGATCACGTGATCCAAATCAACTAAACCATAACCGATCATCACGTGAAATGGAGTAGTTTTCAATGGTGAACATCTTATGTTGATCATATCTACTATATGATTCACGCCGACCTTTCGGTCTCCGTGTTCCGAGGCCATATCTCGCATATGCTAGGCTCGTCAAGTATAACCCGAGTATTCTGCGTGTGCAAAACTGGCTTGCACCCGTTGTAGATGGACGAGAGCTTATCACACCCGATCATCACG
Source organism: Aegilops speltoides (assembly GCA_021437245.1). Lineage (NCBI taxonomy): Eukaryota > Viridiplantae > Streptophyta > Magnoliopsida > Poales > Poaceae > Aegilops > Aegilops speltoides. The sequence goes on along the minus strand of CM038147.1, from coordinate 365,008,515 downwards.
TGGTGTCCGGGCACGATTTAACTTTGGCAACGGTGCATACTCGGGAGAACACTTCTTGATAATTTAGTGAGAGATCATCTTATAATGCTACCGTCAATCAAAGCAAGATAAGATGCATAAAGGATAAACATCACATGCAAATCAATATAAGTGATATGATATGGTCATCATCATCTTGTGCTTCGTGATCTTCATCTCCGCAGCACCACCATGATCACCATCGCCACCGGCGCGACACCTTGATCTCCATCGTAGCATCGTTGTCGCCTCGCCAATCTTATGCTTCTACGACTATCGCTACCGCTTAGTGATAAAGTAAAGCATTACAGAAGCGATTGCATTGCATACAATAAAGCGACAACCATATGGCTCCAGCGATTGCCGATAACTTCGTTACAAAACATGATCATCTCATACAATAAAATATAGCATCACGTCTTGACCATATCACATCACAACATGCCCTGCAAAAACAAGTTAGACGTCCTCTACTTTGTTGTTGCAAATTTTACGTGGCTGCTACGGGCTTAAGCAAGAACCAGTCTCACCCACGATCAAAACCACAACGATACTTCGTCAAATAGACTCGTTTTAACCTTCTCAAGGACCGGCGAGCCACACTCGGTTCAACTAAAGTGAGAGAGCAGACACCCGCCAATCACCTTTAAGCAACGAGTGCTCGTGGCGGTGAAACCAGTCTCGCGTAAGCGTCACGCGTAATGTCGGTCCGGCCGCTTCATCTCACAATACCGCTGAACCAAAGTATGACATGCTGGTAGGTAGTATGACTTGTATCGCCCACAACTCACTTGTGTTCTACTCGTGCAAAACATCAAACCATAAAAACCTAGGCTCGGATGCCTTTGTTGGGGAACGAGTAATTTCAAAAATTTCCTACGCACACGCAAGATCATGGTGATGCATAGCAACGAGAGGGAGAGTGTTGTCTACGCACCCTCGTGAGACCCGGCGAAGCGATCACAACGTAGAGGAAGTAGTCGACGTTCTCCTCACGATCCGACCGATCCCGCGCCGCACTCGGCGCCCCGAAGTTCTTGACACACGACAGCTCGATGACGTCCCTCAGACTCGATCCAGCCAAGTGTCGAGGAGAGTTTTGTCAAGACGACGGCATGGTGACGATCTTGATGTTTCACGGCGCAGGCTTCGCCTAAGCTTCGCGACGGGATGACCGAGGTGGAATATGGTGGAGGGGGCACCGACACGGCTAAGGAACGATCCGTAGATCAAACTTGTGTGTTCTAGGGTGCCCCTGCCCCGTGATATAAAGGAGGGAGGGGGGGGCGGCCGCCCCTATGGGTGCGCTAAGGAGGGGGAGTCCACCTCCTAGTTGAGTAGGACTCCCTTTCCTAGTCCAACTAGGAAGGAGAAGGGGAAGGAAGAGAGGGAGGGAGAGGGAGGGGCCGCCCCCTCCTTGTCCTATTCGGACTGGGGGGCGCCACCTCCCTGGTGTGGCCCTCTCTCTCCCTCTTGGCCCACTAAGGCCCATACTTCCCCGGGGTTCCAGTAACCCTCCAAGACTCCGGTTTTCTCCGGAACCTTTCCTGTCCGAATATAGCCATCCAATATATTAATCTTTATGTCTCGACCATTTCGAGACTCCTCGTCATGTCCGTGATCACATCCGGACTCCAACTTCTTCGGTACATCAAAATACATAAACTCATAATAAGCATCATCGAAACCTTAAGCGTGCGGACCCTACGGTTCGAGAACAATGTAGACATGACCGAGACACGTCTCGGTCAATAACCAACAGCGGACCTGGATTCCCATATTGGTTCCTACATATTCTACGAAGATCTTTATCGGTCGACCGCATAACAACATACGTTGTTCCTTTGTCATCGGTATGTTACTTGCCCGAGATTCGATCGTCGGTATCCAATACCTAGTTCAATCTCGTTACGGCAAGTCTCTTTACTCGTTCCGTAATACATCATCTCACAACTAACTCATTAGTTGTAGTGCTTGCAAGGCTTCAGTGATGTGCATTACCGAGAGGGCCCAGAGATACCTCTCCGACAATCGGAGTGACAAAACCTAATCTCAAATACGCCAACCCAACATCGCCTTTGGAGACACTGTAGTACTCCTTTATAATCACCCGATTCGTTGTGACGTTTGGTAGCACCCAAAGTGTTCCTCCGTAAACGGAGTTGCATAATCTCATAGTTACGTGAACATGTATAAGTCATGGATAAAAGTAGTAGCAACATACTAAACGATCGTGTGCTAAGCTAATGGAATGGGTCATGTCAATCGATCATTCTACTAATGATGTGACCTTGTTAATCAAATAACAACTCTTTGTTCATGGTCAGGAAACATAACCATCTTTGATTAACAAGCTAGTCTAGTAGAGGCATACTAGTGACATGTTGTTTGTCTATGCATTCACACATGTATCATGTTTCTGGTTAATACAATTCTAGCATGAATGATAAACATTTATCATGAAATAAGGAAATAAATAATAACTTTATTATTGCCTCTAGGGCATATTTCCTTCACGAATATAGTCGTCCAATATATCGAGCTTTATGTTTCGACCATTTCGAGACTCCTCGTCATGTCCCCGATCTCGTCCGGGACTCCGAACTCCTTCGGTACATCAAAACTCATAAACTCATAATAAAACTATCATCGTAATGTTAAGCGTGCGGACCCTATGGGTTCGAGAACTATGTAGACATGACCTAGAATTATTCTCGGTCAATAACCAATAGCGGAACCTGGATGCTCATATTGGCTCCTACATACTCTACGAAGATATTTATCGGTCAAACCGCATAACAACATACTTTGTTCCCTTTGTCATCGGTATGTTACTTGCCCGAGATTCGATCGTCGGTATCTCAATACCTAGTTCAATCTCGTTACCGGCAAGTCTCTTTACTCGTTCCGTAATACATCATCCCGCAACTAACTCATTAGTTACAATGCTTGCAAGGCTTATAGTGATGTGCATTACTGAGTGGGCCCAGAGATACCTCTCCGACAATCGGAGTGACAAATCCTAATCTCGAAATACGCCAACCCAACATGCACCTTCGGAGACACCAGAGCTCCTTTATAATCACCCCGTTACGTTAGACGCTTGGTAGCACACAAAGTGTTCCTCCGGTAAACGGGAGTTGCATAATCTCATAGTCATAGGAACATGTATAAGTCATGAAGAAAGCAATAGCAACATACTAAACGATCAAGTGCTAAGCTAACGAAATGGGTCAAGTCAATCACATCATTCTCCTAATGATGTGATCCCGTTAATCAAATGACAACTCTTTGTCCATGGCTAGGAAACATAACCATCTTTGATAAACGAGCTAGTCAAGTTGAGGCATACTAGTGACACTTAGTTTGTCTATGTATTCACACATGTATCATGTTTACGGTTAATACAATTCTAGCATGAATAATAAACATTCATCATGATATAAGAAAATAAATAATAACTTTATTATTGCCTCTAGGGCATATTTCCTTCACTATCGGTGGGAGATCCGGTACAACCGGAATATACTAACCACACAACACTGTTCTGTCTTCTCTGCTCTTGCAATTATTATTTTTTGCTAGTGTGTGCTTTCCTCTCATCCTTGCTGGATTTTGTGTGTTCTCTTCGTGTGTGTGTTCAGGTGGCTCTAGTTCTCGCTCTACTCCTTGCAAGACCAAGAAGAGGGCTCGAAGGACCTTGCGCCCGGCTGTGTCTGCTGATGAAGAAGAGGTTGTGATTCCCACCAAGCCCACTCGCCGTGAAAAGTCTGCCGCTGCAAAGCAACGTGTGGTAATGCCGTTACACCGTTGGAAAGCCAAGGACTGGGAAGCCTTCTGCTCAAAGAATCCTTATGAGGTTCCCATTGCTCCTCGTTGGACCACCGTTCAGTTTCGGAATGAGATGCAAGTGCGGATTGTTCATGAACTCTTTGAGCACAACAAGAACAGATATGCCAAGCAGTGGACCATCGATCTTGACCATTGGATGAACAACCTGGAGTATTTTGGTGAGGCTTTGGCTCTCTGCAAGGAGTTTGATCTTGTCAAGGTCATGTCAGTCAACTGTGACTTTGATGTCCAACTCATCCATCAGTTCTATGCCACCGTTCACTTTGGAGAAGATGACGCGCGCACTCTCATTTTCATGTGTCGTGATGAGCTCTTTCAAGTTCCCTGGAGGACTTTTTGCAATGCTATTGGGTATGATGATACCGGTCTGGAAGGAAGGGGTGGCATTTGCCCTCATGACCATCCTGAGTCCATGCCTAAGGAGAAGCTTGCCCCTCTGTACATTCGGGGCCGTGGTATTATTGGAGAATCTAAGGATTTGGTGAAGGTCTATGACATCATGCATCGCGTGTTTTGCAATGTGCTTCTGCCCAAGGTGGGGAATCAAGATGAAATCCATGGCTATCTTGTTGACTTGATGGTTGCAATGAAGACCAAGGTGGGCTCTGGGGAAATGTTTGATGTGTCCAACTAGCTGTGGCACGAGATGTACAACATGGTCATCTACAGGAAGGTCCCCATTTATGCTCCTTTTGTCATGTGTTTTTTGAACTCGGTATGGGAGGTTCGCCGTCCTGGAGAGGCTCTCTCCTCTCCTGATAATCTCACTGTTCATGAAGTCAAGCTCCTTAAGAAGAAGAAGCACGCCGAGCCTCGTTTCCCTGCCAATGCTCCTGAGGATGTCTATGCCACTTCTGACGATGAGGACTTTGAGATGGAGCCATGGGCCAAGCCCTCGTGGGTGGACAAGCTCGCTGCCAAGGTGAAGAAGACTTTCTGCCTTCAGTCTGACATCCAGAAGAGGATGTATGAGGCCCATGTCAATGAGAAGCTTGCCCAGCGTCGCTAAATTACAATGATGAAGCACCTCAACATGTCGGTTCAGAGTGGCTCTGAGAAGAGCATCACACCGGAGGAGCATTGGATATCTTCCCACAGCACCTGGACTGATGATGATGAAGCCCCCCCTCAGCCCTCCACCTCCTTTACTGCCGCTGATGATATCAGGGAGGACTCAGGTCGGGACGATGATGAAGAGTATGATGATGATGCAGATCCAGATGCTACCGTAGAGTCAGAGGAGGACGACTGAGCTCTGGGGCGCTAGCTTCGCTCTTTTCCTTTTTGGTGTCTTGATGCCAAAGGGGGAGAGAGTTTTATAGGACTCGGGAGTTGCATGGGTTTTTGCGTGTTTTCCGTGTGCGTGTTGAACTTTGTTTGTGTTGAACTTTGTTCATGGTCTCCTGATGAACCTTGTTCGTTTCTCGGCTTGCTTTGTGTGAGACTTGTGCTACTCCTGTTATCTTATTTTCAATATGTTGGTTATTGTTGGTATTATTGCTCTCTATCCGTTATATTGTCTACCTTCATATTATGTGCTTATAGTGGCGAGTCTATAAAATCCAGGGGGAGTCTCGCCCTTAAAGTGTGCACATGCTCTCTAACAGCTAATTCAAATTGGGGCACACATCTAGGGGGAGCTCCGACTAGATTCTATAGACTTCTCTCTTGTAATTCGTGTTGTTGTCATCATCCACCAAAAAGGGTGAGATTGAAAGAGCATTTCCCTACTTTATGTTTTGGATGATGATGACAACCCTTTTTTGGTCTAATCTTGTGCTAAATGTTTCAGGTTCTCGATGCTTAGGCTTACATCGGATAGCTTTTCTCTCTCGTAGGAAAAGATCGAAGACGGAGTCCTCTACGATTTTTATCTCTTTGGTCGTAGGGAACCCGTACTATCAAGAGGGAATCCACATTGGAAAGAGTAGGAGGAATCTGTTCACGTACACCTCCCTCACACCTCTCTTGTCTTCCTCAGGTGTGAGAGAGAGCGTCTCCCTTTTTCATCTAACTGCCTGCTGTGCTTTCCCAGGGGTTGTATCGCTCGCCCGAGCGGTTGTACCGCTGGCTCTTGGCGCCTTCCTGTCTTGATCGAGTGGTGGTACCGCTGCCTCCGGGCGGTGGTACTGCCACCAGGCTCAGCAAAGACCTGCGGCGGTGGTTCCGGCCATGCACCGCCCAAGTACCGGTCAAGTCTCTGTTTTGATGCGGTTCTCGGGCGGTGGTGGCCTGGTTGGTCCGGTTGTTCCTCGTCGACCGGTACCACCGGTGGTCCGAGCGGTTCTTCCGCTCTGATCTTAGCCGTCCAAGCGCTCAAGGCCATGCGGTTGCACCGGTCCAGCACCGCCCAACTACCGCCCTCAGGGGTGACTCCTTTCTGTTTCAATGCGGTAGTTGAGCGGTGGCTGGGCGGTTGGTCCGGTTATTTTCTAAAACCGGTACTACCGCCTGGTGTCCCAGTTGTACCGCCTGGTAGGGTTCTGTCGATACACCGTGAGTCCCGGTTGTACCGGGACAAGGAGCGGTTGTACCGCTGCAGTGCTGAAAACGCAGTAACGGTTGGATTTATTAGGGTTGCTATATAAGGTGGTTCTTCCACCTACCACTTTCACCTCTTACCTCTCTCACTCCACCATTGATTGTCTCAAGCTCTCTTTGCCCGATCTCTCTCTAGCCACTCAAACTTGTTGATTTGCTAGGGACTGAAGGAGGAGACCTAGATCTACATTTCCACCAAAGGATATCTGCTTCCCCCATACTTTCTTGTGTGGATTTTATTACTCTTGGGTGTTTGAGCACCCTAGACGGTTGAGGTCACCTCGGAGCCATATTCCATTGTGGTGAAGCTTCATGGTTTCGTTGGGAGCCTCCAATTAAGTTGTGGAGAGAGCCCCAACCTTGTTTGTAAAGGTCCGGTCGCCGCTTTCAAGGGCACCAATAGTGGAATCACGACATCTCGCATTGTGTGAGGGCGTGAGGAGAATACGGTGGCCCTAGTGGCTTATTGGGGATCATTGTGCCTCCACACCGCTCTAACGGAGACGTACTTCCCCTCAAAAGGAAGGAACTTCGGTAACTTCCTCGTCTCCACCGGCTCCACTCTTGGTTATCTCGTGCCTTTACTTTTGCTAGCTTACTTGTGCTATATCCCTTTGCTTGCTTGTGTGCTTGTTGTTGTTGCATCATATAGGTTGTTCACCTAGTTGCATATCTAGACAACCTACTTTGATGCAAAGTTGAATTTGGTAAAGAAAAGCTAAAATTTGTTAGTTGCCTATTCACCCCCCCCCTCTAGTCAACTATATCGATCCTTTCATTTGGTCCTAAGGGAATGCATTGCGGAGTAGTTATTAGATGATGGGTTGTGAGAGTGCCAGAAGCTTAAACCCTAGTTTATGCGCTATTTCGTAAGGGACCGATTGGATCCAAAAGTTTAATGCTATGGTAGAATTTATTCTTAATACTTTTCTCGTAGTTGCGGATGCTTGCGAGGGGGTTAATCATAAGTAGGAGGTTTGTTCAAGTAAGAACAACACCTAAGCACCGGTCCACCCACATATCAAATTATCAAAGTAGCGATCACGAATCGAATCAACATGATGAAAGTGACTAGATGAGATTCCCGTGTACCCTCAAGAACGCTTTGCTTATTATAAGAGACCGTTTTGGCCCGTCCTTTGCCTCAAAAGGATTGGGCTACCTTGCTACACTTTTTTTACCATTATCGTTACTTGCTCGTTACAAATTATATTGCTATCAAACTACTCTGTTACTTACAATTTTAGCACTTGCAGACATTACCTTCCTGAAAACCACTTTTCATTTCCTTCTGCTCCTTGTTGGGTTCGACACTCTTACTTGTCGAAAAGGCTACAATCGATCTCATATACTTGTGGGTCATCAGACACCCAGGACGAAGAGCATATCATGGTCCTCTCCGCCCATGCTAGCCTACTCGCGAGCAATGCAAAGCCGTGGTGAGTTGGCTTGGCGTCGGGCCGACTGAAGGCAAAGCAGAGGCATCTACTAGAAGGCTATTGCTTGCTCTACTTTGATTACTTCGCCAACGCTCCATTGCACGATGACAAAGTATTTCGGTGTTGTTATTGGATGAGCCGAAAGCTCTTACTCAGGATTGTGCATTCCATCCGTGAGTTCGTCAGCTACTTCAAGTGCAAGGATTGCACCGGCACACTTGGATTCACCTCACTCCAGAAGTGCACAACAGCTATGAGGATGCTTGCATACGAAGCTCCCGGTGATTCACTGGAAGACTATGGACGCATGGCCGAGTCCACGACCATTGGGTGTTTCTACAAGTTCTGCAGGGGCAGTGGTGACAGTGTTTGGACCGCAATACTTGCGATCACCCAATGTTGAAGACACTGCTCGGATCCTAGCTTGGAAGCATCGACTGCATGTATTGGAAATGGAAAAATTGTCAATTTGCTTGGCAGGGGATGTACAGAGGAGCCAAAGGCGGTTGCGGTGTGGTACTTGAGGCAGTAGCCACACGCGTGACTTCTTGTTTTGATCTCCCCTACGCGACCTCTGGATTTTGCACTCCTTCTTCAGTATGCCAGGAACTCACAATGACATCAACGTACTGCACTACTCCCCTGTCTTTGCCAAACTTGTTGAAGGTCATTCTCCTCCAGTGAACTTTGAGGTCAGTGGACGCCACTACAACAAGGGATACTACCTAGCAGATGACTTCAATCCGAGATGGTCCATATTTGTGAAGACTATCTCGAGCCCTGTGTCAGGAGGCAAGAGCTCCCACTTTGCCAAGTGTCAGGAGGCTTGCAGGAAGGATGTCGAGCGGGCATTTGGTGTGCTCCAATCTTGATTTGCTGTTGTCCGGTACCATGCTCAGACTTGGTTGAAAGATCAAATGTGGGAGATTATGACTTGATGTGTCATCTTGCACAACATGATCATTGAGAGCGAGCAGGAAGAGCCAGTGTTTGACACCGAACCATATTACAGGCAGGGTTCTCCTGCCGAAGTTGATCACCAGCTACCGGCAACTTGGACTGCCTTTCTCAATATGCATCAGTAGATCCAAGACCCACAGGTGCATCAACAACTTTAGCAGGATCTGGTGGAGCACCTATGGACACTCAAGGGCAATGCCTAGCTCGACGTGTGATGAAATATGTGTTTTTAGTTGTTGAACTATATAATTTGTATTGAAATATTTGTTGAACTATTTGATTTCTATTGATTTTCTATAATGAACTATGTGATAAAAAATAGCTTTTGTTGAATTTGTGCCGAAGCATGCAAAATATAGGCCAAAATAGGTCAATTTGCGTCGATAGTGGGCCAATTTTCGTCAAAAATGGGCTGAAAAGTGGACCAATTTATGTCGAAAATGAGACGAAATCGGCGCCTGAGGGGGTGTCAGCGCCACTACCCCTGACATGTCGGCCCCACGTACCAGCAACAACGGACCGGGTGAGGGCCGGCCTCGTCGACAGGCCAAGGCCAACGCAAGAGTGGTTGGGCCAGAGTGGGTCCAATAGGCCCAGCCAAGACTACTACTTACCTCCCACCGGCACCACCCAGGAGATCCATCCAGAGGATCAAGGCGAACCCGGCGGCTACCTACTTTCCCTGTCTCCGAACCCTAGTTCTTCCTTCGCCATTTGTGTATCGAATCAAGGTTGTATCACAGATAATTGCTATCGCTTAATAGATCCACAAGTAGTACCTATCATCTGGTATCAGAGCCCACTCACCTCCCTTCCGCCTCCACCCTGGCCCAATTCGTCAAAACGCGGCGCATCCGTCAGGCTCGATCCGATCTCGCAGCCATGGATCCATCGATCCAGGCCTTCCTCGACCGGCTGGATGCTATGCTGGTCGCCCACTCCGCATCCATCGCAACGATCCAAGCTTAGACGGCCAAGATCGACGATCTGGTCGCCTGGCGACCGGATCTGGAGAAACGCGTCGCGGAGCTCGGCACGGCGATCACGGCGCTCCAGCAGGAGTGCCCCTCATCGTCCTCAACTCCTACGGTGGTGCTCCCGACAGAGAAGTAGCAGTTTCCACACCCGGCGACTCTCGGTGCCCCCATCGGGCCCGAGCCAGGCGCGGGCGGAGCGATCCACGAGTCCCATGACCACGGCGTCTTCGACATCACACGGGGGTTGCCGGCGGTGCAATTTCGCACGCCGCCGCCACTCCCGACCAACAGTCAGTCTGATCCCATCCCTCCAACGGCACCACTTTCTCCATTTGCACACGCAAGCCAACTCTTGACAGGGTTGGGGCAAGCTCACCCATCCATCACGTTTCCGCAATTTGCTGGGGAGAACCCGAATATGTGGAAAACGTTATGTGAGCAATACTTTCAGATGTTCGATATACACTTCACATTTTGGGTACCTATGGCGGCCCTCAACTTCTCTGGAGCCGCATCGATTTGGCTCCAATCGATCTAGAAAAAACTCTCTGATTATGATTGGGAGTCGTTTGCCGCATTACTTTGCACACATTTCGGCCGTGATAGGCATCAAATGTTGATTAGGCACTTTTATACTGTTCGACGGGATGCCACAGTAGCAGAGTACATAGAGAAATTTGAATTGATTATCAATCATCTGAGTTCATATTCTGACACCATTCATCCATTTTACTTTTTGACACGCTTCGTCGAGGGCCTGCGACCGGACATCCGAGCGGTGGTGCTGGTCCAGCGCCCACCCATTTGGACACGGCCTGCGCACTGGCTCTCATCCAGGAAGAAGTGGCGGATGGTGGCCATGCTGAGCCAATCCGTCAGCATCTGCCACGACCTCCCGAGGCAACGATCCATGCCAATGGACCGTTGCCACTCCCGCCACCCCAGCGCATCCCAACGCGACGGCAGCAGGGGCGACTAATCGACAGGGCATAGAAGCAGCAAGAGCGGACACCACCAAGCCCAGGACGCTGCGGGACTACAGGCGTGCCTGTGGCCTATGCTTCAAGTGCAGCGAGCAGTGGGGGCACGATCATGTGTGCCCTACCTCTGTTCAACTACACGTCGTCGAGGAATTACTAGAGCTCTTCGGCATAGACAGTATGACAGAGGCGACAGAACAACTTGAAGAAACAGTAATGGCTATTTCACACTCAGCAATATCTGGAGGAGTTTTAGCTAAGGCATTCTAGCTGCAGGCGTGGATTCAGGGGCGCGAGACGCTGATGTTGGTGGATTCAGGGAGTTCGACATCTTTTGTCAACACCGATCTGGCCAAGTCACTGGAAGGGGTTGCACCATTGAGTAAAACTTACAGAGTAAGGGTAGCTGATGGCGGTGAATTGAAATGCTCAGCCGTCATTCCACAGTGCAGTTGGTATACACAAGGACATGAGTTCACCACAGATTTGAAGGTGCTATCCTTGGGAGTGTATGACGCGATATTGGGGATGGACTGGCTCGAGGAGCACAGTCCCATGAGAGTGGACTGGAAAGCAAAGTCCATTGCAATGCCGTCAACACGGGGGGTGATCTCACTCCAGGGCCATGAAGCGGAGTCAACTGATTGTTTGCTCATCAATAGTCTGCAATTGCAGGGGTTGTGCAAAAACAATGCGGTGGCTTACATGGTGCAACTACACACAGTGGAATTGGATGGTGAGCAAAGCACAAACATCCCAGAAGCCCTCCAACAAGTCATTGCTGAATTTCCTGATCTCTTTGAGGAACCAACGGAATTACCCCCACGGCGCGAGTGCGATCACCACATCCCTCTTATACCAGGAGCGCAGCCATTCAACATATGTCCGTATCGTCACAAGTCGGAGCACAAGGACGAGATAGAGCGTCAAGTGGCAGAACTGTTGCGTTCCGGAGTGATACAGATAAGCAACAGTCCTTTCGCGTCACCAGTCATCCTTGTCAAAAAGAAGGACGGAACCTGGAGGCTCTGGGTCGACTATCGGCACCTGAATGCCATCACGTGCATTACAAAGTTTCCCATACCAGTAATTGAAGAGCTATTGGATGAGCTGCACGGTGCCTGTTGGTTCTCCAAACTCGATCTACGGGCAGGCTACCACCAAATCAGGCTCGCCGAGGGGGAGGAGTACAAGATGGCATTCCACACACACACTCGGGCCATTATGAATTCCGTGTGGTATCTTTCGGGCTGGCAGGTGGATCGGGGACATTCAACGGTGCGGTCACCAATACCTTGCACCCCCTCCTGCGCCACTGCGTTATGCTATTCTTCGACAACATTTTGGTCTTCAGCCGTACCCTGCATGACCACATCCAGCATCTGCGGCAAGTCCTCGAGTTACTCCGCAGAGACCAGTGGAAGGTTAAACGCAACAAGTGTGCCTTCGGCCAACACAAAGTGGCATACCTGGGGCATGTAGTCAGCGCGGATGGCGTCGCTACAGACCCAACCAAGATTAAGGCAGTCTCTGAATGGAAGACACCAACCATTGTCAAGGAGGTGCGCAGCTTTCTAGGGCTCATTGGCTACTACAGGCACTTCGTGCGCAACTTTGGTGTCATCGCGTGCCCACTGTTCAATCTCCTCAAAAAGGGCATGCCATTTGTGTGGACTCAGCATACGGAAACGACATTTCAACTCCTCAAAACTCAGCTCACCACAGCTCCGGTTCTCGCATTGCCAGATTTTACCAAGCCATTCTGTGTCGAAACGGACGCCAGCGACAAAGGGATAGGGGCAGTGCTACAACAAAGAGGGCATCCAATCGCTTTCATGAGTAAAGTGTTGGCTCCGCGCTACCAGGGGTTATCCACGTACGAGAAAGAATACTTGGCAGTGATAGTAGCTGTGGACCAATGGCGCCCGTACCTGCAACATGGAGAGTTTACCATCCTAACTGATCAAAAAAGCTTGATTCACTTGGAGGAACAACGGCTCTCGACACCCTGGCAGCAAAAAGCCTTCACAAAATTGCTTGGTCTCCAATACTCCATCAGATACAAGAAAGGGGCGGATAACAACGCAGCAGATGCTCGTCATGAAATGAACCAACAGAGATGCTAGCAATTGTCACCTCCGCCAACCAAAGATGGCTAGATGATGTTGTGGCCAGCTATAACTCTAATCCCTGCCACGAAGCTCTCGAACAGCTCGCCATCCGAGCCGACCAAGGATCGCTCTCTTACTCAAGGAGTTCTTCGTTTCCATGGTCGAATTTGGTGGGTGGCTCCACAAAGATTGCAAAGAATAAGATAATCAGTGCCTTCCACAACAGCCCTATGGGGGGCCACTCAGGGATCCCAGCCACTTACTGCCGTATCAGACGGCTGTTTGCATGGCCGAAGATGGAGGCACACATTCATCAATACATCTGCTGTTGGACAATTTGCCAACAAGCGAAACCAGATCGTGCTGCTGCCCCGGGACTTCTTCAGCCACTTCCCATTCCCACGGCCCCTTGGGAGATGATCTCCATGGACTTCATCGACGGGCTGCCGCAATCAGCTCAGTTCAACTATCTCCTGGTGATTGTGGACAAGTGCACCAAGTTCGCGCACTTCCTTCCATTGGCACATCCCTACACTGCAGCCAAAGTGGCCCTCCTCTATATGAACCAGATTTACAAGCTGCATGGGTTACCAGGTGCAATCGTCTCGGATCGTGATCCGGTCTTCACCAGCCACTTCTGGCAAGAGCTTTTCAAGCACGCGGGTTCCAAGCTTCGTCTCAGCACAGCCAATCCCCGCAAACGGACGGGCAAACGGAGCGTGTTAACCAGTGTCTGGAAACATATCTGCGGTGTTTCACGCACGCTTGCCCGAAGCGATGGAGCTACTGGATACCTATGGCACAATTCTGGTACAACTCATCTCACCACTCAGCATATCGGTATGTCCCCATTCAAAGCTTTGTTTGGTCACGAGCCACGCCCGATGGCGTCCGAACCTCGGAGGGCTGTTCAAGACAATCATTGCGATCTGGTTGGAAGAAAGAATATCATTCAAAGACGCCCTCCAAAGAAGATTTGAACCGGCGCGTCAATGCATGAAGACCTGTCGACAAGAACGATCCCGGAGGCAGTTTGAGGTGGGGGACAAAGTCTACCTCAAACTGCAACCGTACATCCAAACTTCAGTCGCACCAAGGGCGAATCACAAGCTCTCCTTCAAGTATTTTGGACCTTTTCCAATCATTGCCAAGATAAATGACGTCGCTTACAAGTTGCAGTTGCCTCCTAGAGCCACGGTGCATCCGGTCTTCCATGTTTCTTTGCTGCGTCGAGCACTTCTCCCAGGAATGGAGGCGTCGACACATTTGCCGGTGGAACAAGACGCAAAGGCTGTACCAGTGGCAATCCTTCAAACACGTTGGCGCAAGACGGCGGGCGCAATGATTGAGCAAGTCCAGGTACAGTGGTCACCTGACTCGACACTGGGCACCACCTCGGAGGACAAGACCGCGCTCTTCGACAAGTTCCCTCAGGCAGAGGCTTGGGGTCAAGCCTCGACACAAGAAGGGGGATGTCAGCGCCACTACCCCTGACATGCCTACCACATACCAAAGAATAACGGATCGGGCGAGGGCGGCCTCGCCGACAAAGCCAAGGCTAACGCAAGAGTGGCTGGGCCAGAGTGGGTCCAATAGGCCCAGCCAAGACTACTACTTACCTCCCACCGGCACCACCCAGGAAATCCATCCAGAGGATCAAGGCGAACCCGGCGGCTACCTACTTTCCCTGTCTCCGAACCCTAGTTCTTCCTTCACCATTTGTGTATCGAATCAAGTTTGTATCCCAGATAATTGCTACCGCTTCAGGGTGCCACTGAAAACCCAATCACTCCATGTGATTTGCGCCTCCAGACCAGAGCTATTTCAAGCCCCTGATGGCCGAACAACTCGAGATGCTGTTAGAGTTGCCTGTTGCCCTAAAGAAGGAAACCGTGGGCTCACCCGCCCACGCTCCGGCGTCCGCCCACGATTTCCCCCTCCTCCCACACCGGGCAGCGTCTCTCGCTCCGACCGCCTTTATTTCGCCAATGACGCCGGCTCTCCCCTGCTACACGCCGATTCCTTTCCACCATGGCTGCGCCGGCGCCGCCAACCACAAGCTCCAAGCCGCCCCTCCCCCCGCGCCTCGCCGTGCCGCTCGCCCTCGCGCTCCTCCTCGCTCTCGCATTCGTTGTCGACTTCCTCTCCTATTCCTCCGCCATCAGCCCGCCCGTCTCCCCCTCTTCCAAGACGGTAGCTAACCACCCTCCCTGCCCAACGCTACTTGCGTTCTCATCGACGTTGCCTTACATGGACGCGCGCCACCGTTCTCTCTCGTGTGCAGCTAAAGGAGGGTAATAATAATGACGATACGAAGCTTCGCAATGGATCACCGACGGTGAGGCACCTCAACGCCACGTTCTCGGACCTGCCGGCGCCACACTGGGACTGGGAGGAGATGCCGCCGGCGCCCGTTCCCCGGCTTGACGGGGCGTCCGTGCAGATCGGGGACCTCCTCTACGTCGTCGCAGGGTACGGGAGCCTCGACCATGTGAGTAACTCGACTCACTCACTTCGTGCAGACTGCAGAGTTGTTGCCCCGTTGTTCCTTAACCTTTTTCTTATATATAGCGAGTAGGATTTCACACTTGAGAACTGAGATTAGATGATTATTCGTACTCCTAGCCGCCGCTGGTAAATGCTCAGCAGTGCCCTGTTATGGATGAAGCAAGCAAATCATATAGCTGAGCAATCTCATATCCTGCGACCGCACTACTCTGGAGTAGAATTCTAACGCAGGATATTACGAAGGACTGTTAACAACTTATCATTGCAAGTATTAGCTGTAAATTAATTTGATCTACTTTAGACTTTTGCTGAAAACTGCTACTACCAGTAGTGTAAAGGTTAAAATAGTAGCTGACTAACTGTATATTTGGATTTGAATCACAAGTTTACAACTGATGCTTCAGCAGAAGTAAAGCAAGTCTGATTTTTTTTGTTTGGCAAATGGTTACCACGGCCACAGGCTGACACGAACCCCATTTTGTGATATTTTGCTTTGCTTCACGCCATTTCAGGTCCATTCTCATGTGGATGTGTACAATTTCACTTCTAACACATGGACTGGAAGGTTTGATATGCCCAAGAAGATGTCAAATTCACATTTAGGGATGGCCTCAGATGGGAGATACATCTATGCAGTGTCTGGACAATTTGGTCCACAGTGTCGGCCAGCTGTGAGCCTTAATTTTGTTCTAGACACAAAGTTAAGGAAGTGGGACGAATTGCCTCATTTACCTGTTCCTAGGTATGCATTTCAGCCTATAATTACCTGTTCAATAGACTCAAAATTGGTGCATATGCGTTGCTGTAATATTCGTTTTGGCTGCTATCAATATCTATATGTTCCTTCTGACTTTATTCTGTTCAAGCATTGCTTATCCAGTTTACTATTTATCACACACAAGAGGCAAGACAGTTGCATAATCCAATAGTGGCAATCATGTTCGTTTGTAATTTAGTGCCATGCTAATGTCACAACTGATATTGGCTCATATCCCGTGAGTCAAATTGTACTACTGTATTCTTAGCTTGATATTGTTAACAGTTTGTTCAGACATACTCCTAGAACCTCATTCAATATGCTCCATTGGCCCTGTTTTGACTCCAGCTATAATGCTGGAGCTATGAAATGGTCCATGCTTATACTATATGCTGCTATAACTATCAAGATCCAAAGCTTACTCTATAACATGCTGTAGGTATGCACCAGCTACTCAACTTTGGCGTGGGCGGCTTCATGTGATGGGTGGTGGCAAAGAAGACCGCCATGAACCTGGATTAGAGCACTGGAGCCTTGCTGTGAAGGATGGCAAAGCATTGGAGAATGAGTGGCGAGCTGAAATACCGATACCACGTGGTGGACCTCATAGGTGAATTTGTATGGCTATTGTGATGCGTTATTTATATGCAATTGCCCATTGAGATATTCACCTCTTTCTAAGCTTTCTAAGAATAAAAATAGGTGTCCTGTGCTTGAAGACTAAATATCCATTGATTTGTAGTACTATTGGCACCCTCTCCGTGGATAGGGGATACTTCTTAGAATTATTTTCAGATGAACAAATATGTCGATAATGTCTTACATCCATCTTTTGGCAGGGCATGTATTGTTGCTAATGACAAACTCTTTGTAATTGGTGGTCAAGAGGGAGACTTCATGCCTAAACCAGGGTCACCTATTTTTAAATGCGCAAGGAGGCATGAGGTATGTATGTGCATGCAATAAACATCAAACCTTGAAATATAAGAGTGCTTCCTGTACACGACATTTCTCTATTTTGCAACCAAGATATGCATTTGTCCATGCTTAGTAACGTATAATATAAAGCATACACGGGAAAGTTAAATACTCGTACGTTTTCTCTAACAAAAAAGTTGCTGCACCTAGTAAATGTGCTTTCTTGCATCAGGCTTTAACCTATTGTTGTGCAATAACTGATAAAGTCTTGATTCACGGTCTGTCGCTAAAGTTTTTACCAGAAGCATGATTATGTTAGATATTGTTTTGCAGGTTGTTTATGGTGATGTGTATATGCTAGACAATGAAGCTAAATGGAAGCAACTGTCTCCAATGCCAAAGCCAGATTCCCACATAGAATTTGCATGGGTCGTTGTTAATAACTCCATAGTAATTGTTGGTGGAACTACCGAGAAGCACCCTATCACCAAAAAGATGATTCTTGTTGGTGAAGTCTTCCGGTTTGATTTGGAAACGTTGGTGTGTTCTATCTTATATGTAAATTAGTTTGCTTGTTCATATTAGCTATGTTATGATTATTTTCCTCTGAATATTAGGACATTACTAAGTGGCTTAACATTTGCTGTGCCATTTTTGCAGAAATGGTCAGTCATTGGTCGTATGCCTTTCCGGATCAAGACAGCCTTAGTTGGTTACTGGGATGGGTGGCTCTATTTCACTTCTGGGCAGAGGGATAGGGGACCTGATAATCCAACTCCTAAGAAAGTTGTTGGTTCTGTGTGGAGAACGAAACTGCACGTCTAATGTCCAATGTTTGAACAGAGGTTTCTGTATATTCTTAACCGGTATGTGCTGCCATTTTCGAGCAGCTAGAGTTCCTACCAGCTACTTTTCTCGTGTATTTCTTTTGCCTAACTTGTATTCTGCTTCACCATTGCGAATACTGTATTCCTATCTCGAGTATGACTACAAATCTAAATTTCTAGGAAACTGGCTTCAAATTTGGCAGAGGATTTTAGCCTTGTAAGCAGTGCTGCCCTATGCAGAAGTTCCTTGTAGATCATATATGTGTACCTGTCTCCATTTTCTAATTGCTATGGCGTTCCCAGCAGTCCTTGCAAACTTTCTGCTGTTCAGTTCTTAATGTTGTTTACTTGTTGTGGTTCTCACGTTTGGAATTGGAAGCTGGATTTTGGAGATGTGTTTCATTCAAACAACCGAAAGCAGCCTCTGGAAACAATCTTGCCGTTCGGTAGAGGTTATCAACTAGCAACTTTTGTGGAGGATATGTTTTTCGCTGGAAATATTTAATATTGAATGGATGAAAGCTATTATATGACCAAATTTCTTCCTAGCTGTACAAACAGAATGGTGTTGAATTTGCTTCTCCCCTTTGCTTTTTGGCTAATCTGTAAACGTTATGATGCACTTTGACCTAAATACCTCAAGGCCACCGATTTGAATAGCACGCTATAGCGTTCTGACTTCTGAGCAATGTTCCGCTAAATGAAATTAGTGTACAATCATCCTCTATAGCATGATATGGCTTCGCTATAGCGGATTTTAAGGGCTGCGCTATTTTGTCATAGCATGCTATTTTTTTACATTGCTCAAGACACACCCATTACTGTTGTTCATACATGGCTGTGGGCTGTGGTTGCGTACTTGCCTTTAACAATTGAGATAGCTAGCTGCCTTTTACAATTTGCTATTGAAAATGAATCATTTTTTGCTGATATTTTCCTCACACGTTTGCCTCGAGACAATTATTACAATTGATATGGCAAAGATCCTATTTTTGTCTTACTGCCTTTTACAAATTATGAAGACTCTTCCCATTTTCTGACCATGTCATATATCTCTCTTTTGGAATTTAATTCTTCAAGCACACATAAGCAATGATCGTTGATTTCAATCTTTCTGTAAAGATAATGATTTGAAAAAGGTAACCATGACAAATTATTTGCATATTTAATTATTTGTTTAGGGCGGCAGTAGCCTTGACAACACAATTCCAGCACCAACCATTGCTGCACCTTTTCTTCAAGAACCAGTTTGCCCACTAGAACAATTATTGGACCAATAATAACATTTACTAATTTTTTGTTGATTCTACTTTTCCTAGTGCAGTTGGCGGATGAGGCGCTGGCTGGATGACAGTGACCGAGGCATTCTGGCCTAAACTTTGACAGCATTCGCAGGGCACTGGCAAGCGCTTAACAATGACTCATCGCATGGTGAGACCGACTGGGCTTATCACCTTCATTATTAAAATCTGGCCTCCTTTGTGCCCTAGACGCCCGGCCGGTCTGGCGGTGGCGCGCGTCTGGCCGACGACGAGTCATCGTTGTCGTCGCTGGGCAACTTGCATGGCCACCAACTCCCACCACAGAGATATGTCGACTTCATTTTGCAAGTACAGGTACAAGTATGATCGTAATTCGTAATTCCAGTGGAATGGTCGAAAATCTCATTTGAGACCAAGTTGATCTTCAAGACGGACACTAGGGGTAGCTGTCTGTTACCCGCAGAGGCCAATTACTTTGTTTATACGTGAATGCTTTCCCTCAGCACAAATTATACCCGCAGCACAGGTCTACTCTACATCGAAATCATACGTGATCATGGCTAACGAATGCTTTCCCTCGACAGCAGGCATGCTGCCGTGGTGTGGCTCATTGCTGGCAAGCTGGGTGTGTCCTGGCTGCTCCTTTTCTGAACACTTTTCCTTGGCAGTTTCTTCAGGTGGCGGAACCAATCAAACATGGTTGATCCCCAGTGGGTATTCTTTTCAGTTTATATATTTCTGTTTTGTCAAAATGGGCTCTGCTTTGACTCGAGACCACATCACCCGATACACTCGTCATGGGAGCACATGACCCAAACGTAACCATTAAGGAAATAATTAACTGGTTATTTGGATAATGTAGTCAAAGAAAGAAATGTTTATTTTGAGACACGCCTAGGCAGGCCTGATGAACTGTCTAGAACCAGACGCTACTAGTGTCTCTATCTCGGCACAAAGTTGGGAGTGATCACTGAAGGATCACTCGACGGTAGTTGTTTGTGACTGTTAGAATAATCCGAGGCACTCCGTAGATCTATCGAGGACCAAGCAATCACACGAGGCACGACACCGAGATTTGTTCACGAGGTTCACCGATACGCTCCTCCCCGTGACACCGTCACAATACCGCACCCTGGCCGCCCGGGCGCCGGCACACGCCGCCGGCTCCCCCGTGTGCCTGTGCTATTATGTTGGCATAGGTTACATCGTGTGTCTACCCCCGCTATATGAGAGGCCTAGTATACATGTGTCCTATTAGGACACAACTCCTACCCTGTCTACACACAGTCCAAAACCAAGTCCAACTGTAACCTACCTTGTACAATAATATTCGACACAATTCTAACAAACTCCACCTTGGCGAATATTCTTCACCACCTTGAATTCATCCATGCATCAAACCTCCTTGTACATTGGACTTGAGATACGCCATGAGCACCGCTGCTACTCCCAGACTCCATGTGACTCCACCTGCAACTGTAGTCCCTTCTCGTCTTCTTCACAGTCAACACTTGAGCAAAGTTAAGTTTTTCATTACTCTACTTTGTGCTCCCAACTTCCGGAGTTTCCGTTCAACGCCATCACACACCGATAATTTATCTGCATGAAAATGAACAACTCACATATTGGATGTCACATACAAGAGTTACATGAACTCAACATCACCGCTCTTTCTTGACCGTCTGTTTGAAACTTGAAGGAATTTCATCG
Organism: Aegilops speltoides; assembly: GCA_021437245.1. Classification (NCBI taxonomy): domain Eukaryota; kingdom Viridiplantae; phylum Streptophyta; class Magnoliopsida; order Poales; family Poaceae; genus Aegilops; species Aegilops speltoides. The sequence continues at coordinate 364,987,655 of CM038147.1, read as the reverse complement.
TCGCCCTGTGTCACCCTAAGTCAAATTCACAGTTGTCTCATCCTTTTCCCGGATAGTCTCTGACATGTCCCACAACTATAGCATTCCGCCTCCTTCTGTATTTGTCATCCGCATTTTGCCATGTGCACTGAACACAACAGAATATACGACCATGTACTCTCTCTGTTTTGACAAATCCAGACTTTCCGTCACTTTCTCAGATTCTCCATGGTCAACTCCTGTCCATCAACTAGCACCGATAGACCCAGTCACCAACTCGAATCTGGTACTCGTCAACACTGCTTCAGCACCCCGCACAATTTTGCCCGACCACATGTCTGACCACCAGTGCCTTGGCCTGTCGCTGTGTCCCGTGCTTACCGCACACCTCGCCGCTATCACCGCGCCGAGCCTCTGCTGTCCTAGTTGAGTCTCCCGGGTAGCTTGCCCACACTGCCTCAACCCCCACTGCAGAGAACCATTGATCATCACCGACCGATGCCGAGTATCACGTCTCCATCAGACCACTGGTACCCAGTCCGATCCACGTGTCTCTCGCTGTCCCGCTGAAATAGGCTTCGACTCTCCGAATTCTTACGCCGTAGCCCCTCCATCAGCTCAGAGTGAAGTCATCCATCAGACTCCAACTTCACCTTCAACATGACTCCATGGTGGTTGTACGTGCCACCCTCCCACGCCCTGTCGACTCCAAGCTCTCATGTGCACCGTCTTGAATCAACCCCGCGCCATAGTCTGTCGAAACCGCACAGGCCTGCACCACGTGTTTCCACGCCCTAGAAGTCGGCCACCATCAGCATCACGCTCCTATGTCGTCGTCGCTGAAATCATCACCGTCTTCTGCTTTGACCGACATCCCCGTCGACAGACAGTCCAGTCCGACCTAGCCGAAATTATCCGTCTGCAAACATGCTCCACCCTACGTCGTGCCCACCTCGCACATCTGTGCATTGCCTTGACGTCCTGTGTATGCATGATCCCGCACGACGCGCTCCAGGCTCCAAAATCATCTTACGCGAAAATCCTACATCACATGATCATCGGCTTCCATGTAAACTGGCTTGCTTCTGCAACGAATTCAAGCACATGTACTGTACTAATCCAACCAAGAAAACTAGAATCTCTTTTGGTCTCACGTGCACATGTACTGTACGCTGGCCTCTCGAGCCGAGCGCCTGCGTCTGGCCTGGCTCATATTAGATTCGATTGGAAACACCACGATCCGCCGCCGCTGTACGCTAGGTCGTCCCTGCACATGCACGCGCCGCTGCTGCTTCGCTCCGATTGCTCGCTTGACACCACGATCCGATCCTGCCGTACGACTGCTGCTGCCTTCCGGTTTCTGCTTCCGACTGCTATCTCGAGCAAAATATCTTCGTGACGCCATCGAATTTTCCATCGCCGAACGCGACAACTCGACTTCAACAAATTCTTCCGCTCCTTCCTCTAGATTAACAAAACCACGACTTCCTCGTAACCTTGCTCATGATACCACTTGTTAGAATAATCCGAGGCACTCCATCGATCTACCGAGGACCAAGCAATCACACGAGGCACGACACCGAGATTTGTTAACGAGGTTCACCGATATGGCTACATCCCCGGGGCATGACTACGGGCGCTCCTCCCCGTGACACCGTCACAATACCGCACCCTGGCCACCCGGGCGCCGGCACACGCCGCTGGCTCCCCCGCGTGCCCGTGCTATTATGTTGGCATAGGTTACATCGTGTGTCTACCCCCGCTATATATGAGAGGCCTAGGATACATGTGTCCTATTAGGACACAACTCCTACCCTGTCTACACACAGTCCAAAACCAAGTCCAACTGTAACCTACCTTGTACAATAATATTCGACACAATTCTAATAGTGACGTGGCACATGCTAACACGCAGCCATATTTTGTTGGAAGAAGCCTCTACGGCTCTACAAATCACTCGCATGTCAAGTACTAGCTCAAAGAGATGGTTGAGGTCATATACGATAAGCACAAGTCTTTTGTACGAACTTTTTTTTAAGTATCATATGACATATCTATTAGAAAAGTTTATCGGAGATACAAAGTATCTTAAACATAATAAAAATTACATCGAGATTCTAAGACCACCGAACGACCACTACTATCGCGAGAACGAGCTATCGACGCGCTACTATCGCCGCTCTCCTATCGGAGCCGGCTTGACATTGTCTATGACAACGGAGAGTCTTCGTGCATGTGCCCCTAAGGACCAGCGCCCTAGAGCCGCACTCGTCGCCGTTGAACTCTTTCATCTGAAGCACATGAACCAAATCTCGTCACATGACGAAAAACCCTAACTTCCCGCCCCAAGGAGACAACATGAATGTACGTTGGAGCTGCGGTTGACTACATCCAAAAGGATGAACTCGAGGAGGATTGGAGCTTGAATGACAAATGTTAACGCAATCGTATTGAGTTAGCCAGGATACTAGTCAGTTAGTATAGCTAGTCTGTTAGTATCTCCTATAGCTTATCTAGCACGAGATAGAGTTGTTCCTATCCGGCCAATGTTTGTTGTAACAAACTCTGTACCATGTATATCTCCTGACTATAAATACAAGACCAGCCTGAGGCAATTACTCGCGGCAAATCATATCTTCTATCTTGGTATTCAGAGCAGTAAGATCCAATCTCGTCCACCATGGCTGGCTCCACCGCTGCTCCCATCTCGAACACTTCCGGCGCCCTTTCCACCATCAACGCCGGCACCCTTGCCGCCGGCTCCTCCTCTTCCGCTCCGATCTCCGTCACCACTCTCGGCAACCTCATCACGCTTCGCCTCACGCGGGACAACTTCCTGTTGTGAAAGACTCAAGCCGTCCCCGCCCTTGCCTCAACCGGTTTGTTCGGCTACGTCGCCGGCACCGAGGAAGCGCCGCCGCAGACCCTCACACAGGGCACCGGCGATGCAGCTGTCGAGGTCACCAACCCGGAGTTCCTTAGCTGGTACCAGAAGGACCAGCTCGTCATGATCGCGCTCCTCGGCTCCATGACCGAGGACATCCTTGGGCAAATGACCCAACTCACCACTTCCGCTCAGGTCTGGACTACCTTGCATGATTTGTTTGCCTCACAGAATCGTGCACGCATCATGCAGCTGCGTTATCAACTCTCCAATCTGAAGAAAAATGACCTCACTGCCTCGGAGTACTACCGCAAGATGCGGGGCTTTGCTGACGCCATGGCCTCCATCGGCAAGCCGCTCCAAGACGACGAGGTGCTCGGCTACATACTCGCCGGACTGGGTCCCAAGTTCAAGCCTCTGGTCGCGTCGATTACGACGCGTGACGACCCCATCAGCCTCAGCAGCTTCTACGCCTTCTTCCTCAGCGCTGAGCTTCGCCTCGAGCAACAAGCTTCGTCCGGCAACATCCACCCATCCGCCAACGCTGATGCACACAACTCTGATGGTCACCGCGGCGGTCAAGGCGGCCAAGGCGCACGCGGTGGACAAGGCGATCAGGGCGGACGTGGTCGTGGAGGCCGCGGCCGCGGCAATGGCCGGAGTAATCTGAAGTGTCAGGTCTGCTCCAAATTCGGCCACGACGCTCTCCACTGCCGCAACCGCTTCAACCACGCCTTCCAGCCGGAGGAGCAGCGTGATCGCTCCGGCAACGTCGCCAGCACCGGCTCTGGCTCCTACTCCGTTGACATGGACTGGTATGCAGATACCGGCGCCACCGACCACCTGACAAGCGACCTTGATCGTCTCAGCCTCCATCAGCGCTATGGTGGCAAGGACAAGGTGCACGTAGCCAACGGGGCAGGTATGTCTATTGCACATGTTGGTAAATCCACTATACCCGGCTCATGCAAAAATCTTCATCTACGTAATGTTCTGTATGTTCCACACGTCAACAAACATCTCCTATCTGTGCACAAACTTGTTTCTGATAATGATGCCATTGCTGAATTTCACCCTCATGTGTTTCGTCTTAAGGACCGAGCAACGAAGGCGGTTCTTCTTCAAAGTAGATGCCGCAATGGTCTCTACCCGGTGCCAAGCTACAAGCAGTCGTCCCTCGTGTCCGGTCCTCGAGCTCTCTCCAGTGTCAGGCTATCTTCAGATTTGTGGCATACAAGATTAGGTCATCCGTCCAAAAACGTCGTTGATTCAGTTCTTAGGATAAATAAATTTGCTTGTGCACCCTCTACCAATTCTAGTGTTTGTGATGCATGTCAACGTGCAAAAGTTCATCAGCTACCCTTTCGAGATTCTACTCATGTCACTCATGCTCCTCTTGAAATTATTCATTCGGATGTATGGGGTCCTGCTATTACCTCTGTGGGTGGTTTCAAATATTATGTGAGTTTTTTGGATGATTATAGCCGTTTTACATGGATATATCTCCTTAAGCGTAAATCCGATGTTGAACAAGCCTTCTACACTTTCCAAAAACATGTTGAACGCATGCTCGATGCTAAAATTAAAACTGTACAAATGGATTGGGGTGGCGAGTATCGCCGTCTCTCTCGCTTCTTCCAAAAGGAAGGCATTGCGCACCGGGTCTCCTGCCCTCACACCTCCCAACAAAATGGCATCGCTGAACGGAAACATCGCCATATCGTCGAAACAGGCATCGCCCTTCTCGCTCACTCCTCCCTTCCGGTTCGTTTCTGGGATGAGGCTTTTCTCACAGCTTGCTATCTTATCAATCGCATGCCCACTCGGGTTCTCCAAAACTCCACACCAGTTTCCTGTCTTTTTGGTGACAAACCCGATTATACCTTTCTTCGCGCTTTTGGTTGTGCCTGTTGGCCAAACCTACGCCCCTACAATAATCGCAAGCTAGAATTCCGCTCTCGGCAATGCGTTTTCTTGGGATATAGTTCCATGCACAAAGGTTACAAATGTTTGGATCGCTCAAGCGGTCGAATTTATATTTCACGTGATGTCATATTTGATGAGCATGTGTTCCCGTTCTCCACTAGTTTGCCAGCGGAAAATTCCTCCTCCATACTCTCCACACCGCCTACTCTTTTTCCTATCACAGAGCCGGCTCTAATGGATGATCGCATGCGCAATTATGACACGACTTTGCTATCTGATGCTACGTGCAGTTCGTCTTTGTCTCCTGCAGGTGCTGCTGGATTGGCCTCCAGCGACTCTACGTCGGCATGCACGCCAAGTCGCTCCCATGTAGATGGGATTTCTCAGCAGCCGCATGAGCCCACGTCTCCATCGACTCCCACTGGGCCAGATGCCCCGGTCTCGCCCGTGTCACCGGCTGGCCCTTCCGCTGCTGACGAAGCGGGCAGTGCGGCGAGCGACTCCACATCCAGCTCGGCATGTGGGCCGCTATTCGTCGACCCGCCGTCTCCATCGACCGCCCAGGCCGTCCCCGACGTCGCGCCCGCGAGTGCGCCACATCCGATGACGACCAGGCTCAAGGACAACATCGTCAAAAAGCTGGTGCCGAGCGACGGCACTATTCGCTATGATCCACGTCGGCGGGCGTTTCATGCCGAACCACGCTCCTATCGTCAGGCACTTGCCGATGATCACTGGCGTCCAGCCATGGAGTCTGAATTCTCGGCTCTTCAGCAAAACAAGACATGGACACTTGTTCCTCGTCCTCCCGGCAAGAACATCATTGGCTGTAAATGGGTTTTCAAGGTCAAGCACAAAGCTGATGGTTCCCTGGATAAGTTCAAGGCACGTCTCGTTGCTCGCGGCTTCACTCAGCAGTATGGGATCGACTACTCGGAAACATTCTCTCCGGTAGTCAAACCAGCCACAGTGCGTCTTGTGCTCTCTCTTGCCGTCTCTCGTGGCTGGCATCTCCGGCAGGTGGACATCAGCAATGCTTTTCTTCATGGAATTCTCGCTGAGGAAGCATATATGCAGCAGCCACCGGGTTTCCAAGATCCCTCTTGTCCAGATTATGTTTGCAAGCTCCATAAAGCGCTTTACGGTCTGAAGCAGTCGCCTCGGGCGTGGTATGCTCGTCTCAGTGAGCGTCTTCAGCAGCTCGGTTTTGTTCCCTCGGTTGCCGACACCTCGCTGTTTATCTTTGTCCAAGACAGTGTCACCATCTACATGCTTGTTTATGTTGATGACATCGTCATTGCGAGCTCTTCCTCTTCGGCTATGACGCATTTGCTACGCCAATTATCAGCTACTTTTCCTGTCAAAGATCTTGGTTCTCTCCATTATTTCCTTGGCATTGAGGTGCTTCCCAATTCCGGGGGAATTATTCTTACACAGCAGAAGTATGCTCTTGATTTGTTGCAACGTACAGATATGGCGAATTGCAAAGCAGTCTCAACGCCCATGTGCACTCATGAGAAGCTCACACGGGATTCAGGTCATGGACTTAGTGAAGATGAAGCTTTCAGATATCGTAGTACAGTTGGAGCTCTTCAATATCTGACCTTGACACGGCCTGATCTGTCTTTTGCCGTAAACAAGGTCTGTCAGTACTTGTCAAGACCAACTGATGCTCACTGGGAGGCCGTGAAACGGATCTTGCGGTACGTGCGAGGATCACTGTCCACTGGTTTAACCCTTCGGCGATCACCTTCCACTCTTCTGAGTGTCTTTACTGATGCCGATTGGGCGGGCTGCAGCGATGACAGGAGATCTACGAGTGGGTTTGCGGTTTTCTTTGGACCCAACCTTGTATCATGGAGTGCACGGAAGCAGCCAACAGTGTCTCGTTCATCCACTGAAGCTGAGTACAAGGCGTTGGCGAATGGGACTGCCGAAGCTACTTGGCTACTGTCATTGCTAAGAGAGCTGCGAGTTCCTCAGCCCCGAGCTCCTGTGCTGTGGTGTGACAATCTCGGTGCTACGTATTTGACGGCCAATCCAGTATTTCATGCTCGCACTAAGCACATTGAAGTTGATTTTCACTTTGTGAGAGAGAAGGTCGCCATGGGAGCACTTGATGTTCGGTTCGTCTCAACAGCAGACCAAGTGGCGGACGCTTTCACCAAACCTCTCACGAAGATCATGCTCAATCGATTACGAACCAATCTGAACCTTCATATAGGTTAAGATTGCGGGGGAATGTTAACGCAATCGTATTGAGTTAGCCAGGATACTAGTCAGTTAGTATAGCTAGTCTGTTAGTATCTCCTATAGCTTATCTAGCACGAGATAGAGTTGTTCCTATCCGGCCAATGTTTATCCGGCCAATGTTTGTTGTAACAAACTCTGTACCATGTATATCTCCTGACTATAAATACAAGACCAGCCTGAGGCAATTACTCACGGCAAATCATATCTTCTAACTACAAACTCAAAGAAGAAGTGTCGCCATCCTTCCGAGTGCCGCACCTGCGATGACTAAAAAAGCCCTAACCTAAACTACTAATCAAAGTGGAGGCACCGGGATTCCCCTCCCCGTCACCGACCACCGGAGCGACAAACAGAGGGAAGGCAAATCCACAAGCTGGCCGATGAAGTTTGGAGGGAAGAGTTTGCCCTAGCCGTCATGGCCTCATGGGTTAGGGAAGGAAAATGAGAATGCAACAAAAATTCATGATTTATATGTCACAAAAATTACATGGTTAGAATCTTCTTTCAAATAAAATTCAACAACAAAGAAACATAAGATCGTTTAGATCAGCGACACAGTGATCTAGATGATCTTTATGGAGGAAGTAGTTTTTATAGCATACTATAAATCATATGCTACTGTAGTTATATAAATAATTAAAATTGATCCAAATACGATGGAGTCTCTAATAAACTCGGACGGTGAAAGTACAAAGTAATAAAAGATGCGTATTCCTCTAAGTTTTTAATCTGTCTCCTCCTCTAAGAAAGAAAGTTAGGGTTTGTACCTCTCGCCGGCGCCGGCGCAGATCCGCCTCGTCTCCGGTGGCCCTAGGGCCGTGGAGGCGCGGTGGATCCTGGCAAGGGCCGGTGGGAGGGCTCCGTTTTTAATCGTTTTTTCAATCTTGTTAGGGTTTGTGTCCTACTCAGAAGAAGAGAGGCGGCGGCCTCGAAAATGGAATAAAGGTCTCCCGCCTAGCCCCGCTCCGGCAAAGCGTCTAGCATCGTTGGTGAGCGTGTGGAGGTGTGTCTCCGGCAGATCTATCTTTGGTGGATTTGCTCGGATCTCGTCGTTGTTCGTCTACATTCGTGTGTCTTCAGTTTGGATCCTTCCAATCTACGTTATTTTCAATCGGCGGCGGTTGCCGTTCTGGGGTGCTGGTCCTATGGGGCCTTAGCACGGCGACTTTTCGACTGTCTACTACAACAAGTTGTGCCCGGCTCCAGCGATGGAAGGGTGATGACGGCGGCGCGCCTTCGGCTCGTTTTAGTGCTTGTAATCGTCGCTAGGTGGTCTACGAATTTGGATGTAATTTTTATTTCTGGTATTCGTTATACTGCCATGATTGAAAATGAATAGATTGAAAGTTTTTTCAGAAAACAAAAAAAAGTTTTTAATCTGTAAAATAAAATTCAATTTGGCTCCCTGTCTGAGGCTACGAACCGTAGCCAGCCATGTGGAACCTTTCTGGCATCCTTCACACGCAAATCGAAAGGGGCACTTTGCAAAGGCACCTAAACCTTCCTGGGATCCCGCCACGTGTCCCTGACCTTCCCGGCGTCGCACGCAACACCACAACACGGGAGATACCCAAAGCACAGATCTCTTCGCTCCCTCGCCACTCTAACCCTCTCCCCCACCGACATGTGGGCCCATCAGAGCGGCCCCACGTGCCCGCGAACAGAATAAAAGGGTCCACTTCCTCGTCCCCTCCCAACCGCCGGCATTTTACACCTGTGCAGCGTGCCCCTTCCCGCCTCATGGCCAACGGCGACCGCCTCGCCGGAGCACCGTCCCCGCCGCCCATGCCGCCGCCGCTGCCCCCGTCACTAAGCAGGGCGTCGAATCGGCCACCGTCGGAGAACCACCTGGCTATCTCCGTGCCGCTGCTCTCGCTCGCCGGCTCCGCCGCCGACGCAGACGCGCCGCTGGCGCGGTGGCTCCGGCGGCTCGAGGCGTTCCTCGCGGTGTCGGGCCTCTCTGCCTCGACCCCTCTCGGCGTGGCCTTCGCGGCGTCCGCGCTGGCGGTGGTGGGCGTAGCGCTGCCTGCGGTGGCCGTGAGCCTCTCCCCATGCCGCAAGCACGAGCGGGTCTGCGACGACTTCGAGGTTGAGATGTTCGAGGTGTGCGTCATGATGTCGCAGGCGGCGGCCGCGGCCGTTGCCGTCGCCTGCGTGTCGAGGAAGATGGCCATGTACGGCCTCCGCAAGTTCCTCTTCGTTGACCCGGAGCTTGGCATGCGGATCCGCTTCCAGAAGGAGTACGTCGTCAGGATCCAGGTGCTGTCTCGCAGAGCTCAATTTTGGCGTATTCTTCCCTATTTGCGGACGAATGCCTAGTAACTTTTCCGTATGGCCCGTTGATTGGGGGAATTTTTGTGTGAGCTTTGGTACTACCTAATTTAGCTGTGAAATGGGGCAAGGAACTTGTCTGGGTTCATCTTCAAAGCGAGCAGCCGGATGAATTTCTTGTTATACTGACTAGTATGTCCTGGTTTATTAGTCTCCTTTGTAATTTGTGCTAAATTTTGACCAAAGATTTAACTGACATAATGTTAGTGCATGTCAACAAAAATTATATCGTTGGAATAATATAATTTTTACCGACATGTATGAACATTTTGTTAGTTAAATTTATGGTTAAAATTTGGCACAGATTACAATTGGGACCAATAAACCGGGACGGAGGTAGCAGATGAACAAGTGCAACCGTGCTCCGCGCCATTTTGTCGAAACATAGTGCAACTGAATGATAAATTAAGTGATCAGCGAGCATATGATTGCTTTGCGTTGTGCGTGGATTTAGGAAGAAACAATACATTGGAAGTCTTGAGACTGTGGATGTAAGATGGTGCTTAGATTCAGGAGGTTCCCTTGTTGCAGCCCATCTGCTAACCTACTGAAAATCTGAAACCTCCTGTCTGGATCCTTTTTTTAATATATATTTCTGCCGCCCTGGATTCATGGGCCTGTCCTTACTTGAGGGCGGGTCGAGGTGATCGATTCTCTGTTATATATGTTGTATATGCCTGTCAGCATGTGCCTACTTGTGTCCGCATGTGAGCGGGGCCATGGGTGTGTTGCACTAGCAGGTTTGTGTGTGTGCCACATGTCTGTTCGATTAGTCTCTACTAGTCATAGGTTTAGTTATTTCTAGTGGAAATTTGAATTATGAAATTCCGTGACTAGGACTGGAAACATTATTCATTCATGACTCATAATGTGTATGAGTTTTGTCATTCGATTTTTGTGTTGACAAGTGCTGCGACCCCAATGACAGGACTTCTTCCGAACACTTATGTGGTGGATATTGCCATGCCTTGCTGTGAAGGTCACCCGAGAGATGTTCCGCTTTTCCCACATGTTCCATCAGTCAATTTGGAGGTCATGCATTGTGCTATTTGCTTCCATCATGTCATGGATGTATTTGACGACAATTGTGTTGTCTTCCTGCATGCTTTTCAACTTGGTTTGCAATCTACAAGTTATACACTTTGATGATTACGGAAAAGTTCTGGAGCAAGACGCGGATCCTCTAGTGTATCTGAAAGAGCACCTGCAGCTCCGCCATAATCTCTCCAAAATCAGTCACAGGTTCCGCATGTTCCTTTTGCTGCTCTTCTTTTCTGTTACAGCAAGCCAGTTCGCCATTCTTTACAAGACAACAGCATACAACGGGCCAATCAATTTCACTAATGGTGGTGATATAGCTGTGAGTATCATATGTTTGTTTATTCCAAAAACATCATAAACTTCACCTTCTGTGTATGGTGTAAAAAATATCAGATCATAAACATATTTGTTTTCTGCTGCAGGTATCTTCAGTTGTTCAAGTTGTAGGCCTTGTCCTTTGTTTACACGGAGCTGCTAAAATTTCTCACAGAGCTCAAAACATTGCCGCAATAGCTAGTCGATGGCATGCTTTAGCGACATGCTCTAGTGATTCTACATATGTAAGCACCCCGAATGATTCTGGGAACCTTGTGCCCTTTCCAGCACATATGTTTTTGAGAGATTACTCGGAAAGTGACTTGGAGTCTATGGAAAGTGGCTCAATGCAAGGCAATTCTCATAACACAGCTCAACTGGCATCTTACATGTCTTCATACCACAAGAGAGAATCGCTTGGTTAGTAAGCTAATGCTTCCTTTAAATTTTGCATTGATAAACCTTACTTTAAAGCTTCCTGGAAGTTGTGTTGCTAAATCTTTATTATATTGTTTATGCTTGCAGTACATGCACAATTATTTTGTTTTGTTTCCTACCGTGCTCATGCATTTTATTCTACTCTCGTGCACTGCAGTGCTCTATCTGCTAACCAACCCTGGGGGCATCACGCTATACGGTTGGATTGTCGACCGGACATTCCTCAACACGATCCTGATGCTCGAGCTAACCCTTGTGCTGTTCGTGCTCAGCAAGACCATTGTGATCCCAGCGAAAACGCTAGTCAACAGTTACATGAGTTTCCCATGAATGGAGTTTGGCGCAAGCTTTAACATTCCGATTTTGGTTTGAAGAGCGTGACACCCAGACACGTAGTAGGGTTTGTACACCACATTGGCGAAGACCAGTGCCGACATCGGCAAAGTTGATCCTTGAAGACTAAAATGAACCCGGATCTGAGAAGCAAGGTTGGTGTTTCTTGATGTCCCTGTTTGGAGGTTGATCTTTGGGGGCAATGTCTCTTGAACACAAGATTCTGGCTAACGCGAAGCATGCAATTGTTAGACATAGGTTCCCTTTGATCACTGGACTGTATGTAGGATGTTGGGCTCGGTTGTGTTGTGTACAGTTTTTGGACCGAAGCCAGCATCATATGGCTGTGCATATGTACATGTGCTCTTGTATTACCACTTGATATCTACGAGGACTAAGTTTTGTCAATGCTACTGGATTGTGTTGCTGCAGACTTTTCTTGGCGTAAAGTGGAAAACAATCGAACAAATAATCTACTCGTATATGTTATTGAAGCAAACTTTAGGGGCGCCGGTCGCTCTGAAAGCACATGAATTCCCACGTTAGTGACAAGAAAAGGGGATTGATGAAACATTTATGCCTCCAGATAGTACTTCTTTTTTGGCATCATCGATCAGAAATTCCAAAAGCGCACAATGTTTCAGCAGAGCACGCAGAACGACAGGCATCATGGAAATTAAACAAGATAACCAGCGAACATTAGAACATTTCTCAAAAGGCACCACCTAACGTGGCATCTTACTACAGGCAGAAGATCAGAGAGGTCATTAAACATCACAAGTTGGCATTCAGCATCAAGAGTTCGAAATCAGCAAGAGATCACAACCCTAAGATCTAGCACCCCAGGTTTTGGATTTCAGGCACTTGTGCTTCAGAACTGGCCATCCGTTCTACCCCAGCTCTTAGCTAATGTTGGATCCATCTGAATAGCCACCGTTCACAACATCCAAAGGTTATCCAGGACAGATTAACCTAAAGAAGAAGTCAACAAAACTGTCCGTCATGAGTGTTAGGTTGGCACTTGATTTAGATAGATCATTTAATACTTGCTGAAGTAGAACAGAGAAATTGAATATTAACTTGAGTAGCAACCCGCTTTGCTGGCAACTTCTAAACAGAATTTCTTACCAGCAAAAGGCTAGAGGCTGGAGAGATCCTTCGTTTTTTTCCTAGTAGACATTCCGTGCAACGAACCATTATTATCAGTAGCCATCTTCCCCCTTTTCCTCTTTTGCTTCCTGCTGGAGAGGGTGCAGTTCTTCAATTCCAAAACCCCGATTGGCTTGTCAAGGACATCCTCACTTGATTTCCCTTTGCATATCATACCAATCACAGCCCTAGATGGTGTAGGGAGATCACATTCATCTTTTTCGTCCAGTGCAGTCAAGGATGCACTCCCGGGGTTTTTCAGCCAATCCTGATAGGGTTTTCTTTATCATATAGTGCAACATCCATCATCAATCTGCAAGGATCAAGCTCTTTTTTCCCCTTGCCATCCTTTTCTTCCTTATCTGTTTTAGATTGTTCGAACCGCAGGTTAAGATTGTATCGGACATAGACCAACTTGTGAAGCTTTTCAGAAGCAAGCTGATTTGTCGCTTGTGCATGCATCAATGCATATGTGCTCCAGTTTCGCTCGCACCTGCTAGAGGACATACATCCGGACACAATTCGAATCGCATAGCCCTGAAGGAGTTTTACTTCTCCTCCAAAATACGACCACCAAGAAGCTGGGTCCAATGTGCTAGCACAACGTCGAGCAATATCTTTGTCAAACCTCCCGCTAGAAGAACGGAAAGTTTCGAACTGGTCCAGTGCCGCCACTGCATTTGCAGGTGAGTCTGCAACCTTCTCAATTGCCATCGTGAATGCTTGCATGTAATCTGGATTGCTTGCAAGATCATGCTTGTAGTGGGCTTCAGGATCAAGCACACCAGCTGTAGAAGAAAGAGAGTTAGATAAATTCACAATGGATGAAAGCCATTAAAAAAAACAGTAACTTAGTCCTTACCTGCAATCATAAGAGTGCCATCATATAGATCTGCAACCCTCCTGTCAACCACATCCATGAAATCGTTCAAATCTTCTGACCCCTCCTGGAAAAGAGATTGTAATTCATCCCTAGCAGCAATCATTCTAGGCATAAATCCAGAAATTGACCTAGTCTTAGGTGAATCCGCGTGCTGAAGTACAGCATAAAGTGGTCGGATTCTATCTAGTACCCATTTCACATCTTCCCACCAGGACCAGCTTATCAAGCAGTCATATGTGTAATCATAATCTGCCTCCCTACTCCAAGGGCCGTCTTCCCACTCATTCGAGATCATCCACTGCCGGAGCTTGTCTTTCTTATCCCAGTAACTTTGTAGGCACATAAAGTCAGTTCCGAACCTTGCGGCATTGGGTGGGATCAACTCTCCATCAATCTTGGTTTTCATTTGAGCGTGCAGAGGTTCAGAATAACTGTAGAAAAACCTACATATCCGCTTGGCACTGGAGAGCACCGCATCAACCTTGGGGATATTTCCAATTTCCATCAGCATGAGATTAACAGTATGAGCTGCACATGGCTGCCAAACAATGTGCGGATACTCCTTGATGAGTTGCCCGCACGCTTCCTTGAAGTTTGATCCATTCTGTGTCACAATTTGAACTACGAAGCCTTGCCCAATCTCCTCCACAACCACCTTCCTAATCAATTCATAGAGATACGGGATACTCTGCATGCTTCCGGTGGCATCAACAGACTTGTGAAAGTACATGCGCCTATTGCAGGAGATCATGAAATTTACGATGGCTGTCCCAGTAGGTCCTATCCATGAGTCACACATCACAGTAACACCATACAGATCCCACCAACCTTTCCATTCGGCCACACGCTCCATCAATTCGTCATACTCGGACTGCAGGCATGGCCCATCAATTTCTGAACCTGTAGGAACGTGCTGAACCACCGGACCAAGTTGTTGCGTCAATCTCAAGGCCTCTTGGAAATGTGGGCAGTCGGCTTTCTCCCCAGGAATCCCATTGGCATGGAAAAACTTGGCCCAAGCCTGCCCAAGCTCCTTAGCTGAATCCTTTTGGAGAACCCCCTTGAGCCGAGGTGGGGCGGGTGCCCTGCGGCAGGAAAGGTCTGAATATATGCTTAAATCAGTAGTCACTCTCTGCCTACGACTTGGTGCAGACTTGTTCTTTCTACCAGCAACAGTACGACCTGCAATCCGTGTAGGTAAAATTTTCTTAGACCGTCGTATTCCACCATAGCAACAATCTGTTAGGGGGAAGAGGGGTATATCCCATCATATGAACATCCTATCGGAGACAGGAGGCATGTTGCATCAAAGATAATGTTCTTGGAGAAACATTCCACATTCCACCACAGATCAGGAACCATACAAGTAGCACGTATCACAACCTAGTACATTTCGTAGACTGAACCAAACAATGCGGCGATCTACAAGTAGAAGTAGGGAGGAAAGCAAAAGGTGTTGGCACTGCCGCAACCCTAACGCCGTTTGAACCCCGACCCAACAACAGATGGATGAGCTCTACAGATCGTTCGGAGACGAGTTCGAGTAGAAGGCTGTTGATTATCAGTACCTGAGCGCAAGGCCGCGATGCCGGGGGCGCAGCTGCTGCTGCTGCTGTTGCTCCCGTCATCAGAGCCCGACTCCATGCGGCGATTGAAGCTCTGGTCTGGTTTTGGGGAAGACGAAGAAGCCGCCGCCGGATTGTTGGGGGATGTTCTGTTTCTAAGGGTATTTCGGGCCGTTAGGGGATGTTGGGGGCAGGAGCAAGCAGCAATAATACGGCCCAAGTGAATCTCCAACCCCTGGTCTCCCGGATTTCCTATTTGACGCATTCTGCGTCGAATTGAGGCGAGCGACGCGAAGAGCTCTGTAGGCCTAGGCCCATTTAGCTGATAGCTTAGCGCGGGCGGGAGGTTTTCTCCAGGTTTTGGGAACCTTCCAGAAGGTTCACGAACCGGTTTTTCTTTTTTCATGTTGTTTTTCGAAGCTGGTTTTCTTTTTGGTTTTTCCTTTCTGTTTCTTTTTTATTTTATTTTATATCTTTTATGTTTCTTTCTTCTTTCTTCTTTTTTATTTTCTTTCCTTTTTCTGTTTCTTTTTCAAAAATTCGCAAATTTAATGTTTGAATTTAAATTTGTTCTTAAATTTTAAAATATGTTTGGGTATTTAAAAAAATGTGTTTTCAAAAAATGTTCACAAATTTTAAAAAAATATTCGTGTTGTCATAAATGTTCCAATTTTTTTTTACGTTTTCAAAATGTTCATAGAGTTGAAAATCTGCGTGTTAAAAGATGTTCGTAAATTTCAGAAACAACTCACGTTTTTCAAGATAATGTTGGCATTTGAAAAAAGGTTCGCCTTTATGAAAAATGTTCGCGCTTTCAAAACAATGTTCGTCTTTCTGAAAAATATTTGCACTTTCAAAATAATTTCGTCTTTCCAAAAAATGTTTGCAGAATCAAAACCATGTTTGCAATTCTAAAAATGTTCACAAATTTGGACAAAAATGTTCGCACAAACCAAAAAATGTTCAAATTTTTCAAAAGTAGTTCATGTTTTCAGAAAACCATTCATTTTTTGAAATGTTTCATATTTTTTTCAAATGAAGATGGACCTGGACGGAGTGGCTAGCATCTCCGGTCCACGTCCATCTCGTGGTAAGTTGTAGGGGCATGTCCTACTTGGCTATTCGAGTGTTTTTTCTTCTTCTTCATTTTTTTAGGTTTTTTAGAAGATCATTTTTTAGGTTATTCCTTGCATTTTGTTTCTTTGTTTTTTTATTTTCATGTTTCTTTTGTTTCTTTTACCTTTCCTTTAGTTTACTTTGTTCTTTTGAATATTACTTTACATTTGTTCTACATGCCAACAACATTTTTCCAATACAAAATAAACAATTTTTAATGCATGATTAACATTTTTCTATAATATTATTAGCATTTTTTAAATACAAGATTAATTTTTAATACATGATCAACATTTTTTATGTATTTTTAACATATTTTAAATGCTTGATTAACAGTTTCAAATTAAAAGATTAACAATTTTTACAATAAATGTCCAACATTTTTTCTTTATACACACAACGTTTTTAACTATAGATAGGCCGGCCCATTTTAATTTGTCTGAAGGTTTCCGTCTGTCCGTATAGTAATAGCCGGCCCATTTTCAGCGCTCATACGAACGCTGATTGTGTGTTCGCTGCGTTTTTTTTTTCTTTCGTTTTCTTATTTTCTTCAGTTTCCTTCGTTTTCTCATCTAATTTATTCGTTTCTTTATTGATTTTAACTTGTTTTTTCTTCTTTGTTTTTTATTTTAACTGGTATTTCTTCTCTTTCTTATTTTCGCCTTTTTTTCTTGGTTTCGATTTTGCTTTGTTTCTTTCTCGATTTATTATTTTCATTCTTTTGCACTGCTTTTCTTCAAGGTTTTTTATATCATTTTATTTGTTTCTTTTTCCATTTTATTATTTTGTTTCATGTTTCTTCTTTTGTTTCTTTGATTACCTATTATCTTTTGTCCCTTTTCGTATAGAACATGAACATTTTTTATACACATTTAACATTTTTCCGTTGAACATATTTAGTTACATAATGAAAAAAAATTAAAACATATACTTTTATATCAACTTTTATTTATATTTACAGTTTTTACACATCAGGAGCACTTTTATGCATATCTTTAACATTTTTCAATACATAATTAATATTTTTAAATATATTGGTTTATGTCTATTTTTGCATACACATTGTATATTTTTTATACACACATTTAACATTTATAAAATACATGATTAGCAGTTTTAAGAATATATTTTAAACTACTTTTTTGCTTAAACAACTGTACATTTTTACCATTTGGCATGAATGGTGAGCTATATCGAAAACAGTGAACAATTTTTTTATCTTTTGTATACATCATTGGCATTTTTATAATGTTTAATTTTTTCCAATACGTGAGTAACATTTTTAATATATATGTTTTGATGTCTACTTTATTTCTATACACATTGTAAATATTTTATATACATTTGGAACATTTTTTTATGCAAATTTAACTTTTTAAAATTCATGACTAACATTTTTTCATATATATGTTGATGTCTGCTTATTTTCATACACACTGTACAATTTTCGTATAGATTAGAAACATTTTTCTCTATATGTTTAACATCTTTTAAATGTGTGATTACCAATTTTCAATCTATGTGCTAAGCGATTTTTATAATTAATATATTTAGAATAAGAATAAGTTGGCTCCCCACAAGGATGTGAATGTGGATCATGTGGCTCCTCAATTCACACTTGTACCAAGGAGTTTTCCGGTCATTTGCTGACATGGAGATCATTCCATTTCTAGTATTTAATCATCCGGAGCTTGTGTGTTGTGCTATGCCATCATTTGGTTTGGGCATGACGATGCCAGAACTATGTATTGGATTCGCTTTTGGTCCCATCATTGGTTACAACTTACAACTTCTTCATGCATCCTAATAAGGACCATGGTCGCGTTAGGGTGCCAGATTTCTCACAAACCAGGGACTTCCTTCACCGCAGGTTTGATATGTGAAATGCATCTATTTTTATGAACACTTCTGCTATGTTTCTGTCCTTCAACTTGTATATTTTGATAAAAACTAACCGGGCCGGCATTGTTTTCAAGAGTATATGCAATGATATGTTTGCCATGCAGGAAAAGTCCCCTAAGAAGAACCACATAGCCAATAGGGACAGGCAAGTGGGTGCCCATAGCCCCCACGCGGCATAAATCCTACCTGTAGGAGGGGTACATGGCGCCCACATGTGTCACCTCCTGTCCTTCCTTCTCGCTAATAAGGACCTCCTCGCCCCGAAACATCCAGATGGATTTTACTTGATTGTTCTGCAAGATGGAGCCACCGCCATCTCTTATCTTCTACTGGAGGGCTTTTTTAGAGACTAGTCTGGCCTTGGAAGAGGGGGATTCTTTGTCATCAACACCACCAACTCCTTCTCCATCATAATTCCATGATCTCTCCACTAACGTGTGGGTAATTTCTCTGTAGTCACATGAGGTGGATGATAATTTGATGAAATCACATGTGTTTGTGTGTGCTTTCATAGGGGTGAATATATGTGCGAATGTATGAGCGTCTGTGTTGTACCATGTTAAAAAAAGTAACTAGCTACAAAGGTTGGTTATAAATGACATTTTTTTAGAGTACACCTAGGCGTACCATATTTTTATAGAAGATGAAAATCTTGTACTGGAAACAACAGTTTACTGCGAACAACAAGTGTAGCTAGAACTCCACACCCCACCGCGACAACTACAACTACAACGCAAAAGGGCCTGTCCTAGACCAATCATCTAGGCCCGTCGCGCCGGTCTCTTAGAAGCACAACAACTCTAAACGGAATCTCCTTACCAACGCACTACCCACACTTGGATGCCTAAGAGGAGACGGTGAGTGGATAATAGGACTCAGCCGGTCCTCAGAAAGCCATCGTCTTGGATTCACTGACGGCTGCGTACACAGCACCACGAAGATCAACTCCAACAACAGCAAGCATCGGAGAACCACAAACAAAATGCAAGCCAAGTCTCCACCTGCGATGCTCTCAGCAGAGTAACGACGCCACAGCGCCGCCATAGCCGGTCCTGCAACAGACCAAGGCTTTCGCCCGGAGATCACAACACGATCAAGAAGGGGAGATGCTCATACACCTCGGTGACGTCTCAAAGGAGGGGAACAACACCCACGGGGGTCGTCACTGCCAGCTCCGACCAAAGACGAGCAGGATTTTTCATCTGAACCATCGCGCACCTCCCACCTTGCTACTTGTAAACTGCGTTGGAATTTCCCCTGAAGAGGAGGGGCGAAGCAGTACAGTAGAGATAAGTATTTCCCTCAGTGAGAACCAAGGTTATCGAACCAATAGGAGAACCAAGCAAATTCCCGTCTTCAGTACCTACTCACACAAAAGCAAAGACTTGCACCCAATACGAGCAAGAGGGTTGTCAATCCCTTTGAACTCGTTATTTGCAAGGATTAATACTCACAGTGATAGATAGATAAGAAGAAAAGTAAAATAAAAAGTATAAAATTACGGCAATGTATTTTTGGTTTTAATAATATGATAAAAGTAGACCCGGGGGCATAGTTTTCACTAGAGGCTTCCCTCTCGAACACATAGCATACGATGGGTAAACAAATTACTGTTGGGCAATTGATAGGAAAGCACATAGTTATGACGTATCCATGGCAATGATCATGTATATAGGCATCACGTTCGTGACAAGTAGACCGACTCCTGCCTGCATCTACTACTATTACTCCACCAATCGAGTGCTATCCAGCATGCATCTACGGTATTAAGTTATGACAAACATATTAACGCCTTAAGCAAGATGACATGATGCACACAAAGTAAACTCAAGCAATAATTAAACCATGTCATTTTACCCTTAATGGCAACAATACTATACGTGCCTTGCTACCCCTTCTATCACTGGATGAGAACACTTCAAGATTGAACCCATTACAAAGCACCTCTCCCGCTGAAGATAAATCAATCTAGTTGGCCAAACCAAATGGATAGGTCAGAGAGAAATACAAAGTTATAACAATCATGGATAATAAAGTTTAAAAAAGACTCAGCTACTTTCAATGGATAATCCGATCATCAACCCACAATTCATCGGATCCTAACAAACACACTGCAAAAGAAGATTATGTCGAATAGAAGTCCAAGAATATTGAGGAGAACATTGTATTGAAGATCTAAGAGAGAAGGTAAGCCATCTAGCTATTAGCCATGGACCCGTAGGTCTGTGGTGAACTACTCACGCATCATCGGAAGGCAGCAAGGATGATGTAGAAGCCCTCTGTGATCGATCCCCAAACAGAGTACCAGAAAAGGCCTCCAGATGAGATCATGGAAGAATAGAAGCTTGCGGTGCCGACAAAAGTGTTTCGGGTGGCTCTCTGTTGGTTTGGGAATATTTGGGAATTTATAAAGGTGGAATTAGGTCAAACAGAGTTGCGTGGGGCTCACGAGCTCAGGGGGCGCGCCCTGTGAGCTTGTGGCTCTCTCGTACTCTTCTGGCCTCCACCCGAACCTTCTAGGGTCCCTTTTGGTCCAGAAAAAATCACCATAAAGTTTCATCGTGTTTGGACTTCATTTGGTATTGATTTTCTGAAAAGCCAAAAACAAGCAAAACATAGGAACCGGCACTGGGCAGTGGGTTAATAGGTTAGTCCCCAAAAATGATATGAAATAGCATAAAAATGTATATAAAGCATTCAAGATTGATAATATAATAGCATGAAACAATTAAAAATTATAGATGTGTTCGAGATGTATCAGCATCCCCAAGCTTAATTCCTGCTCCTCCTCGAGTAGGTAAATGATAAAACAGATTTTTTTATGTGAAATGCTACCTAACATGTGTATCATGTAATCTCTTTAGGGTATAATTATTGAGAAAGCGATGACGTGACAATATCAACACAATAATATCCATGAATATAAGAAACATAATCATTATTTTTTCAAAACATATGATCCTTAACTAATGTTATCCCCACTCATTTTTATCATGTTAGCATGACATGAGTTCGCGTCTATGCCTTCACCGCATAAATATAAATCATAAGCACCCCGGTGTCAAACCAGGCAATGGTACCGTACTTCTAATGTGCTTCAGCATTTTCAACCTCACGCAATACACGAGCGTGAGCCATGGATATAGCACTATAGGTGGAATAGAATGCGATGATAGAGGTTAATAAGGGAAGTCAAAAAGGGAAGAGGGTCTCACATCAACATGGCTAATCAACGGGTTATGGAGATGCCCATCAATTGATGTCAATGCGAGGAGTAGGGATTGCCATGCAACAAATGCACTAAGAGCTATAAGTGCATGAAAGCTCGACGGAAACTAAGTGGGTGTGCATCCAACTCGCTTGCTCATGAAGACCTCGGGCATTTGAGGAAGCCCATCATCGGAATATACAAGCCAAGTTCTATAATGAAAAATTCCCACTAGTATATGAAAGTGACGACTCAGGAGATTCTCTATATGAAGAACATGGTGCTAATCTGAAGCACAAGTGTGGAAAAGGATAGTAACATTGCCCTTTCTCTCTTTTCTCTCATTTATTTTTTAAATTTTTTCTTCTCTTTCTTTTTCTTCTCCCTTTTTTTCTTTCTCCTTGTTTCTTTCTTTTTTTTGTCCGGAGTCTCATCCCGACTTGTGGGGGAATCATAGTCTCCAACATCCTTTCATGACTGGGACAATGCTCTAATAATGATGATCATCACACTTTTATTTACTTACAACTTGATATTACAACTCGATAAAACTAAAAAATATGACTCTTTATGAATGCCTCTGGCAGTGTACCAGGATGTGCAATTGTCTAGCGTAACATGTATAATAATGATGAATGGTGGTTATGCCACAAATAACATGTCAACTCTATATGATCATGCAACGCAATATGATAAGGAACACGTATGTCAAGAAAACGGAACGATGGAAGTTGCATGGCAATATATCTCAGAATGGCTATGGAAATGCCATAATAGGTAGGAATGGTGGCTGCTTTAGGAAGATATAAGGAGGCTTATGTGTGATAGAGCGTATCATACCACGGGGTTTAGATGCACCGGTGAAGTTTGCACCAACTTTCGAGGTGAGAAAGGGCAATGCACGGAACCGAAGAGGCTAGCAAATTGCAGAAAGGTAGGAGTGCATATAATCCATGGACTCACATTAGTTATAAAGAACTCACATACTTATTGTGGAAGCCTATTAGCCCTCAAAGCAAATACTACTTGCATGCCCCTAGAGAATTGGTTGGTAGGAGTTAACCGTCATGCGCATCCGATTATAACAACACTCAAGGATTTCAATCAGAAATACAAATGCTTGAACCTCCCCACCATGCCATGACCAACACTTAGATGAAAAGTTAATAACAAGCACTAATACCAATATTTCTACTAACCAATGATCATGAACCAATATCCTTTCAAATTGCGACATCAATATCATTAAACCATGCGTTTCATATTTACTAGTCTACATGAAAGTTTTTATTATATTCTTGGACCAGTCTTATAACACGTGCATAGTACCACTTCCTATTTATAGAATCTCACAAAGATTTAAGTGAATCATGATAGTGCAATCATTTCTATAAAATATAACCATCGCCGTGCTCTAAAAGATATAAGTGAAGCACTAGAGCAGCTGCCTAGCTCAAAAGATATAAGTGAAGCACATAGAGTATTCTAACAAATCACGATAAATGCATGTCCCTCTCAAAAGGTGTGTCCAGCAAACAGTGATTGTGGCAAACTAAAAAGCAAACAAAGCAAAAAATGCTATGGCACAAGACGCTCCAAGCAAAACTCGTATCATGTGATGTATAAAAATGTAGCTCCAAGTAACATACCAATAGATTGTATACGAAAGAGGGGATGCCACCCGAGGCATCCCCAAGCTTAGACGCTTGGGTCTTCCTTGAATATTACCTTGGGGTGCCTTGGGCATCCCAAAGCTTAGGGTCTTGCCGCTCCTTATTCCTTCATCCATCATGATCTCACCTAAAACTTGAAAACTTCAGCACACAAAACTCAACGGAAACCTCATGAGATCCATTAGTATAGACAAATCATAACATTTGCGTACTGTTATAACTCATTCAGAATTTATTCTTGCATATTAAAAAAATACCTATTACCCCCTCCGGTCCTTTTTACTCCGCGTATTAGATTTTTGTCAAGTCAAACATTGTAAAGTTTGACCAAATTAATATTAAAAATATAAATATCTACACTACCAAATATATATACTATGAAGCTACATTTCATAACAAATCTAACCATATTTATTTGGCTTTGTGAATGTTGATAGCTTTTTCTATATGTTTGATCAAAGTATACATACTTTCACTTTGGACAAAACTTATATGCAGACTAAAAAGGACCGGAGGGAGTATATTCTAACTTCTCCATGATTTCTCCCCCCGGGGGATATAATCCATAGCATCCTTAAAACAAGTAAACTATGTAATAAAAATAGAATCTGTCTAAAATAGAACAATCTGTAATGATCTGAACAAAAACTATAGTTCTGTAATTCCAAAAATATGAAAAATTGGGACACCGTGGCAATTTGTATATTAATCATGCGTAAACATTTCAGAATTTTATCATGTTCTAGTGAATTATGGTAATTCCAGCACTGGGCGCCAAAGTTTTTTCTTTTCACGGAATCAAGTCAACTATCAACCAAATCATCCCAAAGCTTTACTTGGAACAAACACTAAATTAAACATATAAACATAATCATAATAGTAGCAATGATTGTGTCAACACACCAAAATAGAAAGTAAAAAAGGTAACATAACTATTGGGTTGCCTCCCAACAAGCGCTATTGTTTTACGCCCCTAGCTAGGTGTAAGGTAATGTTTCAAGTATCATAATAAAGGTAAGGGAGGTCATCCATGTTCATCTCATACTCCCTTCTTTCAGCAGCAAGCTTCCTAAGAGGTAAGCAAAAATAATCAAAAGGGCTAAATTTAATAGGGTAAGGATCCGTGAGATCAAGTTTAGGAGGAGGAGGTTCCTCCTTTGGCCCTTTGTAAGTAATGACTATTTATTCATTATATATGTTTCTATGAAGGTATTCCTTTAGCCTTTTCTTAAGCACACACCGCAATCCATTATTTTGTATAGCCAAATTATTATTATGTTTGGAAAGTTTATCGAGCAACACAAATGGGGGAACCTTTTTCGTAAGATTCTCATTGTAAGAAACATAGTCTGTAGATTGTAATTTTCTTATCTCCTCTTGGTTGTAAAGAATTGTCTATTTTATAATAAGCAAATATCTCTCATGCCTCCTCCATGATGTGGCCAAATTCGTAAGCTAGAAATATAGTGGCCAAGCGCTTAATAGAAGGATCATAAATGTTTGAGAATTCTAGAAGTATCCTTTGAATAGCAGGATGCATATGCACAAATTGTATTTCAAATTCAACTATAAGCAAAGATATGGCATCCGCAAGACTAGTAGTTTTATTAAGAGATCCTCCTAACATAGGTAACGTGCCAACACAAGTAAAGAAATCATGAGTAATGTTGTTTCCAATAATATTACCACTACCTATACAAAGTTTTTCAGTATGCATAATAGTGGGTTATTCTTTATCAGGATCATCATCGGCAAGATTATCTAACTTTTCTTTAGCAAATTCACCAAAACTTCCTTTAATATTTTCATTTCCCATAAGTGTAGTGATGATCAAAAGGTTCCGCACTAGTGGCAGGAACATCATTGAATTTCTCAAATTCAGACATGATAGCAACTTCAAGCAAGCAAATAAAGTAAATTATTTTTTGTTTTTGATTTTTATGAGAAGTGCTGGGAGATGAAAAAGAGAGGCAAATAAAAAGGAAAACAAAAAGTAGAGCAAGTAGATGATAGTTTGTATGTAGGAACTTGATAAGAATTTGATGATGTCTCCTTGGCAATGGTGCCAGAAATTCTTCCTGCTACTTGTAAACTGCGTTGGGATTTTCCCCGAAGAGGAGGGGTGAAGCAGTACAGTAGAGATAAGTATTTCCCTCAGTGAGAACCAAGGTTATCAACCCAATAGGAGAACCACACAAATTCCCATCTTCAGACCTACACACACAAAAGCAAATACTTGCACCCAACGCGGGCAAGAGGGTTGTCAATCCCCTTGAACTCGTTATTTGCAAGGATTAATTCTGATAGTGATAGATAGATAAAAAGAAAAGTAAAATATAAAATATAAAATTGCAGATATTTTTGATTTTAATAATATGATAGAAGAGACCTGGGGGCCATAGTTTTCACTAGAGGCTTCTCTCTCGGACACATAGTATATGGTGGGTAAACAAATTACTATTGGGCGATTGATAGAAAAGTGCATAGTTATGACATATTCATGGCAATGATCATGTATATAGGCATCACATCCGTGACAAGTAGACCGACTCCTGCCTGCATCTATTATTATTATTCCACCAATCAACCGCTATCAAACATGCATCTATGGTATTAAGTTCATGACCAATAGAGTAACGCCTTGAGTAAGATGACATGATGCAGACAAAGTAAACTCAAGCAATATGATTAAACCCCGTCGTTTTACCCTTAACGGCAACAACACTATATGTTCCTCGCTACCCTTTATCACTAGGTGAGGACTGAGGGAGTCTTGGATTAAGGGGTCCTCAGGCCGCCGGCCCATTGCTTACGGGCCGGACTAATGGGCTACTATGAAGCCGAACTAGGGCGTGGATCCGTGACCGGACAAGAGATCTTCGGAGTCGTGGTGTGCCCTCCAAGTCAAGATTAGGCATGATCTTTCCTTTGTTGTAACCGATTGCATGTAACCTAACCCTACTGGTGTCTATATAAACCAGATGGTTTTAGTCTTTAGGGCTAGTGCAATATCCAACACCCCATCAACCTAGGGTTTAGCTTGCCTGATCTCGAGGTAGATCGACTCTGTAACCATATCATACACATCAAATACAATCAAGCAGGACATAGTGTTTTACCTCTTCGAGAGGGCCTGGACCTGGGTAAACACCGTGTTCTTCGTCCCTTGTTCCCCATTGATCTTAGATCCACAACTCGGGACCCCCTACCCGAGATCCTATGGTTTTGACACCAACATTGGTGCTTTCATTGACAGTTCCGCTGTTGGGTCACCGAAGATCGATGGCTCGCCTAATCATCGAAGATGGCGTCGGCTCCGGGGACCCCTTTGTCCCCAACCAACTCTTCGCGTTCGACAGCATCGTGCTACACACCAACCCAACTGGTCATCTAGAACAAATCAATAATTTTGCCCCTGAGCACCGGATTAGATTCGACAACTTGGAGTACGTCACGGGCGCCCGAGGCGATTTGATCCTTACCGGATTCACAGCCTCTCCCTGTGCCCCTATGGGCCCCGCTGTGCCCGATCCGATCTACATATCGGCCTCAACCCTTCAACTGGCTTCGATCTCGAACGGCTCCACTCTATCTGGAGACCAGGAATCCCCTTCAGCCGTGCTAATGGTGCCCGCTAAAGACCTAGCTTCAGGCCTCGACGCAGAAGCGGTGTTCGGACGCCAAGAGTCACTCTCGGCCGAACCCTCTCCTCACGACACATCTATGGCCTTGAGCCCCAACGACAGCGACGTTTGGAAGTTAGGAATCATCCCTGGACAAACTCCCCCTCACCAACTTGGCTTGGAGCCTCAATACGGAGACAAGATCCGAAGACCAGGTCTTGTCCTTGGCCCCTTATGTTAGTCCGGCCACAAGCCCGACCCCGAGCCTCAAGGTTAACTCGCCCCTGGAAGACTAGGATTCAGTTCGGGCCTGGACCACCCCTCGCCCCGCCACAACGGAGACCGGCCTCGGGCGGCCTCCACATGCCAACTCGGCAAGCCTCGTCTTGTTAAACGAAGTGCTTGACCAAATCCAGATGATGGCTATTCGAGATGACTCGCCCTCGACCTGTGTCCAACAGCCCCTCGAGGTGAATTACACAAAATTTTGCGACCCACCCACCACCCACCTGGTAGCCATAGTCGAAGACTTAACCGACATGTTGGACTACACCTCGGAAAACGCCGAATTTATGGACAAGGATAGTGGAGCCATGGTTAGTACAATGTTGCTCCCCCTGTCACCGTCCACTGGATGGCCACGTCCACTTATGATGTCTACATGGTGGAAACCTCGAAAGACGATGACGGCACTCCGGGAAGAATAACGGCAAGCCCAGCGATGAGCTACCAAAACGCCGCAGACAACGCCGCCGCTCCAAGGCACGTCGAAGCCATGCGAGCAACACGGACACCGGAGAAAACGACACTCCGGAAAATGTGGAAAACCTTGACGACCCCGACGCGGACGAACAACCACAAAACAATTGCGAGGAGCACGAGGACCCGCTCGATCTCGAATACCTCGATGACTCCGAAGACAGCAATTACCTCCCCCTTTCTGAAGAGGAGGCCAGCTTGGGCGACAAAGATTTCATTGTCCACGAAGGCCCACTGGGTCAAGAGCGGTTCAAGCGGCAGCTCATTGCCACTGCGCGTAGCCTGAAGAAACAAGGGCAAAAAATAAAGGCCAATCAGGATACCCTCAATGACAGATGGACCAAGGTCCTAGCTGCCGGGGAGGAGTACAGCCACACGCGTCAGACTAAAAGCTACCCAATGCGAAGACTCTGGCCTCAATTCAACGACAAAGCCATAGAGCAAACACCTCCAAGGCACACTTAGGCAGAACAGCCGGACCGCCCCCCTCGAGGACAGGACAGGACAACTGATAAAGCCAAACAGCCTCTCGCTCCACCTCGCCGTCAAGGCAAGGAGCCATTACGGCCAGTTTATGAGTATGGCCTACGACGCGACTTGGACGCTCGGGCAGGTCCGACGAGGTCCATTTACGGACCCAAAGATGAAACCCCCGTTAGACGGGATGGTTACCAAGCCTGGTTAGACAGCAATGACAGAGCTCGGGAACAACAACGAGCTCGGATGACAAACGATCTCTGGCACGACGTAGCCCGAGTCAGGGGCGCCGCTCACCCTCTGTGCTTCACAGATAGGGTTATGCAACACCAATTCCGGGAAGGAACCAAACCTGTGAATATCAGACCATACGATGGAACAACAGATCCGGCCGTATGGATTGAAGATTTACTGCTACACATTCACATGGCACGCGGAGATGACCTCCACGCCATCAAGTAGCTACCATTAAATCTCAAGGGTCTAGCTCGACACTGGTTAAATAGCCTCCCCAAAGACTCCATATGATGTTGGGAGGGGCTCGAGGACGCTTTCCGAGCTAACTTTCAGGGCACCTATGTTCGTCCCCCGGACGAAAATGACCTGAGCCACGTAATCCAGCAGCTCGACGAGTCAGCCCGGCAATTTTGGTACCGGTTTTTGACCAAGAAGAACCAGATCATTAACTGTCCGAACGCCGAAGCTATAGCCGCCTTTAAGCATAGTATGCGGAATGAATGGCTAGCACGTCAGCTCGGCCAGGACAAGCTGAGAACGATGTCAGTGCTCACCTTCCCGATGACTCATTTCTGTGCCGGAGAGGATAGTTGGCTGGCTCGTAGAAGCACCAACCCCGAAACCCCCAGCACCTTGGATGTCCAGGACGGGAATGGAAAGCCACGGCAGAACAAGAACAAACGCCGCCACAACGACGGCGAAGCTGACGAGACAACAGTAAATGTCGGATTCCGTAACCCAAAGTCCGGGCCACAGAAAAAGCCCTCTAAAGGCAACCAGGACAGCCCAACCAAGTTGGATGGAATCTTAGATAGGCCTTGCCAAATCCATGGCACCCCTAAGAAGCCCGCCAACCACACCAACCATAACCATTGGGTGATAAAACAAGCCGGCAAGCTCACAGCCGAGGACCCTGGCAAAAGCGCTCGAAGCAAGGACAATGAGGAGCCCCGCAGGCCGAACAATGGAGGCCAAAAACCCTTCCCTCCGAAGGTCAAGATGGCGAACATGATCTATGCCACCCATATACCAAGAAAGGAGAGGAAGCATGCGCTACGAGACGTTTACGTCATTGAGCCTGTAGCGCCAAAGTTCAACCCATGCTTGGCTTGCCTGATCACCTTCGATCGTAGCGACCATCCGACCAATAACTGTCATGGAGGATCGGCGGCCCTAGTACTCGACCCCATTGTCGATGGGTACCACCTCACAAGAGTTCTCATGGACGGAGGCAACAGTCTCAATTTGATCTATGCAGACACTATGAGGAAGATGGGGATCGATTCGTCAAGGATCAAACCCAGCAACACCACTTTTAAGGGGGTTATTCCGGGTGTAGAGGCCCGCTTCTTGGGCACAATGACTCCGGAAGTAGTATTCGGCTCAACAGACAACTTCCGCAGTGAAGACTTGATCTTAGATATTACCCCTTTCCGCAGTGGCTACCATGCCCTTGTCGGATGATAACCCACAAGTATAGGGGATCAATTGTAGCCTCTTACGATAAGTAAGAGTGTCGAACCCAATGAGGAGCTAAAGGTAGAACAAATATTCCCTTAAGTTCTATCGACCACCGATACAACTCTACGCACGCTTGACGTTCGCTTTACCTAGAACAAGTATGAAACTAGAAGTACTTTGTAGGTGTTGTTGGATAGGTTTGCAAGATAATAAAGATCACGTAAATATAAACTACGGGCTGTTTAGATAAAGAAGCAATAAAGTAAATAGAGCGAGTGTGGAAAAGTGGTGGTAGGAGTTGTGAAATTGTCCCTAAGCAATTGACTACTTTACTAGACCGATAGGAAGTTTTATGTGGGAGAGGCATAAGCTAGCATACTTTCTCTTCTTGGATCATATGCACTTATGATTGGAACTCTAGCAAGCATCCGCAACTACTAAAGATCATTAAGGTAAAACCCAACCATAGCATTAAAATATCAAGTCCCCTTTATCCCATACGCCACAACCCCCTTACTCGGGTTTATGCTTCACACTCAAGCAACCCACTATAAGTTTAATCATGAACGATTGCAACACCTACACATCGAATCCTCACGCTATGCCGACACGGAGAGCACAATAGGACCGCAACATAACCACAAGGAAATTAAACCAATCATAGCAATTCATCAATCACCGATAGGACAACGAAAATCTACTCGGACATCATAGGATGGCAACACATCATTGGATAATAATATGAAGCATAAAGCACCATGTTCAAGTAGAGGGTACATCGGGTTGCGGGAGAGTGGACCACTGAATATAGATGAGGGAAGGTGATTGAGATGTTGGTGAAGATGATGGAGGTGTTGGTTTAGATCGCGGTGATGATCATGGCCCCCGGCAGTGTTCCGGCGCCACCGGAAGCAAGGGGGAGAGAGCCCCCCTTCTTCTTCTTCTTCCTCTTCTTCTTCTTCTTCTTCTTCTTCTTCTTCTTCTTCTTCTTCTTCTTCTTCTTCTTCTTCTTCTTCCTTGACCTCCTCCCTAGATGGGAGAAGGGTTTCCCCTCTGGTCCATGGTCTCCATGGTGTGGGAGGGGCGAGATCCCCTCCGAGATTGGATCTGTCTCTCTGTTTCTGCATTCTCCGATTCTGCCCTTTCACCGTTTCTTACATATCCGGAGATTCGTAACTCCGATTGGATTGAAACCTTTGCCAAGATTTTTCTCCAAAAATTAGCTTTCTTGCGGCAAAAGAAGAGCATCAACCACCTTACGGGGTGCCCACGAGGGTCAGGGGCGCGCCTGCCCCCCTGGGGCGCCCCCCTGCCTCGTGGCCCCCTCGGGCACCATCTCGCGTTGATTTTTCTTCCAGAAAATCACAAATATTCCAAAAATATCCTCCGTTCATTTCTATCCCGTTTGGACTCCATTTGATATGGGGTTTGTGCGAAACATAAAACATGCAACAAACAGGAACTGGCACCGGGCACTGGATCAATATGTTAGTCCTAAAAAGTAGTATAAAAAGTTGCCAAAAGTATGTAAAAGTTGTAGAACATTGGCATGGAACAATCAAAAATTATAGATACGACGGAGACGTATCAGCATCCACAAGCTTAATTCCTGCTCGTCCTCGAGTAGGTAAATGATAAAAAAGATATTTTTTATGTGGAATGCTACCTAGCATAATCTTGATCATATATCTAATCATGGCATGAATATTAAGACACGAGTGATTCAAAGCAATAGTCTATCATTTGACATAAAAACGATAATACTTCGAGTGTATTAATAAAGCAATCATGTCTTTTCAAAAAAACATGGCCAAAGAAAGTTATCCCTACAAAATCATATAGTCTGGCTATGCTCCATCTTCATCACACAAAATATTCAAATCATGCACAACCCCGGTTTTAGCCAAGCAATTGTTTCATACTTTAGTATTCTCAAACTTTTTCAACTCTCACGCAATACATGAGCGTGAGCCATGGATATAGCACTATGGGTGGAATAGAATATGATGGTGGAGGTTATGTGGAGAAGACAAAAAGAGAGAAGGTCTCACATCGACACGGCTAATCAACGGGCTATGGAGATGCCCATCAATGGATGTCAATGTGAGGAGTAGGGATTGCCATGCAACGGATGCACTAAGAGCTATAAGTGTATGAAAGCTCAAACTGAAAACTAAGTGGGTGTGCATCCAACTTGCTTGCTCATGAAGACCTCGGGCATTTGAGGAAGCCCATCATCGGAATATACAAGACAAGTTCTATATGAAAATTCCCACTAGTATATGAAAGTGGCAATATAGGAGACTCTCTATATGAAGAACATGGTGCTACTCTGAAGCACAAGTGTGGAAAAGGATAGTAACATTGCCCCCTTTTTTTGGCGGGCTTCTTTGGCCCCCCTTTTTTTATTTAGGCTTCTTTGGCCTCTCTTTTTTTATGGGGCAATGCTCTATAATGATGATCATCACACTTTTATTTACTTACAACTCAATATTACAACTCGATACTAGAACAAAGATATGACTCTATATGAATGCCTCCGGCGGTGTACCGGGATGTGCAATGGTCTAGCGTAGTAATGACATCAAAAAAGGACGAGCCATGAAAACATCATGCTAGCTATCTTACGATCATGCAAAGCAATACGACAATGAATGCTCAAGTCATGTATATGATGATGATGGGAGTTGCATGGCAATATATCTCGGAATGGCTATGGAAATGCCATAATAGGTAGTTATGGTGGCTGTTTTGAGGAAGATATAAGGAGGCTTATGTGTGATAGAGCGTATCATATCACGGGGTTTGGATGCACCGGCGAAGTTTGCACCGACTCTCAAGGTGAGAAAGGGCAATGCACGATACCGAAGAGGCTAGCAATGATGGAAGGGTGAGAGTGCGTATAATCCATGGACTCAACATTAGTCATAAAGAACTCACATACTTATTGCAAAAAATTATTAGCCATCGAAACAAAGTACTACACGCATGCTCCTAGGGGGGAGGTTGGTAGGAGTTAACCATCGCGCGCCCCGACCTCCACACAAAGGATGACAATCAAAAAATATCTCATGCTCCAACTTCGTTACATAACGGTTCACCATACGTGCATTCTACGGGAATCACAAACATAAACACAAGTATTTCTACTAATCCACAGTCACCCACTAGCATGACTCTAATATCACCACCTTTATATCGCAAAACTATTGCAAGGAATCAAACATATCATATTCAGCGATCTACAAGTTTATGTAGGATTTTATGACTAACCATGTGAATGACCAATTCCTGTCATCTCTCTAAATAGATATAAGTGAATCAAGAGAGTTTAATTCTTTCTACAAAATATATGCCCATGCTCTAACAAATATAAGTGAAGCAAAAGAGCATTCTACAAATGGCGGTTTTTTATGTGAAGAGAAACAGGCAATCCAAACTTCAAATGATATAAGTGAAGCACATGAAGCATTCTATAAAGCCATACTCAAAAGATATAAGTGAAGTGCAATGAGCATTCTATAAATCAACCAAGGACTATCTCATACCAGCATGTTGCATAAAAGAGAAGTGAAAAATAAGTGCAAAAGACACTCCAAGACTTGCACATATCGCATGAACGAAACGAATCCGAAAACATACCGATACTTGTTGAAGAAAGAGGAGATGCCTTCCGGGGCATCCCCAAGCTTAGACGCTTGAGTATCCTTGAATATTTACTTGGGGTGCCTTGGGAATCCCCAAGCTTTAGCTCTTGCCTCTCTTCCTTTTCCTCATATCGAGACCTCCTCGATCAAACACTTCATCCACACAAAACTTCAACAGAAAACTCGGTAAGATCCGTTAGTATAATAAAGCAAATCACTACTCTAAGTAATGTTGAAAACCAATTCATATTTTGTTTTTGCATTGTAGCTACTGTAATATAACTTTTCCATGGCTTAATCCACTGATAGAAATTGATAGTTTCATCAAAACAAGCAAACTATGCATCAAAAACAGAATCTGTCTTAAACAGGAGAGTCTGTAGCAATCTGAACATTCACCATACTTCTGGTACCCCAAAAATTCTACAAAAATTAGGAAAAATAAAAAATTTGTATAGCAAGACAGTGCAAAAAATTTCAGAACCGTTTGACGTTCCAGTAAAAAATGTAAAACCGCGCACTACAGCCAAAGTTTCTGTCCTGCACCGTACAAACCAACAAGCATTGTAAACATCCTAAAGGCAAACCTTGGCACATTATTTTTATAATACAATGGAATTGTACAAGGGGATAATTATTTTTGATGAAAAGTTTCTGTAATTAAGATTCACAAAGTTTCCGTGAGGATGAACAAAGTTCAAGGAGCTCCCCCACTTCAACAATGCTTGTCTTTCTCACTTTCACTTTCCTTTTTGAAAAGTTTTGGGTTCCCCTCTTTATTTATTTTTGTTTTTAAACTATATAAAATCACTCAACAAAAATAAATGACTCTCTAAAACTTCTGGGTTGTCTCCCTGACAGCGCTTTCTTTAAAGCCATTAAGCTAGGCATATAGTGCTCAAGTAATGAATCCACCCGGATCCCAAGGTATATCAAAGCCAATTTTAATCAGCAATGATTTGTAATTTAGTAGTGAGCACAAAGTAACATATATAATGCATTAACAAAGTCTAACTCTCTTCCTATGCATCGGCATGTCATAAAAGAACAATTCATGCACACCAAGTAAAGGCCAATGCATAGTATAAGAAGTTTCTTGCAATTCTATCGTATTGGAAACATAGAGAGGTGGAGATATAGTTCCTCTCTCATAATAATTGCAAGTAGGAGCAGAAAGCACATGCATATTATATCTATCAAAATCATCATGTTTAGTAGTAAAACACAACCCATCAATATAATCCTTAATAAGGGCAAACTTCTCCGATATAGTGCAGTCGGGAGAATTCAAAAAGATAATAGGACTATCATGCATGGGTGCAATAGCAACAATTTCATGTTTAACATAAGGAACTATAGCAATTTCATCTCCATAAGCATAATTCATATTGGCATCTTGGCCACAAGCATAGCAAGCATCATCAAAAGGGGGTATTTCAAAAGAATCAACAGGATCATAACAATCATCATAGCAATAATCCTTCGGTAAGCACGAAGAGGAATTAAACAATGTATGAGTTGAAGAGTCACTATCATTAGAAGGTGGGCACGGGTAGCTAATCCGCTCTTCCTCCTTTTGTTCTTCGCTCTACTCATCATCTTTTAAATCCAATGAGCTCACAGTTTCATCAATTTATTTTTCCATAGACTCCTACAAAATATTAGTCTCTTCTTGGATAGCGGAGACTTCCTCAATAAATGCATCAATATTGGAATTGAATTCATAATTCTCATAGCAATATTTAAGTATAGCAAAAATTTTAGGTCTGTAAACAACATCATCAAGATTTTCACACTCTTTAAACAAAGATTCAATTTCATAAGCACCCATAAAAGCAACAAATTCTTCTATTTGTTCCACATCATAGTAATCATATATACCATTAGCATAAGAAGCCAAGGTTTTATCATCATTAAATTTGCATGAAAAGGGAAGGTGTGGAGCCTTCATCCTAGAGCAAAAAGTATAGTCATATCTCAAGCATAGTTCCCGAGCATACCAATGCAATATATGAATTTGATCCCATAATAATTTCCCTTTTTGAGTCAAGCGATAATCCCTAAAGTATTCACGTTGATCCAACGTGTCTCCCATTACATAATTTAATGGGGTTTTCTCAGGATTATTAAAGTAGTACATAATATTTTTCACATAACCAACATCGACGGTTTTAGGAGGTTCCCCATCTCCATGAGTAGCAAGTACACCTAATTTTCTTGGTATTTCGTCTTCCATATCCACTAAAGATAGAGAACAACTTAGAACAGCAAATACAAATTACTTAGTGATAAAGGAAACAAGCACACACGAGAATATTCACCCCACGCTATGACTCCCCGGCAACGGCGCCAGAAAAAGGTCTTGATAACCCACAAGTATAGGGGATCAATTGTAGCCTCTTTCGATAAGTAAGACTATCTAACCCAACGAGGAGCTAAAGGTAGAACAAATATTCCCTCAAGTTCTATCGACCACAGATACAACTCTACGCACGCTTGACGTTTGCTTTACCTAGAACAAGTATGAAACTAGAAGTACTTTGTAGGTGTTGTTGGATAGGTTTGCAAGATAATAAAGAGCACGTAAATATAAACTAGGGGCTTTTTAGATAAAGAAGCAATAAAGTAAATATAGCGAGTGCGGAAAAGTGGTGGTAGGAGTTGTGAAATTGTCCCTAAGCAATTGACTACTTTACTAGACCGATAGCAAGTTTTATGTGGGAGAGGCATAAGCTAACATA
Source organism: Aegilops speltoides (assembly GCA_021437245.1). Classification (NCBI taxonomy): domain Eukaryota; kingdom Viridiplantae; phylum Streptophyta; class Magnoliopsida; order Poales; family Poaceae; genus Aegilops; species Aegilops speltoides. The sequence continues at coordinate 364,951,714 of CM038147.1, read as the reverse complement.
CTTTCTCTTCTTGGATCATATGCACTTATGATTGGAACTCTAGCAAGCATCCGCAACTACTAAAGATCATTAAGGTAAAACCCAACCATAGCATTAAAGTATCAAGTCCCCTTTATACCATACGCCACAACCCCCTTACTCGGGTTTATGCTTCTGTCACTCAAGCAACCCACTATAAGCGAATCATGAATGTATTGCAACACCCTACAGCGGAAATCCCTCATGCTTGCGCGACACGGAGGGCATAATAGGACAGCAACATAACCGCAAGCAAATTAAACCAATCATAGCAAATCATCAATCACCGATAGGACAACGAAAATCTACTCAGACATCATAGGATGGCAACACATCATTGGATAATACTATGAAGCATAAAGCACCATGTTCAAGTAGAGGGTACAGCGGGTTGCGGGAGAGTGGACCGCTGAATATAGATGGGGGAAGGTGTAAGTGCATCTAGTGCCACCCCTTGTTGGTTTTGGAGTATTGACGACAAAGTTGGTTGAGGGACTAATGCGTTTGTGAGAATTGCAGGATAACGCAAGTAGTGTCCCTCATTGATTAAGTTCACCTACCGGAGATGACCCCTAAAAATGTATGAAGACATTGAAGACAATGGTGGTATGAGAAGATATTCATATTGAAGACTATGACATGAGAAGACATTGCGTGAAGACTTTGGAGCGCGAAGACTGTGTGTTTTCGTTGTTTCGTTTCTTCTTTGTTGAGTCATAGGAACCACCGTACTGTTAAGTGGGGTCCAAGTGAACTAAGTCAGAGTGACTGAAGTGATGCTCAACTCAAATCCTATGTCTTCGAGCGAAGACAATGAGAGCAAATCTTATCCAGAGCTGGATGAGTCAGCTTTGCTTGTAGCCCAAGTAAAGTTGCCGCGTGTGTTTGAAATCTGACCATTGGAACACGTGTCAGTTCCTTAGTGACCCAGGGTCATTTTGGACAAATCAGGTCGGGTTGCCTAGTGGCTATAAATAGTGCACCCCCTACACCATAAATTGGTGGCTGCTCAGAGTTTGTGCACCACTTTTGTCGTTTGAGAGCAACCCACCTCGAAGCATTTGAGAGAGAGAGAAATCCTTGCGAGGACAAATCCCAAACACCCAGAGCCAAAGAGTGTTAGGCATCACTGAAGTCTTTCTGTCTGTGTGACCTGAAGACTTATTACACTTGAGGATTGTGAATCCTCCAGCCGGTTAGGCGTCACGTTCTAAGCATCCAAGAGTAATTGTGGATTGCCGGTGAACGAAGTCTGTGAAGGTTTGGAAGTCTCCCTTGAAGACTTACCAGAGTGATTGGGCGAGGACTCGGTGTCCTTAGCTCAAGGGGAATAAGGTGAAGACACGGTCTTCTGAGTTAAATCTCAGCCTCCCTAACCAGACGTACGGTTGTCACATCAACTAGAACTGGTCCAACAAATCCTGTGTCTTCAACAAGCAACTGGTTCTATCCCTTCCAACCTTACTTGAGTTTGTCTTCGTGAAGTCATTGCTTATCTGTTCATCTGTTTGACTTCACTGTTTGACTTCTATTGTTGATTGGCTTCATACTATCTTCCATCTTGATCCTTACTACCTGACTGCTATTAGTCCTGTACTTTCACATCATGACCTACTTGACTATGGCTTGTTTAGGGTAGTTTATCTTCCGCTGCATATCAATTAGGTTGTTTCTGTTGTTTGTCTTTGAAACTTCCAAGTTTTGAAGACTTTCATAAAAATCACCTATTCACCCCCCTCTAGTCGATACTAGCACTTTCAATTGGTATCGAGCAAGGTACTCCCTTGTTACGTGTGATTGATTTAACCACGGAGTTTCAGCTATGTCGATCGCAGGATAATCAAGGTCTCCGCTGCTTGCCCGTGTTCGATGGAACTGAATATCCCTCTATGGAAGAATAAGATGCATGCATCTTGAAGCCATTGATGTCGACCTACGGTATGTCGTCAAGAATGGCGTTCCCAAAAACCGTGAAGGTGTCACCCCACTAATGTCAAGAAGTTCATTCAATCGACTCTCTGCGAAGAACATCATCTGTGGTCATCTGACCAAAGGACAGTATGGTCGTCTGAGTGCTCTAGAAACGTCGAAGCTAGTCTGGGACTAGCTATCCAAGGTCAATGAAGGCGTTTCAACCCAGAGAGATCAAAGAATCAGTGTTCTACGCAACCTCTTCAACCGTTTCAAGAGAAACGACAATGAGAATGTCCAGCTCACGTTTGACCGCCTCACTGACATCACAAATGAACTTCAAGCTCTTGGCGCAACTGAAATTACCAAGCATGAAATCGTCAAGACACTGCTGAGATCACTTGACAACTCCTTTGACACCCTTGCCCTAATGATATAAGAATGTCCTGACTTCAAGACACTCGATCCGTCTGATATACTTGAGAGGCTCAACACACATGAGTTCCAGCTATCTGAGAAAAGAGATATCTATGGTCCAAGCTATGGCCGAACTCGTGCTTTGAAGGCAAAAGTTGTTTCCTCATCTGAAGAAGAATCTAACTGCAGTTCTGAAGATCCTGAAGACATTGGAAGGGAACTTGCTATGCTTGTGAAGAAGTTCCAGAAATTCACAAAGAAGAAAGGCTTCAGAAAGTCTTCACGATCTAGCTCTAGGAATGATGAAGCTTCCACACATGATCACAAGAAGAGAACCTGCCACAAGTGCAAGAAACCTCGCCACTACATATCTGAGTGTCCACAGTGGGACAATGAGAAGAAGAAGAAGAAAAGCAAGGAATATGATTCTGATGACAAGAAGAAGAAGAAATCCTCAAATTCTTCTAAGTCTTCTTCCAAGTCTTCATCATACAAGAAGAGTTCATCTGGCAAGGCTCATGCTTTTGTTGGCAAGGAAATGGATTCAGAGGAGGAGTCTGCTTCGGAGGAGGCGGAGGTGGAGTCCGAGAGGAGTCGACCTGGCGTTGTAAGTCCGGCTCTAGCCTTCGCTTATGTTGCCAAGTCCATCTTCAACATCAAGACAATGACTTCCACACCAACGCTGAAGCTAATGACGAAGACGATCCTACTCCCACTCTATCGCTTCATGGCACGCGGTGCCAAGGTAAAATCACGCGATGCTTACTTTCAAACTTCAAGTGAAGATGACTCTGATTGTGAATCCAAACCCAGCTACAAAACACTTGCTAAAATTGCAACTAAACAACAAAAGGCTATGGAACATACTCAAAAACTGTTAGACAAAAGCGATGACTGTTGGACGCTGAAATGACACGCTCACAGTCCTTAGTTGATGACATAAAAATCTTCATGCTAAGTACCAAGAACTTGAAGGTCGTCATGAATCGCTTTCAACAACTTATGAAAGGCTCTCCTATGATTATCTTCAAAGGAAACAAGAGCTTGAGAAATTGAGAGCGGCTCATGAAGATCTTCAAAAGTGAATGAGTCACTTGGCGCCAATGATCAGTTCCGCCAGAAGGATTTGAACCACCATGTCTAAAATGCATTGAGCGTGATAACGCTATATCATTCTGGTCAATGTTCCATCGCTGCCATCGTTTCATTGTCTTCACCTACCGATGTGGTCACTAACCCCTCTGCGGAGGATACCACTGCTGTTGCTGATGAAAATGCTATGTTGAAGACATTGCTTGAAACAGGGATGTACAAAAGTTTGAAGGGACATTAGACTCTCTGCGATGTCCTCAAAAAGCAGATCCTGAACCGAAACCCTAGGAAAGAGGGTGTTGGGTTCGAGAGGAAAATAAACGTTGATGGCTCATACTGGAAGCCTGAGCAGTACCCCAAAACCACATGGGTTGCTGCAAAGGGACCTTCAGTAGATCCATCCACCTTATCCGGCTTTACCTGTGCTAATCCTATTATCATTGATGAATCCTTTGATGCAAACTACAAGCTGTTCAGAAATTAGAATGGTGAAGTGTTTGCCAGGTACATTGGTACTAACTGCAGGAATGGACCACCTATGAAGAAGATCTGGGTACCTAAGCGGTGCATTAAGAATCTTCCTGTGAATGTCGTCATGACACCACCTAGGAAGAAGACAAACCCCAGACATATAGCTTCATATGGCCCAAAGGCTTCATACAGATACAGGACTCACATGAGTCACCCTAATGCCAATGTTTTGCAGGGAAATCATGCTCAGACTTATGAATATGAGCGCGTATCTTCAAACCGCTATGTTCATAGGACTAAGAACTTTTCTGCTTATTCATATGAGTATCATTCATCTCCTGCAAGGCTATTTGCTAGGGCTTCAAAGCCAAAGTTCTCAGATGCTGCACTTAGACTCATTGCTTCTAAGCCCCCACTGAAAATGTGGGTGGCAAAGAAGAACTAACTCTCTTTTGCAGAAAATGGTCTCCAACCAGCAATCAATGGCATCCGATACTATTGCTGGGGACCTAAAACTCATTGATGACGCACGTTAAAATATCATTCTATATGCTTCACATCTGAATTTCTCATCAGTTAATGTCCTAACTTTGATATAAGCTGTGACTGTCCCTATATGTATCAAATGCATATGCTTCACAACACTTGTGTGAAGCCTATCCTCCTAATCGCTTTGTAGGGTACATCACCAAAAGCTTGAGAATGGATTATGGACGGTGGATGCACAAATCATATGACCGGTGATCAAGTCTTCTCTTGGACTCAACCTTACGTCCATCCGACAAGAGTCACATCACATTTCTTGACCTTTGGTAAAAGCAAAGTATTGGGACTAGGTAGAGTTGCAATCTCAAAGGATCAACACATGGATAAAGTGATGCTTGTTGAATCCCTTGGTTTCAACTTAATGTCTGTCTCAATGCTTTGTGACTTGAACATGATTGTGATATTTGGCAAATATCATTGCCTTGAACTAATGGAATCTGACAAATCTCTAGTCTTTGAAGGGTATCGAAAAGATGATCTGTACATGGTAGATTTCTCAGCAGGTCCACAGCTTGCCGTTTGTCTTCTCACAAAAGCTTCAGAATGCTGGCTCTGGCATCGAAGGCTAGGATACGCTGGCATGAGGAACTTACACTCACTCGTCAAGAAGAAGCATGTTATAGGCATCGAAGATGTTAAGTTCAAGAAGGATCATCTGTGTGGTGCCTGTGAAGCTGGAAAGATGACAAGAGAAAAGCACCTGTCGAAGACAATCATGACAACATCTCAACCCTTCGAGCTGTTACACATGGACTTATTTGGACCTACTCACTACTCCACCCTCACAACAACTGCCTGTCTCTATGGCTTCGTCATTGTTGATGACTACTCAAGATACACATGGGTCCATATAATTCTTTACAAGACTGAAGTACAAGATGTCTTCAGACGCTTTGCAAATCGAGCAATGAACAATTATGGAGAAAAGATCAAGCATATCAGAAGTGACAATGGCACTGAATTCAAGAACACTGGACTTGATCTGTATCTGGATACAATGGGAATCACTCATGAGTTCTCTGCTCCATACACACCTCAGCAAAATGGCATCGTTGAGCGTAAGAACAGAACTCTCATTGAGATGGCTCGAACAATGCTAGATGAGTACAAGACACCAAGAAAGTTCTGGCCCGAAGCTATTGATACAACATGTCACATCATCAATCGTGTGTACGTTCATAAGCTTCTGAACAAAACATCATATGAGCTGCTCACTGGCAAGAAGCCAAACGTCGATTACTTGAGTATTTGGAGCAAGATGTTGGATAAAGGATCCCCATCACAAGTCAAAATTTTCACCTAAGGCTCATGAAGGCTTCATGCTTGGCTATGGAAAGGATTCACACTCCTACAGAGTCTTCAACCTTTATCTCTACAAGATCGTTGAAACTGTGGATGTGAAATTTGATGGAACCAATGGTTCACGAGAGAGATCCTGCCAAGTACCTTTGGATGAAGCTCCTTCAAACGAGGCAATCAAGCTAATGGGAACTGGTGAAATCATGCCCTCAAGCACAGCACGAAGAGGAACTTATCATCTCGCACCAAATCAACTCGAAGACAATGCTCGATCAAGAAAATCCTCCCAATGATGACAATGATCAGCTAGAGCAAAATCTTCGTCCTGTTCACCCGCGTGTTGCAAATGAAGTTCAAATAGAGAGGATAATTGACAGCATCAATGCACCTAGTCCGCTCACTCGTTCAAGAGCAACTCAGCTAGCAAACTTCTGTGGGCACTTTTCATTTGTATCAATATCAGAACCCAAGAAAGTTGCTGAAGCTTTTATGGAACCTGAATGGATTCAAGCCATGCAAGAAGAACTTCAACAGTTCAAACTGAATAATGTCTGGGAACTTGTCAAGCGACCTGATCCTCGCAAGCATAACATTATTGGAACAAAATGGATATATCGAAACAAGCAAGATGAGCATGGTCAAGTCGTTAGAAATAAAGCACATTTTGTAGCTCAAGGATACACTCAAGTTGAAGGAATTGACTTCGATGAAACATTTGCTCCTGTTGCTAGGCTTGAAGCCATTCGCATACTACTAGCTTATGCACATCATCACAATATCTTGCTATATCAAATGGATGTAAAGAGTGCACTTCTCAATGGCAAGATTGAAGAAGAAGTGTATGTTACACAACCACCTGGCTTTGAAGATCCAAAACATCCTGATATGGTGTACAAGCTAAACAAGGCACTGTATGGCCTCAAACAAGCCCCTCGTGTTCGGTATGATACAATCAAAGACTTTCAAGAGCAAAGGCTTCAAACACGGATCCCTCGATCCCTCTCTTCATGAAGACATATGATGGTGAACTGTTTGTGTGCCAAATATATGTGGATGACATAATCTTGGATGCACCAACCGAAATACAAGTGATGAGTTTGGGTACATGATGCAAGAGCAATATCAAATGTCCATGATGGGTGAGCTGAAGTTCTTCCTTGGTCTTCAAATTAAATCCACAGAGGAATGGCATCTTCATATCTCAAGAGAAATACCTCAAAGACTGTCTCAAGAAGTTTGGAATGGAAGGCGCAAAGGCTACACGACGCCAATGCCGATAAGCACCATCTTGGTCCCGACGACAATGGTAAAGAGTTCGATCAAAAGGTATACCGCTCCATGATTGGTTCTTTACTTTATTTATGTGCATCTAGGCCGATATTATGCTTAGTGTTTGCATGTGTGCTCGGTACCAAGCGGCACTAAAGGAATCGCATCACTTAGGCGTGAAGCGAATTCTTAGATATTTGGCTTACACCCCAACACTCGGATTATGGTATCCCAAGGGCTCAAGATTCGATTTGGTTGGATTCTCGGATCTGATTATCTTTGGTGACAAGGTGGATCGCAAGTCTACATCCGGCACATGCCATTTTCTTGGTCGATCACTTGTCCGTTGGTCTTGAAGAAGCGTAATCGTATCACTCTCAAGCGCTGAATCTGAATACATTGTCTTTGGATCTGTTGTGCTCAGGCTTCTATGGATGAAGCAAACTCTCAAGGATTATGGCATCAATCTGCAACAAGTACCTCTATTCTGCGACAACGAGAGTGCCATCAAGATAGCCAACAATCCGGTCCAACACTCAAGACAAAGCACATTGAAATTCGTCATCACTTTCTCGAGATCATGTTATGAAGCAAGATATCGATATCATTCACGCCAACATCAAGAGCAATGGCGATATCTTCACTAAGCCCTTGGATGAGAAAAGGTTTTGCAAGTTACAGTGTGAGCTAAATATCTTAGAATCCTCTAATGTCCTGTGATCAGGCACACATCCTAACACTTATGCATGTTGATGACTTAGATGTGAAACACACAAAGTAATGTATGTCTTCAATCAATGAAGATTTACACTCTAAGTGTGAATACATTAACATGGAATTTGACTTCGGAGCGCCATGATAATTGTGCGCCGTGTCTGGGTCTAATACTTCCTATACGGTGGGTAACGCCACCACCAACTTTTCTAGTTTGAAGTGTTTCACTCAAGGCGTTATATTGCAATGACTTCACATTTGGTTTGTCTTCAGTTTCAATTTGTCTTCATGACTTTCTGCACTATGATGATTTGATTGCTTTTTGATATATATATATATACTAGTGTTATGTCCTCTACATCATTCACTTATAGCTATGTCTTCAAGATTGGATCTTTTGAACTAAGTGAATGTGATCGGACCCTAACCTCTCTATGCTTACTATCTCAAAATCTATCTGTCCAAATCATATGCATTCTGTTGAAACTGTCGAATGTCTTCTCTGTGTCCTAGTCAGCAGAAGGCAAAGAGAAAAACATTAAATCTGTTCTTAATGGATTATCTTTACTATTGAAAACCGGAGAAGCCGGAACAACTCTCTGACATGCCTGGCGGGTGTGGAAACGTGGGACAACCCTGAGGGTGTTGCATGTTCGCCACGTGCCCCTCAGATGTGAACCGCCAGGCACCAACAGAATTATTTGTGTCTCTCACCTACTTATAAATACCTGTCCCCCTACGGTAAAGAAATACTTCTTCCACCTCTCCACCTCCGTCAAAACCCTAGCGCCACCGCTAGCTCGAGACGACGCCGGCGATGAAGCGCTTAACTGCCGCGACTTCTCCGATGCCGTCCTCACGCCGGCCGCGGACATCGTCCTCTCCGCCGTCGCCGTAGGTGTCCTCCGTCGCCAAGTTAGGGCACGGTGGGCTGAACTGCTCGGTCTCCTATTCTTCTCCATCTAGCAATTCTTCGTGCGGTAATTATAACTCTATTTTTACCACCTTTTTGATCTTCAAGATTCATCCTGTTTACCGAAAGTTGTTTCTGTCTATTCAAAGCTAGATCTATTCCGTTTGCATCTCATACTGCTTAGTCGATTCACTTAGATTCCTTCTAGTTTGATTCCTCACTTGTACCTATTCACGGATTGGTACAAATCTAGAACCAACTCACCTATATAAGTGAATGTCTTCGCAACATGAGGTCAGTGTCTTCAAACTGATTTATCTTCAAAATCTTCTGAGAATGCATATGACCTCTTCCCCTTCCCTCGCATCTCTAATGCTGTCACAGGTACATGTCCGTGGGAGAATCCCTTGGTTCTCATAGTCTGCATTCATTTGCAGAATACTTGCAGCATCATATAAATTCTCCTAAAGCCAGTTCCTGCTTGACCAGCAAGCGCAAATCTCTGAAGCCTTTGAACGTACCGAAGCCTTTCAGCTTGAAATTCATGGCAACAGAGAAATCAACAAGGAAGGGTGGCAGACAGCACAGAGGAGGCACATCTAAAGATCTGCCTGATGACATAGCGGAACTGTACAAGACAGATCCTGAAGAAAATTATCATCAGAGGAAGACGCGAATCCAATAGATTCGACGCTATTGGGCTGAGGAGTGGTTCAAGTACGGATTTGTGACAAAGGAATATGCAGAGAAAAATGCCATCAAGAAACCTTGGGGTGATATCCTCTATCGAGGGCTTCAACCCAAGAGCCGAGCTGAAGCCATTGAACAAGGCTTCTATCCATGCATGGTCCGTGGGCCACAGCCAGCGAACGCAGATCCCACTTCACTACTATGGTGTCGTGATGATTCACTCTTCAAGCGCAACTATCAGTTTGCTGTGGCTTCGGCCAAAGAGAACAAGAAGACCTTGGGTTTGGACTTCAATCCAGGTCCCTCTGCTCCCCGTGCCGATGGCTCCCGTGAAGCTAATCCCAATGTCATTGGTCCCTATGCCAACCTTGACGGCCTCATCACTTACATCATGGTCCAAGGCGCCAGAGTAGATCATTCTGACGATGGTGCTGACTCTGATGAAGCCCCTGCTCCTCCTCCGCCAAAGCCGCAGAAGCAAAAGAAGTCTAAGGCTTCAACCTCAGCTGCAAAGCCACCTCCGAAGACTTTGCGTGCGGCCATCGCCACCGCACCTCCCGAAGCCGCAGTAATCGAAGATCTGTCCCGTGTCTCCAAGAGAACGGACAAGAAAAAGCAGCTTGTTAGAACATCTGATCAGCGAGCTTTGACTCCTGCTGCCATTCTACGTGAAGAACCCATTGATCTATCAAGTGATGATGATCTTGCTGATGACGCCCTTGAGCAGCTGATCAAGAGCAAAGAAGAAGTAGAAATCTTCAGCAACCTGCCTCTGTTCGATGTGGCCATCATTCAAAATTTCATTGATGAGTGGTTCGACACCCCCAACGTCAGCTTTGAAGATTTACAGCTCCCCTAGGCCTCAGTGTCGCCTTCAATGGCGCCATTGCTTCTGAGCTAGCTCTCGCTCAGCGCATCGTTGAGCTCAAAAACAAGATTGATTTTGAGAAGGCTCAATTCAAGAAGCATGTGGCCAATCTGAGTGTTCAAGATGTCCGCAATTTCAAGGTCATGCTCCATGAGCTCAAAGAAGCTTTTCTGCAGAAACGCCAAGAAGCTCAGGGCTCTCGAGAACGCATGAAGCTTTTGGCTAATAAGTGTGTGCTTGCTTACATGAGGCTGAGAAGTGCAAGTCCCTTGGCCGTCCAGGCATTGACCCAAGGATGGCTGCAAAGAGGAAGAAGAAGCACCCTGCTGAACAGCCTGAGCCTTCAAGCCAAGAAGCCCCTCCCATTATCTTGCCGAGCAGCATGAGTGGCTCGAAGCCAAAGGTCACCACAACCGCTTCAGAACAGAAGAAGACAAAGGCTGCCGAGGCTGATGCGAGAAAGAGAAAGAATACTGAAGCTTCTGATGCCGCTCCCTCCAAGAAGAAGCGCAAGACCAAGAAGACTAGGGCTGCTTCCACAGAGCCCTTAGTCGTTGAACCCATCTCCGTTGTTCGCCCTGTGTCTGTTCATCAAGAAAGAAGGATGGTTGTCCATGAGCCTGCTACCACAGAGGCTCATGAGATCGAAGATATTCCAGAAATGAACCTAACGCTGTCAAGACATTGGTCAAGATGACAATGTAAATGATGATGAAGTTCTTCCTCGATTGAACATCAAGTGGTATCATTGCTGTTAAATGCGAACAGTGAAATCATCAACATTGGTCGCCCATTGACACCAATTGCTCAGATGCTTCGTGGGCTGATCACCCACAACAACACCAAGACTCCCCCAGTACTCCCAAACAACAACAACAAGCTCCACCCCGGTGCAAGAAGAGGATGAAGACTTTCGAGGCTCAGCCAAGTCCAT